>CM074723.1:81549640-82149640 GCA_037306005.1 Rhinophrynus dorsalis
TGATTGCAGTTTGGCGAAAAATTTCATTTTTCTCCTGTTTTGTTTTTGAGGTGAAAACTTTCACCCATCCCTACTGATGACCTCTTTTAAATGCTTAAAAATGTATCCAAAAGTATGCCCGTGGAATGGTAAACTTAACAAAATTTAGTAGATAACAGAAGTTTTAAAGAACCGATGTCACGTGTTGTGCCTAGTTAGCGTATCTAAAGCCACAGTTATTTTCCATGAATGGTTGTGCCAGAGTTGTACAAGCAGGTGGTTAGTCATAGGCAAAGGGCTGGAAACATCATATGGTACAGATATCTAGACAAGAAGACAAAGTACAAATATGCTAGAATATGCTGTTCAATTCTGGGCACCCTTTCTGAAAAAGGACATTATGGAACTAGAGAGAGTGCAGAGGAGGTCTACAAAACTAGTAAGGGGAATGGAAAGCTTTAGTTATGAAGAAAGGCTTGAAAAGTTAAACTTGTACACACTAGAAAAATGGCCTCTTAGAGGGGACATGATAACACTATATAAATATGTTCAGGGCCCATACAAAGGGCTCTCCAAAGACCTGTTCATTAACAGAACAGTACAAAGGACAAGGGGCCACCCGCTTAGACTTGAGGAAAGGAGATTTAATCTACAACAGCGGAAGGGTTTCTTTACAGTAAGGATAATAAAGGTATGGAATTCACTGCCTGAGGAGGTGCTGCTATTGAATACATTAGATGCCTTTAAAAAAGCATAACATAATATTAGTATTGGGATTAATATTTAGTTATGGCTTGTTGATCCAAGGAGAAATCTGATTGCCATTTGGAATGAAGAAAGATTTTTCCCCCCATTTAGGGTAGAATTTGAAATTGCTATATTGTGGTGGGGGGGTTGCCTTCTTTTGGGTCAATGATGGTATACAGAAATAGGAAAAGGGTTGAACTAGATGGGCGCAAGTCTTTTTTCAACCTAAATTACTATGTTACTATGTTACTATGCAAAGAGCATATACATAGACAACCTACAAAGAGACCTAAAACCTTGCAACACGGTAGTAAGTCACAGGCTTTTATAGTATTGCATCATGAAGTTTTGAAGCCATTAAAAAGCATAGCCAAGTTCTCTAAGAAAGTGAAAAAGCAGATGATTTTATGGATTTTACATCTATATCAATATCTGAGAAAAAATATACTTTTTTCCATAAAAATTGTCACAAAGACTTTTCACTCTTTCCCATCCCAAGGGGAAACACTATTTTAAATGTTTTAGAGCAGAGGTTCTCAACCCATGCCCTCAGTGGCCACTAACAGGCCAGGACTTAGGAGTTTCCCTGCTAGAACACAAGTGTGTTGATCAGAGGCTCATTCATATTGATTAACTCACCTGTGTTCTTAAAATGAAATTCTCAAATCCTGGCCTGTGAGTAGCCACTGAGAGCACGGGCTGAGAACTACTGTTTTAGAGAATAAAAGCCATAGAAAGATAATTACATTCAATACATTATTTTCATTCTATTTTAAGAAAACAGACACACACAAGCATGCATACGCACACACGTGCAAATACACACATACACACAGTTTTTTATAAGCAATATACAGTATATTAAAAAAGTATATATTTTAAACAAATGTAATTTTTTTTTAATAATACACAATATATTCTAAAAATGGATCATTTATTTTAAACAAATTCACATTTCTTCTAATGTTGCTGCTCACTCACCAACATTTCCATAAAAGACACATTGTAATTGTCTGAAGGCATCTATTTTCTCACTATTCATTGAACACCTGCTAAAGATCATGTGAATACAACTAAATGCATAGAAAAACAAAACACTGTTACTAATCCTTGTTGACTAATCTTGTTAGCAAGCATTACATTTCATAATATATTACAGGTTCTAGGATTTCAGAGCACAGCAAGCTGCACTAAAACATAGCATTTCTATACAGTTAGCAAAGAAAGCTGCATTTAATGGTGTTTGATTGTCAGTATTATACCAGACACTGACATTAGTTTGAATAGCAGCTTTTCACAAGACAAAAAAGCTAAGCATGATAACTGGATTTGTCAGTCTGATGCTGCAAGCATTAAAAGTAAAGAAAGTTCTATTAAACGAGGATGTGAATAAAGTTTTGCAATGCTTTGATGAGTTTTTGTTAAAGAGGACAGATTAAGAACATTTTTCCTAATGTAGAAATGCATTCCCTAATGTATAAAATTAGTTAGGTATCTCTTATAAATATAGGAGCTGCATAACTACAACTGGGAATGGGATACACAGTGAAGGTTGTTGTTGGTGTTGGTGTTTTTTTAACTAGTGAAGTATGTGACAAACTCCAGTCCAGCTGGAGCAATTCTGAAGTAAACTAATGACACCATAGGGGACATCTAAAATTCCCCAAATTCTCATTTATTTCAATTGGGATTGTAAGCCTTTGAATGATAGTGAGGTTCAAGGCTAGATTTCCCAATAAGATTAAAATAAAATAAGCACATTTATGGGTTGCGACCATTGATAGAATGTATTCAGTTATACAGCACACTCACTGGGACATATGGCCATGGCAGATCTGGGGTAGCTCACCACAGCCTTGGCAGAAGACTTCCGCAAACGGGAAGACACAAGAAGGGAGCACTCAATGGATCTGCCCAAATGTAAAAGCCAGTCAATGAAATAGGATAAAAATATCCATCTTTATTACATATAATTAACCCCTTAAGGACCAGCGCTCACACACACGCGGCCGGTACTTGAGGACCATGGGGCTTTTGTTTTTTTTTCCAGTTCAGGGCTTCCACCGTGACAGTCCTGGCACGTCAGTGGTCGTTAAGGGGTTAAAAAAATGCTACAACAGAAGCTATATTGGGGTAAGACATGGGCACAAAAACATGACCTTCCTTACGCGTTTCATGAGAACATCACTTAGTCAGGGGCGGACTGACAGGACCCAGGGCCCCTGGTCCAAAAAGAGGTCTGGGCCTCCTGCCCAATTAAATCATTGGCCCCTCCCCATGACATCATTGGCCCCTCCCCATGACATCATTGGCCCCACTACATCCTCAGCCCCTCACACCTACCCCCCCCCACACACACACACACTCTCCTCCCATCCAGAAGATTCACATTACACAAATTAAGGTACTCCACACCATTTTAGAAGTAAACCTTTTTTAATAAAATTAATCTTGCTTTTAAAAAATAAAATAAATAAATAAAACTAAACTTACACTGCTGGCTAGCTTCTTGCCGGTTGGCTGGAGGCTACTTGGCTACTGGCTGGATAGCTTGAAGGTGTGCTGGCTGTCTGGCCTGGTGGCTGTGCCTGTAGCGAGTACAATGTTTCATATATAATTTGCAAACGTGTGGTGGCCTGGGGTACTGTATGGCCTGGGGGGTACTGAATAGCCTGGGGGGGCTCCAGGCCATCCAGTAACCCCCTCCAGGCCATCCAATACCCTCTAGGCCATTCATTACCCCCCTAAGCCATCCATTACCACCCCAGGCCATGCAGTACCCCCCCTCAGGACATCCATTACACCCTCCCTAGGGCCATTCATTATACACACCCCCTCAGGCCATCCATTACCCCCCCATCCAGTGTCCCAAAGGCCATCCATTAACCCCCCAAGGAGATCCATTACTCCCCAGGCCATCCATTACCCACCTAGGCCATGCAGTAACCCCCTCCAGGCCATGCAGTAGCCCCCATGACATACAGTACCTGCCCCTTCCAAATTCCCCCCATATCTCCACATTGCCCCTCAATGGCCACAATTTCCCTTCCACAATGCCCCTCAATCTCCACATTGCTCCATATCTTCACAATGTCCCTTCCACAATGCCCCTCAATCTTCACATTGTCCCTCAATCTCCACATTGCCCCCATATCTTCACAATGCCCCATCCACATTGCCCCTCAATCTCCACATTGCTCCCATATCTTTACAATGTCCCATCCACATTGCCCCTCAATCTCCACATTGCCCCCTTATCTTCACAATGCCCCTCAATCTCCACAATATCCCTTCCACAATGCCCCTCAATCATCACATTGCCCCCATCTCCACAATGCCCCTCAATCTCCACAATA
This sequence comes from Rhinophrynus dorsalis, assembly GCA_037306005.1. Classification (NCBI taxonomy): domain Eukaryota; kingdom Metazoa; phylum Chordata; class Amphibia; order Anura; family Rhinophrynidae; genus Rhinophrynus; species Rhinophrynus dorsalis. The sequence continues at coordinate 81,553,723 of CM074723.1, forward strand.
TCCCTTCCACAATGTCCCTCAATCATCACATTGTCCCCCATCTCCACAATGCCCCTCAATCTCCACAATGTCCCAAGTTCAGTTCCACATTGCCAGCATATATTCACAATGTCCCTTCCACATTGCCCCTCAATCTCTACATTGCCCTCATACATATATTAACAATGCCCCTACCTCGAGTCCCTGGTGGTCTAGTGGTGTGGCAACATAAGTGATCTGTGCCTCCTTTGGCACAGAGCTGAAGCTCCCGCGCTGTTCTCAGTAATACAGAGTGCTGGGAGATTATGTCATCTCCCAGCGCTCTGTATTACTACAGCGCCGGTCAACAGTTGATGCAGTCAAGTGGAAAGGGGGTGATGGGCCCGGTCGTGTGACCCCTATTGTTATGCCACATCACGAAGTGGTGCACCTGCAGCGGGCCCCTACACAGCAGGCAATGGGCAGGCAAATAAATGGGAGAGGGGACTAGGGGAGACATTTTCATGGCTGGTGGCGGCGGGCCCCTTTCGGTCCCGGGCCCTCGGTCTGTGACCGAATTGCCCGATGGTCAGTCCGCCCCTGCACTTAGTCATAGACCAATTTACCAATAAGCAGAATAGGCAGCTGCCTAGAGCTGGTCACTCCCACATTCTGAATTATGTGTGTGGCCTGAGCAATGTTCCTGCACCAGCTATGTACTCTTTTACAGGCTATTATTTAGCCCCATGGATGCTATAGAGATCTCAGTGCATTATGGAGCAATACATTGTAGATCTCTCTACTAACCTAGGGGTTCAAGCTTTTTTATTCTTGAAATTTATAGCCCATGTTCTGTGGCAGACAAAAGTGGATGGGACTGTGTTCATGGGCAGAGTTAAGGGCATCCAGAGTGCCTGCCTTGGGGTGCCTGGGATGTAAATCTGGACCTGAGAGGTTGCCAAATCATTTGGTTTGCTACAGAATTGTTTGGTTCTTCATGTTACTTCACACACCTTGAAGGAACCCTAACATCTCATAATAATAGTACAAATAAAGCAGGGGTGCTCTCAGTCACATTTATAAAGCACCAAAACTTGATATGTTAAAAGACTGTTCTCACAAGAGATGATCACCCACTAGAGATGAAAGACAACCAGTATAGCACATCAGTGATTAACCTGCCCCTGTACAGGTAATCCAAGGAATTTCTGGAAGCTATTAGAGATTATCCATCACAATCAGCCAGGTATATGACTTAAATAAAGTATATTCAAAATTAATAAACACAGTCAAATAAATATATAGCTAAATGAATACTAAGGTCCTTTCATCAGGGATGTAATTATATAATGAGTCAGCTACCTTTGTAAAAGTAAACAAAAGGAAAGTCTGAATATCAGATCATGACCTTTACAAATATACATAACCTGTGACTTACTATAAACAATAAACAGTGGGGTTTAGTATATGTTTTTGGCCAAAAGCACAATAATCTTTCCTGCCCCAACAAGGCACCCCTGATTTGGGCAAGTCCCTATCTGCTCAATTCTGTGGACATGTGTTTAGTATAATGCAACTGAAAAGCAGTGATACCACCTTACTAGTGTTGAGCGAGCATGCTCGGCCGATGCTCGGATCGGCTCGAGCATCGCTCTGCTCGGCACATGGCGGTACTCGTACGAGTACCGCATGTGCTCGCCCGCCATGTTCGGGTCTCCTCCCCGCACGTTTTGCGGCTGCTGCGCAGCCAATAAACGTGCAGGGAGGCTCTGACATCGGTGTAATGCCAGCAGCCATGTTGGCTGCTGGCATTACACTGATTGGCTGGCCAGAACCCGTGGTCAGGTGCTGTATAGCACCTGACCATCGAGTTCGGCTCAGTCTGAGCCAGGGAGAGCTGAGGATAGGAAGGGAAAGGCAGTGTAGGGAGGAAAAAACAAAAATTGTGACAAAAAAGAACCAAAAGTCCTTTTTAGGACTACTGTGTGTGGGGGCAGCAGGTTATATTGTGTGTGGGGGGAAAAAAACAAAAAAAAAAAAAAAAAAATATTCTGTTTAGTGTGAAAAGTTGCAGATTAGAGCACATTCTGTTTAGTGTGCACAGTTGCAGATTAGAGCACATTCTGTTTAGTGTGCAAAGTTGCAGATTAGAGCACATTCTGTTTAGTGTGCAAAGTTGCAGATTAGAGCACATTCTGTTTAGTGTGCAAAGTTGCAGATTAGAGCACATTCTGTTAAGTCTTCAAACTAAAATATCAAAGTCACGTATTCCATTCAGTGTGCTTCGCCGCAGTTTAGCAGCACATTCTGAGTACTGTGCAGAGTTGCAGAATAGGAAGAAATACTGTTAAGTCTTCAAACTAAAATATCAAAGTCACATATTCCATTCAGTGTGCTTCGCCGCAGTTTAGCAGCACATTCTGTGTACTGTGCAGAGTTGCAGAATAGGAAGAAATACTGTTAAGTCTTCAAACTAAAATATCAAAGTCACATATTCCATTCAGTGTGCTTCGCCGCAGTTTAGCAGCCTATTCTGTGTACTGTGCAGAGTTGCAGAATAGGAAGAAATACTGTTAAGTCTTCAAACTAAAATATCAAAGTCACATATTCCATTCAGTGTGCTTCGCCGCAGTTTAGCAGCCTATTCTGTGTACTGTGCAGAGTTGCAGAATAGGAAGAAATACTGTTAAGTCTTCAAACTAAAATATCAAAGTCACATATTCCATTCAGTGTGTTTCACCGCCGTTTAGCAGCCTATTCTGTGTACTGTGCAGAGTTGCAGAATAATAAGAAATACTGTTAAGTTTTCAAACTCAAATATTAAAGTCACATATTCCATTCAGTGTGTTTCACCGCAGTTTAGCAGCCTTTTCTGTGTACTCTGCAGAGTTGCAGAATAATAAGAAATACTGTTAAGTTTTCAAACTCAAATATTAAAGTCACATATTCCATTCAGTGTGTTTCACCGCCGTTTAACAGCCTATTCTGTGTACTCTGTACAGTTGCAGAATAATAAGAAATACTGTTAAGTTTTCAAACTCAAATATTAAAGTCACATATTCCATTCAGTGTGTTTCACCGCAGTTTAGCAGCCTATTCTGTGTACTCTGTACAGTTGCAGAATAATAAGAAATACTGTTAAGTTTTCAAACTCAAATATTAAAGTCACATATTCCATTCAGTGTGTTTCACCGCCGTTTAACAGCCTATTCTGTGTACTCTGTACAGTTGCAGAATAATAAGAAATACTGTTAAGTTTTCAAACTCAAATATTAAAGTCACATATTCCATTCAGTGTGTTTCACCGCCGTTTAACAGCCTATTCTGTGTACTCTGTACAGTTGCAGAATAATAAGAAATACTGTTAAGTTTTCAAACTCAAATATTAAAGTCACATATTCCATTCAGTGTGTTTCACCGCCGTTTAACAGCCTATTCTGTGTACTCTGTACAGTTGCAGAATAATAAGAAATACTGTTAAGTTTTCAAACTCAAATATTAAAGTCACATATTCCATTCAGTGTGTTTCACCGCCGTTTAACAGCCTATTCTGTGTACTCTGTACAGTTGCAGAATAATAAGAAATACTGTTAAGTTTTCAAACTCAAATATTAAAGTCACATATTCCATTCAGTGTGTTTCACCGCCGTTTAACAGCCTATTCTGTGTACTCTGTACAGTTGCAGAATAATAAGAAATACTGTTAAGTTTTCAAACTCAAATATTAAAGTCACATATTCCATTCAGTGTGTTTCACCGCCGTTTAACAGCCTATTCTGTGTACTCTGTACAGTTGCAGAATAATAAGAAATACTGTTAAGTTTTCAAACTCAAATATTAAAGTCACATATTCCATTCAGTGTGTTTCACCGCAGTTTAGCAGCCTATTCTGTGTACTCTGTACAGTTGCAGAATAATAAGAAATACTGTTAAGTTTTCAAACTCAAATATTAAAGTCACATATTCCATTCAGTGTGTTTCACCGCCGTTTAACAGCCTATTCTGTGTACTCTGTACAGTTGCAGAATAATAAGAAATACTGTTAAGTTTTCAAACTCAAATATTAAAGTCACATATTCCATTCAGTGTGTTTCACCGCAGTTTAGCAGCCTTTTCTGTGTACTCTGCAGAGTTGCAGAATAATAAGAAATACTGTTAAGTTTTCAAACTCAAATATTAAAGTCACATATTCCATTCAGTGTGTTTCACCGCAGTTTAGCAGCCTATTCTGTGTACTCTGTACAGTTGCAGAATAATAAGAAATACTGTTAAGTTTTCAAACTCAAATATTAAACTCACATATTCCATTCAGTGTGTTTCACCGCCGTTTAACAGCCTATTCTGTGTACTCTGTACAGTTGCAGAATAATAAGAAATACTGTTAAGTTTTCAAACTCAAATATTAAAGTCACATATTCCATTCAGTGTGTTTCACCGCAGTTTAGCAGCCTATTCTGTGTACTCTGTACAGTTGCAGAATAATAAGAAATACTGTTAAGTTTTCAAACTCAAATATTAAAGTCACATATTCTGTGTAAGATGAAGAAGGCGGGTAAAAAGGGACGGGGAAGTGGACGTGATCCTGAAAGTTCAGGGCGCGGGTCAGGACGCGGAGAAACTGTGCCTGGTGCCAGAGCACAAGAAAGAAAGACATCCACCATACCTAGCTTCATGTGTAATTTTACAGGGCGTCGCAGGACATCACTCTCGAGGTCCGACCACTGCGAACAGGTGGTCGGTTGGATGACAGCTGATACTGCTTCCAGTCGGTTAAGCACCACCCTGTCTTCCACCAAGTCCACTCTCAGTAGCCAAGAGTCTGGTCAACATAATCCTCACTCTGATCATCCTTCCTCCCACCATACACGGTCTGGTCAAAGAAGTGATCCCACACTGGGATATAGTGAGGAGCTCGTCTCATCACCAATCCTTCATTTGACCCTCTCTCCAAGCACGCTTGCAGAGGAACATGACATCTTGTGCCCTGATTCACAACCTCTAGAGGCTACCCAATCTCAAGAAGATGACAGATGTGAACGGCATTTAAGGTCAAAGGAAGTAGTGGATGATGATGATGATGATGAGACACAGTTGCCATTAAATCAACCACTATTTCCGTCTCAAGACCTTGTTGAGGAGAATGTTATACAGTTGTCAATGACTGAGTATGTGGTGGGATCAAGACTTGAGGAGGATGATCAGAGTGAGGAAGTGGAGGAGGACTTGGTGGACGATGAGGTGACTGACCCCACCTGGGAAGGTGTAGAGCCGAGCGATGACAGCAGTCCTGAGGGTGAGCCATCTGCAGCACCGCAACAGGCTGGAAGAGGCAGTGGTGTGGCTACAGAAAGAAGGCGGACCGCACCAAACCGGCCCGCAAATGTTCCACGGAGCACCCCCTTGCGTAAATCTACCTTGCCAAGGGGTAGGTGTTCCGCGGTATGGCGTTTTTTTAAGGAAAGTGCGGACGACAAAAGAATTGTAGTTTGCAACCTGTGCCACACCAGAATGAGCCGAGGCATGAACACTAGAAACCTCACCACCACCAGCATGATCCGACACATGGCATCCAAGCACCGTAGTAAGTGGGAGGAACGCCTGGATCGCCCATCTGTGTCTGCAGGCCACACCACTGCCTCCTCTTCCCCTGTTTTCGGTGCCGGCCAATCGCCTGTCGAAGGCGCAGGCCCGCATACCTCCCGCCCTGCACCTGTAGCATCTGAAGCACCATCAGCGACCACATCCACTTCCCTGTCCCAGCACAGCGTCCAAATGTCGTTACCCCAGGCATTTGAGCGCAAGAGAAAGTACCCAGCCACCCACCCACAGGCCATAGCACTAACCTCACACCTTTCCAAATTACTGGCCATCGAAATGCTGCCATTTAGGCTTGTGGACACTGAGTCCTTCCGCAGCCTGATGGCAGCAGCTGTCCCTCGGTACGCGGTCCCCAGCCGCCACTACTTTTCCCGGTGTGCCATCCCCGCATTACACCACCATGTGTCCCGTAACATCACCCGTGCCCTGACCAACGCAGTTACTGGGAAGGTCCACTTAACGACTGACACATGGACAAGTGCTTGTGGCCAGGGACGCTACATTTCCCTGACGGCACACTGGGTGAATGTCGTGGAGGCTGGGAGCGACTCGGACCCTGGGATGGCACGGGTGCTACCCACGCCGAGGATTGCGGGCCCTACCTCCATCAGGGTTTCCACCAGCACCTACGTTATTGGCTCCTCCTCCTCCGTTTCCACCTCCGAATTCTCTACACACACCGCCACTCCCCCATCAGCCAGTAGCTGGAAGCAGTGTAGCACTGCAGTGGGGAAGCGTCAACAGGCCGTGCTGAAGCTGATCTGCCTTGGGGACAAACAGCACACGGCCTCAGAGCTGTTGCAGGGGATTAGTCACCAGACCGAGCAGTGGCTCTCGCCACTCAACCTGCAACCAGGCATGGTTGTGTGTGATAATGGGCGTAACTTGGTGGCGGCTTTGGAGCTCGGCAAGCTCACACACATACCATGCCTAGCGCATGTATTTAATTTAGTGGTGCAGCGATTTCTAAAAACCTACCCCAATGTGCATGATCTCTTGACCAAGGTGCGCCGCGTGTGTGCACATTTCCGTAAGTCATCAACAGCTTCAGCCGGCCTGTTGAAGCTGCAGCAGCGCTTACAATTGCCAGCTCACCGGCTGCTGTGTGACGTGAGCACGCGCTGGAACTCCACCTTCCACATGTTGGCCCGGCTTTGTGAGCAGCAGAGGGCAGTAGTGGAGTACCAGCTGTTACACGGTCGTCGCCTCTCCGTTCAACTTCCTGTAATCAGAAGTGAGGAGTGGGAATGGATGTCAGACCTCTGTGAGGTTTTACGCAATTTTGAGGAATCGACACAGATGGTGAGCGGCGATAACGCTATTATCAGTGTAACCATCCCACTTCTGTGTCTACTGAAACGCTCGCTGCTCACAATTAAAACCGACGCTTTGCATGTGGAAGAGGTGGAAATGGGGGAGGAAGAGCTTACACAAGGTGATAGCCAGAGCACCCTCACTTCGTCTTCTCAGCGACAATTGGAGGAGGCGGAGGAGGAGGAGGAGGAAGACACGGTTGTCTCCGCTACAGAGGGTAGCCATGGAACTTTAGTTCCATCTCTTCAGCGTGGGTGGGCAGAAGAGGAGGAAGAGGATGAGGAGATTGAGAGTCATCCTCCTGGTGAGGACAGCGAAATCTTGCCTGTTGGTACTCTGGCACACATGGCTGACTTTATGTTAGGCTGCCTTTCCCGTGACCCACGCGTTACACGCATTTTAGACAACACGGATTACTGGGTGTTCACCCTTCTGGACCCCCGCTACAAAGAGAATTTCTCATCTCTCATTCCTCCGGTGGAGAGGACAAGCAAAATGGTGCAATACCAGAAGGTTCTTGTTGAAAAATTGCTCCAAAATTTTCCATCTGACAACGCTGGCGGCAGAGTACGTGCTACCTTGGCCAACCGAGAAGGGGAGAAAAGGGGAGCACACAGCAGTTCCGAGAAAGGCAGGGCAACACTCTCCAAGGCGTGGGACACCTTCATGACACCCCGCCAGCACCCTCACCCTGATGCGCAGCCTAGTGTCACAAGGAGGGAAAAGTTTTGGAAGATGGTGAAGGAGTACGTAGCAGACCGTGTCAGCGTCCTCAATGATCCCTCTGTGCCTTACAACTACTGGGTGTCCAAGCTGGACACGTGGTATGAACTGGCACTCTATGCCTTGGAGGTGCTGGCCTGCCCTGCCGCCAGCGTTCTGTCTGAGCGGGTATTTAGTGCTGCTGGTGGCATCATAACAGATAAGCGTATCCGCCTTTCCACCGACAATGCTGATAGGTTGACACTTATAAAAATGAACAAGGCCTGGATTTCCCCTGACTTCTCCACTCCACTGGAGGAAAGCCCCGGGGGAACATAAACTCACTTTATATATGTTATTTACAATGATGGGAATACTCTGTATTCCCATTCACCCCTTCCACCCAAAAAACGGGTATATGGTTGACTCTTAACCTTCTCATCCTCCTCCTCCTCTTCCATATGCCCTGGGATATAATTTTTATATAGGGCCAGCTCACCAGCGGGCCCTGTGATATAATTTTTATATAGGGCCAGCTCACCAGCGGGCCCTGTTTGACAATTTTTATATAGGTCAGCTCACCAGCGGGCCTTCTCATATAATGTTTTATTGGGTCAGCTCTCTAGCGGGCCCTCTCATATAATGTTTTATAGCGTCAGCTCACTAGCGGGCCTTCGCATATAATGTTTAGGATGGTCAGCTCTGCAGCAGACCCTCACCCATAATGTTTTAGATGGTCGGCTCAGCGCACGTTTCCCTCTTAATCATGGCCTCAGTTCAATAAAATCAAGGAAATTTTTGGGAGAATTTGCCTCTGTGCACGTTTCCCTCTTAATCATGGCCTCAGTTCTGAAAATCAAGGAAATTTTTGGGAGAATTTGCCTCTGCGCACGTTTCCCTCTTAATCATGGCCTCACTTCCGAAAACCAAGGAAATTTTTGGGAGAATTTGCAGATGATATACAAGTAAATATACAGCAAATATTGTTTGGTAACAATTTTTCGCCTAAAGTCGTTTTTATTTTCCTTTTTGTGTGTTTTATGGTCAGTCTGTAAAAATGGCGTACTACGGGCGAAAGATCGTTCCCAGCAGCGATGTTGGAGTCCAAGATGCATCCAGACATCCTCCCTATGCTGTCCCTGAACCATTTCTGTGGTGTTTCCATCCTTTTCTGCCCTTTTCCTATGGACCAGGCACCCTCCCCTCATCAGAGCAGGTGGTGCCTGGTGTAATGCTCGAGTCCTCCCATTGACTTCAATGGGGCTCGGGTGCTCGGCCGAGCACTCGAGCCTCAGGGGGTGCTCGGTTAGAGCACCCGAACACCCGAGCATTGGGGTGCTCGCTCATCACTACACCTTACATCTACTGTGAACTAAACCCCACGGTTTATTATTTATATCTATATTTATATATAGTCACACAGGTTATTTATTTGTAAAGGTCAGGCTCTAATGTGCAGACATTCCTTTTGTTTACAGCCAATATCTACTTCTTTCTTCTCTCCTACACACTTAAGTAACTATTTGAATGCTATTAATGCAATTTGAGCTCTCCAGGAACCTGTATATTTTATGATTTTTGTAGGTAATTTGGGAGGTTTTGGTAGATCCCTGTTTATTCATGTGATAAATACCTCCCTTGCTTCCCTCACAAAGGTATTTTAAAAAAAAATATATATTTTATAAATGCTCCTTTATACTCTCATGCCGGTTAACTCAATAGATTTTAACCTACAAGGAGGTGTATATCAAATACAAGATCTTGGTAATGGGATCACATCTGAACTTAAATCAATGAATTCATATTACTCTACACAACTATCTAATTATAAGTAATATACTAACTAACCTATAAATTATTCATTAAACCTCCAGAAATAATATTACAGACAGATAAATAAACTATATATAACTAATAAATGAAGCTATAAAATACATGTGATAAATGAAACATCCTTTAACATAAAGTGATAGAATGCGTTGCTCACTGTGAGCATAACCACACACGTGCAGTACAGACTGCTATTCCAGCAGTCTCTACTTTGCATGTGTGGTTTCGCACACATGGAGCTTCGCTGTGAACCGTTTGGAGCTCCCTGTTGAGGATCAGCGCGTTCGGCAAGAGACTCGCTGAACGCGCTGATCTGGAGCGGGGAGCTCTGGGCGGCTCACCGTCTGTCTCTGCTCCAGGGCAGCAGCCGGGGCCGCTGGGTGCCCTTTAGCCAGTGTATACGGGCTTTCAAACTAGTAATTAATAAATTAGCAATAGTTATTTATTAATAAACTAAAATAATGTTTAACATAAAATGTAAAAATAATACATTAATTATAACAAATTTATAACAAATTAAAAAATTACTAGTATAACAAATTAATAGTAAAATTGAATTCCTATAATATATAAAAAGTAATTTATGGGTGTCATATTATGATTAGAAAATAACTAATCTGTGCTCAGATGATCTAAAAAATGAGAAAATGGAAGTAATATTAACTCAATATAATCATTATAATGATTCATGAATTCAATATAACACACATACGCCCATGCTGTGAACTAATTACAATACAGTGCTGAGAATAGCTGATAAACTGATAATAAAAAAATTCTATGTGTTAAATAAATAGTTGACTATCTATGGTAAAATGAAATGACGTTTGAAAAATATTACCTTACACAATGAAAATAATTGTTGACATTTTTGTCCTAAATATACCGTATATCTTATAGTGATAATTCAGAATAGTGATAATAATATGAGTAGTAATCATGATAAAAAATAATATCATAAAACAAGTAAATAGGAGGGGAGATCTTGCCACTTTGGAGAGTTTGGAGAAAAGAGAAATAATAATAAAACTATCAGATAAGGGTGACAGGATTGTTGTCTGTTGTCAAGGATACAGACTAGTACATTAAAGAGGCTTATCGTATACCTATGGATTATTGTTACAGAGTCTTGGATGACAATCCCTCTCTCCTTTTCAAGAAGCGATTTTGTGATCTTATAGAGAAAGCTTATGGGGAGGTGGTTGTCACGTGGAAGGAGAGGGATATTATGTATGTTTAGAGGAAAGGGTTGCTATTTATCATCTGCCTAAAATTCATAACTCCCTCTCATCTCCTTCTGCTCAACCCATTATTTCAGGGATGAATATATTTCATTGTACAATAAATAGAAAAGGAGAACGTTAAGACCAATGTGCCTTAATAAAGAGTTTTGCATGGAAATGAGAAATAAGCAGGCTTTTAAACTGTTTACATCAGAATGGTCAGATGCATTGTTTAACCCCTTAAGGACACATGACAATCCTGGACTGTCATGGGTTGTTATACCCTTAAGGATCCATGACAGTCCTGGACCTTCATGGAATTCCTGGCTTCCCGCACGACTGCACGCCGTTCGGGGAGTCTGGAATCAGATTCGGGGAAAAAAAATGGTCCCTGGTCCTTAAGTGCGTGTGTGGCCGGTCCTTAAGGGGTTAAATATAAATAATGTAATAAAAGCAATTAGGCTACCTAAAATTGAAAATGAGAAAATTATTGCAAATCAGAACAAGACAAATCTGAAACAATCCTACAAGTATATATAAATGGAAAAAAAATTCAGGTTAATATTTGTCCTATTAAAACTGACTCAGATTAATTAATTAGTGGGAATAAGGATATTGCCCTTAAATACATTGGCCTAGATGCACAAAAATTCATAGTGGGCTAAAAATGTCAATGTCCTGTTGGAGCAATGTCATAGGCACATCCACAGTATTCACCAAAGTGTCTACGTCATTACATCACCAGCACTTTGACAAAAAGCTGCCCACATCGAAATCAATCTGACAGGTATACAAATTTTCATTCATGATATCGACATGGCCTATTTCCATATGGAAATGAAGCATAATGACTCATTTCCATAAGGAAATGCTGAATAACGGACACATTCAAATGCTAGGGGCTCTGTTTATATTTTAATGTGACATTTCGACTCATTTGGTAAACTTTGATAACAGCCTCTGTTGTTGTTCAGAGTCTCCACTTCACCTAACTCAGGTTGTTGTAGTTGGTATCTCCCTGTACTTTCCTATGGAGTAACAGCAGTGAGAGCTATGACAATTCTGAACAGCATTCTCTCTGCTTCCCTACCTAGCCAGTAGGGGAATAAAGAGATGGTTTTCAGCACCATGGACAGCTTTGAATGCCATTGGGATGTGCATTGCTCACCCCTTTGGCACTGAAAGGGTTAAAATAAAGAAATATAGTACACCAAGCACTACACAATGTGCCCCCCTTCGACATATCCCCCCCTTAGTATTTTGACATATATTGCATATATTCGACATACTAACTCCATTCAATGTTCACCTCTTTATTCGACAGGAACTGTAATTTATTTGACAGAACCTGTCCTTTATTTAACACTTAACCCTTTGAGTACAAGAGAGGTAGCAATGTGTTTCCTACCCCTTTGGTACTCAAAGGGTTAATAGGCAAGGTATGCGGCTGCATAAATAATAAATAAAGCTTATATAACCTATGTTTAACATAGGTTAAATGCACTTTTTATAATTAAATAATACTTTCAGACCTCGAGGGGGTAGCAGGACCCTTCCTGATATCCCCACCTATCATGGATCATCTATCCAAAAGGATAGATGATCCATAGGGCATCCACAAGGCATTCTATGCCTTCTTTAGTACTGGAGCGGTTGTAAAAGCCTCTGCAGTAAAAGTGCTTGTGGAATGAATGAACCCTGTCAACAGGTCATTCTTTGAAAGAGCATCTCTGCACTCTCATCATTGAATCAGTCACCCAGTCTGACCTGGTTGACATGATGTTGAACTTCAGAATTGTTGTAGTGTTGGAGATGTGTGAAGGAAGGACATCCCTTCCACATCTACAGCAGTTTGAAAATCCTGTATGCTAATAGGGATCTTCTCCAACCTTCCCCTTCCATCCGACAATTTTGGTGAATATGTTGATGTGTGTGCAGATCGAATTGTCGGAGTGATTTGAACACATCGATAATATCATATCGACCTTTAGTGCATCTAGACCATTATTTTCTTCTGTATATACAAAAGTGACAACAATGGCAGGCCATGGGCAAACAAAGGGAATCAAGTAATTTCCTCCATCATATGCATGGCTTACTGAGGACAAAGTCCAGAAGAAACTGGAAAAGGTTATGATGAATAAAGCACCTGGATCTAATGGCATATACTCAAGAACTTAGTTCAATAATAGTAAGACACTAATACTTAATATTTTTTGATTCACAATCATAAGGCATAGTGCCCTGTGATTGGAGGAAAGCAGATGTAGTACCATTATTCATAAAGTGGGCAATATCTAAACCAGAAAATAATAGACCTGTAAGCTTGACTAACTGATAGTATTGAGGACTGTGTCATAACCAGTAGAAGACATCATGGTTTTAGGTAGAATATATTTTATGCAAAAAAAAACAAACAAATAGGACAGCGTGATGCACTCTAAGTGTAGTATAATGGAATTTCCATATCAGGATCAAGAATAAAAAATCCCTTCACAGGATACTCACATTTACAAGAGGCTGAGCCTGCCTCTAAGTTTGTTTTCATTGACTGGATATGGCCCCCAGTCATGGTTGCTCTCCACAGTTTCCCAAATATACTTTAGGAAACTCTGAGTGAGTATATAGATTTATTAAAAATCAATACCGGCTAAACCCTGTGTTTCATAAAATCAACATACATTTAATAGGAAATACATACAGAACATGATTTTTTTCTCTGCAGAAAAAATTGGATAAACTGAGTGAATGGCAGAATGTTATCCTTTTTAGAAAAAGATTTAAGAGTACTGATAGACTATAGACTTCATAGCAGTTTGCAGGTCACTCAGCTTCTGCAAGAGCAAAAGGGTATTATCTTGAATGAAAAGGTTATAAATGCACTGGATATGAATATAATTTTACCTCTATATAAACTCTTAGTTAGGGCTCACCTAGAATATGGTGTGGAGTACAGTTTTGGGGACCGGTTCTGAAAAAAGACATTATTGAACTGGAAAAAGTACCCACTTGGGGCTTAATTGAATATGGCTTCAATATTTATGTTTTTGCCTTCCTCTGGATCAACAGAGGTGATGTGGCATGGGCTGAGCTTGGTGGATGCATGTCTTTTTTCAGCCTCAACTAGTTATTTTACTTATAGTATCACTTCAAATTTGTGAGACTATTTGGACTCTCATATAAGAAATATGTTTTATGACTGAGGTATTGGAATTTATTGGCCAGTGTGAATGGCAGGAAAATTTCTTCTGGGTCACTCCATGTAAATTGTTTATATTCCAAAATTGATTAAGACTTGAGTATAGAAGCAGCTAAATATTTTCTTGACCAGGATAGGCTTATACCATCTGCACAAGTTGATTTTCTTTTAGAGGGGATTAGATTTATACTGGAACATTCATCTTTCTGCAGAATAGAGGGGTCACTATGGGAACCAGGTTCAAACCTGTTTCGTTAACCTATTTATGTATTATTCTTAATCCAGATATATAGGAGATAATGCAGAATTAGGTAAGAACCTGGCCCTGTATAAGAGTTATATAGATTAACTAATTGTTATCTGGAGAGATGACACATTTGGGATTGATTGGTTTCTACAGTATTTAAATTCTAATGACCTGGGAATTTCCATTTTGGTTACAATGCAAAAGTCTAATTTTCATTTTCTGGATGTGGATTATCTGCACAAAAAAAGTATGGCCAATCAAAGACCTTTTTTTAACTAAGATTGATTCAAATAGTTTTCTGCATATTTCTAGCTGCTACAACAAGAGTTGGTTTCAGAATATCCCCTTCAGCCCATTCAGTAGAATTCTACGTAATTTTAATTCACATGAAAATTATGATACTGAATAAAATAACTTTTTAGCAAGGGGTTAACTGTGGAACAGGTTGAGGGTCTTATTTGAAGGCTATAAGTTTAAATAGATCTGGCACTCGATTATATTAATACCTTTAGGGGGAACCAAACTAATGTTTGTAGTTTTAAGTCACAGTTTGGCATTCTATTACCTGTGCTGTGATAAACTGCTGACAGTTAAAAAAAACACAATGGGCCTAAAATTAGCACCCATTGAAAACAATGAAACAACACATCCATTTGTGATCAGGAACAAACCTAGGTGTTAAGACCCTAACTCTTGATGTGTGATTGAAAAGTGTAAAAATAACATATAACTAGGCATCTCTACACTAGTTACCAGCGGATCCATTGATATGAGACCCCAAGCCCCATTTGAATGCATCCAGGTTTCCAAAACATAATTGAAACAAAACAATAAATAACCCTTTGAGTGCTAGAGAGGTATGCAAGGCATGGCAAATGTTGCATATCCCTCTGACACTCAAAGGATTAACCACCCACCCCTAAAACTAACCCTCTCATATGGCCCATTCCCACTCCCCACAGCTGAAACACCTACATAGATTTTGGAGGTCCAGCAATGTTTTCTTCACCCTGGGCTTCCTATTTTTATTCACTTCTACTTCATTTCTTCCTTAATCTTCTTTAATTCTCCTGTAAGTCTTCTTTACTTTACTTCTTCTTTAATTATTATTTATGTCTAAAAAAACAAATTGAAAAATAAATTACATAAGACCCACCCATGCCGCCTTCTTAATATCATTTGCCCATCCCTTTTTATATTATTTTTATTACTATTATTTATTAGTAGAAGTATTACTATTCCTATTAGTATCACTATTATGAATTATCACTATAAGATATACATTTAGGTACACAAATGCCAACAATTAATTTTTTTCATTATGTAAGGCAATATTATTCATCGATCATTTGAGTTTACCATAAATGTATTTTTATTTAAAAAATAACAGTTATTGTTAAATTATTAATTATGATGTTATATTAAATTTATTATAAGGAGTTATCTATAATGTGTTTTATTTAGTTTCATTAGTTATGTATAGTTTATTTATTGGCTTATGTATAATATTAAGTCTGGAGGTATAATAAATCATATATAGGTAAAGTTAAGTATATTATGTATACTTATATAGCTGTGTTATAACATTTGGAGTACTATGGATTCATTGAGGTAAGTTCAGACCTTATTAGATACATGAGATTTACAATCAGCCATTTTAGTCTAGCTATGATCATCCTGTCTCCAGCATCTTATTCGGTATACACCCCAGTGCAGGTTCAAACTAATTGTTGCATTAACCAGCATGAGACCATAAAGGACCTTCTACTATGGTGGCTGGCTCATTATAGCTGTAGCATCCAGAAATGGTCAGGATTATTTTAGATATATGTTTGATTGTTTTTATTGTTATTCTTTAATACACTTTATATACTTGGGTGATTGTAATTGTAAAGGAAGCTCTCTAGTAATTTCTAGAAGTTTCTGGGAGTACGTGAGCAGAGGCAGGTGATCTATATCGGTTGTCTTATAGCACATCTGGGTGATCATCTCTTGTGAGTACAATCTTTTCTTTTTATGAATGTAACTCAGAGTAACCCAGTTTTCTTTGTACTGGGGTTTGCTTTCACTCTCTTTTTTGAGGATCATTGTTTCTGGGAACAGCTGATCCAATAAGTATCTGTGTGGTGGTACTTTAATATCCTCCATATGTGTTGATAGCTGCCAATCCATCTAATTGCCTATTGAATATTTGAATAGAATATATTTTGTACCTGCACCTTTTTTTTGTACCTGTTCTTTTAGTATCTTATGAAGGCATATTAATCCTCTGACATACTTTGTATCAATTCTGTGTGTACTGGTTCCTTTAAATTACTTTTTAATAATAATGGATATTATCATGTTCATGGAGGCGACATGATTTCTTTGCTGCCAAACACCTCCCATTGAATGTTTCCTAAGTATTACATATTATTAAATACTAGTTGATAAACCCGTTACTTGGGCCACAGTAACACCACCAGCCGGTCGCTGGGCAGTCATGCGCAGTAGAGACTGCCCGCGACACGGCTGACACAGCCATGGCGCGGGCAGTCTCTACTGCGCATGACTCCAGCACACACAGCAGTCTATACTGCGCATAAATGTGGCGTTACACACGTTTTAGCAAATTATTATATAGGATTTATTTTGGAGAACTAATCCATGAAGAATTTATTCATAATGGCCATTATGCCTAGATTAAGGTGTGTGAAGGTTTCTTAGTAGAAGGTGTTAGTATTCCTAGGGGTTCCACTAACAGGCCAGGCTTAAAGTAATAATAAATGATTATTATCCAAAATATATGTTGTTGTGCTATTTCTGTTAAGTAAAACAAAAAGTACTTATATTGCTGGGAGATCTCTCACAAACTCTAAATATTTTGTAAAGTTTAAGATTGAATGCTCATTGCATTTTATGGTGGAACTGTTGCTCTTGCTGCTAATGTAAAGATCTAGTGAGTAACACTGAACTTTCCATAGACAATATTGTATCTCATATAAATGTGCATATCCTTTGTCACCATTTCTCAGATGTTTCCTAAACTAAAAGCCCATACTGAAAAAGGATGTGCCTATCCTTTAAGCTGCATAATAATGGGCAGAAGGAGAACCCATGACTTCTCCCTCATCTTTACTTAGCATGATGTTATGTATATTATCTCATCATCATTTGTTAAATCATTGAATGGAATCAAATGTTATAGAATTTCACCTTCAACTTTTCTCTATGGAAACCAGTACATAAGAGGTTAGAAAAAAATCATATATATAGCTCATTCATTTTGAAAATCCCATTTAAAATTAGAAACGTTTGGTCTCCAAAAAATGAAAGTTTTTCAGCCAAACTGCTCTATCTTACCAGAAACTAATGACATCCATCTCCATTTAGTATTATTTATGCAACCCCCTGGATAGCTCTTTACTTTACTTTAAAAAGATAATTCCTCTTGTCAGGTGGGGCTAGAGAAGGGACATGTCAGGTAGACAGAAGTTTTGTTCAGCACCAGGAGGTAAAAGGAACAGGCAAGTGGGGGTTGAGGATGTTCTTGTCTGGCTGCAGCCATAATGGGAGGCAGATGAAGCATGTCCTCATAAGTGGCTTCTTTGGATTGCCTAAAGCAGTGATGTCACCTACTTTTAACAAGGAAGGGGGTGAGGCGGGAACCAGGAGTTCTGTCTGGGGACCCTGAACACGATTCTACCCGGCTAGGGAGACTCCCAAGCACATAACAGCATAAAGGAAAGAAAATGATAGATTGCCCTGATTGTTATAGTTATTGTTCTAGTTATACTGTTAAACAAATGGCACTCAAATATTATAGAAGATCTAACATCTCCTAATAATAACCTCACATTTACCTTACTATGACCAGGAAATAGTAATGACTTATACCTTTGTTCAAGGCATTTTGTTCAAGAGATAAGATCTTCAATCAGTACTGGATTTCATCCCATGGAGGTGGATATTACAGTTGCTAGAGGGTCCACAGGACACAAACTTTGTCTGCTGCACATGCCAACTATAACACTTTAAGGGTTGCTCCACCCACTGGTCCTTAAAGGATTAAGTGGTTTCCTGTAATATGACTATTACAGTTGTAAGAAGATCCTGGAAATAATGGTGTCAACCATATTGGCACAAAATCCAAATTAATAGTTTCAACAGATATCTGTCAGTGGGTCTGTATGTATGTATATCTTTATTTATATTGCATCACACGGTGCATGCAGCTCCTTGCAATAGAAGTATGTTACAATAAATAAAAGGGGATAAAATAAGTGTACATTCATAGAAATAATGGGAGAGAGGTATATGAGGTTATGAGAGTGTCAAGTGCTGTAATTACAAGTGCTGAGTTTGCCAAAAGGTGGTGCATGGTACTAGTGCTCCAGAAGATAACATTTCATGGTAGACTTAAAGACAGAGGGGGATTGTTCAAGATGTAAGGATACTGGTATGGAGTTCCATGGGTAGGAAGTAGAAAATGAAAAAGGTTTGAGATGGGAGAGAGCAGAGGTTATGGATGGTGTAACAAGAAAGGTGTTGTGTGCTAAGCAAAGGAGGCAGCCAGGAACATAAGAGGAGATGAAGGAAGAGATGTAAGGAGGGGTCACAGTGTGGAGAGCATTAAAAGTAAAAAGAAGAACTTTGTAAGTGATGCGTGGCTGAAAAGGGAGCCATGTCAGACATCTAAGAATGATGACATGCACCTGAGCTTAAAACATATTGCATAGGGGAAAGATAGGTAGTAGGAAGGCCAGTTAGTAGGCCTTTGCAATAGCCTAAGAGGGACAGAATGAGGGCATGTACAAGAGTTTTAATAGTTTTTGGGAGAGGACCTGGCAGACTTTAGCAATGTTGCGGAGAAAGAAGGGACATGCTCTAGCCACAGAATTAATGTGAGGGGTTAAGGAAAGGGAGGAATAAAATACGGTCCCAAGACAGCATGCTGAGCTGAGTGGATCAATGTTAATTCCATCAACTGTAATGGTGAAGCTAGGTGTTGGGCATGGTCTTGGAAGGAAAATGAGGAGTTCAGTTTTGGACCTGCTTAACTTCAGCTGATGGTGGGCTATCCAGGAGGTTATGGCCAAGAGGCAGTTTGAAATTTGTAACTGGATTTGAGGTGAAGGTTTAGGAGTGGACATGTAAATTTGGGTATCATCAGCATATCGATGATACTTGAAGCCAAATGAATTAAAACGTTCACCCAATGAAAGGGTATACAGTGAGAAAAGAAATTGAGGCACCCGCACAGACAGAGGACTGTAGAGGAGGTGTTTTTGTCAGAAGACACAAAATAGGAAAGTTGTGGAAGATAGGAAGAGAGCCATGAAGCAGCTTGATTGCAGAAACCAAGATTGTAGAGAATCTGAGCAAGAAGAGAAAGGTTAACTGTGTCAAAGGCAGAGTATAAGTTGCTAGCCTTTGGATTTTGCAGTCTGGAGATCATTAGCCAATATACAGAGAGCTGTCTCAGTTGAGTGACCACACCCAAATGCAGACTGCAACGGGTCCAACAGATTGTTAGAGTCGAGGAATATGGTTTTTTTGGGAGAAGACAAGGCATTCTAAGAGTTTTGAAGTAAGAGGTAGAAGGGAGACAGTATCACGGTGCCCGTGATTGCTGCCTTTTTGTGTCAGTTACCTGTAGGGGGCTCTCCATTGGCTGTCTGTATTTAGCCCGCCCCGCATTGCCTATTTAGACTGAGCTTGGGCACCCTTTGGGTGCCCTTTCTCGTTGTCTCTATGCTGCTTGCTTCTCCATTGAGTTCCTGAGCTTTCTGGGCCCTTGGTTATGTTCCTGATAGCCTGAGATCTCCTAGTTCCTGAGAGACCAGTTCCTTGGTTCCTGTTTCCGTTCCTGATCCGGTTGAGGTTGCTGTTGTGTCGCTGCTTCCTGCTGCCAGTCCCCGCTGCTGTTCCTGATCCGGTTGACCGTCTGGAGTGCTGGTTCCTGCTTCCTTCCACTGTGCTCCTGATCCAGTATCGCCTATAGTGGGCTAGTCCTCCATAGTCGCTCTGGCGACATTTCTATCCCTTGCTAGTTACTTCAGTACGCCGGTACTGGTTCGCTTCACCTTCACCCGGCTGCTGTTGCACCGGTAGATATTGGGTTTCTCCAGTATGCGGGTACTGGTTCGCTCCACAGTCTCCCGGTTGCTGATGCACCTGTAGATATTTGGGTTCCCAGTACGCGGGTACTGGTTCGCTCCACATTCACCCGGCTGCTGATGCACTGGTAGATATTGGGTTTCTCAAGTACGCGGGTACTGGTTCGCTCCACAGTCACCCGGTTGCTGTTGCACCGGTAGATATTTGGATTCCCAGTATGCGGGTACTGGTTCGCTCCACTTTCACTAGGCTGCTGTCGCACCATTGGTTTGGGTTCCCAGTACACAGGTACTGGTTCGTTCCATACGCACTCGGTTGCGGTTGCACCGATAGAGTCTTAGATCCACAGTACGCGGGTACTAGTTTGCTATATATTCAACCGGCTGTTGTGCACCAGAAGAGAAACGGTTTCCCCAGTACGCGTGTACTGGTTTGCTCCACCAACAACCGGCTGCCGTGCACTGGTAACGGTTATTGATTCCAATACGTGGGCACTGCTCACTCCAATTTCACCGGCTGCTTTCGCACCGGATGAGAGATTGGTCTCCCCAATACGTGGGTACTGGTTTGCTCCACTACATCTGAGTATCGTTGCATTGGTTGAGAGATATTGTGTCTCCAGTACGCGGGTACTGGTTCCATCTATGCTATACTATTGCTGTCAAGTCCTAGGCAGCTCCGTTGGTTCTCGAGTACGCGGGTACTGGTGGTCTCCTGTAAATGTCCTTGGCTTGCCTCCTTAACTCCTTTTGCCTCCGCATGTCATCTGTGTGACTGGTGTTGCCACCTAGCCAGTCACCGAGGCTTTAGTGGTTGCCACCTTCTCTGTATTAGGCTGCCTTGCCCGGTATATTGGTAAGGCCGGTAGAACCTATTCCTCTCTGTACCATCTTGGGTTGCCTTACCCAGTATTGGCAAGGCCGGTAGAGCCTTTATAGTTGCTGTCTGTCTATAGTCTGCCTTGCCCGGTATATTGGCAGGGCCGGTAGAGCCTGTATTGCTATTCTCTGTCATTGCTATATATATATGTAAAACGTGTATGTTACCCTACGGGGTTATATTAAACTTTTCAATAAAGTTGTGTTTTTACCTAACTTTGTGTCTGAGAGTCTTAACAAACCGTGACAGACAGGTCGATAGAGAGACAGGGGTAGAAGGGAGACAGGTCAGTAGTTAGAGAGACAGGAGGGGTTGAGGTTAGCCTCTTTGAGTAGGGGTTTAATTTGTGCCTATTTGACTGAAGAAGTGAAGATGCCAGTGGAGAGAAAGGTGTTGAAGATGAGTGTTATTATAGGTGTAAGGAATGGTGTAAGTGGTTTGAGTAAGTGGGAGGGCAAAGGGTCCAAGGAACAGGTAGTTAGATGGGTAGATAGGAGAAGCTGAGAAACTTCTTCCTCTGTTACAGAAGTAAGATTATCAAAATACGATGAAGGAGGTTTGGGGAGAGAGAGTTCAGGGACAGATGGAATAGTAGGAATCTGTCTCAGCAAACGCTTGTGGTGAATGTATGGAGTGAGAGGAAGCTGAGGAAGGATGAAGCAAGGAGTCAAAGACTGCAAAGAGATGGCGAAGGTTAAATTTGTTGTTTTGGATTGGTGTGGTGTAGTATTCCTGTTTATAGGCAGGACAGCAGAAATTTAAAGTGGATGAAGTCTGCATGTTACCATTCAGCAGAGCAAGTACAAGAACATAGGAAGTGGGTGTGGGACTTAAGCCAGGGTTGTGTAATGACTCTGTGACTCAGATGTAATTTCAGAGGGGAAAAGGAATCAATTGCAGAGGACAGAATTAAGTGATAATGATAGAAGAAAGGTTGTAGTTAAGTGAGGCGTTCATCCCAGGGAGATCAAGCAAGTGCGTATCCCTTATAAATCTTTTGGAGGGGAGGGATACAGGGAGGGGCAGAGTCAGAAAGAGAGAAGGATATAAGATGGTGGTCTGATAGAGGGAATGCGGAAACTGTGAAACAGGAAAGATCCAGGCTCCTAGTAAAGACAAGATCCAGGCAGTAACCAGATTTGTGTGTGACACAGTTAGTCCACTGTCAGAGATCAGCTGAGGAGGTTAGCTTTAGAAGATGTAAAGCCCATGGACAGAGGGATCATCAATATGACAGTTAAAGTCACCTAGAATAAAGACAGGATTGTCAGTAGAAAGAAAGGAGAGCCAGGATTCAAAATTCTGAGAGAAAGTTTGAAAGAGGAGGCGTTATCAGGTGACCTGTATATTACAGCCACGAGCATAGACAGAGGGTAATAGAGCTGCACTGCATGTACTTCAAAAGAAGAAAAGTGAACAGATGGTGGGATTGAGAGGGTCTGGAAGTGGCGGTGGGACGATAGAAGTAGACCTACACCACCTCCCCAACCAGTAGATGGAGGGGTGTGTGAGAAACAGAACCCTCCATAAGAGAGTGAAGCCTCCACTGCTCTATCCTATGCAAACAACCAAGTTTCTGATTGCTCACAGAGGGGATTTTTAAAAGAGCACAGGAGAAGGGGAGAAAGGAGGGTGAAATAAAAGGATTGTTTTTGAGATTTAAATAAGCAGTGGGAGGACAAGGTAAGCTCGTGTTGATAGCAGGTGGCTATGGTGTTTGGGCCAGAATTGGGAACAATATCCCCTGCAGCAAGCAGCAGAATAAGACAAAGGGCGGAAATATGGGAAGGAGACTTATATTGATGTTTTAGAACAGGGCTTGCAGAGGGAGAAGGGGTTAAAATGTGGAGAAGAGTGTAAGGGCAGACATGTGTGATGGGGAGGAGAGAGGGGAGATGTGGATGCAGTTTGAACAGTCAGGGGGAGAGCTGACATTAAGGAGAATCCTAAGGAGCACTGAACATGTAACAACAGAACAGACAGCAAATGTGTACATGGTAAGTCAGATTCTGATGCCAGAGAAAAAATGTCTTTACTGATGATCTTCCCACAGGTGCTCTTTACAGGTAATGGAGGAGTTCTGGTGCCTTCTGTGTTGCCTTTGTTGACAAACTCTGTTGTTAAATTCTTGCACTTTACAAACTGGCCACCAATTCTCTACCCCCTGCCTTAAGAAGACTCTATTATGGTAGCTATGTCACCGTAGGAAAGCCATTTTCAGAGATGGAATAGTTAGTGGTAAGGACAGTCCCCAATCTGAGAGGATGCAGCATAGTCTTCCAGTACAACACAGTTCAGGTAAAATGGTCAAAAAAGGAAAGCCGTGTACACAATATCCTGAAACTTAGAGCAGTACTGTCACGCTCCTTCTAGTTACTCCTACCACCATCTCTATTGGCCACTGTTGCCTTTATCTACCTGGTTCAGCCTCTAGCACTTGCTTGATTTTTACGCCAAGTTCCTGAGAGTCCTTGCCGTAGCGTTCCTGAATCTCCGTATACCGACCTTTTGGCTTGTGTCCTGAGCTTATCTTCAGTCTCCTCTGTCTGCGACTATATGATTACGAATCTCGACCCAGCTTCCCTCTTGACTACGGCTCTGTCTCACCCCCAGATACCTTAATTTCCTGTCTAGTTCCGACCTCGGCTTTCCTTTGACCCCTCTTCATCGACTTTGCGATTCCTCTCCTGCTGCTCCGCTATGCAACGAGTGTCCCTCCAGTTGTTGTCTGATTGAGACTCCTGTTACTAGTGGGACATTCAAATTCGACTTGTTTCTTGCCTTCTGCTGTGCAATGAATGTCCCTCCAGCCACCACCTTTCTCTCCTCCAGCTGTTCCTGGACACTCATACGATTGTTTGTTCAACATCCAAACCTCAGGCCTTCCGACCTAGTTGAGGGTGTTGTTATCGGTGCTTCCAGCGACCAACCTGGCTAGTCGAGGGTGTAGATGTTTGGCGGCCTACGACCTGTCTCCCACCTGCCCAAATAGTAATTGAAACTATTTTACAAGCAAAAAACCTACTTCAGCAAGAGTTTTCGAGGGTACAGTTTGTAGTGTGAAAAACAATAACTGTCACCTAGACCCTTTCATCTACTAAGTGTATTGAGTTTTGTAAAGGTCTTCAAAAAAGGATGAAAATTGGTTATAGCAAGATTTCCTTGTTATCTATCTCTTTCCAACAGTAAATAGCAACCATACCTGTTGTTCAGACTTTTGTACAGGGAGTAGCACACATTACTCCATGTGACCTGATCTCCATTCTGAGAGCAATGCAGAAATAATCATTTGTGCCTATGTCACCTGTCACCATTCATTGGCTTACTATAAAAACAGTATTCCTGACTGTGATAGCATTGTTGTGCAGACTAACAGAATTAAACAATTTATTGTACAATTATCCTTTCCTGGTATTTCACCCTGACAAAGAAATTCTTCAGATTAAATTAGGAGTTAATCATCCCATCCCACTGTCTGGGACTGGAGAATAATAAGTAACAAGGACTACATACACTAGAAGGAGTAAGGAGTGTCAGATACTATGCCCATCACACAAACTTGTCCCACAAAACAAACGCTTTATGCTTCTTTCCGGAGGGCATGAGAAGAGATCTAACAAAAACACTGTCAAGGTTTGGATTATATTCACTATCATACAAGCACATATGATTAATTGCTCTGGTCCACTAGTGTAGAAAAAAGACTGTTCATTTAACCATTTAAATACCTGAGGGGTATATAACACATTGCTCAGCAATGTGCTGCATATCCAGCTGGTCCTTAAAAGGTTAAAATCAAAGTACTTCAGTAAGAGATCTTGCAGTTCATAGATAAAAATGCTTGATAAAGTTACCAGCTGCAAAGCAATCCAAGCCTATGTTTCAGGCCTGTTATCAACTGCACCACAATACAATTTCACCATATTCCCATTGAGGTAAATTGAGCTTTTAATGCACTGGAGCTGTATCTTGCATTCAAAGGTTTAAAGGCATAGTAACGTTTCAAAATAAAAGCAGCTTCAATTAATATTCGTAGTGTTTGAGCCATGGAGAATGTTATTTCAATACTGTCAGAGTTGTAGTTCAAGAGTAATTGAATGATAAAGTTGCCCCCTCCCGCCCCTTTTACCTGGT
Organism: Rhinophrynus dorsalis; assembly: GCA_037306005.1. Taxonomy (NCBI): domain Eukaryota; kingdom Metazoa; phylum Chordata; class Amphibia; order Anura; family Rhinophrynidae; genus Rhinophrynus; species Rhinophrynus dorsalis. The sequence continues at coordinate 81,578,906 of CM074723.1, forward strand.
GTAAGCACCTCCCCTCAGATGTGCAATCTGGTCCACAGATCAGACAGCTCACAGCAAGGGACAATCTTCTTACTGTGAGAACAATGAAAACCCTGCCCCCTTGACAGATTTCCAGGTTTTTCCCATAATCTAATTGAAGATTGTTCCTCTCTGCAATCCACCTGGACACCACCTTTCTGCTCCAAGGGGAGCAGTGTTACATCAGTAAAAGGGGTGAGAGGGGGATACTTTATCCTTCAATTACTCTTGAACTACAACTCTGACAGTATTGAAAAAACACTCACCATGGTCGAAAATACTACGAAGATTAATTGGAGCCACTTTTATTTTGAAACATTACTATGAAATCAATGGGAAAATTATTTATCACCTATGATGCAGTTGGTTTGACCCATAATTACGTCATTTTTTTATTTGTGGTAACACTAGCCTTTCTATTATTTTCAATATTTTTGAAACTATTGGTTTAACCCTTTGAGTGCTAGAGAGGTGTGCAACACCATTCAGAGCAATGCAGTGACAACCTTTTGACAGTCAAAGGGTCAGTATGGCAATTAATATATTAAGCCACTTGCATTCTTTAATAAAATGTTATTTTTATGTAACTTCAAATTACATTATTAAAAATCTCCAGACAGGAGTCAACTTAAAGTGTTTCCAAAAAAACTGTTTTAACTCCTTGGATGCTAGAGAGATCGCCCTCTGGCACTCAAAGTGTTAATGCTAAAGACATCTGTAATGCATTGCTCTGCAATGCTTTTGAAACCTCAAGAGCATTAAACAGCCCAGTTTAAATCAATGTGAATTTTAGATTCCTGAATATCACCCAAAGTGCTCTGTAGTTTGCTCAGATTTATTTGTAGCCTTCCAGAGAAATTACATGATTTCACATTGTAAACTCATTTAACCCTTTAAAGACCAGAGGGTTGTGTAATATAATGCACACCCCTTGTGCCTTAAAGGGTTATCTGATAATATTCCGTATATAAAAATAAAAAAATAAAACCGCACTTATGTCCCAGTCACACAAAGAAGTGTAAACCAATTGCTTCAATGCTGGAAACTAAAACGGAATACAATTTATTCTAAATAAAAGTTCTCTGTTCTTTTCTAACAGATTCCAGAGTCAGACACCAGAGAGGAACTGACAGCAGATGTTTCAGTGCCAAGACACAGATCGTCTGAGTAATAGTATGGAAAAGAAATTGCTTTGAACTTCACCCTGCTTTAAATACTTCAAATCAATGGGGTCACAGAACTCTTTAATAAAGTGATGAGGTCTTGCCCCTGAAGATCTTCATAGTGACAAGTTGATGTGCTTTCTAGCAATAGGGTCATACAAATGAAGCCTTCTTTCTGAAAGCAGCCATTGTGCAAATGGGGTGCATTTGAAGAAAGTGCCCCTGCATGGCTACTGTATTCTCAAGAAGATAAGTTCTTATAGTGCATTTTAAATGGGACTGACCTCATAAAATACAGCATGGAACTTAATCTATAAACTGATCTTTTCTTATGCAGACTGGTGATTTTTTGTTTATTCTTAAATGGTTGTCACTAGCGCTATTCATCAAACTCTTAAAGGGGGATGAGGCTTGTATAATCCTGTTTCAAATGCAGAACCATTAAATAATCATTAAACTTCATTGCTTGCCTGGAGACCCACTACAGATCTACAAAGCTAGCTCTTTTTTTTTTTTTAACATTCATCACAAATGCATTTAAATGGGATTTTGACCTGATAAAAGGAGTGTTTTGTGCTACTATCAGTTTCATAGCAGCAACCCTTTTTCCTTCAAGAGGATTTTTTTTTTCACAAAAGTAAAAGAAAATAAAGGCAGATGGCCAACTCCTTTTAATATCCATTTGCTTTATTTGAGCAGTTTAATGTACTGAAACAGTGTTAAATGTTGCTATTTGCTAGATGGTAAACAACGACATTACCCAGAATCCATCAGCAGATTGGTACAAAACTGAATCTTGGTGATTAATTAAACTGTTTTTGTAATTGTAATGCGGGATACATAATGGAGAAGGAGACTTAGATTGCAAAGCCTGCAAATTAGCAAATAATAACTTTCCTAGATGCAATGCCTTTAATTCTTGTTCACAAAGACATATAAGATCAAATGAAATCATTTATAATAATTGTGTGTTAACATAATGCATTTTGTTGCATATTTGTCTGGGAAATATTATGGAAATATTCTTGTAACAGCGAACCCATGAAATGATAATTAGAGTTGTCCTTTTTATTTCTCAAGTAACAAAATGAAAAGCTGCTGGAAACATTTGGTAAAATAATTGAATATTAATGCTAAAATACAACGTATTCTTGTTTAACCCTTTGAGTGCCAGAGGGGTATGCAACGCAATGCGTTGCGTGCCCCTCTGGCACTCAAAGGGTTAAAAGGGTTGTTTTTTTAACATTCACAGATACATACTGATATACGAAGAAGAAATGGATAAATTGTGAAGCAAAATCAACTGCTCCATGAATAAAAACAATTCCCACTGATTTAAATGATGACTTCTCTAGCACTCAGGGAGTTAAAACATGATTTCAATAAAAGGGAATGTGAGAATTTTCATTTGACCCCCTAGGATGCAGTTGGTTTGCTGCAGAATTATTCCAGATCTTCTTAGTACATTCTCACTGTATAAAAATCAGTCTCTTCACCTTTACGGACATTAATATAGATCAATAGCATAAAAGACAAAAGAAGAAGGGAGGGCGTCTGATCATGTGATCCAGTCAATAATTATATTAATAAAGGTGATAGAATGGTACTCACCAATTGAATCTGTCAGATAATCTGACTCATCAAGCTCGTGGAGATTTTTACCCATCTCCACTCGGGTCCACAGGTATGCAATTCACCTGGACGATGCACTCGGTGGCTTCTTTCTAAAAACAGAAAGTTGATAATCCACCCAAAAACAGGACAATGTTGACTTTTTCCAAAGACCCCTCTGAATTAGAAGCAGACACAAATGTACCAGATGATCCAAGTGAAGATGGGAAAAAATCTCCGTAAGCTTGTTGAGTCAGATTCAAATGGTGAGTACCATTCTATCACCTTTATTAACCCCTTATTCACTGGCTGATCGGTGCGGCGCAGTCAGTTAAGGACCATGGAGCATTTTTTTTTCTTCCGCTTCCGGACTCCCAGAACGGCGTGCAGCCGCAGAGGGAACCCATAATTCCATGACGGTCATAGTATGTCATGGGTCGTTAAGTCAGATCGACCCATGATGTACTATGATTGTCAAGGGTTGTTAAGGGGTTAATATAATTATTGACTGAATTACATGATTTGGAGCCCTCCCTTCTTCTTTTGTCTTTTATGCCATTGATTTGAACATGTCTCGGAAGTAGCAGCCCTATCAAAGTGAATATCATACATTGTCCGCTGTGGGATAGCAAATTTCCCAAAAGCTTGTCACGCTGTTTACTACATAAGTAGCTTCACAACATATACCTTTGTGAGTAAATCTCCTCTGGGTGTTTGCACTGCTGGTGGTGGTTATTTCGTGGGTATATTACACAAGGAGGTGAGGAGACTTATGTCTCTCTTTTGTTTTGTATTCTCATTAATATACATCAGTGGTTCTCAATCAAAGTGCCGTGGCATTTTGATGTGCCTTTTGCCACCAACTCAGAGTGCCACAATTTTCTATAAAGAATTTGTCAAAAATTTGAATATTTACGTTTCAAAAGTATATTTATGAAAACTGTTATGCACAAAATGCTCATTTTTGTTGTTCTTAGAACAACAATATATTTATATCTTCTTTAAACCGTCAAATAATTGATAAACTGTTAGATATGCCCTGAGAATTCGAGATAACTTATAGATAACATTCTAGATAAAAAAAAAGAGATCCATTGATATAGATGAATAGAATAGATAGCTAAATGATATTGATAATGATGAAATAATTGCCTATTAGGCTAGATGTCAAAATACAATTTCACTCTAAAGCAAGAGCATTAGTTTATTTTGTTGTTCGAAGTCAGGCTAATATTAATTTACGCAGTTAATTATGCTGAAAATTCTACCCGTACCACAGTGTTCAGAAGTGTAGTTACATTTTGGAAAATGATTTTCCTCTCAGCTTTATTGAACTTGACATAACATTGCTCCATTTCCCTGCTATTGGGTCAGGCATACAGTGTTTGTTGGTGTTAAAGTCTTAGGGCCATATGTTAAAAAGAAAAGTGGAGGGATTCTGGGGAAAACCAACTGATCCGTAGCGGAGAACTAAAAATTTGCATTGCATTAAATGGGTATTTTTAAGGGATAGTAATGTTTCACAAAAAAAGCAGCTCCAATTAGTATTTAGGCCTTGGTGTTATTTCAATACTGTTAGAGTTGTAGTTCAAGAGGAATTGGATGATAAAATATCCCCTCCCACCCCTTTTACCTAGTGTAAGCCACCTCCCCTCAGATGTGGAATCTGGTCCTGAGACCAGACAGCTCACAGCAAGGGACAATCTTCTTACTGTGAGAACAATGAAAGCCCTGCCCCCCTTGACAGTTTTTTCAGGTTTTTCCATTATGCTAATTGAAGATTGTCCTTCTCTGTGATCCACCTGGACACCACCTTTCTACTCTGAGATGAGCAGTATTACATCAGTAAAAGGGGTGGGAGAGGGATACTTTATCATGCAATTACTCTTGAACTACAACTCTAACAGTACTGAAATTACACTCTCCATGTCCAAAATACTATGAAGATTAATTGGAGCTGATTTTATTATGAAACATTACTATCCATTTAAGCCCTTGAATGCTAGAGAGGTTTCCAGTGCATTGGAGATAACTTTAGAATTCAAGGTCTTATCAATTAAAACAAATTTTTGCAAATGTATTGGTCTTTCCCTAATGTGGCTAGTTTTCTTTTGAACATGCAGTCCAAAATATCTATGGGTTTTGTGCAAGGCTATGCGCTAAGGTGATCATACATTCTTTTGAATACCCCTCTGACAATCAGTGAGTTAACAGTAGAGTTCAGCTTCCTGACCAGACAAATGTATTTTCCCAAGAACTGTAAAACAAAAACTAATTCTTATATTTTAATGAAACACTAACAACTAAAAGAAAGTTCATATCAAATTTAAAGGGATAGTAATGTTTCATAATAAAAGCAGCTCTAATTAATCATCATAGTATTTGGGCCTTGGAGAGTGTTATTTCAATTCTGTCAGAGTTGTAGTTCAAGAGTAATTGAATGATAAAGTACCCCCCTCCCACCCCTTTTACTGATATAACACTGCTCACCTCAGAGCAGCAGGAAGTGTCCAGGTAGATTGCAGAGATGGACAATCTTCAATTAAGATAAGGGAAAAAGCTGAAAATCCAGTCAAGGGGGGCATGGTTTTCAATGATCTCACAGAAGAATATTGACCCTTGATGTGAGCTGTCTGGTCTATGGAATGGAGTCCACATCTGAGGAGTGGGGGTTTACACTAGGTAAAAGGGGCGGGAGGTGGAAATTTCATCATTCAAATACTTTCGAACTACAGCTCTCACAGTAATGAAATAACATTCTCTATGGCTCAAATACTATGAAGATTAATTGGAGCTGCTGTTTTTGTGAAAAAATACTATCACTTTAAGTTCTCCTAGCCAGTTTTTGAAAAAAATATTTCTTTGGTGCATAAGCCTCAAAATGTGTAAAGGAAGATATGAATGTATTCAATTATCTTTGCTTTTGTGGATATTCTGCCCAACAAAATCCCCTTGGATAATGGCACATATATATATATATGGCTAAAAAGGGCCAAAACATTTTATTTTCAATTTAGGCATATAATAAGAGGACCTTACCTGTACTACATGTACTGAAAAACAATTTCTGCAACCAGCATTCCATGAGAGTACACTACTATGCCCTGTTGTCCCTATTTGAATATTTATCCTGATGCTGCACCCTGAGAGGGCAGCACAGATAAGAGGAAATCTAAATATTCTGCAATATAGAATGGGTTATATCTCCCAATTATTCCACCATACTGAGCCAGGGGATATTCTCATTTTCATCCCATCTAATTGATCTTACATGCATTTAGCTGTCAAGGTCCAACTGATGATGTGGCAATAGTAAATGAAAAATGAAAAGGACTGTCAAACACAACACATGCTATAGAGTTAAGGACAACATTAGGCCTACCTCTGGACTCTCCATGGGCTTCAAACTTGGGTGACAGGACTGTACCATTATACATCAGATGAAATCACAAAACGCAAATGCGAGTAGAGCGATTATATACTCTGTGATTTCACCTGGTGTATAATGTATCACACTATTGGGCACCCACTTTGTGTTTTTTTTATCTTGGAGTATCTTGTGCCGTTTGGAGGAAGCGAGTGGAAGAAGAGCAGCCCCTTTACTTTTGCTGGACAAGAATCCTGCTCCTGGGCCAGGCTAAAAATCCAGAGTGTCTAATAACTGTTCTTTCATATATGTCATAGACAGCATATTTCTATTGTGCGTATCCACGCGTGGTGTGTTTTTAGGTGGTGTTGCTTCAGAGAATGTATTTTCTTTTAATTGCACTAGAGCACTCCCCTGTGCTTTACCTTTCTTGTTTTTTGTAGAACTGTATCAGCTGTCTGCTAGTCCTGTTGCCATTATTCTGAGCTCACCTTTTTGCTGTTTTCACCATCCACTCTCTTTGAGGGGGTAGTGGCTGACAGCCAACCCACACCAGGACAAGCCGAATATTATTGGCTGATGCATACAAGAGTCAGCCATTCATTGAGATGTGATGAGCATCTCAACCTCCAACATCACTTTTGTGAAGGTTCTGCCAGAAGCCCCCTAGCTACCATGCATATAAGCCTTACATTATGTTCACTCTGCTCCTAAGCGAACACAGGAAAATATGTAGCTTGGTAAACCTTAATACATTCATATGAGGTATGGTGATTGAATGAAATGCAGCATCAGTGACATAAACATATTGTTCCCTGTGTGAAAAAGGCCCAATAGTCATCCGTCAGTACTCAGTAGAAGAAAAACCCTTGTAGGGGAAACCATGGCTGAAAGGACTAGACTTCCCCTCTGGAAATTAATGCAAAATTAATACTTGCATTTTGCTTTGTGCTGTATGAACAAGCTGTAATTATTATTGGTAAATTTATTCTAAATACATGCTCATAAATATACATAACAAATGAACATGAAAATAGTGACATTTCAAAGATTCAAGTTATCATTATGAGACCATCAGCACAATTCACCATAGCATGAAACAAGCAGGATAAAATACATTTATTTGTGACCAACTAAGCATCAAAAGAGTACAATAATGTGATACAGTCTGTGCAATTTTATGTGTCCATGAGGGCAATACAATTGTGCATTATTGTAAAGGTGTATTTCCCTGCTGGTCTCTTATAATGCTAATCAAAAATATACTGGATCACAAGCCTGGTATGACATGCTTGAAAACCAAGATGCAAAGTCATGTTTTTACCATAATAGTGTATGGATGCAGTGCAGCGACAATTGAAACCAGGCACTTCTGTCTCTGGCTTTTTTGTCTTAGTCTAGCCCTCTGACAGGGTCTGATTTTTACATGTTAGCATCCCTAGGCAAAGCCCCCAAGACCCAGGGCCACACCCTTACCCTGCACAGGACCCCAACCCCAGCCTCATCCACTGATGCTGTGAACAGTAAATTCCTTTAGCTTACTACAAGTACATGCAAATGTAAATGCAAACACCCCCCCAAAAAAAACCCTCCTAAATTAATAAGCCAGTACTGAGGTATAAACTGGTAAATAAAGTGGACATATAGTATATAAATTGGACATTAATCAACGTATAAACTAATAAATAAGTTGGCTACCATAAACCAGCAGTGGATATCTGGTGCTTTGGCATTACATTAACCACACCCAGCTTTCAACATAATGTACATGGCCAGCGCATCTGAGGAAACTCTGTTGCCTAGTCTGCCCAGAGGGAAATCTGGTCCTGCCCCCAGACAACAACAAGATTCAGGTTACTGAATACTGAATTGCTTATAGAAGCCAAATTGAGTGTGTAGTTTTTTACTAAGATTTAGAAAAATTGATAATTGCCTTTTATTGTTTGTTTATGTTTGGTACCACATCATTTAAAAAGCTAACAATCACAAGGGATACATAGGAACCAATGCAGCCATATAATAACTACAGCAACCTTATTGCAAAAGCTATCATTTAAATCCTATAGAAATTAGTGGTTCCACTTTTTTCATTTTATAAAGGATATCCTCTTATCCTCTTAATTGTTCAGTTACTTGTTGCTCCTTTCATTCTGCAATTTGTTGAGTGATGTTAAAGACATTGGACAGTATATAAAAGCAAAATTTACTAACTCTGGGGAAACAAAAAAAGATCTGTTATTTGCCAGAGACGTCTGTCTTGCAATGTGTTGGAGGGCTCTCTATCATTCAAGGGGTTAAAAAGCCCATTTCCATCAGAGGCAGTTTAATGTGGGAAATTGTAATGTTATGTATTTGGAAAGAACAAATCACAATGCTACATGAACTTCATGGAATCATTTAAGTTGCTGGAGATAGTTCTGGGAGTCCTTGTAAACAACAAACTTGGAAACAGAGTCCAGTCTCAAACAGCAGTAGCAAAAGCAAACAACGTCCTGTCTTGCATAAAAAGAGGTATTATAAAGAGTGGATTACATAATTTTGCCTCTGTACAAATCCTTGGTAAGATTTCATCCCAAATATTCTGTGTAGTTATTGGGCATCAGTTCTGAAAAAGGATATTCTAGAACTGGAGAGAGTACAGAGAAGAGCAACATAATTAATTAAGGGAATGGAAGACTTGAAGTATGAAGAACATCTAGACAAAATTGGACTAAGAGGGAATTTTGTTACACTGTATAAGTATATTCCATGTCAATACATGGATCTCCCTTGTGAGCTTTTCATTCCAAGACCTAACAAATAGTGATGAGCGAGCGTGCTCGGCCGATGCTCGGATCGGCTCGAGCATCGCTCTGCTCGGCACATGGCGGTACTCGTCGAGTACCGCCATGTGCTCTCCCGCCATGTTCGGGTGGCGGGGATCTGTGCCGGAAGAGGCACAGATCACAAGACGCTCCGCTGGACCACCAGGGACTGGAGGTACGGGGGCATTGCGGAGATGAAGGGGGCATTGCGGAGATGAAGGGGGACATTGTGGAAGAGGGGCATAGACTCTATGCCCCTCTTCCACAATGTCCCCCTTCATCTCCGCTATGCCCGTCTTCCACAATGTCCCCCTTCATCTCCGCTATGCCCGTCTTCCACAATGTGCCCCTTCATCTCCGCTATGCCCCTCTTCCACAATGTCCCCCTTCATCTCCTCTATGGCATAGAGGAGATGAAGGGGGACATTGTGGAAGAGGGGCATAGCGGAGATGAAGGGGCACATTGTGGAAGAGGGGCATAGCGGAGATGAAGGGGCACATTGTGGAAGACGGGCATAGCGGAGCTGAAGGGGGACATTGCGGAGCTGAAGGGGGCATTCGGAGATGAAGGGGGCATAGCGGAGATGAAGGGGGCATTGACCAGGCACCCTCCCCTCATCAGAGCAGGGGGTGCCTGGTGTCGCCCCATTCATTCCAATGGGGCTCGGGTGCTCGGCCGAGCACTCGAGCCTCAGGGGGTGCTCGGTCAGAGCACCCGAGCACCCGAGCATCGGGGTGCTCGCTCAACACTACTAACAAAATAATTAGGTGCCACCACTTAAGATTAGAGGAAAGAAGGTTTCAACTTCATCAGAAGATGTTTTTGTAAGTAAAGTCTTTTAAATTGTGTAAATTTTTGGTAGAAAAGACCACCATCAAAAGAGGTAGAACTTAATACAGTGAGGGAATCTTAGCAAGCATAAGAATGGCATAAGGCTATCTTGAACATAAGACAAGACCAAGGACCAAATACGAAGTGTAAAGCAAAAAAACAAAATAATAATAACACTACCGAGTGTATCAAAAAGATAGTCATATTTTAATATCAATCAGTATAAAAATTAATAGTCTGACATGTTTCTCAGCTTCTTCTTCAGGGACAAGGAAGGAGAGTGTTAGGGTACCACACTATATATAAATATGAAGGATTTAAACCATCCAATAGTCCGATCACATACATGGCTTCCCATCCTACAAATGGAATTGCTTCATTTTCATCATGTAATCTGGGAAAGGAGGCTTAATTTGATATACCCTAATCAAGTGTCTCAAAGGCATTCTTACATCACCATTGGGAGTGTACCTTCCCCGAGTCAAAGAACAACAACTGAACATAACAATCCGGTGGTGAATCCACCATACACAAAGTTTTCATAATAATACATACTGTTACATACCACTATTCTAAAACATCTCTCAATAATTATTTCATGGTTAACCCAACAGGTTAATAGGAAACCAATGATAATTCACTAAGGAGAAACGTTGTTTAGGGTTGTTATTAATGGTATTGGTTAGTTTTGGTTTTCTAGGGCAATATAAGATCTAATATTTTTGTTTTTCTTAAATACCACTGTAGCATGGTCACTAACATTATCACATAGATAGGATCGTGTTATGAAATTCCCCAGTGTTTTTGTATAATTTCTCTAATATGAGGTGCTTAGGAATTATATTGAGTAAACAATTCTACTATTATTTCATTAATCTGCTGTATATAAAAGCTTTAGTAGAGGAGGGCCTTTTGTATATTTTGTTTAAGAGATGGTGCTAAGTAGAGATGGGCGAAAAGTCCAAAAAGTTTTCCCACTTTTTCACATCCACACATTAACAATCCATCAAATTTCCTTCTTTTAGCTGACCCCAATAAATTTCCAGAGATAAATTTGTATTTTTCCACTAATTACCAAGAATTCCTGCAGCTATGCAGGGTCAGTATGAATGTGGGTCTACTACTACCAGTGCAGTAAGACAAATCTGGGACTCTTGGGAGGTCAGCATTTGTGGTTCTGTGGCTACTGATGCAGCAGACAAGGCTGGGTAGTCAGTATGTGTGGTTCTGTGCTACCATTGTACAAGATCGGGATGATGGGCACTGAGATACTCTCCAGCTTTTTCCAGACTGCAACTCCTATCATTCCCTACCAGCAGACATCTGGTAGGCAATGATGGGAGTTGTAGTTAGACAAAAGCTGGTTGGGCTGGGGTAATTGTTTCTATATCAGACAGGGATGTAGGACAAGGGAGGGGGGTGTTAGTATGTGGTTTCATGACTACCAGTGCAGGGACAAGGCTGGAGTGGTATGTGTGGGTATATGGCTACCAGCCCAGTGGGACACGGCTGGGACATAAGTATGTGCTATTCTATATGCTCTATATATACAGCAGGACAAAGTAGGTTGGTAGTAGGGGTGGGCAAGGTGACAAAAATTTCCAGCATGAATTTTCATGAAAAAAGGACGATTTTTTTCTCTTTTTTGCAAATGTTTTCTCCTTTCTCCAATGCAAAATTTTCCTCCTTTTCGCCTATTCCAGCAAATTTTTTTTGCCTATTCCAACAACACATTTTTTGCCTATTCAACACATTTTTCATTCCAACACATTGTTCTCCTATGTTTAATATGGTGCAACATTTCCCAGAACAATATTACTTATTTTGCGGACTGTAGCGGAGAAATAAGTAGCTGGTAGTCAAAGTTGTGAGTCCTACAGCAACATATGCCTTGAAAATGTGATAGCATGCAGAGTGCATTTGTCTTTTGCCCACAACACTTATTTCCTGCTTAAATGACACTGGCACATATCCATGATGATGTCAAGTGATAAAAAAGTAAATAAAAGTACAACCCACAACATGGCAGATGTGTATGGTAATGGTAGTGGGGGACTGGCTTAGTGTGATTGGTGGAAACTTGACAAACTGTATGCACCCTAGGAGGAGAGGGATCATAATCATTTATTGCACATGCTGCTGCAAACATTGCTGCAATCAGTTTTTGAACTACCATTTTACTCCCACGTCCCTGCAATGCTCCACCTTTCCCTCTCCCACTTGAGAATTTGCTAGACATTACTCAACTACTGTGTGTGTTTTTACTCTCTACAGTACAGAACTGATGGAGTATGATGTTTTGCCTTGGACCTCAACAAAATTCTCAGTGTTGTCCTCTATCTATGCAGTCTGCCTCAGTCACAGAGGTCACATCAGGCTCCAAGTCAGCTGTCTAATATATTTATTTGTTTAATTATTTATGTATTTTTTAGTTTTTATTTTATTTATATATATATATATATATATATATATAACTAAAAAACAAAATCAACAACTTCTTTCCCCAGACTTCCATAGCACAAAGACAATAAAAGCAAAATCAGCAAGCAAGTAGCTGCCTATGTCTTGCCAATCAGTCACATCAAATTTTGGGGTATTTGGGGTCAACCTCCTTCCTCCCTACCTAATAGACTCCCTAAACTAAGCTTCAATTCCCCTTTATTTGTCTATCTTCTCTAGCTCAAAAACATGCTGCTTTCTCCTCTCACAGACACAGAATGGCTGATGTGAGAGCCTGACAGCCTTTTATATGGCTGTAGAAAAGTAGAGAAAAATTTCATGTGGTGGAGAAAATGTTTTTCTTCCATTGATTTCAATGCAATGAGCTAGCTGAAAAAAAAGAAAATTGAACTTGTCATGAGAAAGTTTTTGCCAAGCCATTTTTCAACAATTTTGGTTTGAGATGAAAGTTTTCGCCATCCCTAGCTGGCTCTCTGGTTACAATGCAGTGGAGAATCGTGGCAGAAAAAAGAGAAAAATTGCACTTTTCATGGGAATTTCTGAAGGAGGAAAAAAATACCCTTTTCTTTCTTGGGGTGAAACATTTTGCCCATCCCTAGTGATAAGTATACTAACCCAGCGTTCTATGATTTTCTGATTAATGCCAGACATCACCAGCATTATTATTTATTTTTCCCCTTCTTGTAACTGCAATTCTGTTTGGGGAGGTCACCTTTTTAATGGTGTATTTTGTGTATTTGTGTTTAATACTTTTTGAATTGCCATGTCATTGAAACAATGTTCTACAAACCATACTCTTTAAAATCTTGGAGAATATGAAAGTTTAGAATATTTTATAGACCAGCAGATATGATAAATATGATGTTTTACCTTTGGCGATGTCTTTATTCAAGTGTGATCATTGTTGAAAATAGCAGCTATGATCAAAAACATTGTATTTGATAGCTAAATAAATCCACTTTGCACTGAATATCCAACGTAACTGGACTCTTTCTATCACCGCTATTTCTTCTATCTTTTATCTGTTATTGACATTGATGAGTGCCCTTATTTCATATGTTAATGTGGCTTTTCACCACATGCACTAAGCTCTGATAACAGCCTCTGCTGTTGGAGTTCACAGTTCCAAGGTTGGAATTGCTGGTTTCTTCCTATAGCTCTCTATGGAGCCAGAAGAGTTTGCTGTCTCTGTTAAAGTGCTTTCTTCCTTTGTTTTTTGGTATCCTTTATACTTTGTCGCTGAAGGAGAGTATGTTTCTCTTGAAGAGAGCAGCCTTATTCAACGGTACCTACCAAGAGGTTGTTGCTGGTTCTGGAGACAGCTTAAATCTCCACCTGCCTGAGACGTTGGATCCGGCATAAGCCATCTCCAACATATATACATTGTGAATGTACACCTTTTGGAGTGATCGGTGGTGATCCTAAGCCCCCCTGGTTTTAAATCCCTTCCCCTCTCTGTTTTTTAGAGACAGCAGATGCCCTCTTTTAACCCTTTCAGTGTCAGGTATGTTCATTGCATATACTACACTCTCAACTAGAGTAAAACTGTATGTGTTTAATTAATTAAATTTATGTACTAATATATGATAAACTTGGTATCAATTAAGAAATATATTGACACGGAAGGGGTCTGTTCTACTTGAGAATCGTGGCATAATATACTATTCTAGTGATGTTGTTCTCAAGGGAAATCTTCCCTACTTGTTTTCTGCTCATAAACACAATCAGACCTGCTGTGTCACCAGATAGTGTTAAAACACCATACAGTATTGAATGTAGCACTTCAACTGTCACCATCCTGCTGGTATTTCTAGTCCATCAGCAGTTGGAGGGTCTAACCCTGCCCGCCCCTTCTCCAGGAGATGGGGGCAGGTAATGATGTTGTTCTCAGTTTAATCAGTGAGTGGATGACAGAAGATGTGACTTCACCAAGGTTCACTGCTATCATTCACTCATATCCATTCACCTTGCCAGACAGTGACAGGGTTGAAAGTGGGCTACGGTTCTTGTTGCTGAAGTCTTTCTGCATCCTCTCTGCTCCTGCCCTTTCCTCCCCAACACTCTGACACCTTTATAGCAAGGTGATATGATAATGATCACATTCTCACTCCCTCCCCTTGTGTCCCTGATTCTTAGTGGATATGGTGATGAGTGTCTCTATCACCAAGTTGAAGTGCTCGCCAGACATCTCAGATTAGTGCACCCCCCCTCTATCTGACACTCATTATCAAGTTGTCCCTGCATAGAAACCCAATGTAGTTAACACATTGTTTGCCAGAGGTGTGCAACTTTCTTTGAACCCTTATCTGACACACAAAGAGTTAAACATTCATTGAACAATGTGATTAAATACTTTGAGGGCCAGAGGGGTTTGCACACACACACACACACACACACACACACACACACACACACACACACACACACACACACACACACACACACACACACACACACACACATAGCACTCTTTTACTGTAAATGGCTGTTATAGCCTGTTTGGCAGCTGATTTCCCCTATGAGTCAGCAGGTCACTTATGTATGTATTATATCTGTTTGAAATGTGTTGCAAATGGTCAGAGTAGCTCTTGGATTGGAGACGACTAAAAATGGAGTCGCAGATACTTGTGCCAGCTATGTCAGCAATGTACTGCATACCAGAAAAAATAAAAAATGCTAGCAGCTTGAATTAAATAAATAAAACACATCTAAGTAAACGTATAGGTGATTTTGGTAGGTTTTTTTAAGTTGTTTTAAGGTGACAGTTCCACTTTAACAGTGGCATGCTAACATCATCACACAGTGAGGCATGTGTATAAAGACAAACGTGGCAAAGGTACTGCACTATATGTAGTAAAGTTGATTTCAAGGGAATTTTAACCTCCTGAATGCTAGAGAGGTCTCTAACACATTTCAAAAACAATGCTCTGCACAATGCTCTAGAACACAATGGGGGAGATTCCCTAAGGCGTGATAAAGAGGTGACAAAGTGGAGGTAACTTCTCCAGTGATATCACTTCTCCAATTTCTATCTTATTCTATGGAACCTATGCACTACGATTTCTCCATCTTTGGAGACCTTACTGCATAGGTTCTGTAGAATAACATAGGAACTGGAGAGGTGATATCACTTGAGAAGTCTTTTCCGCTTTATCACATCTTTATCACGCCTTAGTGCATAACCCACAATAAGTTAATTTAATACATAGTTCCAGTTGACTTTAGTCAAGAATTATATCACCCTCTCCTTTATTCATAATAACCAGTGTGTGCCATTCAAGTCAACTGCATTCTCTATGATGGCACATTATCATTGATGTGTCTCTAATAAATGTTTAATGAAAATACCTAGTGCAAAGGCAACACTACAGTATCAATGTCTACCTGGCCTATTTTTGTAATTAAAATTGCATGAAAAAAGCAATATGGAATGCAACATGTCATGAAACAAACTAGTTAGACGAAACATATTCCAGGCACAGCAGACGTAACATTTCTATCTTTATTTGATGTGCTGAGAAAGAGCAGATCAGAGCCATAAATAACAGTGAGGAGAAGGAAAGTGAGCATTTCTGTCAGTCTTTCAAGAAGTATTGCCCAGATACGCTTGAACACTTCAGCATTCCTCTCAGCTACAATCATTCAGCTGTAAAGAAGAGGAGCTTTTATTGTTTACTTGAAAGTGTTCCACTGTTTCTGTCTGAAGATAATATTAGTTTAAAAAGCAAAACTCAAGTGAACTTGAACTTGGATGCTGAATGCTAAATATGTCTTTGTCTAAACTTACAATAACCCTAGAAGAAGTGTAAATCATGTAAGCCATGATGTAAAAAAAGGCAGAGGTTTGTTGGGGAAAAGAATAAGTAATGGTAACATATAATAAGAGTTGATGAGGCTGAAAAAGACTTGTGTCCATCAAGTTCAGCCCATACCATATTACCCTTGCTGACTTACAGGAAGGCAAAGAAAACCCTATTGAATCCATGTCCACATGATTACAAAATTCCTTCTTGACTGAAAAAGGCATTTAGATATTTCCATGGGTAAGCATCCCATCTGCTTTGAAACCAGCTGTCTTAATTCTCAAAATTGTTCTGAGCTAGAAAGGTAAACATTACTTTTTATAAAGAAACGACAGTATCTGCATACATTGCATCCTGAGGCAAATAATCCATAATTTTACTTCCTTTACTGTAAAAAAATACCTGCCTTTGTTTTAATCAAAATCGCCTTTCCACTAGTATAAATGGATGACCTCTTGATTTTTTCTCTGTTCTCTGAGCAGTACAAATGACTCGGACAGTCATTTGTACTGATCATATATATTTGTAAATGGTAATCATATCCCCCATTAGATTGTATAATGTAAATAAATACTCTTGGCTAATATCTGTTTATAACTCAGGTCCTTCAATTTCTTCCTCAGTTTTGTTGCACATCGCTGCACTTTTTCCAGTTCAGTCATTTTTTTAAAGAAATTTACACTATATTTTAGATGAGGTCTTATGAAGGATTTATACAGAGGTAGAAATATATTCCTGTGCATATATACCCACCCATTTTTATACATGATTGTATCCTATTGACTTTATGCAGTGTCTGAGTGATGCTGCACACCACTGTGAAGTTTGTTGTCTATTATTACTAATAAATCTATCAAGGATTCCCCAAGCAGTTTTCCATTTAGTGCATATGTTATTATTACTATTATTATTCTTTATTTATATAGCGCCAACTAATTCCACAGCCCAAATGCATAATCTTACATTATCTATATTATACCTCATCTACTCATTCACTGAGTGTCATATATATATATATATATATATATATATATATATATATATATATATATATATATATATATATATATATACTAGTTGAAGAGCCCGTGTACACGGGTCACATTGCCACCCAGCAATGGCCGCAGTGCAGTCACAGTAGAGACTGCCCACGCCGCAGCTGATATGGACTGCAGAGAGGACTACGGTCTGAATTTGGAACCCCGCTCCGTTATCAGCCACAGCACAGGCAGTCTGTAGTGCACATGACTGCAACACGCACAGCCATCTCTACTGCGCATGACAGCTTCTGACAAACACACATTTAGTGAATTATTATATAGGAGAAATATATATATATATATATATATACAAAACAACCAGATCTGCTCTCCTCTATATGCTGTAAATAATGAGTGCCCTGTAATGGACATATATAATAATCCTTAGTAAATCTAAGTGAAATAAGTAAGAATCTCTTCCCACAAATTGGTTAATCCGTGTGTAAGCTTACCAACCACACCAAGGTATCTCAATTTATGGTAAGTCCTACTCTAATTATTATATATGCCCATTACAGGGCACACATTATTCACAGCATATAGAGGAGCGCAGATCTGTTTGTTTGTATGTTTTTTCACTTTTGGGTCTAGGCCTAATGTCAGGGGGACTGGAGAACCCTCTCATTTCTTGCTGCTATCAATATCTATCATCTTTATACTTAAATTTAATTTATATTTATTAGATGGATATTTTATGATGAGTTAGCTCTGCGACCTTTCTTCTTTTTTTCTGTTTTTATACACATATCTCCTTCAGCTCACTTTATCAGCTTCTCATTTTATACAATTCAATCACTAGAAAAAAACACATTATTATTTTACTTTTTTTCACAATTCATTGCCTTTTCTATCCCACTTGGCTTTTAAGAACTAGGCTTTTGGGCCTGTTCCATTGTGCGTGCCCACTGTCTATTTGGTATAAACCATTCCTCACATGACTTGTGAGGAAGGATATAAATGGAACACAGTTCTCTATGTAATCACTTCATTAATACAGGCCCACATGGGCCCTGCACCAGGTACGTCTTTCATCTGCACATTTTTTATTTTATTGCATGTCTGCTGGTTTTAATTGCACTACACTGGGACCCACAAATAATAATAAAAACATCAAAATATAATTTAAAGGGTCCCCTCCGATGCGTTTCAAAATAACATCTTTCTTTAGGGATTTTTAATTTAGATAGTATTTGTAGGTGTATTAGAGTAGGACTTACCACTATGTGAGATACCTTGGCGTGGTTGGTAAGCTTACATATGGATTGGCCAATCTGTGGGACAAAATTCTCACTTATTTCACTTAGATTTACTAAGGATTATTATATATGTCCATTACAGGGCACACATTATTCACAGCATATACAGGAGTGAAGATCTGGTTGTTTTGTATGTGTTTTCACTTTTGGGTCTAGGCCTAATGTCAGGGGGACTGGAGGACCCTCTCATTTCTTGCTGCTATCTATATCTTTCATCTTCATACTCATATTTAATTTATATTTATTATATGGATATTTTATGATGAGTTAGGGCTGCAAACTTTCTTCTTTATATATATATATATATATATATATATATATATATATATATAAATATATATATATATACTGTATATATATATATATATATATATATATATATATATATATATATATATATATATCTTTATATAGTTATTTACACAATTTAGTTTTATTAGCAAAGAGTTAAACACTACTCTGAATATCCACTTCTAGATCATTAATAAACATATTAAAAAGCATTGATTCCATGATTGAACCCTGTGGCACTCCACTTACAACTTTAGACAAACTTGAAAAGGTTCCATTTACAATTCTCTGCGGTCTATTATTTAACCAGTTCTCTGTGATGCACAGTTAATACCTACCAAGCCAAAGCCTTTTAATATATGTGGTAATATGTTATGAGGAGCAGTATCAAAGACTTTTGCAAAATCCAAGTATACTATATCAAAAGTGATAAATGTGTCCAAGATATTACTTAACCCTTTCACAGAATGGAAGTACATGAGTTTGACATTATATTATCTTCATAAAATCATGCTGATTCCTACTAGCCCTACTCCTAAATGCCAGGCATGTGCACACATAGACACTAAGGGGGGCTTGAGCACCTGGCCTTTTTGTCCAAAGTGCCCTCGTGCCCTTAAAAAAAAAAAAATATGTAATCAATCTGATTTTATCTTATCCCAGTCTGTTTTTCATTTTTGATTACCGGGGGGGGGGGGGGCTGCTCTCCTCTCCTCTTATGTCCAGGTCCTTTTTAAGTGTAAGGTCCCTTTAACACGCCGGCCGGCCCGGATCCTTTTTACGTGCTGCCGGGTATTCTCCTCTTGCGTGTTGGATCCTCTCCGCTTATGCCTTGCGCCGTGGAGATGCTGCCATTGGATCTGACAGGGCTGGTGAGAGAAGTGCCCTGTTTTTCATCTGAGCCCCTGTGTAACGGTTTGTTTGACTCCCAGACACAGAGTTAGGATAAAAACACAGTTTTATTAAATGCAATAATACATAAAGAACCCTCACAGGTCCTGTAATATAAATCTTATAGTACAGACACACAACAGGTTAATTAGGCCCACACAGGTCCAGCACAAAGACAAACAGTTTATGCTGACACGGGTCAGGTAGATGATAAGGTTTCCAGGTTACAGCAATGCAGGAGTTAACGTTCATTAAGAAAGGAAAACAGTCCCATATGTGCTGGCAATAAGCTGCTTCTTGAACACGCCAAAGAATGAGTCCACAGCGAGTACAACTCTTGCAACTGGTTTTGACAGAGTGGAGAGAACCAATGGCAGTATACCGGTGCAATCACAAAAGCAACACTTGCAACCGGTTTTGACAGAGTGCAGCATAGCCAATGGCTAAGTACCGGTGTTATCATGGAGGCAACACTTGCAACCAGCTTAGACAGAGTGGAGCAAACCAATGGCAGTATACCGGTACAATCACGGAGGCAACACTTGCATCCGGTTATGCAGAATGGAGGACTAGGCCAGAGGCGCTCTGTAGAGCCAAATGGGAAGACTAGGCAAGCCTGCGGGGGCAAGGTGCCAAACCAGGGAAGGCACCGGAAGTCAGAATGTCGCCGAGGTGACCAGGACCACAACGGGAAACTGCCGAGTTGGAATCCAGGAGCAGGAACGTCAGCCAGACCGGGTCAGGATACAGGAGCAGGAACATCAGCCAATCCGGGTCGGTACACGGTAGCAGGAATGTCAGCCAGGCCGGGTCGATACACAGGAACGATCACTGGAGAGTAGTCAGGCAGTCAGGGTCGGTACATAAGCTCAGGAGAGTAGTCAGGAAGGCCAAGTCGGTACACAGGAAACCTCAATAGCAAACGTAGAACTGGCACAGGAACACCACGAAATGGCAGTGAGAGGGTGCAGGAGCCCAGTATATAAAGGCTATACTGGGTGGGCTAAACACAGGGCAACCAATGAGGACCTCACATTGGATAACTGACAGAAAAAAATAAAAACAAGGAATCACGGGCACCGTGATACCCTGCCCCCCATAATGTCTGTGCACGTCCCTGCTAAATGCTATTGGTTAGTAACCCTTCTAATATCTTACCCACTACAGAAGTTGAGCTCACAGTCTATACCTTCCTGGTTTAGCGATTACATAGTTTTGAGGCTAGAAAAAGGCATGCATCTATCAAGTTCATTCCATGCCATATTACCCTTGTTGATCCAGAGGAAGGCAAGAAGACATTTTAAATTTAAAAAAAATCCTTCCTGACTCCAAATGGCAGTTTGATATTTCCAGGGATCTACATCATATCTGACTCGTAACCATCTTACATAATTCTCAATATTGCTCTGATATTGACCCATTTTTAATAACAATACTACATTTCCTTTCCTCCAATCACAGGATACTGTGTCTGATGATAGGAAATCAATAAATATTAAGTATAATGGTCTTACTATTATTGAAATTAGTTCCTTAAGTACCTTTGGGTGTATGTCATCAGATGCAGGTGCTTTATAAAAGATAACCTTTTCTAGTCTATTTTGGACATTGTCTTCAGTAAGCCATATCCCTATTTTCCCAAAGCCTGCACTTGTTGTTTCCTTTGTATATACAAAAGAAAAGAATGTATATAAGGCATTAGCTTTAGCCTTATCCTCAATTCATTTATTTACCGGTCTCAATTTTAAGTGGGCCATCATCTACCTTAATCTTATTGCCATTTGCTTGTTTAGGATTTTTCTTGCTCTCTTTTGCAATAAAATGTACATTGTAGCTATCCTAATTGCTTGTTTTCTGACTCTGTTGCACTCATTATATTTTTTAAATGAAATAGCCAACCCTTTTGACTTAAACAGGTTAAAAGCCTCCTTCTTATTACTATGTTAAGCTATATTGTTCTTAATTTGCACCTCTTGTATTTATTCTCCATTGGCATATACTGATGCATATATTTATCTGAGAGCATTTTGAACAAATTCCATCTTTATTGTGCATTTTTTCTTTGAAGATTACATCCCATTGAATGGCAGTATCATAAAATGTATGCATGTAAATGCTTGTAGCCTGGTTGATAAGATGCAGAAACTAGAACTGATTGCAGTGAATAAGAAGTATGAACTAACCAGTGTGACTGAAACCTGGTTAGATGAAACACAGACTGGGCAGTCAATCTAGAGTGGTATTCACTTTTAGTATAAAGGAGGGTCCAGAGAAAATCTAGAGACCCTATGGTTTGAAATACATACCCGAGGCATAAATAATAAAAATATGTTAATGGGAATTTGTTACAAGCCACATAATATTGGGAAATTTGAAGAAGCCCAAATATGACTTCCAAGACAACAAAAAGAATTATTTTGGTATGGCTATCCCAACTAGTTGAGGAGCCAACTAGCAAATAGGTATTGAAGGACCTAGTGTTCCCTTGCCTGTACATTAAATACAATTTCAGAATTGTTTGAGATCACTAGGTCTAAAAAGGCTCCATTTCTAGTTGGCTCCTCTACTAGTTGGAGCGACTAATATTCATTAGTTATACATGATTATCAAATGTTATACATGGTTATCAAACCTTAGTAAAATACAAAACATTATCATAAACTGAAGTCTGCAGAAATAGAACATGAAAATGAAACATTTATGTTCTGTTCTCAAGGCTGGATTTACATCTCCTAGGGAAGAGATTCTAGGTCTTTTTAGCTACACCTATGTCAACACTATAATTGTACTGCTATCATCTTTATCTTCCTCATTGTATATTTATTGAGCGCCAGCATATTTCACAGTACTGTAACGTAAGGAAAGCAATACTAGTAAAAACTAGTGTTGTGCCTTATAAAATACCCTACTCTTAGCACACACTTGAAAATGAGAGAAATATCAATATATTCTTCCTGGTAAAACATTTTCTAAATAAACATAATATAACATACATACATACAAACACAAAAACATTTTTAAATGTTGCACACCTCTCTGGTCCTCAAAGCATTAATCTTCTGGATGGAAGAGAGCTATCCAATGCATTGTAAAACAATGTAAGAAAGATGTTATTTAGCATACGAGAGGTTTAAAAAGCTTTAAATTATAGAAGAATATAAAATGTTAAATAAGCAGGTCATATTTGTATATAATGTATGTAATAATACTGCATAATGTTAGAATATATAAACTGGTAACTAAAGCGCCCACCATAAACCAAGAGTGGGTACTTATGTTGGCCTTTTACCAACTACTCACGTAACTCAGCAAAGAGGATGGGAACAGAATATCTGAGGTTCTCTCTCTGGCTTGAGTATAAACCAATATTAACAAGGGATAAAAAAATAAAAAAGATCTACAGTAAGGGAAGTCAACTCCTGCCCTTAAGAGATACTAATTGTATAGGTTTTTATGATAACCCTATTTCATCTCATATAGATAGAACAATTAAAGTGACTGATTGACCACCCGCGTACAAGCAGGAGAATCATGAAAACATGCACTGCTAACAGGTGTTGAGGAACAGAGTTGGCTACCCCATGTCTAAAGCCTCAGCTATATAAACAACATTGTCACCCAGCTTTACAGTAACCACAAACCAGTAATGGCAGTGACAGGGAGAGGGGAAAGTTGAATAGATGAAGGAAATTGGGGTAAGAAAAGGCAAGCTAAATCATAAAGGTGAGGAGGTTGAATATATAGATGGGGGAGCCGAATACACTTACAATGTCTCTGGAATCGCTGGGTGATTAGTTGTTTCATGTAATTGCAACAACTAAATTGCCCATGTGACTAAGAAACCTTCAAACCTTCAAATCATCTATCTGAATCTATAAATGACTTGCGACTAAATGCTGGCTGTGTGGCTTTCATTCAGGCACAGACCGTACAGTGAACTATATCACTACAACAGAGTCACCCATGAAAAAATGAAGCCAAGGTGGGGCAAACCATACTAATGTGCCAAACAAATTTCACTTGCCTCCAACTTCTGTGTTTGTTTCTTTTTAAATGCTCTGATGATGGTTCTCAGTCATTTTTTGCTCAAGGCACCTTTAAACATGCAAGCTGGAATTTTTCAGGGCACCCCTACCATTTTATATGTAACATCTTAAGGACTTAAGGAAGGAGTAATACAAATATATAGTTAGTCTTAGGTTTCTTAGTCAGAAGGAAAGCAAAGGAGCACATAATAAAACATTAGAAACTCAGCTTCAATATTTTTGTCCAAATGTTCATAGATAAAGTGGGGTACCCTAAGCAGGTGTCCACAGAACAACACAGTGCCATGGCACCCTGGCTGAGACCCACTGATCTAGACTAAATGTAAGTAGCCAAAAACACACCTACGAACAGCAACACATGTAAATAAGAACGTTCTTTATAATGAGTCTTAAAAGTAACTTTGTGTTTAAAATATATTTTACAACATGTACAACGCTGTATGCAATATAATTCCTCAATTACATATAAGAACAAATTTAAATGTAGATTGTTATGTGACAGATATGGTGTAAATGCTGAAAAAATCTGTAGTGTTGCACAGGAAAAGAAAATTTATAAAGTGACTATATAGTTAGAGGTATTATTTTTCCCCCAAAACACATTCCTCCTCTACTCACTAGGTTGCAACATTAACCCTCTGAGTGCCATTGCTTTGCAATGCATTAAGTACCCCACTGGCCCTCAAAGTGTTAATAGCATCTTTTCTTCCAACAGCTACTGAAAAGACCTTCAGTGTTGTTCTGTGAACATCTTGTCAAATATATTTTCACCATCCCTAAAGAAAATATATCACAATCCAAAATGTTTAATTTTTGACAAACTTATATAAAAAATAAAGTTTTGGGGAATCTAAAAATTTCAGCAAGGATCGGTGAGGGATAGGCCACAGTATAAGTACATTCATGAGATAGTAATTGTTATGCTTTTTTTATTGCAACGTGCTGTTAAGTATTAAAGGGTGTGACTGATGTCAGTCACTCTCTTTACTTCTCAATAATTACAATAATTAATTATCTTATTTATTTGGCTACAATGGGTGCCCAACACACGGTTTCTCAATGGTTTGGCAGGCTGACATGACTAAACAGTTGAAATGGTAATCTACCTGGCATTCACTCACGCAGAGACATTTGTCTCTGTGTAAATAGGTTTAATATTTACTGTGCACTGATTGAGCTTTAGTCAGTGTTCAAGATGCATTAAATTATTCAAAAATAATATTTAAATATGCACTCAAATCCACTTGTTCAACATATGACATATCATGTGAGGGGTGCTATAGATCCAAAACTCATCATGTATATAACTAAAAAAGAAAAAAGTAGTGTATCACAAGTATAAAGTGCTCTGCTGTTCCAAAACAAACCAATATAATAATAATTGAAGTTGTATAAAATATATACATTTATTATTGCTTTTTTATGTGAAAGGTGTGGGTGGTTTGAGGGGTGATCTATTTCCAAAAATGTACATTTTATGTGTAATAATATAGAAACATAGAAACATAGAAGATTGACGGCAGAAAAAGACCACCTGGTCCATCTAGTCTGCCCTTTAGTATTCCTTTATTGTTATCTTAGGATAGATACATGTTTATCCCAGGCATGTTTAAACTGTGTTACTGTGGATTTATCAACCACCTCTGCTGGAAGTTTGTTCCAAGTTTCTACTACTCTTTCAGTGAAATAATATTTTCTAATGTTTTTCTTGATTTTTCCTCCAACTATCCTCAGATTGTGCCCCCTTGTTCTTGTATTCAGATTCTTATTAATCACACTTCCCTCCTGAACCTTGTTCAGTCCTTTAACATATTTAAAGGTTTCAATCATGTCCCCCCTTTCTCTTCTTTCCTCCAGACTATACATATTTAGATCTCTGAGTCGTTCTTGATAAGTTCTATGCTTTAGACCTTCCACCATTTTTGTAGCTCTTCTTTGAACCCGCTCAATTTTAGTTATATCCTTTTGCAGATGAGGCCTCCAGAACTGTACACAGTATTCCAGATGTGGTCTCACTAGAGCTCTATACAGAGGGATCACAATCTCCCTCTTCCTGCTTGTTATACCTCTAGCTATGCAGCCAAGCATACGATTTGCTTTCCCCACCGCCTGGTTGCATTGGTTACTCATCTTGAGGCTGTCAGAGATGACCACCCCCAAATCCTTCTCTTCTGAAGTCTTTGCTACCACAGAACTGCCAATACGATAGTCAGATTGAGGGTTTCTTGTCCCCAAGTGCATTATTTTACATTTGGAAACATTGAACTGAAGTTTCCATTGTTTTGACCACTTATCTAATAGTGCCAAATCATTCTCCATATTACAGACACCTCCTGGAACATCAACCCTATTACACACTTTTGTGTCATCAGCAAACAAGCAAACCTTCCCTGCCAAGCCTTCCCTTATGTCACTTACAAACATGTTGAACAGAACAGGGCCCAGAACAGATCCTTGTGGCACTCCACTTGTAACCAGTCTCTGCTCAGAATACACTCCATTAACAACAACCCTCTGGTTTCTGTCCTTCAGCCAACTGCAGATCCACTGAACTATCCAGGGGTTACGTCCAATTCTTGATAATTTATCTATCAGCTCTTTATGGGGAACTGTATCGAAAGCTTTACTGAAATCCAGGTAGGCGATATCCACAGCACCACCTTCATCCAGCACTTTAGTTACATAGTCAAAGAAATCAATGAGATTAGTCTGACAGGATCGGCCCTCAGTGAAGCCATGCTGGTTTGGGTCCATCAGGTTGTTTTTTGTTAGATGGTCAATTATCTTCTTCTTTAGAAGAGTCTCCATCATTTTTACCACTACAGATGTCAGGCTGACTGGCCTGTAGTTACTAGCTTCTTCTTTACTACCCTTCTTGTGAATGGGTACAACATTGGCCATTCTCCAATCATCAGGAACTTCTCCCGTAAGAAGGGACTGGTTATACAGATTAGTCAGGGGGCCAACTATGACAGATCGGAGTTCTTTAAGAACTCTAGGGTGGATTCCATCCGGACCCATCGCTTTATTTGACTTTAGCCGGACAAGTTCCTCTAGAACATCGGCCTCTGAAAACACTGGGGCTAAAATTATACAACTAGAGGCAATGCTGTGTTCAGCCATTTTCTGATTATGAGGGCCGCCGTCTGAAAAAACTGAGCAGAAGTAGTTATTCAGATGGTCAGCGACCGCCTTTTCCTCTTCTATATACTGATTTTTTCCGTTGTTAATTTTTGTAATCCCGCAGTTTTTCTTCTTCCTGTCACTGATATATCTGAAGAAGGTTTTATTCCCCTTCTTAACAGATTTGGCCATTTCTTCCTCTTTTGAGGCTTTAGCAGCATTTATCATCTGTTTAGTCTTCTTCTGTATAGTTTTATACCCTTCTCTGTCCGCTTCACTTCCAGTCTCTTTATATCTCTTATAGGCAGACTTTTTATCTTTCACTATAGCTCTTACCTCTCTAGTAAACCATAGTGGATTTCTCTTTCTTTTCCTCTTGCTAATTTGTCTAACATGTAATCTTGTTGCCTTTAAGAGGACTTCTTTGAGTGTCTTCCACTGAGTACTCACTCTCGGTGTTTTATCCCACCCTTTTAATTCTTTCTTTACATATTCTCCCATATCCTCAAACTTCGTCTTCCTAAAGTCCAATACTTTGGTTGCAGAATGGGATTTCTCGTAGTCAGTCTGGATTCCGAACCACAAACATTGGTGGTCACTGGAACCTAGATTTTCTCCCACCTTCACCTCAGATACCAGGTCTCCATTTGTGAATACTAAGTCTAGGATATTGTCCCCTCTAGTTGACGCCTTCACCAGCTGTTTTAGGGACATCCCCGTCAGGGCTTCTACGATCCTCCTACTTCTACATGTGGACGCACAAGGGATATTCCAATCAACATCAGGCATGTTGAAGTCTCCCATAACTACTATATCTCCCTTTACTGCCATTTGGGTAATCTCGTCCACTAGCATGTTGTCTTGCTCTTCAGATTGCCCCGGAGGCCTGTAGACTGCACCTATTCTTGTAACTGATCCCTTTTTATTCTGCAGACAGATCCAGAGAGTCTCCAACTCTTTACATGAATTCTGGATCGCTGTGGATTTTATGCTATCTTTAACATAAATGGCTACCCCACCCCCTCTTCTCTCAGCCCTATCTTTCCTATACAACGTGTATCCCGGAATGGCTATTTCCCAGTCATTACAGTCCCTGAACCATGTCTCTGTTATTACAATCAAGTCCAAGTCATCTTTACAAACTATTGATATTAGCTTGTTGCCTAAGCTGCGAGCATTAGTACACATTACACGAAGAACATTACATTTATCACCAACAACAACTCTATCTACCGCACCATCATCTACCTCACCAACATCTGTATGTAAAGCACCAGCAACTTCCTGTGCACCAACATCTGTATCTATCACACTAACAAACTCAGAACCCTGGTTCACCAAAACTGTTCGGGGACAGAAATCAATCTTCTCAATGAAATTCCTGCCCCCTCCATCTAGTTTAAATGCCTCTCCAAGAAACACCTGAACTCTTCTCCAAGTACCTCATTTATATATTTTTATACAATTCCAGTTATTATTGTATTTGTATACTAGTTGAACAGCCCGTTACGCGGGCCACAGTGCCACTGACACCCGGTCGCGGGGCAGTCACGCGCAGTAGAGACTGCCCGCGCCATGGCTGATACAGAGCTGGACGCTCCTTCGGAGCGCCCAGCTCTGTACCAGCCGCGGCGCGGGCAGTCTATAGTGCACATGACTGCAGCATGTGCAGCAGTGTCTACTGCGCATGTCGCGGCGTTACACACGATTTAGCAAATTATTATATAGGATTTTTGGAACGCAATTATAAACATTAAAATTATTCACACTGAGATGAATGTCTTAGTATTTTTCTCCAAGGGAATGCACTGCTAGGTGGGTTGTCTTGGCAAAGCTGGGATTTTCTTTGATGTTTAGCATCTATTCACATGAGCAACTGTGCTACGTGACACTATAACATTAAGAAGGCTCCCAAAAATAGGGTATATTGCACCCTATAGGCTCTTTCTTATATACAGCTGTCTTGGCTGTAAGTAGTAAGTAGTTTGTGAAGCTTTCTGGTGAAGGTCACTTATAAGTTGTAACAGTGAACGTGTTCACTGCAATTTTTATGGCCTCCGTACAGGCCATTCACACAACTGAATCTTTGTGATGCCAATCACAACAATTAAATCCCTGGCTGATCAAAGTGGAAGTCAGCTAATACTCTATGGCCTACATCCACAAGGACCAACTGTCTCTAAACAGTGCTCCATCCCCCTGTAATCACTGTATAGGGATCATAATGTAGACACTGAATAGGGGCATATATGCACAGTCTGGATGTTGCAGCTGAGTCACTGCATTTGAATCTACCATTTTAAATGGAAGAATTACTTATTTTTTGTCCAGAATGTAGAGAGAAGTGCATTCCCTAAGCCAATGGAGAAAGGTGTGCACTTGTATTAGAAAAAAATGAACCACATATTGAACATAGATGCTTTTGCTGTTATACAAAACTTTACACTTCATAGCTGAAAAGAAAACAGTAATTACATTGACTCATTCAATACAATTTGAATCACTTGGCCACACAATTCTGAAATCATTTCAAATGGGATGCTTGCTAAAATACACATCTCTGTTCAAAGATTGTTCAACTTGGTTAGTGAACCGCATTAAAATAGAAGCAAAAGAAATCATGGCAGTAAATAACAACCCAAAAAGAAAATATGTGTTTCTTGTATGACAAGGGATTCTGACATATTTCATCATGTAGCAATTGCAAAGCTTTTAGAAGAATCAGAGATGAATACAGGGTTGTTAAGTGATACATGTTTTCTGAAACTTATTTTTGTGGCTTTTGTAAACTAGAAATGTAAAATTCTACGTCTGGCTAAAACATTTGCATTACAGAAAACTATTGCTATGGTGCAATTTTTTGTCCAGCATGTTTCCTACTTGGGCACCAATACCATATTCACAATTGTGGAGCAAACCAGCTTCATCACAGGTGTCAAATGTATTTTATTATTGATTTGAAACAGCCTTTGACCTCTTGAATTATACAGAGGTCTCAAACACTTTGCCAAGCAATGTACTGGAGAACACTCTCATTCAACGCTCTCATGTCCAGTATATTGTATTACAATGAGTTGCATACCTCTCTGGTACTTGAAGGGTTAATTCAATGGGATCTGAAGTATTTCAGTTTTCCCCTATGGTGCATTTGGTTTGACCCAGAATTGCAACTCTTTAGCTTGCTGAAGAAACCTTTAAAATCCCCAGGAAAGTTAATTCTATTTGATATGCCCATACTTGCTCTAACCCAAAGGTGCTTCAAAAGGTCATCAAGGAACCTTCAAAATGCTGCAAATGAGAGGTTTTTTTACAAACAAGACAAGAAGGACACCCTTGCTTTTAGGGTGAAAATGTAAATAATTTAGAGACTATACAAGCAGTTAATGGGTACAGATCATGTTATACGTAACACTTGACACACACACACTGAGAATTTAGCCCTTCATCTTGAGGCCCTGAGATCTAGCTTAAAGCCTTAGTTTCAAGTATGTAAAGACAGACTTTAGTCCCAACCCCAGCTTATCTCCCTGAATACTAAAGAAGTCTTCAGCAGATTGCTAAGCAATGCATTGTAGATGTCTCAGTATCCAAAGGATTAAATCTAAGGTTGAAATGAAACAAAATAAAAGAATGGTATAATAGTTTCAGTATTTTTTCATGGATAAAACATTTTAGAGCATGCAGTATAATTACAAATTTAGCAGTGTGCAAATGTAACCCTTTGAGTGCCAGAGGGGGTACACAGCACATTGCTCTGCAATGCATTACGTACCACTCTGGCAGTCAAAAGGATATATATTTCATCATCATCATCTTCAGCTGTTGTCGATCCACTGGAGGATAAATGCCTCCTCAGCAAGCCATCAACAACTTCGGTCCTGTGCCTTTTTTGCCATTGTGTACCAATGTATTTGGTAATTTCAACTACCCATCTTGTCTTTGGTCTTCTTCTTGGGCATTTAGTATCAAGTGAAATCCATCCCAAAATTAGTTTGGTCCATCTACCATCAGGTCTTCTTGCTAGGTGGATGGCCATTTCCATTTCAGGCACTTCACTCTTTCAATTCTGTCATAGACCTTTGTTTGCTGAAGAATCAATGCACATGTTTTTTTCTGTCTCTTTTTGTTATGTATATTCTGTACTTCTCTGTGTACATGTAAGTTTATGTATGGCTTTGGAATTCAGTGTCCATGTTTCATAGCCATACGTACAAACCGGCAGGACACACTGGTCAAAAATCTTTCGCTTGAGGCAGAGTGGTAAATTTGCCTTAAAGATAGTACTATTAATTTTTCCAAATGCTTGCCATCCCAATTTCATTCAATGCTCAATTTACATCATGGTTTCTCCATCTGTTGCCATTTCTTGTCCAAGGCAAACATACTTGTCCACTTCTTCTAGTTCTTGTCCATCTACTGTGATTATTTTTGGTACAGTAAATTTCTTAAACATGATGTGTTTTGTTTATATTCTTCCTCAGGCCAAATTTTTTTCTTGGCTATAGTAGCTTTTCAATGCGTTCTTACAGCTCTTCAGGACTACTGGTAAAGAGTATGATCTCATCTGCAATATGTAAGTGATGTAGGTAGTCTCCATTGATCTTAAGTCATTTTTTGTCCCAATCTAGTTTGAAAAGTCTTGTAATCAAGCAGATAATAGTTTTGGGGCAATCATATCTCCTTGTCTGACCCTTCTTCTATGTTGATCTGGACTTTATCATTGTTGACCTGTACTGATGTAGTTGCATTTTAATATATTGATTGAAGGATATTGAAGTAAGAGCTATCTATTCCTTGGTTGATCAGGGCATCAAATATTGCTTACTTTTTCACTGAGTCAAAGGCCTTTTCATAGTCAATGAAGGCTATGCATAATGGAAGGTTGTATTCATTAAGCCACTCTACAACTTTTTGCACTGTCTGGATGTGGTCCATTGTACTAACAAACTCCTGAAGCCTTCTTGTTCCTTAGGTTGTGCCTCAATAATTATTGTGCCCATTCTTCTTTACAGTACCTTTGTGAAAACCTTGCAGACCACTGGCAATAGGTAGTTGTTTTAGATCTGCTTTATCATCTCTTTTGTGTAGTAGGATGACTTCTGCATTTCTACATATTTTAGGTACTTTACCAAGTAATAGGCATTTTGAAAATAGTTTAGCTAAGGCACTGAATAAGGGTTGACCTCCGGCTTTAAACATTTTAATGGGGTTCCGATCTGTTCATCTGCAGGACTTAACAATAATGGTGTTTAGGAGAATCTTTGTGCTTGGACATATCAGTTGCCAACTTCACAACTTTGTGCTATTAATCTCTGTGCTTGGACACATCAGTTGCCAACTTCACAACTTTGGAGTCATCTGACACAATATATGACCCCGAGTTATCCACTATACCACAGCACACTTAGAGCCAGTGGACTTGAACCAACAATGCTTTCTTTAGGTATATTGTCTAACGTAAGTGATCATTCTGGATTGGACTCCATTGTGGATTAACACATCATGGACACTCCAGGTACCAGCTAGCACCTCTCAAAGTAGTAGGATTAGGTCATGTTGAGTGATGGCAATGTATACCAGAAGTAACAGTTCAAAATTCCCACTGTACTGGGGCTGATGTAACACAGTGGAGATGATGCCATTAATATAGTGAAGTAAATGCCTATAAAGTAGAAAAAACAATCATATGGGGGCCAGCCACTCCATCAGCTTCCAAGGCATTTTACACTTAATGTACACTTAATGAACTGAACAGGAAATGCAGAAAATGTTGTTTCCTCTCCTAACTTATAGCCCCGATCTCAGTCTCCTCCCCACAAGCCGCTGACTAATTGCTGGCTGACCTTGTTATCAACATTATGCAATCATCTTGGTACAAATATTTCTCCAGGACCCGGGTAATGTGCATAGTGTACTTGGAGATAAATATCTAACCTGGAGACAAAACATGCCAGTATGGAGACAGCAGGAATAAAGTAGGATGTTTGTTTTGGGGAGGCTAAGACTATCCAAAACTTTATTACACTCCACCTATGCTAGTCTTTCAATTTTATTTTCTTCTTCTCTCCCTGACCAGCCCAGCCCTGCAACTCCACAATCCAGTACAGTCGATCTAGCTGGTTTACAATTTTCCCTGGCAACAGTAGCCTCCTTGGTAGCTTCCATCCAGTTAAGCTGGATGCTTTAGAATCACCACCCATGAACCTTCCGGGACTTCTGGTCCCTGATCAAGTGTAGCCGTTTACCTCTGTAGGCTTCTCTGGCAGTGGCCACCCATAGAATCACACCTGCCATTTCATTCTGGCTCACCTCAGGAAAGACATTTTAGAGGGTAAAAATGAGAAACTGATTTATTTGCTTATTTTCAGTCCTGATAGTATAATAATATGTTTTCTTGTGATAAGATTTCTGTAGTTTGTCCTGGCATTCAGCCTATATAAAGATACAATCTATTTGAACTATATCACTATCGTTACTGGGTAGTTGACATGGGGTACAAATATGGTGGTTTTGCTTTTTATGACTATCATCAGTCATTTTCTGCAAAAAAACCACTGCTGCTCTGGTACAGTTCTACTTTGTTTCCAACTGGAGTCAGTTGGATACAGAGTTCTTCTGCTACCATTTTGCAGGTGTGAGGGTCCCCTCCTGCCTGGAATGCCAGTCCACTGAACATACTAACTTCTGCCCCTCAGAGCTCAACCCTCCAACCCCTAGTCAGAGTTCAACCCCTGCCAATCTATACTCCTAAGTCTGTGTACCAGTCGGTTAGGCCTATTGCTTACCTGGGCAAGTCACAGATATGTAACAATTTTAATATGACAGGCTTGGCATTTGGTTCCCGTTGTTTGCTACATCAATGTGTTCTCAGAGATTTTTTCCTAAATCTTATCTATCTAATCTTAATGTCCCTACGTTGGCAGATAATCTGAGTTCAAATCCCTGACCTTTTTCAGTGGACTTTTTGATTGAGGGCCTTTCGATAGGTTTCCACTGTGGTGAAATTTTACTACTTCCTGGTACCCTATAATGTCCTAATCTGCACTCATCTGTTCTGATTCTTTCAGCAATAGATTTGTTGTTTTCCAAGTAAGTAGCCGAAGGTTACGTTATTTGGCCATATGAGTTACGCCGCTGGCATTGCTATTGGTAAATTCTCAGATAAAAGAGATTGATTTATGATTTGTCTGCTCCTTATTCATTTTCTTTTCCTAGTGTAAATTCCCTTATTCCTTCCAAAGAGTTCTTTGGAATTATGCTATTCAGCTTATAGCCTCTCAGGTCAGGGTTCTTGGTTATTGAAGGCAGACACATTCTGACACTTTCAAGCTTCTTCCTCTTCATAATTCCCTCTGGAACCTTCATGATATGTAATTTATTGCTCAAAGAGCAGTCTGAAGCTTTTCTATTTATTTGTCGAATCTCCGTGTGGGAATCTGTTGAATTTTTGCCTTTTCCAATTGAAATCCATTAATTGTATGATTTCCTCACCATTGACCCCCAGTGTTCTGTCCCTACTACTTTGAGTAATCTTTAATGATATCCATAAAACTGTTTGCCCGGGTACCAGTTTATGTTTTTTGGTCATCAAGTTGGATTCTATCCTGATGGAGGCTAGCTTATTTCATGATAATCTGCTTCAGATTCAGGAAACAATTCAGTTTTTTATCTAGTCAATCCTGTAAGTAATTAGAGCTTCAATCATTACTTGACATGTTGAATTTTGCAATGAGAATAATTCCTCAGGATGGTTCTTTTATTTCACACCTGTTGACTCTGTTGTGTGGTAAATCAGATTTACGGACAATCACAGCCCACATCAGAAACAATGCTAGATCCTCCTCCTCCGTCATCATGCCTTTTGTTAGCAGGTTGACATGGTTAACTATTTTAAATTATTCATTGTCAGTTTGTCCCTGGTAATATAGCAGCAGATGCTCTGTCCCGGATGAACTTTATGGAATGATTCTGCATCTAGCAGTCTGCAGATCTGTACAAAAGGTTCCTTAGCCATGACATGAGATAAAATACCACCAGAGTATAATATGAGAGTGGCAGGACAATACATTATTACAAGAGACCAACAAATCAAAACACCCCCAAAAAAGACCAATAGTGCAACTCGCCTTCAAAAGAGTCCAGCAGAACAGTTCACCAACATTAGAGACCAACAGAACAATACAAAAACAATAGAAAACAGCAGGACAATATACCACCTAGAGAGACAGAGCAGGTTTTTGTGTGTGTGTGTTTGTGTGCGTGTCTATTAAAGACAAAGGGGGGTAGTAGAAGTGAAAGAGAGGCAGGGATAGGGTAGGAGATAGAGGATGGGGTGGGATGAAGGGTCATACATAAAGGGAGAGGCTAGAATTAGATGAAAAGTGAAAGGGACAGGTAGGGTTAGATTGAGAGGCAGGGATGGGATGAAAAGTGTGAGAGATAAATGTATAGGATTAAATGGGGGAAGAAAGAAATAGGCTGGCAAAGTTAGAGCAAGAGAGGAACCAAAGTAATAAAAGGTCAGAAAGATCATTGTAAGGGATAATGATGGCTTGAAGGGACATGTTTGGAAACGGCTACATTTGTGGCTAGGTGGATACTCTGTTCACTCTTTCCCCCCAACCTACTCAAAAATCACCTCTTTACCCCATCCCACATAAGACAGGAAATAGAGTGTGTAAGGGGTTTACCAGAAACAGAATTATCCAGTAGCCACTGAACAAGAGAGTACTCTTTTGTAAAGCATTGCAACATTATTTGTTTTTCTATAGCAGGGGGAAGTTGTGAGCTTCCTCCTTTACAGGTACTCTGTAATCAGTTTATATATCTGTGTCTTCCAGCACACTGTTACACTGCTGCTCAGCAACAGTTGTTTTAATTTCTACACTGGGGTTCCCTGCTCTGCATATGATGGTATTGCACAAAATTAAATTACAAATCTTGATTTGTTTCCCCTGTTCCTCACGGTCCTATGCCCATGGAGCATACGGTTGAATATACCATGACTCAGGAATTGGTCATATGTTCTAAGTGTCCACGTCAGGCATGGATGTTTCAGCTGTTATAGCATACAGTTCCCAGCTTGTCACTGGCTATTAGGGAATGTTAGGAGTGGTAGACCCAATCAGCTAGTAAGTCTGATTCTCCCCTGACTTTTAAAAGATTATATATATAATGGGCCTAGTGTAGTATTAAACCATGTGCTCTATAGCAGTCATGGCCCACTACTCATAGCAACTAGACTGGCTAGATGGGGATGCTGTGAATTGTGGTCCACAGCTGCTGTAGAACCCAGAGTTCAACAAACCCTGTATTGGGCCTTTAGTATACATGTCCTATTCTTGAGACAGGATGTTTTCAACCTTGGGTTTGTAAGATGTTGTGGCCCACAACTCCCAGAATTTACTTCTAGGCATTGCATAGCTGGGAGTTAAGTATCCAACAGCTGGATAACCAGCAGTTGAATACATCCTGACTTTGGGATAGGCCAGATGTACTTTGTCCAATACAAAGAGCATTAAGCCCTGGGGCTTACTAGCTGTTTTGGAATACAAATTCTATTTGAGGGGAGCAGCTAACTGGGACATCTGGAGTTCCTGAGTGTAGGCAGGATCAGTATCTTTCATATGCTGTCTTGATAATTATCACATAAGGAGTTTGGTGGCCATTGTATATGTGAATACCCTGATTTACATTTAATGGAATTTGAAAATTGGTATGTTAATACCCTATGAGGCACCCTTTTCTGTTCTTGTGCCTATTTAGGGAGGGTTACTTAGGAAACTGGGCCAGGGGTACACATTTCCCCCTTTGCACATCCCTCTGGTTCCCAATGAACCAAGGAGTTGAACAACATGGGACAACCCTAATTGGGGATGGGTACTTAGGAAACTGAGCCAGGGGTACACATTTCACCTTTTGAGGACCAGAGAGGTGTGCAATTCATTGCCTCACATTTTTTATCACCAGCTTACTGGTTCTGTCCACACGCTGTCTTAAACCCTCAAGTCAATCTGGTGAAAATGTTGTGCCATGGTCTGCCTCAGCATCTCCTTCCAGGAATTGAAGTTCACAACTACTGGTAGTCCTCCATCAGTGTCATGCCTAGACTTCCCCTCTAAGGACATATTCTTCTTCACCACCACCTTGCTGTCATAGTGTCAGTGCCTCAATGCTGCATGGTGCTGGGCTGATGTAGTGGAATGGTCCAGGTTGAAAAGGACTCAGGACTACAACCCCATGGTTCAGAAACTCATTCTCTTAATAACTGAAATTGAGCTCCTGAACTTCACCCTCCTACCTTTAGATTTGACCTCCATATCCTAAGCAACATGCCATAACATTCTAGAAGATCAATATCACAATCACCTTTATTATCAAAAACTGTACTTCCTCCTGTACCTGCTTGTATCTGTATGTCACCCATCCTATACTTAGATTGTAAGCTCTATGGGCAGGGACCTTTTATCCAAATGTATACTTACCTGGTGTTCCCATAATGATTGTCTATATAAGCACTTAATCACTGCACTTAGTGTACCTCTTCTATACTAAATGTAAACTGAAAAGTGCAAGGTACTCAGGTTGGCGCTATATAAATACAAATATACATACATACATTATTGTAATCTGGCAGATTTAGTGATGACTTTTTCTACCGAAGGGGAAAAAAAACATCTGGTAGGAAAACTCACTTGGTATAGAGTCTTGGCCTTTGTCTCAAATTCTACTGATAAAGTTTATCCAATATTTTCTCTTTGTAAATAAAAGCCACAGATTACCTTTCTATCTGAACAAATAGGAAAACTAAGCAGCCTCCTGTCCTTAATTTGGGAGCTGTAGACTGACTTTACATAGTCATTGCATTCCACAGGCATATAATGGTAATCCTATATTCAGTTTTTTCCTCCTCCTCCTCCCACATCATCACAAGTTGCCATAAAGAGTTATGGGCTCATACTCCATTTTACATCTCCTCCTAAGGTAGAACCTTAGCAGCCAAAGGGTGAATAGTTCAGTATATCTACAGCATCTGAGTTCTTGGAACAGGGAAAAGGGTTACTAAAAAAAGGGTTAACCCAGGTGTCCTAAGGAGAATTCCAAAAATAAACATAAAATAAAAAGGCCTAGAATATGTCTTGTGCACATATGTATCATTGCACAATAAAGAGGTGAGCAAAATATGATCCTCCAACTGTTGTTTGACTTCAGTTCCCATCATCCTTGGCTGACCAGTTAGCTGATGGAAGCTGTAATCTAACAATAGCTGGAGAAATCAGGCTGCCCCTCCCACCTTTGGCATAAACATATACACACCAGCAGCAAATTTTCCTCATTATTGGGGTATCTCAATTTGATCTGAAGGGAGAAAGAGAATGCAATGAGGGTTTTTGAGCAATTGTAAACAAGTAAACAATAATGAACCCTTTGAGTGCCAGAGGGGTATGCGATGCATTGCTCTGTAATGCGTTGCGTACCCCTCTGGCACTCAAAGGGTCAAGAGTATCATTAATCATGCTTTCTTCACTATCTTTCTTTCCGCTCCACTTTATTTCTTCTATTTTTCTCATTTTGCTTCTTACAAACTGCAAATAAAATTTCTTCAAACATGATGAATTGAGTCATTGATAATCAGATTATTGATGGCTGAATTTGTCACTTCCATGATTATTAATGAGTTTTTACATTGGCGCTCTTCAGGCTCCAAACATTAGCAAGTTAGGCTGAAAAGGCCTAATATGCATCATAAATTGATTATCTGTCACAGCTTTAGCTTCAAATCTTATTAGGGCTGCTAGAGTGACATTGAAAATGGATAGCGACAACATTACTCCACACTAATGAGGCTGCAAACCACTAACGTAATAATAATGTAATACTAACCAACCATAATCTGTCTTTAATAGCGGAGAGTGGTTCTGATAATCTAGAGTCTATAGGCCAAAGACAGAGTAAGTTATATAAGAATCAGTAAGACAGAATTGCAATACAATCACTATTGCTATTTTACCTTACTTACATCTCAGTCTCATCTTGCACTAAATTATTTTACTTTCAAGGAGTACTAAACTTTTATTATGGAAAAACAACATATTCTTCTGGGAAATGCTTAATTCCAAATCTATTACATGTCCATTTTTTACTTGAACTGCTGCCACCTGGTGGCCATTCAGTTTTTCTGTTGCATTATATGGGAGAGGGGAGCCTTAGGCTACAGACTTTTGGAGAATGTGATAGTAGCACCTCCCCGACTTGATAGATTGAAAAGTAATAACTTTTGAATTTCTTACCTCCCTATTGGAAACTAGTATGAAAGCCTGTATACATGGGTTAAAGTGCATCCAGTGGCCCCTGCTGCTGCCCCGGAGCCGGGAGCAGAGACAGGTGGTGTTGTCGTTCGGGGCGCCCGGCTCTGGATCAGCACGTTCGGCCAGTCTCTACTGAGAATGACTACATCGTTCCTGCAGTCTCTACTGTACATGTGCGGTTACGCATACAGAGAGATTCGCAGGCTAGCACTGTATAGTATTTAGATTAGAGACATATCCAGTGAGGAGTCAAAAGCCCTTTACAAATATAGTGGCGACCCCTGTGGCACTCAAAAAGTAAAAAACACAAACCCTGAAGCATGGTTATCTATCTTTTTCATATGGTTTCATCTTATTATATAAAGAGAAACTTTAAATATAGGAATCAGAGGCTCTTGAAGGAGCACTATACTTTTTTATGCAAACAATATCTGCTAAATTGATTTTTATGCTGAGTAACTCAAGGGTTGTTCGACTGCTGTAAGATTTGTAACTTTTTTTTCACTTTTTTTTAACTTTTAAGCAACAAAGAGGTCCCCGCGAGATCAGAAGGGGAAACATGTCTGAGCTGGGGTGGTCAAGAAAGGTAGTTGTGCTAAATATAGGACGTGATGTAATGGAAAGAGGGTATAAATAGAACAAGAGGTGTAAGTTACTTCCTGTTCTGTTAACCAATTCACTGCGTTCACAGCTTTGAAAGAGATTCTGACAGAATTTTTTTTCAAGAAAAAAAAAAAAAAAAGAAGAAGATAATATGTCTAATGACTCACTAATGGAGGAGGTTAAGGAGATTCTAGAATTGGGAGGAGGCAAATGGCTACGAGAACAGATTTCTCAGAGACGAGCTAAGGTGGATTCTCAAAAAATTCCTTCCCAGCCTATGTGCAGCAAATGAGGTAGTCTTCCTTCTCGATCGAGCCCTCCCTCTGAACGGGGTCGGCATAGGAGTAAAAGTTCCATTTGTAGGGGCAGGGCAAGAGGTGGTGGTTCGCAAAGAAAGGTCCAGCCAAGTATTGCCATGGAGAGTGACAACTAACCTGTTATCTTCTGGAGCTCCAGCGGTGGAGGCAGTAGACATATCTGAGAACTCTCAGGGTTTGACCCTGAGACTCAGGGTTTTGGCCCAAATCTCAGGGTCTCAGGGTGAAGAGCCAAAATCTCAGGGTGAGAGAGTTTAGTGCTACCTGTTATATATTCTGCTCCAGTTAACTGCTTCTTTAGCCTCTAAATTGGTGCCACTTGTACCAGAAAGGCAGAGGGAGAAGTCCTGCTTGTCCTGTGTGTGTTCCTGCAGTGATATCTGTAAGTTAATGGCTCCTTGAATGCTGATTGGAGCAACGCTCGATTACAGCGATCAGGGATATATGTCTGATAATCTATATTATGAGAAATTTAAGGGTTAATTTTTACACAATCTGAGGGTCAGCTCAATTTGAAAGTTCCCAGGTATGGCAGTAGAACAGCGGCATGGAGGAGGAGTTGAAAGTTTTTCGCTGGGCCGTCAAGAATTTCCTGCTCTTCCTGAGGGGAATCTCCAGGTATAAGTTCACAATGAAGAATTATTAGCCCAGAGGGTGAGTTAGGGCCATTAGTTATCATGTTTCCTGATTTAATAACGTTCCTATTTAATCCATTACTTTCCTGTTTAACCCAACCCCCAGCCCCACCTCCTTCCCCCTTTTCCTCTTTCCCTTTCTTATTATCAGGAATATATTAAAAAAAAAAAAAAAAGAAACGTGAGTTTAATTCTGGTTGGTTTGCTCAGCGGGTCACCATGTAGGATATCCTTCAGGTAGAGAGTTATCCAGTGGAGATATATTATTGTGGAAATGAGATAATTGATCCCAGCGGGATATTAAAAAAAAAAAAAAAAAAATGAGGTGATAAGCTACATCTCATATGTAGTAGTTAATCTGGATTTAATTTGAAAAAAGGCAAAGTATATAAATTAAAAAAAAAAAAAAGAAAAGGAAATTTTATTTGTTACAGGAAACATTGAGAGGGCCTATTTATGGTGGTGGTTTTTCTTTACAGGTACACAAAGAGTTACCAGGAACCAGGGCAGCAGAAGGTGATAAAGTGATTCCTGGAAGAACGTCTCTTACACAGTCCGTACCTGTTGTTCCATGGGCTGGGACAGGTACGGGACTATCTGGGGCCATGGCTAATGTTTGGGATAGGATCTTTTGCAGAGGGACAAATGCAACATTGGCTGGGAGCTTGGCAGGATGTGATATTGAAGGGTCAAAGTGGTTTAGTGCATCCAGTAGGGGCATGGGGGATTTTAGCAACTGGGCAAGGATTAGGTAACACAACAAGGGGCCAATCTTTTTCAGGGGTTGACAGTACACAAGGTTTAGTCAGGAAAACACCTATGGGGGCGAGTATGCATACTATTGAAAGAGAAGGATCTGGTGGCGCTTTAATATATGGGCCTCTCAATTCCAACAGTTTATCAACTGGTGTTTCAGCTATGGTCATGACAGGTGCTAATAATTTGGGGCAGAATGTTTTTAATGGAGGTGTTGGGAATATGGTTGGATATTTCATTTTATTCCAATATTTATTTGTATTCGTGCCTGTGTGATTTGATAAAGGGGCAAGTCCCCGAAACGCGTCATCTGTATTAATAGTAATATTTATACGCAGTGGCGTTTTTGTAATCATTAGGCACTATTATAGTGTATTTTAATATATTTGTAATACATTTTTATTACTGCTGGAGGACCCTGAGTTTTGCTTTCAGAAGATTTGTGACTGAAACGGGGCAGTCTGAGTTTACCCCGTTAGCTTTCGCTATTTTGATCCTATACCAGCTATTCTACAACTTAATTGTGAATACTAGCTTATAGAGAATCCGATATAAACAACAGATTGTGGATATAGATACCTGTTTGGTGGTTTGCGCTCTTTCTTTCTGTTTGTTTCTACAAGTTTGCCTAGCTTCCAGGGGGCGATCCTCCTCTTCTATATCATATCATCCTATACTCACACACATCCTTCGTTCCTGAGAGGACCTTAATGGCCGATATTCCCTTGCTCCTTACCCATCCCCTCTCTCATCTTTAGTAGGCAATCCTGACTTCCCTATGGGACTTCAATCTCAGGTCTTTCGATACCTGGCGTAACGCCGGGTTGGATAGCCTACAATCATTAACCCATGTATCTGGATTTATTCTTATCTCTGTCCTTCAAGAGAGACTTCAGCTCAAACAGATTCCATGGTGGAACCTTTTTCAAGTGAAGCATTGGTATTTCTCTCTTATTAAGAACTCTACTAGTCCTAGACCCCTTACAAGATTGGAGGAGTCATTCTGCAATCGCACTCCCTCTCTCAAACCTCTGTCCTTTTGTCACTCACTCCTACAGGACGACTCCATAATAATACCTTAACATCTCTCAGCCTGGAACAAAGACCTCAAACAGGATCTGTTGATGCTTCAGTGGACTAAAATTATTCACTTTCAACTTAGATCCCATCCCGATATCAAAACCAGGGAAATTAACTATAAGCTTCTGACACTCTGGTATCTTACCCCACTACGTATCTCTCGCTTCTCTCATGCTGTATCTGACCTATGTTGGAGATGTCGAATTCCTAACGTTTCGTTACTCCACATATGGTGGGAATGTCCCCTTATTGCTCCCTTTTGGTCTTCATTTCAGGACCTCATTCAACGTACTCTCACTGTGTTGATCCCTTTAGATCCATTTTCCTATCTTTTCTTCCCTGCGCTTATGAATTCGCATCTTGATAGGAGGCTCAAGTGGACATGTTTGTCCACACTTTTGAATACAGCTAAATCTTTGATTTTCCTCTATTGGGGCAAACAGGACCCCCCACCCTTGCATCTTTGGATCCATACATTACATTTTTATCTATTGCTTGAAAAATGTAAAGCTCTCTCCCTTAACAAACTTGAGGAGTTTGATTCTAAATGGGCAACCTGGCTCTCATTTCATCCATTACCATCGCATTTAAGTTGACTTTCCCACTGAAAACTAATAGCAGATCAATTACCTTCCTCCCTGAGTTAACTCTAGCTCAGAGTTGCTTATTTATAGACGGATTGGGC
Organism: Rhinophrynus dorsalis; assembly: GCA_037306005.1. Taxonomy (NCBI): domain Eukaryota; kingdom Metazoa; phylum Chordata; class Amphibia; order Anura; family Rhinophrynidae; genus Rhinophrynus; species Rhinophrynus dorsalis. Next base: position 81,621,995 of record CM074723.1, read on the forward strand.
CTACGCGAGCCTCTCGACATCCTTCCCATTTCCTATTCCACTCCTCTCCCCCACATTTTTTTTCTATGTTTACCTCTCTCTCCCTCCACTACATTGCAATTAACCTTATATTGGTTGAGCATGATCTATCTCCCATTATAGCACCCCTTTCTCTACTCACTGGTACTCTGTTTGATCCAACTCTCCCTTTTCTCCGAAGTCCAAACTCGACTTAACGAATTATATATTATATGTTATTTCACAGGTTTTACTCGCAATTGTTACTCTTCTCACAGATGATACTTAATCTGTTTCCATAAAACATATGTTCACTCTCATATAAACCAAACTCTGTTCTACGCTTGTAAATGTTCAGATTTATCTGACCTTATGTGTTTACTGCTGTTATGTTTTGTTACTGTGTACTGCAAATACTTTTCTTAATGAAGTTTTCAAAACTCAAAAAAAAAAAAATTATAGGTGAAAGAGATAGGGACCCTGACATAAGCTGTGACTGAGGCAGACTGATAGAGGGCCAAAGCAAGACATCAGAATAATTTATATTGTGTACTTTTAAAGTAAAAACACAAGAGTTCTAGGGGTAAGGGTAGGGGGAAAAGATTAGGAGCAGTGCAGGGATGTATGAGTAAAGTGGTAGTCCAAAAAAGCCATGGTTGCTGCAGTGTGTGCAATAAATGATGGCGATCTCTCTCCTCCCTAGGAGGATGCAGTTTGTCTCACCAAAAGTTCCACCACTGTCACCATCACAAGCACCAGTACTATTATAAAACCATGTTAGAACACTGAAGACAACAAATTGCATTCTAGTGCTGCATCTAACAGTGAGACAAACAAGCGCAAAAACACTTGTCCTGAAACTAGTAGTGAACATTGTGAAATTAAAAGTAAAAATAATTTGTTTGAGACCTATAAAACCTAGAAGAATATAAAATTAGTGGGCAAGAAGTGGGTGATGTTGTGGATGACCTAATGATGGCTGATGATGATGATATAGATTTACAATATATCCCTCCAGAATCCTCCTCTTCTTCAGATACAGATGAAGCTGAGAGTGAGATAGATGATGGTATGGCCTGAAAGTTAGGTGAAAGGCAAAGGTTCAATCTTCCGCTGCTGAAAAGGAGCACTGTGCCTGTCTATAAAGTGTTTGAGAACGCAATTGGAAGAGGTCTGACTTTACAGAAGCAGAGAAGAAGCCAAAAAATTTGCAGTCATCATATAATTCATCATCAGCATTGTTACCGCTTCCAAGTATCAGCCACACACAAACTATCATTGAGTAAACAGCAACAACAACACATTATCTGTAACCCAAGCTATGATGAGCATCCATGCTGCTGTTGGAAGTGCAGTACCTTTGACACCTACTAGTAGTAGAGAATTGCATCAGTATCTAGCCCCAGTAGTAATAGCAGCCCCTCAGGAACCTCTCATTCAATGAAGTCCACAGTATGGAGATATTTCACTCATGATCCAACTCAGCATGTTGCCTTATGCAGACATCATGGAGTCCTATTGCAGGTATATGGGAGTTCATGCATCCGATAATAAATATTGCATATCATTATATCCAATGTTGGTGCAATTGGTCATTTCATGAACAAAGCCACATAAAATATGCACAAAGGCAATAAAGCCAACACAAAAGAGAAAAGCAAAATAAAGATGAAGTGAACACACATACTCAAAGATAAGTTGTTAAAACTTTTCATAGACTACTTTTCAGAAACAATATTCCAATGTATCCAAAATAGAGTTGAATGCAATAAAATCATTGTCCTCCGATCCCAATATAGTGATAAGAGAAGCTGACAAAGGAGGAGCCATTGTAATCATGAATTACTCTGACAATAAGGATGAGATAATGTCACAATTATTAGACACCAGGACCTATCAATGACTGTCCTTTGATCCAACCATTCTTTTTAAAATGGAGGTCCATAAATTGATAGATTTGGGTAGAGGGGCAGGCTGGCTGGATAAAACAAGCAATTTTTTAACCACTGATCATCCCAAAAAACCCATACTATACACTCTTCCTAAAGTTCACAAGCCTGTTGCAGCACCTCCGGGAAGGCCAATTATTTCAGCCATAGGATCCCTGTTGCATCTCCTTGGTCAGTATATAGATTTCTATCTCCAACCTTATGTACAACACTTACCATATTATTTGAAAAACACCAGTAATTTTTAGAAATTATTGATGACACTGAATACTGAATTTAAGGACATAATCCTAGGGACCATGGATGTCTGATCACTTTACACAGTTATCCCACATACAGAAGGGATGGCTGCTGTGCATGACCTGATCTCCAACAATCCATTGTACAAGGATCATCCAATTGATTATTTTTTGTTAATGCTCGAATTCTGTCTCACCAAAAATGTCTTTAAATTTGAAAATAAATTTTATTTGCAGAAAACTTGGACCGCTATGGGGGCATGTATGGCCCCCATGTATGCAAACACCTATATGCATAAGTATGAGATGGAAGTCCTCCAAAAACATGACCTCTTCAGACAACACACAGTGATGTACATTCGTTATATAGGGACTGGGGCTGAACTGGAACAGCTAGTAATTGACTTGAAACTACACTTTACAATAATCCCATAGACAGGAACAATCTCCTATAAGCCACCAGTCACGACCCACCACATCTAAAAAATAGTCTACCTTAGTCACAAATATTAAGACTGAGGAGTATCATTAGCAAGGATGACTCTTTACAATCTGAACTGATGAAAATGGGGAACAATTTTCTTGAAAGAGAAAAAAATTAAGAATTTAATTGATGAATCCATATAATCAACTGGTAAGCAATCTAGGGCTGAGTGTTTCACCAATACAAAAACCTCAAAAGGAAGCTAGAATGGTGTTCCCTACAACATTTAACACCAACACTCAGCATCTGAACACAAGCATTAAAAGTCACTGGCCCATCATCACTAGTGACCCATTACTTAAACATATACCCAGAAGTCCTCCAATGATGTGCTACAGGAGAGGAAGGAATGTGAAGGATTTACTTGTCAAAACTGATCATGAAATTTGCTAATCTGAACTGTACCAGCCAATTCGTCATCTATATAATTTTATGACCCAGCAGAGTTTTCTATGTGGGTAAACCCACAAATACCTTCAAAGAACGCATAAGTAATCACAGGGCAGCAATTAAGGCAGCATTAGAGGCTACATGCAATCCTACCTAGAAACACTTGTGCAAAATTAAGGATCAGCCAGTAGCGATGCATTTCACCAAGCACAACCATCCATTACCTTCTTTGCTATATATGGCTATAGGCCAAGTACCCCCCATGACACGAGGAGGTGATAGGGGTAAACGTTTACTACAGAAGGAGGCAAAATGGATACAATTTTTGGATACAGTATCCCCCTAAGGCCAACTTTTACTACATTGTTTTCTATTAAAACTTTTGGGATCTAGTATATGTTGAAGTTTATGATTTCTTTCTGATTCATCTTAAATTTCTGGTGGCTATGTATCACCTAACAATATTGAGTATACTGCAATACTTCCATTTAATTATAATGATTATGTGGATTACTGTAGGGCATTATGTGCTGCTACAGTTTGGAGACCAGCGAGGATGGAAGTGTGAACAGTGTTGTGTTACCATATCTTACTATACTTACTATATCTTTGCCAGTTTCTCCCCACTGAGAAGCCACATTGCTCTCAGTTATAGTCCAATGGTTAGGCTAGCTTTCACATTGATTCTGTTACATCATCACTTCATATTCCTATTTATAGTTTTCAACTTATATATCTCCTGTCTGATCACATGTAAAATAAGAGTATTCTTTATAATTCATGTTTCTCTGTCGTCCAATACAGGTTACTGGTAACTCTGGGAGGCAATCCGCCCCTTGTAGGCAGGAACATTTCTCTAAATGTATGCAGGGGGTGGATCCTCCCTTCCCTCCTTGGCTGCAGCTAGCCAACCAGCTCCACAAAGATTTGTTCCTTCGGTGCGACAACACGAGGTGGGGAACAGTTCTGCTATAGTTTTAGAATCTTTTTTATTTTCTGTTAGATATGGAATACCACCATTAGGTGGATTACCATGACTGACAATGCCCTTCAATGTGGCTAGCTCAGCTTCCAGGTGGACCTTGAGCCCTAAGGGGGAAAATCTTGATTCCAAGTGCTTCCCCAGGAGTTACCCACTGAGGTACTTCTTGCTGCATGGTAATCTGAAAACAGAAGATCTGCAGGAAAGGTGAGCTACCCTTTGAGTGCTGCAGGTCCACTTGTCCCACAGTGCCCCTCCGCACAGGGGTTGTGTTCTGGAGTTCCTATTGTACACTCTTGCGCTCATTGGGTATATTTGTATGTCTGTTGGGTGTTTGGAGCAGGTGGTTTGGCATTTTATTGGGGGTTTTTATGGCACTTTTCCTACTGGACTAGTGTTTTCTGGGTGTCCACACATGTTCCCTTGATATTTTACACCTTTTCATGTTTTACTTTAATTTTGGTAAAAATTGTGTACTGCGCCTTTAAGGCATGCTTTACCACATAGACGCCAGTGCTCCATTCACCTCTATGGGACTATACTGTTTGGGACATATCTCTGCAACTGTTTAACATAGCAACTTCAGAGATGGATCATTTTACATGTCTACCCTTGCTCCAGTTTATAGTTCAAGTGTGTTGGGGGACTCAGGGGGCTTTGGGCACTGTTTAGGATACTTTTTTGGGAAAAAAATACATTTCCCATGAGCACTTGCTTCGCGCCTATTTTCTGATTGGCTCCTGTCGCTGCAGCCATTTTATGAGCGTTTCTAGCGAGTATCCAATGCAGGGCTTGGACTCTACTTCTCTCCTCTGCAGATTAACCCTTCACCTGCCAGATAAGTCTGTATTTAGCATTTCTGGGGTGAAATTTTAATCTTACACACTGTAATTGGGTAATTTACTGTACAGTTGGCTATTTTGCCACTGTATGTCTATACCGCTGGAGCTAGGGGCTAGACCTAAGAATAAGGAGGCTGGGGTCTCAGTTTCCCCCATTGTGCATTGCTCTTCAGAACTACCTAGACAGTTCTCTGGTCACTTATGCCCAGCATGTCCTGAAGTTCCTGACAGCAACCCAGGGACTTCCAGCCATGCTATTGAGCCAGCTTGGGTGCAAGAGTTTAAGGCTGTCACTAGGGTCCTTAGGTCCACATTACAACTCTTTACATCCCAGATACAGGGGGCCCTTCAAACATGGCAGGCCCCCTCCAGTATCAGATCTTCCCTGCCTAAACCCCTGAGGAGGAAGTGCTGTTGGATTCGGATGTTGAGGATTGTTCGGTTCTGGAGTATTCTTTGTGTCTTGGGGACCCCTTTGAAGCTGATCCTGACCTCTCTGTTGAGGGTCTGATCAGAGCCATCCTAACCACCCTCAACATTCCCTTGGTTCCTTGGTTCAAGAAGTTCCTTCTGATCCCTCTGATGTTTTTCAGGAGCCCGCTAAGCCCCTTACTTATTTTCCTCCCTCAAGTCCATTTTTGCGACTGTTGGTACCGCTATGCATCCAGCGTTTGTTATTGCATGGGTTAACCAGGCTATTGCAGTCTGGACTGAGCAACTCACCACAACTGTCCGTCAGGATGCGCCTACTTCGGAGAAATTGCATCTTCTTGCCAATATCTCTGAAGTGCAACACTATGTCTCTGCTGCCGCCTTTGATGCTGTCCGCATGATGGCTAGGGTTTCTACTACATCTGTGGTGGCCAGACGAGCCCTTTGGCTCAAGATCTGGTCTGCTGACATTGCTTCCAAGAAAGCCTTGATTTCCCTGCCCTTTCAGGGTACCTCCTTGTTTAGGCCTGATATTAAGGAATTGATTAGTGAGGCCACAGGGGGTAAGAGTACTCTTCTACCCTTAGTCCCTAAGAAGAAATTGCAGCTTAAGCGTAACAGCTATTTTTGTTCCTTTCAGAATGAGACACGTCCGGCGAAGCAGGCGGTTCCCTCAGCTCTGCGTACCTCCTCCAAGCCCAAACAGCAATGGAAGCCCAAGGTCTCCTCCAAGCCCAAGGCTTCCAAGACTGCTTCGGCATGACTCGCCGAACCCTGGTCCGCACCCTGCTGTGTGTTGTCATCTGCGACTCTATCACAGCGTTTGGGAGGATTCAGTGGCGGACCCATGGGTTCTACAGGTAATGACAGAAGGGTACAGGATCCCTTTCTATTCTCTTCCTCCTTTTCACTTTCATCTTTCTCATACTCTTTGTGGAGTGTTACGGAAATTAAGGATGGAACATTGTCCAGTCATCCTGATTGCTCCATTTTGGCCTCGTCAATCCTGGTTTCCGGAGTTTCTGGCTCTGTGGTGGAACCCTTTCGGCTCCCCTTCCGTCCGGATCCTCTTCTACAGAGTTACCTGTGGAAAGAAGATGTTCACTGGCTCTCTTTGATGGCTTGGAGTTTGAATCTCAATTTTAAGGACGAAAGGTTTTTCTTCTGGTGCGGTGGCTACTATGCTTAGTGCCTGTAAGCCTGTTTCTTCCAAGATCTATCACCGTGTCTGGTCAACCTTTGTTTCTTGGTGTGTTGACAGGAATCTGTTAGTGATGATCGAGCACCCCAATGCTCGGGTGTTCTGGTGCTCTGGCCGAGCGCCCCCGGAGGCTCGAGTGCTCGGCCGAGCACCCGAGCCCCATTGAAGTCAATGGGAGGACTCGAGCATTACACCAGGCACCCCCTGCTCTGATGAGGGGAGGGTGCCTGGTTCATAGGAAAAGGTCAGAAAATGATGGAAACACCACAGAAATGGTTCAGGGACAGCATAGGGAGGATGTCTGCATGCATCTTGGACTCCAACGTCGCTGCTGGGAACGATGTTTCGCCCATAGTACGCCATTTTTACAGACTGACCGTAAAACACACAAAAAGGAAGATAAAAACGATTGTAGGCGAAAAATTGTTACTAGTGATGAGCGAGCACCCCAATGCTCGGGTGTTCGGGTGCTCTGACCGAGCACCCCCTGAGGCTCGAGTGCTCGGCCGAACACCCGAGCCCCATTGAAGTCAATGGGAGGACTCGAGCATTACACCAGGCACCCCCTGCTCTGATGAGGGGAGGGTGCCTGGTCCATAGGAAAAGGGCAGAAAATGATGGAAACACCACAGAAATGGTTCAGGGACAGCATAGGGAGGATGTCTGGATGCATCTTGGACTCCAACATCGCTGCTGGGAACGATCTTTCGCCCGTAGTACGCCATTTTTACAGACTGACCATAAAACACACAAAAAGGAAAATAAAAACGACTTTAGGCGAAAAATTGTTACCAAACAATATTTGCTGTATATTTACTTGTATATCATCTGCAAATTATCCCAAAAATTTCCTTGATTTTCGGAAGTGAGGCCATGATTAAGAGGGAAACGTGCGCAGAGGCAAATTCTCCCAAAAATTTCCTTGATTTTCAGAACTGAGGCCATGATTAAGAGGGAAACGTGCACAGAGGCAAATTCTCCCAAAAATTTCCTTGATTTTATTGAACTGAGGCCATGATTAAGAGGGAAACGTGCGCTGAGCCGACCATCTAAAACATTATGGGTGAGGGTCTGCTGCAGAGCTGACCATCCTAAACATTATATGCGAAGGCCCGCTAGTGAGCTGACGCTATAAAACATTATATGAGAGGGCCCGCTAGAGAGCTGACCCAATAAAACATTATATGAGAAGGCCCGCTGGTGAGCTGACCTATATAAAAATTATAGCACAGGGCATATGGAAGAGGAGGAGGAGGATGAGAAGATTAAGAGTCAACCATATACCCGTTTTTTGGGTGGAAGGGGTGAATGGGAATACAGAGTATTCACATCATTGTAAATAACATATATAAAGTGAGTTTATGTTCCCCCGGGGCTTTCCTCCAGTGGAGTGGAGAAGTCAGGGGAAATCCAGGCCTTGTTCATTTTTATAAGTGTCAACCTATCAGCATTGTCGGTGGAAAGGCGGATACGCTTATCTGTTATGATGCCACCAGCAGCACTAAATACCCGCTCAGACAGAACGCTGGCGGCAGGGCAGGCCAGCACCTCCAAGGCGTAGAGTGCCAGTTCATACCACGTGTCCAGCTTGGACACCCAGTAGTTGTAAGGCACAGAGGGATCATTGAGGACGCTGACACGGTCTGCTACGTACTCCTTCACCATCTTCCAAAACTTTTCCCTCCTTGTGACACTAGGCTGCGCATCAGGGTGAGGGTGCTGGCGGGGTGTCATGAAGGTGTCCCACGCCTTGGAGAGTGTTGCCCTGCCTTTCTCGGAACTGCTGTGTGCTCCCCTTTTCTCCCCTTCTCGGTTGGCCAAGGTAGCACGTACTCTGCCGCCAGCGTTGTCAGATGGAAAATTTTGGAGCAATTTTTCGACAAGAACCTTCTGGTATTGCAACATTTTGCTTGTCCTCTCCACCGGAGGAATGAGAGATGAGAAATTCTCTTTGTAGCGGGGGTCCAGAAGGGTGAACACCCAGTAATCCGTGTTGTCTAAAATGCGTACAACGCGTGGGTCACGGGAAAGGCAGCCTAACATAAAGTCAGCCATGTGTGCCAGAGTACCAACAGTCAAGATTTCGCTGTCCTCACCAGGAGGCTGACTCTCAATATCCTCATCCTCTTCCTCCTCTTCTGCCCACCCACGCTGAAGAGATGGAACTAAAGTTCCATGGCTACCCTCTGTAGCGGAGGCAACCGTGTCTTCCTCCTCCTCCTCCTCCTCCTCCTCCGCCTCCTCCAATTGTCGCTGAGAAGACGAAGTGAGGGTGCTCTGGCTATCACCTTGTGTAAGCTCTTCCTCCCCCATTTCCACCTCTTCCACATGCAAAGCGTCGGTTTTAATTGTGAGCAGCGAGCGTTTCAGTAGACACAGAAGTGGGATGGTTACACTGATAATAGCGTTATCGCCGCTCACCATCTGTGTCGATTCCTCAAAATTGCGTAAAACCTCACAGAGGTCTGACATCCATTCCCACTCCTCACTTCTGATTACAGGAAGTTGAACGGAGAGGCGACGACCGTGTAACAGCTGGTACTCCACTACTGCCCTCTGCTGCTCACAAAGCCGGGCCAACATGTGGAAGGTGGAGTTCCAGCGCGTGCTCACGTCACACAGCAGCCGGTGAGCTGGCAATTGTAAGCGCTGCTGCAGCTTCAACAGGCCGGCTGAAGCTGTTGATGACTTACGGAAATGTGCACACACGCGGCGCACCTTGGTCAAGAGATAATGCACATCGGGGTAGGTTTTTAGAAATCGCTGCACCACTAAATTAAATACATGCGCTAGGCATGGTACGTGTGTGAGCTTGCCGAGCTCCAAAGCCGCCACCAAGTTACGCCCATTATCACACACAACCATGCCTGGTTGCAGGTTGAGTGGCGAGAGCCACTGCTCGGTCTGGTGACTAATCCCCTGCAACAGCTCTGAGGCCGTGTGCTGTTTGTCCCCAAGGCAGATCAGCTTCAGCACGGCCTGTTGACGCTTCCCCACTGCAGTGCTACACTGCTTCCAGCTACTGGCTGATGGGGGAGTGGCGGTGTGTGTAGAGAATTCGGAGGTGGAAACGGAGGAGGAGGAGCCAATAACGTAGGTGCTGGTGGAAACCCTGATGGAGGTAGGGCCCGCAATCCTCGGCGTGGGTAGCACCCGTGCCATCCCAGGGTCCGAGTCGCTCCCAGCCTCCACGACATTCACCCAGTGTGCCGTCAGGGAAATGTAGCGTCCCTGGCCACAAGCACTTGTCCATGTGTCAGTCGTTAAGTGGACCTTCCCAGTAACTGCGTTGGTCAGGGCACGGGTGATGTTACGGGACACATGGTGGTGTAATGCGGGGATGGCACACCAGGAAAAGTAGTGGCGGCTGGGGACCGCGTACCGAGGGACAGCTGCTGCCATCAGGCTGCGGAAGGACTCAGTGTCCACAAGCCTAAATGGCAGCATTTCGATGGCCAGTAATTTGGAAAGGTGTGAGGTTAGTGCTATGGCCTGTGGGTGGGTGGCTGGGTACTTTCTCTTGCGCTCAAATGCCTGGGGTAACGACATTTGGACGCTGTGCTGGGACAGGGAAGTGGATGTGGTCGCTGATGGTGCTTCAGATGCTACAGGTGCAGGGCGGGAGGTATGCGGGCCTGCGCCTTCGACAGGCGATTGGCCGGCACCGAAAACAGGGGAAGAGGAGGCAGTGGTGTGGCCTGCAGACACAGATGGGCGATCCAGGCGTTCCTCCCACTTACTACGGTGCTTGGATGCCATGTGTCGGATCATGCTGGTGGTGGTGAGGTTTCTAGTGTTCATGCCTCGGCTCATTCTGGTGTGGCACAGGTTGCAAACTACAATTCTTTTGTCGTCCGCACTTTCCTTAAAAAAACGCCATACCGCGGAACACCTACCCCTTGGCAAGGTAGATTTACGCAAGGGGGTGCTCCGTGGAACATTTGCGGGCCGGTTTGGTGCGGTCCGCCTTCTTTCTGTAGCCACACCACTGCCTCTTCCAGCCTGTTGCGGTGCTGCAGATGGCTCACCCTCAGGACTGCTGTCATCGCTCGGCTCTACACCTTCCCAGGTGGGGTCAGTCACCTCATCGTCCACCAAGTCCTCCTCCACTTCCTCACTCTGATCATCCTCCTCAAGTCTTGATCCCACCACATACTCAGTCATTGACAACTGTATAACATTCTCCTCAACAAGGTCTTGAGACGGAAATAGTGGTTGATTTAATGGCAACTGTGTCTCATCATCATCATCATCATCATCCACTACTTCCTTTGACCTTAAATGCCGTTCACATCTGTCATCTTCTTGTGATTGGGTAGCCTCTAGAGGTTGTGAATCAGGGCACAAGATGTCATGTTCCTCTGCAAGCGTGCTTGGAGAGAGGGTCAAATGAAGGATTGGTGATGAGACGAGCTCCTCACTATATCCCAGTGTGGGATCACTTCTTTGACCAGACCGTGTATGGTGGGAGGAAGGATGATCAGAGTGAGGATTATGTTGACCAGACTCTTGGCTACTGAGAGTGGACTTGGTGGAAGACAGGGTGGTGCTTAACCGACTGGAAGCAGTATCAGCTGTCATCCAACCGACCACCTGTTCGCAGTGGTCGGACCTCGAGAGTGATGTCCTGCGACGCCCTGTAAAATTACACATGAAGCTAGGTATGGTGGATGTCTTTCTTTCTTGTGCTCTGGCACCAGGCACAGTTTCTCCGCGTCCTGACCCGCGCCCTGAACTTTCAGGATCACGTCCACTTCCCCGTCCCTTTTTACCCGCCTTCTTCATCTTACACAGAATATGTGACTTTAATATTTGAGTTTGAAAACTTAACAGTATTTCTTATTATTCTGCAACTCTGCAGAGTACACAGAATAGGCTGCTAAACGGCGGTGAAACACACTGAATGGAATATGTGACTTTAATATTTGAGTTTGAAAACTTAACAGTATTTCTTATTATTCTGCAACTGTACAGAGTACACAGAATAGGCTGTTAAACGGCGGTGAAACACACTGAATGGAATATGTGACTTTAATATTTGAGTTTGAAAACTTAACAGTATTTCTTATTATTCTGCAACTGTACAGAGTACACAGAATAGGCTGTTAAACGGCGGTGAAACACACTGAATGGAATATGTGACTTTAATATTTGAGTTTGAAAACTTAACAGTATTTCTTATTATTCTGCAACTGTACAGAGTACACAGAATAGGCTGTTAAACGGCGGTGAAACACACTGAATGGAATATGTGACTTTAATATTTGAGTTTGAAAACTTAACAGTATTTCTTATTATTCTGCAACTGTACAGAGTACACAGAATAGGCTGTTAAACGGCGGTGAAACACACTGAATGGAATATGTGACTTTAATATTTGAGTTTGAAAACTTAACAGTATTTCTTATTATTCTGCAACTGTACAGAGTACACAGAATAGGCTGTTAAACGGCGGTGAAACACACTGAATGGAATATGTGACTTTAATATTTGAGTTTGAAAACTTAACAGTATTTCTTATTATTCTGCAACTGTACAGAGTACACAGAATAGGCTGTTAAACGGCGGTGAAACACACTGAATGGAATATGTGACTTTAATATTTGAGTTTGAAAACTTAACAGTATTTCTTATTATTCTGCAACTGTACAGAGTACACAGAATAGGCTGTTAAACGGCGGTGAAACACACTGAATGGAATATGTGACTTTAATATTTGAGTTTGAAAACTTAACAGTATTTCTTATTATTCTGCAACTGTACAGAGTACACAGAATAGGCTGTTAAACGGCGGTGAAACACACTGAATGGAATATGTGACTTTAATATTTGAGTTTGAAAACTTAACAGTATTTCTTATTATTCTGCAACTCTGCAGAGTACACAGAAAAGGCTGCTAAACTGCGGTGAAACACACTGAATGGAATATGTGACTTTAATATTTGAGTTTGAAAACTTAACAGTATTTCTTATTATTCTGCAACTGTACAGAGTACACAGAAAAGGCTGCTAAACTGCGGTGAAACACACTGAATGGAATATGTGACTTTAATATTTGAGTTTGAAAACTTAACAGTATTTCTTATTATTCTGCAACTCTGCACAGTACACAGAATAGGCTGCTAAACGGCGGTGAAACACACTGAATGGAATATGTGACTTTGATATTTTAGTTTGAAGACTTAACAGTATTTCTTCCTATTCTGCAACTCTGCACAGTACACAGAATAGGCTGCTAAACTGCGGCGAAGCACACTGAATGGAATATGTGACTTTGATATTTTAGTTTGAAGACTTAACAGTATTTCTTATTATTCTGCAACTCTGCACAGTACACAGAATAGGCTGCTAAACGGCGGTGAAACACACTGAATGGAATATGTGACTTTGATATTTTAGTTTGAAGACTTAACAGTATTTCTTCCTATTCTGCAACTCTGCACAGTACACAGAATAGGCTGCTAAACTGCGGCGAAGCACACTGAATGGAATATGTGACTTTGATATTTTAGTTTGAAGACTTAACAGTATTTCTTCCTATTCTGCAACTCTGCACAGTACACAGAATGTGCTGCTAAACTGCGGCGAAGCACACTGAATGGAATATGTGACTTTGATATTTTAGTTTGAAGACTTAACAGTATTTCTTCCTATTCTGCAACTCTGCACAGTACTCAGAATGTGCTGCTAAACTGCGGCGACGCACACTGAATGGAATACGTGACTTTGATATTTTAGTTTGAAGACTTAACAGAATGTGCTCTAATCTGCAACTTTGCACACTATACAGAATGTGCTCTAATCTGCAACTTTGCACACTAAACAGAATGTGCTCTAATCTGCAACTTTGCACACTAAACAGAATGTGCTCTAATCTGCAACTGTGCACACTAAACAGAATGTGCTCTAATCTGCAACTTTTCACACTAAACAGAATTTTTTTTTTTTGTTTTTTTTGTTTTTTTCCCCCCACACACAATATAACCTGCTGCCCCCACACACAGTAGTCCTAAAAAGGACTTTTGGTTCTTTTTTGTCACAATTTTTTTTTTCCTCCCTACACTGCCTTTCCCTTCCTATCCTCAGCTCTCCCTGGCTCAGACTGAGCCGAACTCGATGGTCAGGTGCTATACAGCACCTGACCACGGGTTCTGGCCAGCCAATCAGTGTAATGCCAGCAGCCAACATGGCTGCTGGCATTACACCGATGTCAGAGCCTCCCTGCACGTTTATTGGCTGCGCAGCAGCCGCAAAACGTGCGGGGAGGAGACCCGAACATGGCGGGCGAGCACATGCGGTACTCGTACGAGTACCGCCATGTGCCGAGCAGAGCGATGCTCGAGCCGATCCGAGCATCGGCCGAGCATGCTCGCTCAACACTAATTGTTACCAAACAGTATTTGCTGTATATTTACTTGTATATCATCTGCAAATTCTGCAAAAAATTTCATCGATTTTTCGGAACTGGGGCCATGATTAAGAGGGAAACGTGCGCAGCGTAAAGCAGGTGTTCAACGTGGTTATGGCCCGGGTAAGGTACAGCATTCAGGAACGGAGGCCGCAGCTACCACAGGTTTTATAACATGTCCGTTTGCCCTTGTTAAGTCCAAAATTTATAGTCGGAACAGTGGGGTCTGATCCATTGAGTAAAAGTGACGAAGTGACTTAGTGGATGAAGCCAAGAACTACCTTCTGCTCTGTCGAACACCCCAGCCCTATTTAATTCAATGGGAGGACCTGAGGCACTCCGATACAACCTGTATATCACAAAATGGAGGGCCTCATTCACATTGTGGTACAATAGTTCAGGTAGTGGTCCAACACTCATAAAGCCTATGCACTAAGTGAAAGGGCTGCCAAAAATTAGACTGAAATGTCACTCCAATACACCCTTTATTACACATAAAGGAGGGCATCATACACAGCCTTGAAAAATTAGGATTAATGGCCTGCTGGTGACCCTCTAAAACATTAGGGGCGAGGGCATGCCGCTAAGCTGACCATCTAAAACATTAGGAATGAGGGTCTGCTGCTGAGCCGACCATCTAAAACATTATGGGTGAGGGTCTGCTGAGGAGCTGACCATCCTAAACATTATATGCGAAGGCCCGCTAGTGAGCTGACGCTATAAAACATTATATGAGAGGGCCTGCTAGAGAGCTGACCCAATAAAACATTATATGAGAAGGCCCGCTGGTGAGCTGACCTATACAAAAATTGTCAAACAGGGCCCGCTGGTGAGCTGGCCCTATATAAAAATTATATCACAGGGCCCGCTGGTGAGCTGGCCCTATATAAAAATTATATCACTGGGCATATGGAAGAGGAGGAGGAGGATGAGAATATTAAGAGTCAACCATATACCCGTTTTTTGGGTGGAAGGGGTGAATGGGAATACAGAGTATTCCCATCATTGTAAATAACATATCTAAAGTGACTTTATGTTCACCCGGGGCTTTCCTCCAGTGGAGTGGAGAAGTCAGGGGAAATCCAGGCCTTGTTCATTTTTATAAGTGTCAACCTATCAGCATTTTCGGTGGAAAGGCGGATACGCTTATCTGTTATGATGCCACCAGCAGCACTAAATACCCGCTCAGACAGAACGCTGGCGGCAGGGCAGGCCAGCACCTCCAAGGCGTAGAGTGCCAGTTCATACCACGTGTCCAGCTTGGACACCCAGTAGTTGTAAGGCACAGAGGGATCATTGAGGACGCTGACACGGTCTGCTACGTACTCCTTCACCATCTTCCAAAACTTTTCCCTCCTTGTGACACTAGGCTGCGCATCAGGGTGAGGGTGCTGGCGGGGTGTCATGAAGGTGTCCCACGCCTTGGAGAGTGTTGCCCTGCCTTTGTCGGAACTGCTGTGTGCTCCCCTTTTCTCCCCTTCTCGGTTGGCCAAGGTAGCACGTACTCTGCCGCCAGCGTTGTCAGATGTAAAATTTTGGAGCAATTTTTCGACAAGAACTTTCTGGTATTGCACCATTTTGCTTGTCCTCTCCACCGGAGGAATGAGAGATGAGAAATTCTCTTTGTAGCGGGGGTCCAGAAGGGTGAACACCCAGTAATCCGTGTTGTCTAAAATGCGTATAACGCGTGGGTCACGGGAAAGGCAGCCTAACATAAAGTCAGCCATGTGTGCCAGAGTACCAACAGGCAAGATTTCGCTGTCCTCACCAGGAGGATGACTCTCAATCTCCTCATCCTCTTCCTCCTCTTCTGCCCACCCACGCTGAAGAGATGGAACTAAAGTTCCATGGCTACCCTCTGTAGCGGAGGCAACCGTGTCTTCCTCCTCCTCCTCCGCCTCCTCCAATTGTCGCTGAGAAGACGAAGTGAGGGTGCTCTGGCTATCACCTTGTGTAAGCTCTTCCTCCCGCATTTCCACCTCTTCCACATGCAAAGCGTCGGTTTTAATTGTGAGCAGCGAGCATTTCAGTAGACACAGAAGTGGGATGGTTACACTGATAATAGCGTTATCACCGCTCACCATCTGTGTCGATTCCTCAAAATTGCGTAAAACCTCACAGAGGTCTGACATCCATTCCCACTCCTCACTTCTGATTACAGGAAGTTGAACGGAGAGGCGACGACCGTGTAACAGCTGGTACTCCACTACTGCCCTCTGCTGCTCACAAAGCCGGGCCAACATGTGGAAGGTGGAGTTCCAGCGCGTGCTCACGTCACACAGCAGCCGGTGAGCTGGCAATTGTAAGCGCTGCTGCAGCTTAAACAGGCCGGCTGAAGCTGTAGATGACTTACGGAAATGTGCACACACGCGGCGCACCTTGGTCAAGAGATCATGCAAATTGGGGTAGGTTTTTAGAAATCGCTGAACCACTAAATTAAATACATGCGCTAGGCATGGTACGTGTGTGAGCTTGCCGAGCTCCAAAGCCGCCACCAAGTTACGCCCATTATCACACACAACCATGCCTGGTTGCAGGTTGAGTGGCGAGAGCCACTGCTCGGTCTGGTGACTAATCCCCTGCAACTCTGAGCTCTGAGGCCGTGTGCTGTTTGTCCCCAAGGCAGATCAGCTTCAGCACGGCCTGTTGACGCTTCCCTACTGCAGTGCTACACTGCTTCCAGCTACCGGCTGATGGGTGAGTGGCGCTGCGCGCAGAGAATTCGGAGGTGGAAACGGAGGAGGAGGAGCCAATAACGTAGGTGCTGGCGGAAACCCTGATGGAGGTAGGGCCCGCAATCCCCGGCGTGGGTAGCACCTGTGCCATCCCAGGGTCCGAGTCGCTCCCAGCCTCCACGACATTCACCCAGTGTGCCGTCAGGGAAATGTAGCGTCCCTGGCCACAAGCACTTGTCCATGTGTCAGTCGTTAAGTGGACCTTCCCAGTAACTGCGTTGGTCAGGGCACGGGTGATGTTAAGGGACACATGGTGGTGTAAGGCGGGGACGGCACACCGGGAAAAGTAGTGGCGGCTGGGGACTGCGTACCGAGGGACAGCTGCTGCCATCAGGCTGCGGAAGGACTCAGTCTCCACAAGCCTAAATGGCAGCATTTCGATGGCCAGTAATTTGGAAAGGTGTGAGGTTAGTGCTATGGCCTGTGGGTGGGTGGCTGGGTATTTTCGCTTACGCTCAAATGCCTGGGGTAACGACATTTGGACGCTGCGCTGGGACAGGGAAGTGGATGTGGTCGCTGATGGTCTTCAGATGGTACAGGTGCAGGGCGGGAGGTATGCGGGCCTGCGCCTTCGACAGGCGATTGGCCGGCACCGAAAACAGGGGAAGAGGAGGCAGTGGTGTGGCCTGCAGACACAGATTGGCGATCCGGGCGTTCCTCCCACTTATTACGGTGCTTGGATGCCATGTGTCGGATCATGCTGGTGGTGGTGAGGTTGCTAGTGTTCATGCCTCGGCTCATTCTGGTGTGGCACAGGTTGCAAACTACAATTCTTTTGTCGTCCGCACTTTCCTTAAAAAAACGCCATACCGCGGAACACCTAGCCCTTGGCAAGGGAGATTTACGCAACGGGGTGCTCCGTGGAACATTTGCGGGCCGGTTTGGTGCGGTCCGCCTTCTTTCTTTAGCCACACCACTGCCTCTTCCAGCCTGTTGCGGTGCTGCAGATGGCTCACCCTCAGGACTGCTGTCATCGCTCGGCTCTCCACCTTCCCAGGTGGGGTCAGTGACCTCATCGTCCACCAAGTCCTCCTCCACTTCCTCACTCTGATCATCCTCCTCATTTCTTGATCCCACCACATAGTCATTGACAACTGTGTATCATCCTCCTCATCAAGGTCTTGAGACAGTAATAGTGGTTGATTTGATGGCAACTGTGTCTCATCATCATCCACTTCCTTTGACCTTAAATGCCGTTCCCCTCTGTCATCTTCTTGTGATTGGGTACCCTCTAGAGGTTGTGAATCAGGGCACAAGATCTCATGTTCCTCTGCAAGCGTGCTTGGAGAGAGGTTCAAATGAAGGATTGGTGATGAGACGAGCTCCTCACTATATCCCAGTGTGGGATCACGTCTTTGGCCAGACCCTCTATGGTGGGAGGAAGGATGATCAGGGTGAGGATTATGTTGACCAGACTCTTGGCTACTGAGAGTGGACTTGGTGGAAGACAGGGTGGTGCTTAACCGACTGGAAGCAGTATCAGCTGAAATCCAACCGACCACCTGTTCGCAGTGGTCTGACCTCGAGAATGATGTCCTGCGACGCCCTGTAAACTGAGACATGAAGCTAGGTATGGTGGATGTCTTTCTGTCTTGTGCTCTGGCACCAGGCACAGTTTCTACGCGTCCTGACCCGCGCCCTGAACTATCAGGATCACGTCCACTTCCCCGTCCCTTTTTACCCGCCTTCTTCATATTACACGGAATATATGCCGCTAATCTGCGGCTAGGCACACTAAACAGAATGTGACGCTAATCTGCGGCTATTTTCAGTGAACGGAATATGTGACGTTAATTTTAAAATTTGCACACTAAACAGAATGTGAAAATAATCTGCGGCTAGGCACACTAAACAGAATGTGACGCTAATCTGCGGCTAGGCACAGTGAACGGAATATGTGACGTTAATTTTAATATTTGCACGCTAAACAGAATGTGAAAATAATCTGCGGCTAGGCACACTAAACAGAATGTGACGCTAATCTGCGGCTAGGCACAGTGAACGGAATATGTGACGTTAATTTTAATATTTGCACACTAAACAGAATGTGAAAATAATCTGCGGCTAGGCACACTAAACAGAATGTGACGCTAATCTGCGGCTAGGCACAGTGAACGGAATATGTGACTTTAAATTTAAAATTTGCACACTAAACAGAATGTGAAAATAATCTGCGGCTAGGCACACTAAACAGAATGTGACGCTAATCTGCGGCTAGGCACAGTGAACGGAATATGTGACGTTAATTTTAATATTTGCACACTAAACAGAATGTGAAAATAATCTGCGGCTAGGCACACTGAACAGAATGTGACTCTAATCTGCGGCTATTTTCAGTGAACGGAATATGTGACGTTAATTTTAATATTTGCACACTAAACAGAATGTGAAAATAATCTGCGGCTAGGCACACTGAACAGAATGTGACGCTAATCTGCGGCTAGGCACAGTGAACGGAATATGTGACGTTAATTTTAATATTTGCACACTAAACAGAATGTGAAAATAATCTGCGGCTAGGCACACTAAACAGAATGTGACGCTAATCTGCGGCTAGGCACAGTGAACGGAATATGTGACGTTAGTTTTAAAATTTGCACACTAAACAGAATGTGAAAATAATCTGCGGCTAGGCACACTAAACAGAATGTGACTCTAATCTGCGGCTAGGCACAGTGAACGGAATATGTGACGTTAATTTTAATATTTGCACACTAAACAGAATGTGAAAATAATCTGCGGCTAGGCATACTGAACAGAATGTGACGCTAATCTGCGGCTATTTTCAGTGAACGGAATATGTGACGTTAATTTTAATATTTGCACACTAAACAGAATGTGAAAATAATCTGCGGCTAGGCACACTGAACAGAATGTGACGCTAATCTGCGGCTATTTTCAGTGAACGGAATATGTGACGTTAATTTTAAAATTTGCACACTAAACAGAATGTGAAAATAATCTGCGGCTAGCCACACTAAACAGAATGTGACGCTAATCTGCGGCTAGGCACAGTGAACGGAATATGTGACGTTAATTTTAAAATTTGCACACTAAACAGAATGTGAAAATAATCTGCGGCTAGGCACACTATTAAAATGGCCCTTTTTGTCGCTGCGTTGTACACTATTTGTCCCTGTGCACCTAGTACAATGTCACCTAAATATCCCCCCCCCACAAAAAAAATGAAATTGTGCCCCCCCAAACAAAATATAAATGCTGCCCCCACACACAACAGTCCTAAAAAGGACTTTTGGGTCTTGATATAGTGTTCCAACACTTTTATTCTCCCTACACTGACTTTCCCTTCCTATCCTCATCTCTCCCTGGCTAAGACTGAGACGAACTCGCTGTATAGCACCCGATCACGGGTTCTGGCCAGCCAATCAGTGGCTGCTGGCATTACACTGATGTCAGAGCCTCCCCGCACGTTTATTGGCTGCGCAGCAGCCGCGAAACGTGCGGGGAGGAGACCCGAACATGGCGGGCGAGCACATGCGGTACTCGTACGAGTACCGCCATGTGCCGAGCAGAGCGATGCTCGAGCCGAACCGAGCTTCGGCCGAGCATGCTCGCTCATCACTAGAATCTGTCCCTCGATTTTGATCTACCTACTGTCCTGGCCTTTTTGCAGGATGGTGTGGATAAGGGCCTCAGTTTGAGTTCTCTTAAGGTTCAGACTTCTGCGCTTTCTGTTTTCTTTCAGAAGCGCATTGCTATCCTTCCTGATGTCAGGGTTTTCTTCCAGGGCGTTGCTCATGTTCGTCCTTCCTTCTGGAGTCCAGCTCCTCAGTGGATTCTTAATTTGGTTTTGGCCGTTCTTCAACGTCATCCCTCTGAGTCATTGGCCTCCTGGCGATCGTGTCTGTTCGCCGTGTTGTGGAGTTACAAGCTCTTTCCTGTAAACCACCATATTTGGTGTTTCACAAGGATAAGGAGGTGCTTTGCACTTCCAAGGAGTTTTTACCTAAGGTTATCTCCGAGGTTCACATCAATCAGGAGATTGTGGTGCCTTCTTTCTGCCCTAACCCCTCCTCTGACAAGGAGAGAGATCTCCACTTGTTAGATGTAGTGCGTTGTCTCAAGTTTTATGTCCATCGCACTGAACCTGTTAGGAAATCTGATGCTCTGTTCGTCATTCCTGAGGGTCCTAAGGCAGGAAGACCTGCATCCAAAGTGACTATTGCATCATGGATTTAGTCCACTATCCATAAGGCCTACGAGCTGAAGAATGAGCATGTTCCCTTTCGGGTCACGGCTCATTCCACCAGGTCCATTGGGGCCTCTTGGGCTTATAAGAATCAGGCCTCCACTGATCAACTGTGCAGGGTGGCCACTTGGTCTTCTGTGCACACCTTTTCGAAGCACTACCGTGTGGATGTGCTATCTTCGGCTGATGCCAGCTTTGGGAGGAAGGTCCTGGAGGCAGTCTTGCCTGTCTAGGATCTTCTTCTTAGGTTCTTAGTGCTTCCTTGCTGTTGAGCCCTGTTGGCTCTAGTTCTGTGTGCTGTGTACCAGTTCCTGGGGTGTTTTTACCCCTGTTCAGTGTCAGTTGGCACTTCAGTTTTGATGGGCTACCTCTGACCTGTTGGTTCATAGCTGCGCTGGTGACTTTGGGGGCCTTGCGCCTGGTCCTTGCCTTCTTCCCGCCTCTGGGAAACTCAATGCTTGGACATCCCAGAGTTACCATTAACCTGTATTGGACGACAGAGAAAAAAGGATTTTAGTCTTACCTGTTAAATCCTTTTCTCTTAGTCCATACAGGTTACTGGTCTCCCACCCTGTCAAGATGTCACAGTTTGTTTTGACTCTCAGACACAGAGTTAAGATAAAAACACAACTTTATTGAAAAGTTAATAAGAACCCTCACAGGTCCTGAACATACATTTATGTTACAGACGCGCGACAAGTTCAAGTAGAATAGCAAACAATAATACAATATATGTAGGCTGTGCCGGCCTTGCCAATTACCAGGTTAGGCAGCCTGGAGACTGGCACAATGAGATGAAGTAGGCTCTACCGGCCTTGCCAATATACTGGGCAAGGCAGCTTGGAGACTGGCACAACAATATGAAGGAGGCTCTACCGACCTTACCCATATACCTGGTAAGGCAGTCTGGAGACTGGCACAACAATATGAAGGAGGATCTACTGGCCTTACCAATATACCGGGTAAGGCAGCCCATGACAAAGAGACACAGAGTATAGGAGACCCCACTGGTGCAATAACGGATGTAGCATCAGCAACCGGTGATAGAGTGGAGCGAACCGGTAACACGTACTGGACAAACAGGGAGGCCCGGCCGGTGCTATAAAAGTGGTAACATAAGCAACCGGTGTAATAGTGGAGCAAACCAGTACCGCGTACTGGACAACACGGAGGCCCTACCGGCGCTATAACGGAGGCAGCAAGCAACCGGTGTAAGTGTGGAGCAAACCAGTACAGCGTACTGGACAACACGGAGGCCCTACCTGTGCTATAACGGAGGCAGCAAGCAACCGGTGTAAGTGTGGAGCAAACCAGTACCGCGTACTGGACAACACGAAGGCCCTACCGGTGCTATAATGGAGGCAGCAAGCAACCGGTGTAAGAGTGGAGCAAACCAGTACCATGTACTGGACAACACGGAGGCCCTACCGGTGCTATAATGGAGGCAGCAAGCAACCGGTGTAAGAGTGGAGCAAACCAGTACCGCGTACTGGACAACACGGAAGCCCTACCGGTGCTATAACGGAGGCAGCAAGAAACCGGTGTAAGTGTGGAGCAAACCAGTACCGCGTACTGGACAACACAGAGGCCCTACCAGTGCTGTAACGGAGGCAGCAAGCAACCGGTGTAATCTTGGAGCAAACCAGTACCGCGTACTGGACAACACGGAGGCCCTACCGGTGCTATAACAGAGGCAGCAAGCAACTGGTGTAAGTGTAGAGCAAACCAGTACCGCGTACCGGATGAACTTGGAAGCCCTACCGGTGCTTTTACGGAGGCAGCAAGCAACCGGTGTAATTGCAGTTACCCATAACGTAGACATACAGTGCCAACTCAGAGGCCAGGGGCCTAGTACCAGAGGTACCAACACAGGAGGAACCCAGTAGTCAGAATGTCGCCGAGGCGACCAGAGCCAAGTGGAATGTATCCAAATCAGGATCCAGGATCAGGAGCGACAGCCAGGCCAGAACAGGATACCGGAGCAGCAATGACAGCCAGACCGGGTCAGGAACGGAAGAAGGAACGTCAGCCAAATCGGGTCAGGAATGGAGGCAGGAACCACACTAGAGTGTATACTGACTCTCTGGGTAGGTACTCTGACTCTGGAACAGTAGAGAATCCAAGCAGGCCCCAGTAGACACAGGAATCCATAGGCAGGTGACCACTGACATAGAGACACCACGAAAGGGTAGTGAAAGGGTGCAGGAACCCAGTCTATATAGGCAATACTGGGTGGGCTAGCCACAGGCAACCAATGGAGTGCCCCCACAGCAAACTGACAGAAAAAGCCAGCAATCACGGGCACTGTGATACAAGAGACCATGCTTGGCTCTCCTGTGGCAGACCGTGGGGGTCCTTCGGGGGTCATGCTTACAGGAGTCTTCTTCCCTTCAACTACCTAGTCATAGTTAGTGTCTTAAATCTTTCTGGAGCTGGTTGGCTAGCTGCAGCCAAGGAGGGAAGGGAGGCTCCACCCCCCTGCATACATTTAGAGAAATGTTCCTGCCCACAAGGGGCGGATTGCCTCCCAGAGTTACCAGTAACCTGTATGGACTAAGAGAAAAGGGTTTAACAGGTAAGACTAAAATCCTCTTTTTTCGATTGGCAGGAGTGGGTGTGCTCCACAAATCCATGTAGATGGGTGTCGTACATCCATGCTTGTCATCAGATCCTCACGTGGTGGGGGCGATATGAGCTGGTATACTTACCTGATTGTATGTTGGAGCCACACGGTTTATCAAGACATGTTGTGGCGGGTTGGCTCCCCATGCTGCAAGGAATGTGGGGTGCCTGTAACAACTTATCTTTGAGTATGTGTGTTCACTACATCTTTATTTTGCTTCTCAGTTTTGTGTTGGCTTTATTTCCTTTGTGCATCTTTTATGTGGCTTTGTTCATGGAATGACCAATTGCACCAACATTGGATATAATTATATGAAATATTTATTACTGGATGCATGAACTCCCATATACCTGTGGATTTGATCAACCCTGCAATAGGACTCCATGATATTTGCATAAGGCAGCACATACAGAGCCAGGGGTTGACAGACTTTTCAATATTCAACGTGCCAAGGATTTCTCTTTATCAGCTCATATGCCATGACCTACTATCGGACTCCGTGGTCTGCTAAACAGCAGCACACGTTGAGCCAAGATCTACTGGTATTTGCACATGTGTTGTTTCATAACACTGGAATACTGTTTCAAGAGCCCATCTCTTGTTTACTACTGTTAGCACACAAAGGAATATAATGACATTGATTGGATTCAATACCACACCCGACGGGTGGAGGATATATTTCCTCAGCATCAGGAGATACATATGGACACCGAATACTCATCCTTGTCTATTAGTCAATTATTTTGTATATGCTACTAAGATGGACACATATAATATTTTTATTCTCTTTATGTTCTCTAACTTTCTTTTGCAAGACAGTTTTTTGCACTCCTACCGGCATTGACTGTCTCCCTGTCCATGTGTGACACGTGTGACACAGTTTGCTTACACGGATGTTATTTTGTATATCATGTTGATAATCTTTTGTGCAACATTGTCTCTAAGTATCAGCTTTACTACAGTGTGTCAGTATTGTCTGGACACCGGGGGCAATATCATGGCAGCCCAAGCCAATGTGGAATTTGAATGTCTGTTGAGGAACCGCAGGGGTTAACATCGGGTGTGGTCCAATGCAGTGTATTCCATGACGTGAGGGGACACTGTCGCATCAGCCTCTTGGTGTTCAGGCGCAATTTGACTTCTGTATTTAAGGTTACTATTGTACATGGTTTAGTATCTTGAGAAAGGCCCTATCACGTCTCAGCTGGCTCTACAATTATATCTAATGAGGTGATTAGTTGGGAGTCAATTATTTAAACTATTGTGCTTTCCTGACTTTTGAAGGCAAGCTGGTTTTCAACACCCTGGCAGCTACATATATTTCAAGTATTGGAGGGTATTTAGCGTCCTTTGTTTGAGAAGGATTTGTCCTCAGAAACAAATTTACTATCAGTAACACTGTGACAAGCCACATTGAGAATACACACGTATTAGCTTTGCAGTTGCAATTGAGTGACATAGTGTTACCATTATTAGTGGGAAGCCAGTACCAACACCAATTACATGTATTACTGAGAGGGTCTGCTGATCCATTGAGGATGCACTCATACAAATAATTTCAGCACTGGTGCTATTACTGTGGAGAGCTGATTTGTGTTCACACAAAGTGTTTACAATCAGTTCACATTGACAACTGAGTTATATAGAATCACCACTATCAATGGCAAGCTGGTTTCTACACCCTGTCAAGGATAGGTTTTGAGAAGGGCTGAAGAGAGCTCACGCCTCCAAATATTAGGTCTCTAAAAATGAGGCAGCCAAACTCAGAGATAATCACAAATACTAAATATTTTTTTGGTAGACAAAATTTCAAAATATGGTGAGATTAAAAACATTTAAAAACACATAAATAGAGAGAGATGCTGCAAGGACCTGAAAATACTGTATGAAACAGCCCACATAATATCACAATGTCCTAGCACTCACAAAAAATGTAAATAGGATATAAATATACCTATTAGACACCCATTCGGAAGTCTTAATAGATATATTAGAGGGCATGAGACCACAGTGAACACTTCCACAACACAATACAAAAGGAAGGCTTGTAAAAGGCGATATGCGTTGGGATGGCTGGTTTCTAAAGTTGGCTGTGCTGCTTGATCTTTCCTGTTGTCCATTTGCAATAAGTATTTTTCTTTCCACAGTGTCTCAAACATTCAGTTGTTCATATTTATATCTTACGTTACATTTCAGATATTTGAAGGATTTCTACGTTCCTTTTGTATTTCTATGTGGAAGTGTTTACTGTGTTCTCTGAGTTTGAGTGCCTCATTTTTAGAGACCTACTGTATGGAGGAGTGGCCTCTCTTTAGCCATTCTCCTATTTTTGGAGACACTTGGTTTTGTGTCTCAGAGAGCACCACACTGTTTATGTGGATTTGATTCAGGGGAAGTATACTCACCAGTGCCGCCTCTTACTTTTTGTATTAAGGTTTTGAGTCACATACTACAGTGGAGAATATTTGTTAGGGGTATCACTCTGCGTAAGCTATTCAGGATTAGCTATTACAACACATTTCAATATTGTTAATCATCTATTGATATTTAATTACCCATTACCTATCGAAATACTACTACAGTATTTAGACATTGCCATTGAGAACATATATATTGTTTAGGACTACACACTTGTAGGCAGTCCGACCCCCTGTGTTAGATCCTATTGGATGTATGGTTTTATTTATGCATTCTCTTCTCTGTGGAGAAGCCCTTATAGCCCTGGAACTAGGATTTTCCATTTTAGAGGGTTTTTTTATTATTTATTTATTTATTATTTTTTTACTGCACTTAGTGATCCATCTCAGGGTTAGCCTATGTAAAAGAAGTCTTCCATCTTGAGTGATAGTTGCATACATACATAGTTTCCCCTGTAGCACCTTGATTCTTCTGTGAAATTTACTATTGGAAGCCCTGGGATAGCTGTGAGTTCCATTGTGGGTCAGGTTTTTTCTTATATCTTGCCTGTACTCAAATAGTTATAACAATGAGAGTAATTGAAAACAGGTAGGTAACTCATACAGTTTTGGAAAATAGCTGCAACAAATATGGGGTCACTTGTCTTTCAGTTAGTGTGCAAAAATATTTCCAGAATGTGATACTACAGGAATAAAATATTTTTTTTACACATCAGTCACTTCAAAGATACTAAAATGGTTCAACACCATGGGATTTCCTCATGTATTCAGGACCTCCTATCCGAGTACGAAAATTGGTGGGGGTTTCCAATATTTTTATTTAAACCATGTTGGGGGCATCAGGACCCCTCCTGATGCCCCCCAAGAGGTCTGAATAAAATAATAATGAAAATAATAATAATAATGATAATCCTTTGTCTGAAACGGGGGGGGGGCAACCCTTTGGCACACAGAGAGTTGATTTTTTTTAAATTATTATTATTTAGCGTGAATTGTGGAAACAAAAACCAACAATGAGCAGTGAGGGGATGATAAAACCCGCTAGAAGCTGATGCACACATCCCAGCCATTTGGAGCCTGACAATTATTTTAAACAGAGACTGGCATATAAAAGCCAGTCTCTGTTCAAAATTCTCGCAGTCTGACTCGGGCAATGGCCCAAGAGGCAGGAATGGGGGAGGGCTCTGTCGATCTGCATGCCTACCGCCACCAGTGGAGGAAATGGCAGCAAGGGGGACATGTGGTCAGCGTTTTTTTTGTTTTTTTATAATAGAAATGGACAA
Organism: Rhinophrynus dorsalis; assembly: GCA_037306005.1. Taxonomy (NCBI): domain Eukaryota; kingdom Metazoa; phylum Chordata; class Amphibia; order Anura; family Rhinophrynidae; genus Rhinophrynus; species Rhinophrynus dorsalis. Next base: position 81,649,187 of record CM074723.1, read on the forward strand.
GAAAAGACATTTTCTTTTTACAAATATGGCGGAACAAATAAAAAACTATTCTGAGGGCAGATACCACACTTTTAAAAACCTTTGAGTTCCGGATGGGTACTTCTCCGGCACTCAAAGAGTTAACTGTGGCACCTTTGAGGGGCTTGATTTTAAAAAAAAAATACTCATTTAATTTTTATTTTTGTAAGGATTGTACAGAAAAAAAAAAGATGAAAAGAAAGGAGATTGAAGAAGACACAATGGATGACAGGTAAGTGTTACATTTCTGGATGTTAAGATAGTGTTAGTATTATTTAGGTGTGGGAAGGGTGACTATTTTGTGCTCACTCTCGTTGTTTGACAGTGTCAAACAGTTGGCTTTTTTTTCCTTTGATGTTCCCACAATTCGTACTATTTAGTGCGAGTTGTGGGAACAAAAATCAACAACGAACATTCGCTTATTATTCCATGTACCAGGCCAGCTATAGAATAGCTGCGGTACATAGGTGGGTTTATCTCTCTTTTTTCACTTACCGCCTGTTTTACCAGTGGTATCAGTATCGAGGCCACATTGAGACATTCCTATAGGTGTGTTACTCAGTCTGCCTTTACCTACACTTTTTCAAGTAATAAATATCTTTGGGGGTAGTGAAAATGTTTCTATTTCTTATGTTCTGCTGTATCTGTACATGGATCTATTTGACTCTAAGGAGTAATTCTAACATTCAGTCCAAAATAACTGTTTTCAAGAATGTATTGTGCCAGTACTATGATTTAGTTTTTCTTCGTTTTTTTAAATTATATGTTTAATAAAAATTAAGTCTTATCCTATATGTACTCATGGTTCCAACAGTACTATAGATATCATATCTTTGAGTGCTATTTAGGCAGGTTATCTGTCTGTTCTCTCTTGTATATCGAGCCCACAGTCTGCAGTCATTTGCACACCTGCAAGTGTGGCTTTTAATTTTAACCCCTCATTTACCACACTAACAGAATGCAGCTAGAACAGTAAACAGTAATTCTGGTTAGTCCACACAGCAATGTCCCACAACGTGGTTTTTTCAAAGGATAGAAGCTCACAATTTAGCTCATGGAATTCACTCTTACTCTATAAAAGAATGCAACCAATTACAACAAATCAATCAAAAAGAAACACACCCACCACAGACACAATCTGCAATTACTTGCATACAAATCACTTCCGAGATGAGAATAAAAATGTTTTAACCTCTCCTTTATCACACTTATAGAACACAGAGTGGAAAAACAGTATTCTAGTCAGTGCATAAAGAAATATTCAACAAGTTAGCTTTTTAAAATGACAAAAGCTCACAGCCTAACTCAAAGACTTGCTCTAACTCTGGTTTATATGTCTGAAGGCCGTCAATTTCACCCAGCATTAAAAACAAAACACACCCACCACAGAGTCTGCAATCACTTGCACACGAATCATAAGAGGGGGTGTTTTGTTTTTAACCACTCTTTTACAACACCAACTGAACACAATTAGAACAGAAAAACAGTTATTCTAGTTAATGTCCCACAAATTAGCTTTTTTTAAAGACACACACTCACAGGCAATAGAAGCTCTCATGTATAACTTCTGAAATGTAATCAGTGCTCTGGACACATTAATGCATCTCATATGGAGGCAAAGGTCAATCTGTATGTGAGAACTCCTTGGTTGCCTGACAATAAGTCATTGGGTCATCCCCTTCACTACAGAAGGGGCTGACTTAATTGAAAAAGATGGAGGGCAGGAGGTCTTGCTCCTGGAGTTTCCATTAAGGTAAGCTGAGTGTCATTATGCAAGGTCACTTCAAAACATACCCTTAAAGTGAAATGTATCACTGGATGAGTGGAAGACATGCAAGGAAATATGTTATGGTATTTTAAATGTATCTTTGATATTTGAATTTTTATTGTTTTAAATATTATAATTATTATTTTAAGTGTTCTTATTTAAATAATTAAGTTAGCATTTTGACTGCTACAATTTATACTGAAATTAATTATATATTTTCTAATTGTGTGTAACACATTTTTTGTTTTACAGTTTTCACTTAAAACATGATGAAACAAGTGAAAAAATATCTTACAATGCTGATTTTTGTCACTTACATTAACCATTTGAGTGTCAGAGGGGTATGGAATGCATTGAAAAGCGCAAAAAGAGTTAATATTCCCAGCAGAGTCTACCAGTCCCATGCGATTGATAGAACCCTTTGCTGTTGGAAGATGTCTGCACTCATTATTATTATTTGAAATATACATGTTGTTAATTTTATTCAAATTTTTCTTGTAACCTTCATACTTTTTTTTTTTTTACCTTTTAGCTAATGCATCAGTTTTAGTATTCCTCTTTTGCTTTACATAAGATTGGTTGATGTTGGCATTTCTTGAGAACTGCAACTAAATAAAATGTGAAATTAAAGTAACACTAACAAGGAGTTAAACTTAATCCTTACAAACAAACTTTCTTCATCTTCATGTTTCTACCTTCTTAAATTTAGAAACATCAATTTGCATTGCAGAGTTTGATTAGCAACAATATTTAGTAAGCTAATGTTCACTGTCCACAGCAGGAGGCTCTCGCAGCTTGGCTGATGAGAAATGAACTGCCTAGAGCTAGCTTTTAATGGCAACTAATTTCACATATTTGATACTCAGCTCAGTCAACTAATGTGTATCTCAACCGTGACAAGACAATCACAGTTAGTTTTGAAAATCCTTTAATCTGCGATGCAAAACAGTGTGCTTGAGGGTATAGTGAACTACCGACTTTCTCAATTTCTTTCCTTCACCACAATTTGATGCATATTTTAAGTCCAAACATACCAAAAACTATGCAAATATTGTTGGTTTTAGCCTGGGGCTAAATATATTCATCAGATCAGATCAGTTGAATTTAAAGAAAATAATTTTTCTGGTAAAGCCATTTTGTCATAGCTATTTCTATTTATCAATCATATAACACCATATGATTAAGGCATCAGTTTGTATTTTCAAATTATTTTAAATATCTCATGACTTAACTGAGAAAAATACATTTAAACACTTAAACATGAATCATTTGTTAAGTAACAAATACATTATATAATTAAAAAGCAGGTTAAAATATTGTATCTGTTTGTAATCTTTTTATTTAGTATTAGTTGAAGAGCCCATTACACGGGCTACAGTGCCACTTCCAGCCAGTCGCGGGGCAGTCATGCTCAGTAGAGACTGCCCGCGCCACGGCTGATACAGAGCTAGACGCTCCTTTGGAGCTCCCCGCTCTGTATCAGCCACAGTGCGGGCAGTCTCCACTGCGCATGACTGCAGCACGTGCAGCAGTCTCTACTGCGCATGACTGTGTTGTTACACACGTTTTAGCACATTATTATATAGGATATTTCTGTGCTGTCAAATGTGCATTAAAACACTAGCATGCTCCACTACCTTTCAGCATAATGGCAATATTCTCTAACTGTGGCTGTCACTACCATTTTTTTCCCTTTGACATTGTCTGTGAGTCTCCCAACATAGCAGCTAAATTAGAAGCTCTACAGAAAAGGGACTTTTTGTTCTTACTGTGGTTATGTTTTTAAGGTTGCACCTACCCAATCTTGCTCGTATAATTTACAGAATATAATTATATACACATTAGATTGTAAGCTTTGGGGCAAGGATCTCATTTCCCGTGTTTCACTGATAACCCTCTATTGTCTAAACCCTTAAAGGCATAGTAATGTTTCACAATAAAAGCAGCTCAAATTAATCTTCTTAGTACTTGGGCCATAGAGAGTATTATTTCAATACTGGCAGAGTTGTAGATCAAGAGTAATTGAATGACAAAGGGTGTTACTTATGTAATACTGCTCACCTCAGAGCAGCAATACTATCTGGATGGATCACAGATATGTACAATCTTCAGTGAGCATAAGGAAAAACCTGAAGAACCTGTCAAGGGGAGGGCAGGGTTTGCCTTATACTCACAGTAAGAAGATTGTCCCTTGCTGTGAGTTTCTGGTCCCAAGACCAGATTCCACATCAGAGGGGAGGTTGCTTACATTAGGTAAAAGTGGAAGGATGGAGACACTTTATCATTCAATTACTCTTGAATTACAACTCCGAGAGTATTGAAATAACACTCTCCATGGCCCAAATACCAGGAAGATTAATTGGAGCTAATGTTTTTTGTGAAACATTACTATCCATTTGATTGTAACGCTATGTGTACACTTGTGGCGCTATAGAAATACACATATTCATTCATTCATTCATGTAGAAATATGAAACTCACGCATCAAATCAAATGAAAAATTCAATCAACTGAAAAAATACAATATACTAAATAAAAATTAGAATTTTGGTGTCTGTGCCGTTACCATCTTGTTTGCTCTTACAATCATCATGAATAAGGTTTGCTAAAAGATGTAAATACTCAAGCTAAAGTTTTTAGTCTTTTCTTGCCTCCTCTAATGCAAACTAGAGTGAAAAAAACATTTATCTGCTTAAAAGTACTCATTATTTTTTCACAACTTTCAAGGCTGTAGCCCTTATGTATAAAAGCAAACTGGAGTAATTCTTGGAAAAGTGCCATTTTCCTGCTTTTTTTTACCTAGCTGACTGCATTGAAATCAATGGGAAGAGAAATTTTTCCCCACCACGTGAAAGTTTTCTACTTTTCCTGGAGGTAAATAAAAGGGTGTCAGGCTCTCACAGCAGCCATTCTGTGTTTGTGAGAAGAGAAAGCAGCATGTTTTTGAGATGGAAAAGTTAGGCAAATAAAGGGGAATTGAAGCTTAAGTTTAGGGAGTTTTTTAGGTAGAACATTTGTTCTCTGTATTAGGGGATTATAGGAACCATCTGGGGGAGGAGAAGGGAGGAAGGAGGTTGACCCCAAATACCCCAAAATATCGTTGTGATTGACTGACAAGACACAGGCAGCTGGGGCCAAATTGCTGATTTTGTCTCTAGCTGGGAAAAATTGTTGATTTTGTTTTTTAGTTATAAGTTTAGTTTTTAGACTTTTTGATAAGATAGGGTGGACAACTTAAAAAAAAATAAAAATAAAAAAATTTTAAAAATGAATACATACATAATTAAACAAATAAATATATTAGGAGACAGACAGCTGACTGGGAGCCTGCTGTGAGCTCTGTGACTGAGGCAGACTTGATAGAACACAGACAACATTGAGAATTTTGTTGAGGGCTAAGCCAAGACATCGCATTCAATCAGTTGTGTACTGTAGAGAGTAAAAACACACACACAGTAGTTGAGTAATGTTCAGCAAACACACAAGGGGGTGGGGGAAAGGTGAAGCAGTATAGGGTTCTGGGAGTAAAGTGGTAGTACAAAAACTGACTGCAGTATTGGTTACTGCAGCATGTGCAATAAATGATCCCTCTCCTCTTGGAAGGATGCGGTCTGTCAAGGTCCCACAAATTACACCACGCCAGTCCTCCACCACCACTACCATACACATCTGCCACATTATAGGTTGCACTTAATTTTTTTTTTATCACTTGACATCATCATGAATATGTACCAGTATCACTTAGACAGGAAGTTAGGGTTGTTGGTAAAGGACAAATGCATTCTGACACATTTTTCAAGGTATATGTTGCTGTAAGATTCACAACAGACATTAGAAGAAGTAATATTGTGCTGTGAAATGTTCACCATAGGAAACAAAGGAGAAAAATGTGTTGGAATAGGAGAAAAATGTGTTGGAATAGGCAAAAAAATTTGCTGGAATAGGCAAAAAAGGGGAACATTTTGCACTGGAGAACAGGAGACAACTTTGGAGAAAAAAAAAGAGAAAACATTTCCATTTTCCAGTTTGCTTTTATACATAAAGCCCAAAGGGACTTAGAAACACAGGCGAAGACAGCAGTCTCTGAGATAAACACACCAGATTTATATAATAGTTTTTTTTTTTGTTTTTAAGTATTTTTCAAGGAAGGATACATTGAGATTGTCTCCCATTTTCAAGTATCTCCTGGACTCTTTTATCTACCTCATGAGGGCTGAGCTGACCTTGTTGGGACTAGTGAGACCTTGAGGTTTGGAACAGAGTCTACATCAACCAGCTGAGCCATCACACTGGTTTAAGTTATTATTACTTGAAAAAATATCTGCAAAATTGTGGGCAAGACATAAAAGTGTAGTTAAAAGCATATGCTCTGCATGCCAGGGCTTTGTTTATCATTAGCACAGTTTAGTTATATATATATATATATATATATATATATATATATATATATATATATATATATATATATATACACACATATATATTTGCAATTCTTTACTGACCATTTACAAACCTTCTCTTAACCTCTCCTTAGGCATAAGATATACCCCTTAGAGTATTACTAGGGGATAGAGTTAAATATGGTAGACTACAAAGTTCTTACCAAGTGAGAGATTAATAAAAGGGGAGTTAAAGAATGCTTATACATTAACCCTTTGAGTTCCTGAGGGGTGCCTAATGCATTGCAAAACAATGCACTGCATACCACTCTGGCGCTCAAAGGGTTAGTGATAATTAATGTAATTAATTAATGTAATGGAGATTATTGTAAAATTTCCACAATTCTGGTGTAAAATAACTGACTCATACAGGATGTCGCAAAGCACTGTGTTGGAGACATCACTAGCATGCAAGCTGTTAAAAGCACAGTTTAACCCTTTGAGTGCCAGAGGGGTAAGCAATGCATTGTGTACCCCTCTGGCACTCAGAGGGTTGGTGTGGTTCAGCATTTCTCCAATACTTCTGAGTACAATAGCCTCATGTTAAAGTATCCTTTGGGAACAGGAAAAATTAAAAAAATATTTCTATATTTTGCTTACTATTTCTATATAATTTCACCTATGATTTTGGGTTATTTTCTATTCTGCTGAATAAGTCCCGCAATGCTTATTGTAGAAGCTACTCTGCTATTGTTGTGCTACACAGTGCACCAAGTTTGCTTGGTCAGTGGAAGAGTGTCCCTTGTAATATTTTCTTGTTGATAACATTCTATAAGTATATTCAAAATCTGTATAAAGATCTCTCAAGTGATTTTTTACCAAAATCTAAGTAAATAATTGTAGGATATCCATGAATTAAATATGAAAGGAGATCTTCCTTTCCGCAGAGAAAACCTATTCAGTTGTAAAATGTGATACCAATGTTACCAACATCCCAGGTTTTGAGATCCCCATCTTTTTTTGTCTAAAGACAGGTCAGGTAAGCCGTGAGGGCATCAGGGCTGGCGCCACTTATAGGTGACGTAGGCGCCGGCCTAGGGCGCACATGTACTGGGGGCGCGGGCATGCAGCGGAGAAGAGCTGTGCCCGCTGCCCGCACGCACCACACCGGGAACGCAACACAGTTAGATCTGTGTCTCTACTGCGCTCCCTCATTGTCGTCAACTCTTTAGTAATGCAGAGCGCGCTGGGAGTCATGATCTCCCGGCGCACTCTGCATTACTGAAAAGAAGACTGCGCGGCGCTCCAGGTATGTGATGGGGGGCAAGTTGGAGCTTATGGGTGGCAAAGTGGAGCTGATGGGGGGCAAAGTTGGGGCTGATGGGGGCAAGTTGGGCCTGATGTTGGGCAAAGAGGAGCTGATGGGGGGCAAAGTGGAGCTGAGGGGGCAAGTTAGAGCTGATGGGGGGCAAAGTGGAGCTGAGGGGGCAAAGTGGAGCTGGTGGGGCAAGCTAGAGCTGATATGGGCATAGTGGAGCTGGTGGGGGCAAGTTGGAGCTGATGGGGGCAAGTGGGAGCTGGTGGGGGCAAGTTGGAGCAGATGGGGGCAAAGTGGAGCTGATGGGGGAAAGTTGGAGCTAAGGGGGCAAGTTGGAGCTGGTGGGGGCAAGGTGGAGCTGATAGGGGGCAAAGTGGAGCCGGTGGGGGCAAGTTGGAGCTGGTGGGGGACATCTCTTACAGGCATCTCCAGACCAGGGCCAGAGAGAGGACAATCATGAAATGAGGTGGGGTATAAGTAGGCGGGGTATAAAGGGGTGGGGCACAAGGGGCAGAGCCAAATGGGCGGCAAAATCAGGTTTTGCCTAGGGTGTCAAAAATCCTTGCACCAGCCCTGGAGGGCATTAAAGGGCATTTAATCTAAAGCAGTTTGTAATCTATATGATATGGTAAAATGTACTAGATAGGACTTGCCCAAAATGTTGTGCGTTGGTCCCTGCCCCAAGATGCTTACAGTCTAAATGGGCAATAGGAGACAGACAACAGAGTATAAGAGTGCTGTGAGGTCAAGTGCTAAGTTCGCCAAAAGGTAGGGTATGGTCCTAGTGCTCCAGAAGATAAGATTTCAGGGTAGACTCATAGGCAGATGGGGATTGTTCTAGAAGTAGGAAGAGGGGTATGGAGGTCCATAGGTAGGGAGCAGAAAGTGAAAAAGGTTTGAGAAGGGAGAGGGCAGAGGGTGTGGATGGTGTAACAAGAAGGGCGTTATGTGCTGAGCAATGGAAGCATCTGGGAACATAAGAGGAGATGAGGGAAAAGTTGCAAAGGTGCATCAGTGTGAAGAGCATTAAAGGTAAGAAAAAGGGCTTTGTAAGTGATGCGTTGCTGAATAGGGAGCCATGTCAGAGGTCTAAGAATGATGTGGGCAGGTTCGATTTTTTTGCAGAGGTGATATGTGCATCTGAACTTAAGACAGATTGTATGGGGAGAGCCAGGAGACCAGTTAGTAGGACACTGCAATAGCCTAAATGGGACAGAAGGAGGGCACGCACAAGAGTTTTTAATAGTGTTTTGGGTGAAAAACAGGTAGATTTTAGCAATGTTGCAGAGAATGAAGCAACATATTTTAGCCACTGAGTTAATGTAAGGAGAGAAGAAAAGGGAGGAATCAAATACAGCCCCAAGGCAGCATGCTGAGTTGACCGGATGGTTCACTTTTAAGCAATTTATATGAAGTAGTTAAGGGTTGTCTTCTATTTGTTTTGTTTTTAATTTGGGGAAATGTGGCAAAATGTTCTCTTTTTTACCTTCAATGTTGCTTCCAACAGCAGATTAATGCCTTTAGACTTCTGAATGACTGATGTTCTGTAAAGTGGCTCAAATCACAGTGATGTCCAGCAAAACCATAAATAGGTCAAAAGATGAAACTGAGCTGAATGGAGAAACAGGACTTTTTTGACATGAACAGCAGATCATTTACAATTAGGCACCATAAAGCTACACAATAGAATGATCCCGTTCTATTAGTCTGCTGCTAGCTTAAAGTCACTTGTATGCAATTTCTTGGGTGCAACCCCAAGCCATAAGCACAGCAGAAAGGGAACAGGGAAACATATATTGTAACCCATTGTGCATTGTTCTATTTACCTAGTGTACAGAATCTGTTGGTATTTTATAAATAAATTATAATAATAAATAATAATCCCCCCACACTTACATCAGGATGACTAGAAAAATCTAACGGCTCATATAAATGTTACCCTTTTGTCTTTGTTCAGAAGATAATCTCTTCAAACAGTTCTAGGTGTCATATCATGATAATTGATGGAGATTTTTTTAATGAAGAAGGCAGAATGAATTATCCTGCTTAACCCTTTAACGCCTGAGTGCCAGAGAGTTATCCAATGCATTGCAACGCAATAAGTAATGCATTGCTCACCCTTTTGGCACTCAAAGGGTAAAAGGTTAAGATGACTTGGCCCTGTGGTTCTGCTAGCAGCTCTTGTGTCAGTCTCCAGTTACATAATATCCAGGACTGATTGAAGATGATATCTCTTGAACCAAGATGTAAGTAAAGATGAATAGGGGTCATTAGGCTTTTTATGGCCACAGTAAGGTAAGTAGGGGTATTATTAGTAGGTGTTAGTTCTCCTTTAAGGGTGTGACTTCTTGTAAGAACACATTAATGTTGCATATTACTGTAGATATTTAATTAAGATGGGGATATAAATCAGAACAATGAAGCAGATTGCATTTTAAATGGTGTACAGTTTTTAATAACAGATGAATTAATAGGTGAGTTTACGACGCAAAAAAATTACTTAGCAGCAGCTGCAAAACACTTTCATCTATGTCATAAGGAAAACAAAAATCCTGAATTTTAATGATTGGTAGCTAGTATGGAACCGTCAGCGTATGGTATATATGTGCTAAAACAAAGAGTCAGTGACTAGAAAAATGGGTGAGTCAAATGATTCAGAGACCCTGCTGTGAAGCCTTTCAAAGAGTAATTGCAATGTTTTTAAATTTAATACAGTCCTAAATCGATGTCAGGATTAAAGTGGTCCTGATTACAGTGATCAAAGTGATCAGGCTTTGAATCCCAATGACTTGTCTATCACAAGCTTTTAGTATGTACAAATTTCTTCAGAAGCAACACTGCTAAGTTTTTGCACTATGGGGAGCAAAGAGTCAGAGCCTGGGATTTAACCCTTTGAGTACCAGCAGGGTATGCAACGTATTACTTTTCATGTGTTGGACACCCCTCTGCCACTCAAAGAGTTAACAGCCAATTTTTCACAGAAAGATATATTGACTTTATCACTTTTGCTCTATCTATCTATCTATCTATCTATCTATCTATCTATCTATCTATCTGTCTATCTATCTATCTACTTATACATATACATACAATTTATGTTACAAATGCCTCTTAAAGGGTAAATAATCTGCCTTTTTGATTATATTTTAGAGATGTATCCATTGCATTGTGAAGCAATTAGCTGGATCTGTCCCCAGCATCGAACTGGTTAAAAAATAACTAATCAGTTATATCTTTATTTTCGCAAAGATATAAACAGTCTTAGTAAAAAAATGCAAGCCACATTTAAGATGTTTAGAAACAATTAAGCGGAGTAGTAATCTTCATGACTAATTTATAGTAACAGATCAGTAGTTCTCAAAATATGCTCTGTGAGCCCCAGGACTCCTTGAATTACTCACAGGATTCCACAGAAATAAGTCAGCTACAAAGGACAGAATAACAACACTAGAATGTCAGGCAGTAGATTATATGTGCTTCTGTGACTATTGTTTACAAGGTTGCTGTCTATTTTTTGCAAGAGTTGTGATACAAAAATCGTCTTTAGGAAAACAAAATCTGAATCAATTACCGGTAATGGTTACCTGATCAATTTTAACATAAAAATGTACTGTTAAGTTACCAGTACCAATCAGCATTGATACTACAACTAGTTTAACCCCTTGAACACTAGAAAGGTCTCCGCTGCATTGTATAGCAATATTTTGGAGCGGGATTAAAGAATTTTATTGTTAGCTTTCCACAGAGATTTTACATAGCACTAAAAGGTTCCATCGAAGCTTAAAGGCACTGGGAAAGAGTGCTCCACAGATCCACTCATAGTCAGCAGCCAAAGGATCACCCATCAACTTCTTAAAAGAATAATTCTTTATTGGAATCCACATAAAAACAGGAACTTCATATAGATGCAGGGTAACTTCTCGAGATACGATCCACCTAAGGCGTTCCGTATAAAAAACGTAATCATAGGCTAAATATATCAACCATTACAATGTTTAAAATAGACAGGGAAATCCCTATGTCAGCCAACTGGAAATACATTGTTTCCCACTTGCTTCATTGCTACAGTGACAAAACAAATTAGCTGTTAACCCTAGGCTTACTTCCCCTAATTACAGACTATTCTAAATATCATTATCATATGCACGTACCTTAAGTGCCTTTCTCACCATGCCGTTCCATCGTTAGCGTATAAGATAATTTTTTTTAAAGATAAATTATCCCACTACACACTACATTTTAAATATAAAAAATGAAGGACACTGTGTGTTAACAGCAAAGCCCCTGCGACACTAGAATCATACAATGGTTTTTTATATTTAAAAAAAAAAAATCACAAAAAATTCTCTATTTCCATGCAGGCTAATAAACCATATGTTATTCAATGTCATAATATTCTCATCCCATATTCAGTATATGAACAGCACTGATATTGTTTGCATACACTATAACACCTACAAATTCCTAATTCTATTTATCAAATATCTACTCAAAACTCCCAATCAAGAGTCTATATAATCTTTCAAGAATTATGTATATAGAGTGACACATCGTGTTTTGAATTCAAGCCATGGGTTTGCCTCGATCCTATATGCAAGATCCACTTGACCTCAGATTTGTTAAGCAATGTTAAGACACCTCCCCTCTCTTTCTGGATGTATAATTCTCTAATTCTCTCTATCCCCTGAGCCGAAAAAAGGACAGATTAAATTCACTACATTCAAAAAAGTGACATGCCATTGGCTTGGTAACATCCCCATTTTTGATGCTCAGAACATGTTTCCTTATTCGATACTTCATGGGCCTTGATGTCTTACCCACATACTGTTTGGAGCACTTAGTGCTCGTAACTACATACACCACATAACTGGTCCTGCAGTTTATGTACGGTTGTATCTAATGCTCATTTACCTGTACTGGTACTAGTAACTACTAATCCCAATTTTACATAGATACAGGTAACACACCTCCTTGCCTCACATTTAAACATCCCTTTAGTACAGAGCCATGTGGGACAAGGCGTGGGTCGACTTGTAACATTGCACCCCAATGTTGGTGCTCTTCTTGCCACAAAACAACACTTATCCACCTAGCCAACTTAAATCCATATCCCCTTTCATTATTGGAATATGCTTTCTCAATATATTTTTAATTTGATCAAACTCCAAACTAAAATCTGTAACAAACATCAACCTTTTACTATCACCTACAGTTCTAGATTTTTAATCCTGTGTAGAAGTTCATTGCCATCTTCTTTTAGAGCTTTATTATGGCTAAATCCACCTGATTTAAGGAATATCCATTGCCTTAAATCCCTAGATTGTCTCATGAATTCCACATCTGTTGAGCAGTTCCTGCACAAACGCAGGAACTATCCCACGGGTATTCCTCTAGTAGCATGTCTGGGGTAAAGAAACTTGCATGCAACAAAGAATTTCGAAAAGAAAATGATTGAGATCAGATGAATAGCTACTGTAATGATTTAAGTGATACTCAATCACTTTTAATCCCATTTCATGTGGGATACATGGATGCTACATCCATGGATCCCCATGATAGCTCCTTGGACAACATAGATATTAAGTGACCTGAGTCCCTAGTATAACTCGTTAGCCTGGTTACCAATGGCTGTAAGAATGTATCAACAAATTCTGAAAATTTTCATTCAGAGACCTTATTCCCGATACTATCGGTCTATCTCTTGGGGGCCTTTCTGGTTTATATACCTTGGGTAAATGGTAAAAGATGGGGACCCTTGGGCGTAACACTTTCAAGTTTTCTGCTTGCTGTTTTGTAATAATCCCAAAGGAGACCCCATCTTCCACCAACCCAAACAGTACTTTTGAATGTCTTTTTGTGGGGTACTTTTTTAACCCCTTAACGACCAGCGCACACACGTGCAGCCGGCAATTGAGAACCACGGCGCATTTTTTTTCCTGTGATTCAATTAAGGGCTCCCCGTGCAGCATGCAGCCAAGCGAGGATCTGAATTCCATGATGTGCCAGGACAGTCACTGGTCCTTAAGTGCCGGACAGCCGTAATGGTCTGGGCACGTCATTGGACTTCACATCCCTAAGTTGCCTCATTGACTATAAATGATATTCCCCAGAGTCCAGGACTACTTCTTAATCACAAGAGAGCTAGCTTTCATTAATTCCTGTACTGCCATTCTTTCTTCATAACTCAAGTTGTTCTTAGATGACAATTTTCTAGATCTTTCATGCAAAGCAATCAAATCCTGTTCACATAACCCCTGAAAAACAATTATTGCATTACTTCTACATTGGATAGGATAGAAGTCAGAGAGCAGTTTAAACCACCTTTTGGAATCTATGATACTGAAATGTACTACATTCCCTACTGGTAAACCACTCTCCTGTTAGGGACCAGGAACCAGACAGGACACAAAAAGGTAAAATGCAATACACCTTTATTAGTGCAACAAAAACAGAAGCATGATCCAAGAGCATAAACCAAAAGACACGCCAGGGTCAGGAACCAAGACAGGTATTCAGCCAAGCTGGAGTCAGGAAACCAGAAGTCTGCAATGTCAGGAACAAGCCGAGGGTCAGAAGAACAGAAGTCATCGAAGTCTGGATCAAGCCAAGTGATCTGGAACACAGTAAACAGGAAAGCAGGAAAATCCAAAGCAGCCAGCAGCAACAGGTCAGCAAACAAACACAAGGACAATGTGAAAGTGAGCCAAGCTGCTATAAATACCCTGAGAGGGTTGGCTGATAACAGTCAGGTGAGTAATCAGAGAAGTCAGCTGATTCAGCCTGAGCCAGAAAGTCAGAAGACAGCAGCAGCAGATAACAGAGCACTAGATTAGCTCACACAACAGAATCAGTAGGCAGAATGGGAGCAGTTCAGCAAAACCTTGACATCTCCTTCCATAAATCCTCTAAATCATAAACCATACACTGGTCAGAGAAAGCACCAGAATCCAAATTACAACTATTCTCTATATTCTCAGTACTAACATCACCAACTATTTTGTATTCATTACTAGATACTGTGCTTTCAACCCCAGCTGTTCACCTTCATGAAACATTTTTTTAACGTTAAACGCCGTATAAAATGGTTCAAGTCCAAAATCGTGTCCAGAAGATTGAAATCCAGAAACCCAATCCTTTTGATTACATTTTTTTTAACGTTAACCGCCGTATAAAATGGTTCAAGTCCAAAATTGTGTCCAGAAGATTGAAATCTAGAAACCCAATCCTTTTGATAACACTTTCAACTGTGCGGCACTTAATGACTTATCCAACAAATTCACCACATCCTGGTCTGATCTCGCTGCTGGCTTCTTCTTCCTCCTTCCCTTGGAGCCCCGCCGCGTGCATTTATAACCTGTCCCTTTCCATACAGGACCTCCTGCGGCTTGTAATTGGATCTCTGGGCTCGCTGCTGAGAACAACCTCTGGGTGGTTTCAAGTTCATTTTTTGGCTGGCCATATGTCCCTCTTTCTCCTGAAAACCTCACTTGACGTATTTAACCATGCACCTTGAGAAGAAGAGAAAGAAACAGAAGCAATATTCTGATCCAGATCTAGACCCTTTTGTTCAAAACTAGAGAAACTGACATGTTTATCTTCAGTACTGGCCCTCAGAATAGATTTAGACTTCTCTTATTTGAATTTCTTCATGTTCTCCTTTCCATGGGCCAAGTATACACTGTATTTTTGACATAATCATCTTTATCTCTATTACATTTTTCTGATTTACTAACCATAATATTGTGTTCTAAACGCTGTAATTTCTCTTTAATCTCTGACAAAGTTTTATGTTTAGAAACTCCTTCACATTTCATATTAACGTGTGCTTGTAATATACACATCTCTCCTTGGAGTGCCTCATAGACTTCTTTCTTATATTCTAATATCAATTAACGTTAGAGAGCAGTCAGACAAAATTTTGTTCCACTTTGCCATAAAGGCATCATTATCTTGCGTAAAGGTGGGAACTTTTTTCATCCTTAACCCTCATGGTATCATTTGATTTTTCAAATATTTCTTTAAACACTGATTTTTCAAGATTTGATAACAATAGCTCTGGATTATTACTTAAGTCAGGTATGTATGGTGTGTCCGAAGAGAACACTTGACTGGCCAAAAGTAGCCATCCTACATGGAGATCTGCAGCCAAAGGTATAAGAGGATCTGTCGGAGCTCTGACACGTAATTCATTGTACCCAATTACCAGTTCCTCATTCACCATAGAATGCTGCGTTTCAGCCTGCATCTTTTATGGGTATGTGGCTGTACACTTATATCATTTAATCTATTGGTGAGTATAATAAACTATATAAAGCGAAACAACCCATTCGGGGAGCAGTGCCAATCTTAAGCCAAAAAAATGTATACCATATATACAAATGATTTTCACTGCTACAAATCGCTATCTGCTTTCAAATATATATAGTCAACTCACCAAAGCCCGAAGGCATTTGTAAATCCGGAGCACCCTCTTCAACCCCTGGCAAGAAGGTTTTAGCAGACTTGAAGACACAGGGAAAGAGTGCTCCACGGATCCACTCGTAGTCACCAGCCAAAGGATCACCCATCAACTTCATAAAAGAATAATTCTTTATTGGAATCCACATAAAAACAGGAACTTCATATAGATGCAGGGTGACTTCTGGAGATACGATCCACCTAACGCGTTTTGTATAAAAATTTAATCATAGGCTAAATATCTCGACCATTACAATGTTTAAAATAGACAGAGAAATCCCTACGTCACAAGAAGATCCCGCTTGCTTCGTTGCTACAGTGACAAAACAAATTAGCTGTTAACCCTAGGGTTACTTCCCCTAATTATAGACTTTACTAAACTTCATTATCATATGTGCCCACAAAAACACTTTATGCTGAACTCTGACTCTCGCACCTTAAGTGCCTTTCTCACATGTCACTCCATCTTATCCAGAGGATAAGATAATTGTTTTAAAGATAAATTATCCCGTTACACAATACATTTTAAATATAAAAAATGAAGGACACGGTGTGTTAACAGCAAAGCCCCTGCGACACTAGAATCATACAATCCTATTTTATATTAAAAAAAAAAAAACTAGCAAAAAAGCTCACAAAATATTCTCTATTTCCATGCAGGCTAATAAACCATATGTTATTCAGTGTCATAATATTCACATCCCATATTCAGTATATAAACAGCACTGATATTGTTTGCATACACTGTAACGCCTACAAATTCCTAATTCTATTTATCAAATATCTACTCTCAATCAAGAGCCTATATAATCTTTCAAGAATTATGTATATAGAGTGACACATAGTGTTTTGAATTCAAGCCATGGGGTTGCCTCGATCCTAAATTCAAGATCCACTTGACCTCAGATTTGTTAAGCAATGTTAAGACATCACCTCCACCCCCTTTCTGGATGTATAATCCTCTCTATCCCCTGAGCAGACAAAAAGTCAGATTCAATTCACTACATTCAAAAAAGTGACGTGCCACTGGCTTGGTAATGTACCCATTTTTGATGCTCAGAACATATTCCCTTATTCGATCCTTCATGGGCCTTGATGTCCGACTCACATACTGTTTTTAGCACTTAGTGCATGTAACTACATACACCACATAATTGGTCCTGAAGTTTATGTACTGTTGTATCTTATGCTCTTTGCCTGTACTGGTACTAGTAACTACTGATCCCACTTTTACATAGATACAGGCAACACACACTTGCTCCACATTTAAACATCCCTTTTGCAGAAAGCCATGTGGGACAAGGCATGGGTCGACTTTTAAAGAGGCTGGGTGATAATTTTCATTCCAATGCTGGAGCTCTTCTTGCCACAAAACAACACATATCCATCTCTAGCCTCCTTAAATCTATATCCCCTTTCAATATTGGAATATGCTTTCTCAATATATTTTTAATTTGCTCAAGCTCCAAACTAAAATCTGTAATGAACAGAACCTACAGTTCCAGATTTTTTAATTGTGTGTATAAGTTCATTGCAATCTTCTTTTAGAGCTTTATTATAGGCTAAAATCACCTGATTTAAGGAATATCCCTTTTCCAGGAACCATTGCCTTAAATCCCCAGATTGTCTCATGAAATCCTCATCCATCGAGCAATTCCTGTGCAAACGCAGGTACTGTCCCATGGGTATTCCTATATTAATATGTCTGGGGTGACAGGAACTTGCATGCAACAAAGCATTTCCAGAGCAGGGCTTTCTATAAATAGTTGTATGGATCATATTCCCTTCTATGCGTAATGTTAGATCCAAAAAGGCTATTTCTTGTGTTTGAAATTTTGAAGTAAAACTTAAATTAAAACTGTTGCTATTCAAATGATGCATAAAAGCGAAAAAACTATCCCTGGTATCCTGCCAAAGAAACAAAAGATCATCAAAGTTCCACCAGAGGAACATGTTTGAGAACCTTTGTAAGAGATGATGATGATAATAATAATAATAATAATAATACTAAACTATTTTTTAAGTTAAAAATGTTCCTGCCGTTTCATCCATTCTCCATTCTTTGTTCCTTATATGAGGGATGGGTAACCAAATTATGGGAGTTGAAGTATAATAAAAATTGTGGTACACAGGTCACCTCTTCTATTTTTCTCACTTTATCTGTTGTAATTGTGTGTCAGTCAGATACATAGTAACACAGCTGATGAGGCTGAAAAAAGAAATGCGTCCATCAAGTCCATCCCATGCCAAAACACCCCTGCTAATCCAGAGGAAGGCAAAATAACCCCCCCCCCACTGAAGCCATTTCTAATTAAGCCCAAAAAATTCATTCCTGTCTCCAAACGTCAGTCATATAGTTGGTAAAACCTTTTGAACATTTAAAACTGAACACTGTAAATAGTGTGGGCTATTTATATATAAAAATTGAAGTCACATTAGTACAGTTTCTGATTTAGTGTCTGCCACATCCCTGGGCTAGCAATGGCCAGAATAATGCATGGATTACTTCACCCACTGGCAGATTCTCTCCCCATGTCCCCTTATCCACATTCCTCTGTCTGCAATTGTGCCATACGCTCCCTTAACCTACCATGCCTCTGCTCCAAACAGTCACACCCCTCCATTAACTTTTGTGTCCCTCCTCCAAACAGCACCTTACTCTTAACCCACCCTGTCCCCACTTCACATAGTTCTACACACCTGCCTCTTAAGCCTCCATGTCACATTGCTGCTCATCTCTCCATTAATCCTTGTTGTTCCTGCTCCAAGCAGTACCCAGCATCTCCTATAAGCTTCCATGTCCATGCTTCAGATAGCACCCCACACCTTCCTTAACCCTCCATCCACCTTCTTTAAATTGAGCTCTATATCTCCCTTAACCATCAGTGCATCTTCTCCCATCTTCTGACCAAACCATGCTGGACTAGAACACCCATTATCAATTACTAGCCTGTGGCAAAAGCTGGAGGGCCTCATTTTGCCCCCCCCCCCATTTTAAATGCCAGTGTTTGGTATTCTGCAAAAAGACTGGCTGCAGGACTGTGATGCACATCGTCACACAACAGCCAGTGGAAGCAGCTGGCAGGCATCATGCTGCCCGCTTATGAAGGTATTTGATAGGAATTATGCCTCCAACATGACATATCAAAACTGCACGTTCAAAACATTGCTGGCCTGATAATGATGCCTGCACAGCAGTGGAGTTTAAAGTGTCACCAGGTCTGTCGAAGGTATCCAAGAAAGGGTTAAACAAGAGAACCAATTAGGTTGGATATCTTCACATAAATAGATAAATAATAATATCATTTTGACAACTTTACACAATACTAGGTATTGACACACTACTTCACAGTAAAGAATTGATTAAATAATCAATTACTCATATTTTTGCAAAAATATATATCATTTATTTAAGTAAATTCTATATATATAAAAAATGTAAGCAACAATGACATAGATGAATGAATACCAATTTCAATGGATACACATTAACTCAAAGTACAATTATCACCATTAGTATTACCAGCAATTGAAGGGTTAACCACACATAGGTATGTTCAGAGGTATTAAATTACAATAATTGAACCCAGAAGCATAGAAAAGGATAATTGATCCTTACAATTAATTAAAATACAGTTGGCAGCAGCATATATCAATACCTCTGCCCCAGAAACTGTATAAACTATGCTAATTGAGGTTTAAGGTATGGTGTCAGGTGAGTCAGCTTTAATCTTAAGCCAGGTCCTCTGACAATTTTCTTATACCATATATGATAACCAAATTTATAGAAACTAACTGGAATAAAATCCCAGACTGAAATCACTATAATTTAATTATCTACCAATTTCAAATATTGTATACCTTCTGAATAAAACACATAAATTGCATTTAATATAGTCAATAATAGATTATACCAAGAATATACTCAGAATCAATCTAATAATATATGTATAGACAGCATACCAAACTTCATGCGACATATATAATACACATGACTATAGCAATCCTATGTAAAACCTGTATGATACTTTAAGGGTTAATCCACTTAGAAATATATGATGCCACACCCAAGATGGTGACTTCTTTTGTCTAGTGTAGGCTGACCAGACCTCACCTTTACCTGGGGACGCATAGGAGAAATGCATACTGCAGGACTGCATTGATTTCAGTGAAGTACTGCAAAATGGCTATTTCCTATGTGTCCCCGGTTAAAGGTGAGATCTGGTCAGCCTAGTCTAGTGTGAGGTTTAAATAAACTTCTCACTGTACAAAAATTTATACCCAAAACACACACAAAGAAATCCAAAGAAACACCACAAATTAAATTAACAAATAGCAGTTGAAGGGTCAATAAACGAATTGAAAGAATTCCCCAAGATCAAATATTAGCTAACTAATTTATAAACAATGATAAATAGATCTCACTACTATCCTATTAGCTAACTAATTTATAAACAATGATAAATAGATCTCACTACTATCCTATTTTACATTTATCTGGCAAAATATAACAATTTAGCAATTCATTAATGAATTCTGCTTAATTCAGAATTACTACAGCCAATATAGCTTATTATAATTGGTCACAATTGGGTGGCCAGTCCGATTAAGACAAATTATAAGAAAAATTATGTTTCTTCAAATATAGAAAAAATATATATTTGATTCTGAATTTTGCAGAATTAAAATAAGGAAAGATATAGTTACCAGTCCAATAAGTGTTGCTTTGTATCTCTTTACCGGCCAGCCAGGTACACTTCAGGAAATTAAGAGCCATAAGCCCAAGAGGAAAAAGCCCCTTCTTTCTCAAAACTTATATATTTATAATGTAAAATTACCCTTATCAGAATCTTCTCTGATTGGATAGAGATCCATCTCATTATGCAGTGACATCATCAGTATCATCCGATTGGATACTCCTAATCCCTAATTTCCCTATGACATCACACATATTATTATGTAAAAAATTCCAAAGCACTAGTAATAACGCTATACACTCTCATGATGGCACTCTTACTCCACATTAAAATATTACATATGATACCTGTATCATATGATAAGAATGGCCACAAGGTCATTGGACTTGACATAAACATGTCACCCTACTAGATTTTTCCCACATGATAGAATCCCTTATCAGGCCTGCTGTCTCCAGCATAGTCATATTTAATCATAAAATTCACTCAACTATATTTACTCCCATCTAGGTAAAGAGAGGCCCCTTTTGTCTCTAAAACGGAGTCATTGTTATAACATGAGATCACTACACACATCTTAAAACAGACTTTCAGAGAATTTGGTATCAACATTTTATTGTGTAGGTGCTATTCTTAGGCTGGTAATGTTTTGAACACAGTGTATTGACCTTTGCTATTAGTCTTTATTAATACCTCACCAGGGTGCATCACAAGGAAGAAAAAGGTGAGCTGCCATACAATGTATTTGTTGTTCTGTGACTATAATTGGACAGGGGAAAAAACTGGGGGGGAAGACAGAGTATGTGTAGTTCTGTCGACTGTGACAGGACATTGTAACAAGGCAATGTATGTGTTGTTCTGTGGCTTTAAGTGGACAGGGGAACAAGATGGCTACCAGCGGGAAGTGGAACACGGTTAGGGAAGCAATAGAATATGTGTTGTTCTGTGGCTAATGGGGGGAGTGTGGAAAAAGGCTGCATTGTCAGACAATGTATGTCTGACCACCAGTGAGACAGTGGTACAAGGATGGGGTATAAGTAGATTGTAAGCTTTCAGGAAGGTACCTCACTGCCAGTGTTTCATTTTGCAAAGCACTTGTAACTGTATATTGTCTAAACTCTTATATTATAAAGTGTTGCGTATACTTGTTGTGCTATACAAATAAACATTCATTCATGTGTGGTATTGTGACTACCAGTGGGACAGAGGTAGCTGTGTGTATGTGTTGTGTGTGTGTATGTGTGAGCTTGTATACATGTGTGTGCATCAGTGTGTCTGTGTGTGTGTGTGTTTGTGTGTCTGTCTGTAGCATGTATCTAAGTAAATGTGCCTGTTCCTCTTTTTATTAGAATGTGTGTGTTAATGAGAATGTGGATATGATTTAAAGCAACTCTATACCTTTTTTGCTTGTAACCAATATGGTAAACAGTGGCCCTATATAACCCGTATGGGGCAGTTGGTTTATTCCAGAATTGCTCCACTTTTAGTTTTTCACACATGACCTGAAATGCATTCATCAATTCTAATAGACTGGTTCACAGATGACTGACAACTTGTCCATACATGAGCAATCAGATAGTCAATACCACAAGATGCTTTTTAAAGCACCAATTACAATGGCAATGAGTTATAGATATAAAAGCAATTGAGTGTAGTGTGGTGACAGATGATGCAAACATGTTTTCATTCCATGACACTCTACCATTCTATACGAGTGAAAATCCACAAGTATCATCTGTAAGATTAGTTTTGGTATTGCAATTGCTTCTGGATGAGTACCTTGATGTTTGACTTTACAATCAAACAGAAAGTGGACAAAATACTCATGTTTTTCATCCATAGCAATAGAGTTACAGAAAAGAA
Source organism: Rhinophrynus dorsalis (assembly GCA_037306005.1). Taxonomy (NCBI): domain Eukaryota; kingdom Metazoa; phylum Chordata; class Amphibia; order Anura; family Rhinophrynidae; genus Rhinophrynus; species Rhinophrynus dorsalis. The sequence continues at coordinate 81,671,687 of CM074723.1, forward strand.
ACCTACCATATTGTTTGTACCGACATTTAAAAGTATAGTAATACTTAATATGCAAAAAAAATATGTTGTAGGATTTATCCCCCTGAATAAAAAAAGGATACTCCCACTGCTGAAAGGTATTTTATTAAAAAGTTATTACAGTTCAAACTTGAATTTTTTAGGTGCAATATCTCAGTGGCCTTATGGACAGCTCTGGTCAGTTGACCAAAAATCTCCATAGGATGGTATAGCAATAGCGCCACTGTACAGTTTCAGGCCACTGGGATACTTCACCAAGAAAATTCAAGTTTGAGCTGTAATCATTTTTGAATAAAACACCTCTGAACAGTGGGAGTACTCTTGCTAGTCAGGGGATAAAACCTACAACATATTTTACAGTATTACTATCCTTTTAATATTGACTATATATATATATATATATATATATATATATATATATATATAAAACCAAAGAAATAAAAGGAGAACATTCCTATCCTATATAATAATTCGCTAGGATGTTTGTCACGATGCAGTCATGTGCAGTAGAAACTGCCTGCATTTGGCCAGTCTCTACTGAGCATGACTGCATCGCGTGAGTGAGGCGGCACAAGACTATATCGCGTGGAGCAGTGAGGTAGCGGCCTCTCAACCTTTTGAGTGCCAGAGGGGTACGCAACACATTGCAAAGCATACCCCTCTGCCACTCAAAGGGTTAACATTACCCGGACCTTGTCCTGTGTGCGCTGGCTTTTACACTAGTATAGAATATATTTTAATACGATTAATAAATCTCACACACACACATATCCTATATAATAATTCGCTAATTCGTGTGTAACGCACAACATGCGCAGTAGACACTGCTGCGCGTGCTGCAGTCATGCGCAGTAGAGACTGCCCGTGCCGTAGCTGATACAGAGCTGGACGCTCTGAAGGAGTGTCCAGCTCTGTATCAGCCTCGGCGCGGGCAGTCTCGCGCGTGACTGCCCCGCGACCGGGTGACAGTGGCACTGTGGCCCGTGTAACGGGGTGTTCAACTAGTATATATATATATATATATATATATATATATATATATATATGAATACAAAGATATACGGAGAGCGCTACAATTGACTGCTATAAATAAAAATATTTAATAAAACATATATACCTTGATAAAATCAATACATAACGTTGAGATCGACAATATAGAAATGGAACTAAGCATATATAAATACGCTATGTAGTAATAAAGCTCTGGAGCATATGCTAGCTGTGCACAATAAATGAATAAGTTCCTTTTCCAATATATTCAGTTAGATATCAATGATTATTCTCATCAATGGTTAAGTGTCAAGCGTATAAAATATATAGAATTTCCAGCAACGTTGTTATTATCCAGCGGACTGATGTATAAAGCGGATAGGTATATTCCGCGACTCTGCAGACTGGAGTTACAGATGTATTAGTAATGTATCTGTAATCCTTTTTGTCTTTGTTATATCCTCCCCCGTCTATGTATTCTTAGCCCTCAATTTGCAGTTCGTATCAATTGGTATTACCTGGGGCTTAATGCTTCGGGCAGAGGACTCAGGTTGCCTTTGTTCCCACCTCCCGTCTTCTTGTCAACGCTGACCAGGTGTAACAATGTTGCTGTAGCCGGATTTGTTAGTTGTTCGATCTATAGTAATCAGGATCCTGAATATAAAGGCTTTACAGTTTCCACTTATATATAAGTAAGTAGATATTAACTTGTCTCCAACCGAATAGTTCATATACTAGAATCAACGTAATACGCGTTTTGTACTATCACTAGTACTTCATCAGGGACTCCAATCTCCAATGCATTTTGTACCTGCCAGGTACTTCATCAGTATACAGCATTTATAGTATGATGCTTAAAATGCTTCATCAAGTGAAGATTAGTAATTGATTATATGACATATAGAATTATAGAAAAAAATTTTGCCAATTGTTTTAACAGAAAAATATGGAGCTTTTTTGAAGTCAGTGAATCTTTTTTTTTTTTTTGCTAATGTTGCTTAACACCTTAGATGCTTAAAGTAACTATAAGAGTCATATGTATAAAAAGTGGAACAAAGTGGGAAAACAGATTGGACAATTGGAAACAAATACAAGTAGGCAGAGATATAGATGTGGCTTGTAACTCCTTGAATGCTAAATAGATCTTCAACTAATCTGAAAATATGTCTGTAGCATCCAAGTGCTTAATGTCAACCTTCCCAGGCCCCAGTGTAACAAGTTTGTAAGTAATAGAAACCATTTAGGTTAATACGAAGTATTGCACAACCCTTTGATCCTTAACCAGTTGAATGCCAGAGGGGTACAAAATGCATTGTGAAGCAATGGGTACCCCCTATCACTCAAAGGGTTAAAAGGTTAAACCCCCACAATCTATGACTATACATCCAGAAGGTAACAAAAAATTGCAATACATTTACAATCAAAAATTACACTAAGAAACCTTTAAATATTATGTTTTTCACACACACACACACACACACACACACACACACACACACACACACACACACACATATACACACATACACACACATATACACACACACACACACAGACATACACACACACACACACATACACACATACACATACACACATACACACACACACACACATACACACATACATATACACACATACATACATACATACATACATACACATACACACACACATACACATAAACACACAAATACAGATATACACATACACAGACACATATACACATACACACACACACATACACACACACATACACACATAGACACACACACACACACAGTCACACACATACACACACACACACACAGATACACATACATACACATGCACACATGCACACACACAAACACACACACACACATACACACACACACATATACACACACAGTAACAGCAGATACAGGACAAGCCCAACTCCCCCACTGGTGACCTGGCATACTGAGTCCATTGAGGCCTTTCAGAGCAGGCAGTATGTTGAATTTCATCATAGTGATTGCACTTCTCCTCCTTCTACTGCTATCAGTATACTCACCATCAGGAGGAGAGCTTGACTAGGATTAGAGTGGGTGAGGGGGTACTGCTGCCCGTCGCTGATAGAATAGAGCTGAAACCAGCACTGGGGGAAGACACATCCAATATGGTGGTGGAGAGGAAGCTGTAGAAGAACACACATCCTTATCACAATCCTTCAGTGTTGGGACTCTGCTGATTTGTGTTCCTTGCAATAGACTACACACTTCCACTTACTCAGCAGAAGGTGTAGGAAGGCCACGATGTCAGAGAGTGAGATAGACAGTGATCCTGTACATGACAGGATTCAGAGAGCCTGGGCAGTGGGACATGAGTGAAATGAGTGGAACAAATGCAAAGTGGGTAAGCAACACCACCATATCTTTCACCTTTGCTTTTTATGAAATGGAAATAACTTTATGAGCAATAAGAGGGGGCTGTGTTTATGGTTTGGATGGAGAAAGGTGACACATGTAGTGAAAGTGAAAGTGATTTTGACAGGAGTAGCTGGGGGGCTTCAACCCCTGCCCCCCTCCTGCCAAAATCAATGCCCCTAATGAAGCTCAATGCAGTGATTTTGCCATGAGTGCCAGGGGGCCAATCCTGATTTCCAAATGTGTGACCCCTCAATCTAATATCATCTTGATGCAGCACTTTTTACTTATGTTCTATTTAGCGTATAGAAGCAGTTTCACAGTCAGTGTGATGATCTATTTATTGAAAAAACTATTTTCAATATTATCTTTATGTATAGTTCTTCTGATTGCCTTCCTCTTGCCTTCATAGTGGGATTGCAGTAGCAGGCTGAACTTTTATTCTACAGACCTTACTAGTACTTTGTTCCGCACTGAAAATAGCATTGAAACAATTTCGTCTGGCAATGAAAACTTTTAATGAAATTCTGCATACCCCTCTGGCACTCAAAGGGTTAACCGAATGCAAAGATAAACAAAGTATTCACCGAATGGGAAACATTTTTTTGCAGGAATGATTCGGATAAAGCAAATTTTTTCGTTGTGCACATCTCTAGTCCCCAGAGATGGAGTTCAAACAAACTGACTCCCCCTGATACAGATTTTTTTTTTTCTTATTTATTTTTATTTTCCTCTATTTTTGTTCACCACAAGCAGTCCTATATGCAATGAATGGATATTTTTCTCACGTTTCCCTGATTGTACTGTCTTTTCTGGCATAAATCAATAGGTCTAATTTGACGTACAGTGCTCATGTTTCAAAATCATTTCCATTTCTTATACCCTTAATGACCAGTGATCCTGAGGTTGGGTTCCCCTTAAGGACCATGTAGATGATGTTCGGCCTGCTGGCACACATGACTGAACTGTGTCTGATAATGACTGCTCTGATCTTGGAGATGTCAATTTCAGACCCTGGTAGTGGCTACAGTGCTCCCACAAAAGTTCTGTGAGCACAAAATACGTGACGTGCCAGGACCGTCATCAGTCCTTTAGGCAAGGACACTGGTGATGGTCCTGACACATTACCGGTCCTTAAGGGGTTAATTTTTTTATACTACTGAATTGTGTTATTTTTTCTGTATTTAGCTAGAATTCTCATATTTGGCTTTACATTGCTATTTTCACTATTTTAACAAATAGTGAAACAAATAGCTATTTTCACTATTTTAACAAATAGTTTTTTGTGAAAATTACTAAAGTTGATGTATAAAGATGAAATGGGGCAGCTCTGTGGAAACCAACTGCACCATAGGAGAGGACTTTCACAAAATTTCCATTACTTTAGATGGGATTTTATCTCCTTGAATGCTAAAGCTAAAGATAAACATGTCCAAAACTGAACTTCTCATTTTCCCTCCAAGACCTTGCCCAACATCGAGCTTCACCATTACAGCTGATGGAATTGACATTGATCCAGTCAGCTCAGCATGCTGCCCGGGGGTCATATTTGATTCCTCCCTTTCCTTTTCCCCTCACATTAACTCCGTGGCTAAAGCATCTCGCTTTTTTCTCTGCAGCATTGCTAAAATTCACCCGTTCCTCTCCCAAAAAACTACTAAAACTCTTATACATGCCCTCGCTCTATCCCAAATAGACTATTGCATTGTCCTACTAACTGTCTTCTCTGCTACCCATCTGACATGGCTCCCTATTCAGCAATGCATCACTTATACCTTTAATGCTCTCCTTGCTGATACCCCTCCTTACATCTCTTCCCTCATCTCATCTTATGTTCCTGGCCTCCTCCTTAGCTCAGTGCACAACGCCCTTCTTGTTGCACCATCCACACCCTCTGCCCTCTACCGTCTCAAACCTTTCTCACTTTCTGCTCCCTACCTATGGAACTTCATACCAGTCTCCCTACGTCTTGAACAATCCCTCTCTGTCTTTAAGTCTACCCTGAAATCTTATATTCTGGAGCACTAGGACCCATGCACTAACTTTGGCCAAACTCAGCACTTGACACCCTCTTACCCTGTTGTCTGTCACCTAGTACCCATTTAGACTGTAAGCTCCTTTGAGCAGGGACCTCTCTCCTATTGTTCCTATGGATGTGATACACATTTTATCCCTTCTTATTTATTGTAACATACGTCTGTAAGGCACTGCGCACACTGTGTGGAGCCATATAAATAAAGATATACATACATACATACAGACATACATACCTACACACATAAAGTGGTCTCAAATGCATTGTGACTTAATGTGTTGGAGACCCCATGTAGCATTCAAGGGGGTAAAAGTCAATTTAAATCAAAGGAGATTTTGTAAATGTTTTATTTGTCCCCTATGGTACAGTTGGTTTACTCCAGAATTGCTCCAATTTGACTTGATCCAACTCTAAAGAGATGCAATTCAAGGGCAAACCAACTGCACCACAGTGAAGCAATTATTCCAAGATGTCCCACTGATCTAATTGGTGCTGTTTAACCCTTTGATTGGGTTAGGCAACACATTGCTCAGTTATATGTTGCATACCTCTCTGGCACTCAAAGTGTTAAATGATTGAGTGCTTGATAGATCTTCAGTGAATTGTTTTGAAATGCACTTGGAGACCTCTAGCATTCATTAAATCCCTCTTTAAATCAATGAGTTTTTTTGGTTTTCCCCTGTAGATAATTTGGTTTGCTCAAAATTAGCTCAATTTCTTAGTGTGTCAGCTTTGCAATGTATTGATTTGGATCATCACCAGTAAACTGATGGTGCTGTATATGTTTCCAGTAAATAAAATAGAGACTATAGAGACTGGATGAAATGTACTATAAGTGATTGCTTTTGATGTGTTCAGCTATGATGGGGGAATGTAAACATCCCCATTCAACATAATCAAAGCAATTTCAGCTATTTTCAGCCTTGCAAATCTCACTCTTCTAGACTGTGGTGTTGTTTATATCACGGTGATCACAGCATGTTCTTCCACTCAACAACATATAGTATTCCTGCAATAGAGCAATGTAACGCTCACAGTCACTGAACGATTTCTGAGTACTTAGCAATTTAAATGTTACAAATTCAGCACAGAATTGCACCATACATTTATTTTGTGAACGTTCTCTGTAATCTAATCCTAGGAATCAAGACAAAATAACAAGATGGAGTTTAACCCCCCCACATAAAGTCAGATTTTGATGGCTTTCAATAACATATGAATATTTTGAGAGTGACAATGCCTCATGTAAATGAATACCTTTGCATTTAAACATTTCCTATTTTTAGTACTCCTATAAATGTATCTGAAAACTGAGCTTTTTTTTTTTTTTTTTTTGCTTAACTGGATGTTACTTCATCAGTGAGATAATGGAAATCTTTGCAATACTGGCACTTTATCTTTTTATACCCTGGAAAGATTTTCAGTATTTTTACTATCCATCTGAAGTACGAGTCCCTTAGGTAATTATATATTGTTTTTTATTTTTTTATTTTTTTTTCAACAATAAATTCAGCTTCCTTCACAGTGCCTCACCTGATGTAAATTTTTGCGTTGTATAACAAGATATGATGTCATAAATGCAAAAAATGTATTTTGATAAAATCATACATAAATATGAAAACTAATTATGCTGGTTGATAAAGTTTAAATTTTCAGTAAAAGCCTTGCATCCCTCTAAGTACTCTAATACCCATTATGCATAGTTTTACCTACACGCATGGACTGCACAGGCCCTAGATTGACAGGAGGGCAAAAGTTTTTTTTTCATATTTATTAAATAAAATGCACATTCAATTGGTTACATGGTAAAGCAACACTAAAAGAGCATTATTACTATATAAAAGCAGATATTTCCTAAAAGTAGGCTGACTCATGAATCAAAAAATGGCAGGTGTCTTCCTAAACAAAATAATGAAGCATTCAGGTTTTCAGGGGGTTTCAGAAAGGTTTCAGAAATTAACACTAAAGCCTGGGCCAGGTTAGAGATGCTGACAGCAAGGCCAGATTAGTGCAGACTGCAGAAGCCGCACCCAGGATGAGGACCCAGAAAACAGCAACTACCCACTGAAGGAGAAGCAGAGAACAGGACAGCCAACCTACCTGTGACCTGGAGCTCAACTGAGAAGAGAGAGAAGAGAGAGAACAGTAAGTCCGTCTTATGGTCAATGTTCGACTGGTGGTTGAATGGTCCATGTTCGAGGTGGTCGATGTTCAACTGGTTGTTAAAGTGGTCGATGTTCATCTGAGAGCCCCGGGAGTAGAAGTCCACCAGGGTTCAGACAGGATGGAATTCAGACAAGCCTGGTCATTAATGGGTGGGCGACACAGTACCAAGCAGCAGACAAAATAATGGTCAACAATGAAGCCAAGATCAGAAACTACTCGGGCAAAACAGTACAAAGGAAGCAGGCAGAAGAGAAGTTGAAAAACGAAGCCAAAGTCAGTAACAGGAAATCTGAGTACCAAGCCACAGAGCAGGAGGGTAGTAAAAGGAGAAGCCAGGTCAAATAGTATTTGTACTATAAGTTTTATGACTATCAAGTGAACAATGGAACAAGGTAAACAATGCAAATGTGTGAGAACTTGATGGACATCCAACACATTGGACATGCCTCTGGCACAAATGTTCTGTACACTGTTTTCTGAATTCAGACCTCATTGGAGTTTATTGCCCATGCAATAGCTGCGACCAAACAGGGGAACTTTATTCCCCTGACCCACATAATCTGAACTTCAGGGTTTAGTGAGTAGGATTAAGAAAAGTCACCCACATAATGGAGGTTGGACAATGAGAGCTTCCAGGGGTGAAAACACTTCCCAAAGGAGGCCGAGCTGTCAACCTCCAGGAGCTGCGTGATGAGGGCGGTATTGTATGCAGACCGTGATATGGAAGGAACAGGGGTAAGGTGTTAGAAAAAGAATATTTGGACCCGACTCTTTGTTCTCAGTCTGCTGCTCATGGTGACAGTAAGAGAAATGCGTACATGCTTGCAATACTTATTCCCTAGAAGCTTTTTACATTTCATGAATGCTAAACTATTCATTATTTATTAATAAATTAGTAAATCTGAGGCATCATGCAGCTCCTGGAGGTTGGAGAATGAGTTGGACAGCAGAGGCTATTCGACCTTCGACATCAGAATGTACGGACATTCTGATGTGTTGACACTTAACCTTGCACTATTCTTATTTCACCCATTTGAACACTGTGACATGGTGTTTGACTGGTCACCCAATATTGGGCAACATTTCCATAGTGAACCATTACAGACATACTCCATATGTGTTTGGCATCAAATGGGTTAAAGTGGATTTGTCACCAATATTTCTGTTAGTCATTTTTTTATTTCAAACATTACTTTAGATTTATTTATTTGTCAATGTATGCAAATTGGCTATTTGGCTGGCAGAGAGTGGCATTTGAGGTGGTAAGTAGTGCAGAAGGTTAAGATCTGGAAGGCATTCCTGACTACTATTTTGCATAAATTGACAAATAAACCTAAACAGCTTATAAAATATTGTTTCAAATCAAAAACCCTCACTAAGATAAAAATAGGTCCTTTTCAAAATCACTTGATTCTTACATAGTGAAAAATCAATTGAATTCGACGAGCTGGAGAAATTCTGAAGCAAATTGTCTTCACAGTAGGGGACAAATAAACATTCCAAAAATGCCCATTGATTAAAATGGGGCTTTTAACCCCTTTGAATGCATATGCACACTATGGCTCAGTTTGTTTCTTCCTGAAATGTTCCAGTTCTTATTAAATCTAAGTGATAATTAAATAAGAAAATTAACCTTCTAAGGACCAATGTATTAAGGCTATTCTCACTGGCCCAATATCACTAGGATAACCATTACATAAATATATTGATAGTGATTTTACCAGTCCAGTTCCACAGATAAATATTACTCAGTCTGCTCTTACCAGTAAAAACAGCTAATGTTGGGATTCAATGGTTATGAAAAACATATATAGATATGAATTTCTGTATTATATAGGTATATTACATTTAATAAGAGTTAGTGTTTGACAGGTTAGGATTGTGTCATAAGAAGGTCAATGCATTCTAATTGTTTGAGCTCCCATATTCTGACTAGCTGCAAGTGGTCCCCTAATGGCAAGTCATTGAAAGCAACCAACAACAAAAAAGTCCTTATGGCAAAACTATTGATTAGATTACATTGCACTTGATATGAGTTACAACAGTTTCTCATTAAAGTCTATGGAGAAATGTGTACCCAAAAAACTCATATGAAGTTATCAATTGTAATGGAATCCAGGCCTATATTGGTTACAACCTGCCTCAGTTTGGGGAAGGTAATTTTGATCAACTTTTAAAAGATAAGCAAACAATAGAAATACAATACATAGCACAATATTTACATATATGCAGAATACACATTTAATCCCTTAATGATTGTGTGATCCGGTGATGGCAGCTCTACAGGATCATGACACTTTTTTTTTAAACAGCAGTGCATTCTGGCATTGCAGAGCGATGTGCAGCCGTGCTGCAATCCCAGAATACCATTACATGCTAAGACCATCACCGATTCTTAACGCACAAACATCTGGCACATCATCGATCGTTAAAGGGTTAAATTGTATTGATGGAACGCTCACAAAAGAAGAGCCACTAAAGATGTTTGTTATCAAGTGAAGGAATGCCCAGGTACATCTGCTAATTCCACTCCATCCTTATTGTACCCCTCTCTATTACTAACCTCACCACTATCAATGTGAGCCCAATCCCAATTGCTGCTGCATCTCACCATTTAATACCCGTGCAGTTGACATGATCAGATGGAAAGCAGCCTTCTTGTGCCCAACAAAAACCTACCACAGCATCATTTGTGTCTTCCATATTTGTTTTTCTCTGGATCTGAGAGTAATTGGGATTGCATTATGGGAAGACACAAAGTATGGAAACCCTTAATTACACCAGGGTCCCTCTATAGGGGGAGTGTTATAACTTTGATTAGTTAGATACTATTGACCTATCATTATTCATTTTTCACTCCATTCTACTCGGTTCACTACTCTTTTAGATTACTCAGAGCTGGTACATTTGTTTGCTATATACAACAACTTCCAGTAAGAATAAAATGAGACAAATATAGCAAAGGACCCCATATTTTTTATCATACTTTGGTCAATGCAAATGAAAAATTAAACTGATTTTAAGCAACAGTTCCACCTTATTTAGAATTTAATATGCTGTACAGTCTAATATATAAATATAAAAATGCCTATCCTTTTTTGTTTTTTTTTTGTAACACTTCAGGTCTTTTATCTTCCACAAGAGAAAGGAAGAGCTAAGGCCTTTTGGGTTGTGTTGCAAATGTTATCATTAGAATAAGTAAAGATGAACAAAATGTCAATGAGGGACAAGGAAATTAAAGGGATAGTAATACTTCGTTTTATCTTTATTTTATTTTGTAGGCATTAAAAACACATGAAGAACGATATAAGTCTTATCTCTCAAACCTTTATGGTTTAAGAGATATTCACAAGCAAAGTATCCCCACCCTGTTCAACCAGATCAGAAGGGAGATGCCCAGGTAGACTGCAGAGAGGGACAATCTTCAATTAAGATAAGGGAAAAAGCTGAAAAACTTGTCAAGGGGGGAAGGGATTTCATTGTTTTCATACAAAGAAGATTGTCCCCTTCTGTTATCTGTCTGGTCATACAACCAGATTCACATCTGAGAAGAGATGGCTTACACTAGGTAAAAGGGGCGGGGAGGGGAACTTTGATTGTGAATATCTCATAAACCATAAAGGTTTGAGAGATAAGACTTATATCATTCTTCATGTTTTTTAATGCCTACAAAATAAAATAAAGTTAAAACGAAGTATTACTATCCCTTTAAAGAAAAAACCTGTAGGTGGGAGCAAGCAGAAGGCAAGAGACAGGCCAAGATGACTGGGAAAGGGAAGCATCCAAAGACACAGAAGAGAAGGAAGTGGGTCAGATATGATCAAGAGGAGATGAAAGGGGGAAATAGGCTGGAGAAAATGTAAGGGGAAGAAAAAGTCTGGAGGAGGTGAAATGGAGAGAAGAAACTGGAGGGGATGGAATGGAGGGAAGAAATAGTAGGATATGGAAGGGAGGAGAGGGGAAGAGGAGAGCTCCTGAAGACAGGAGGGAGACACTGCTACTTGGTGGGGAAAAGCATGAGGGGGACACAAGCTCCCTACCTTGATCAGATAACTGCCCTTGACTTGAACATACTGTGAATAACATCTAAAGGTGAGGAGACAACTGTTTTTGTATGAAACTTGGAACTGAAACAGGGGTTCTTTTTAGGGTCTTGCAAAACAGCTTGTTACAGACAAAATAGGGCTATATACATTTGTTTCACTCATCCCTAATAATAAGTCTGCTTGATTGGTTAATTGCTGAAAATACAGTGCACAACAGGAAATTCAACTTGTCTAAAACGCCAGAGTGCCTGAAGCATCTTTTTGTTTCTACAGCCTTTTTTAAACAAGACAAAGAAAGAATTGTGTAACTTAAGCCTATTTTTCTCTACTTGTTACTGGGCTGTTGTAAAGTACTTCCTGGCATTAAAGCCTTAACAACAGCCAAGTGTGTCTGTCAGTATGCATTACAGACACCATATGCCATAGTGTATACCCCAAAATTCAGCCACTGGACTTAGAGGTTATCCCCATTGGAGCTGTGCTAGTGTATTCTTACATTCATCACATTGTCATGGCTATACAAGCATAATTTCTTCTAATTGTACTCCATTATTAATCCTGGCAAAGTTCCCTGTGACTTGCATTTTATTCTATGGAAATAATGTTAGGATGGATTAAAACTTCTCCTGCCTCCTAGATCACCATTGCAAAGTTACAGAAAATAGATATTGGTATGCATGGCTCCAGGGCATTTTGCAGATCCTATTATAAACCATTGACTTAGCTGTGCTTCAAAAACAGTTAAGAACAGTAATTTATATTGGATTGTATAATTTAAACCCAATTTGATTACACTTAATGTAGCTAGAAATTGGTTTACAAAACATTAGTTGAGATTAAAGTTTTAAATGTTAGGATTTAAGGCGTGTAGTATTGTGACAGCATTGATTTAATGAGCTCATTCACGTTGGCCAGCAATAAACTTGCCATATGTGTAGATCAGTGTGTCGCAGCAGGACAGAGAATGTGATTTATCCACCAGTGGCAAAGTGAAAACAAACTCAACTCTGAATTATTTACTTGTTTTATGATCTTGCAATATGGAGTTGACTATATTATAGACAAAAAATGGACTTAAAAGTAAAGTAAAGTGGAACAATACCTATAGGAATAATGACTATTTACTACAAGAAAATTCTTAGAAATTATATATAAAAAATCAAGTACATTTTTCTTTCTTTATTAGCCTCATGTAGATTATTACTGACAACTTACATTTCAAATAATTTCAAACATCACTTTCAAATGGCATTGGCTGTTATAAGAAATCTAAGAAAGCCTGGAAAAAAATAAAGTAAATAAAACAGCTGAACCAGATAACATTTAATCAAAGATACCTGGAGAGCTTGGTTCACTAATAGCCATACTGGCATTTTTAAATCTTTGAGTGCTAAATGGGGTATCCACTGTCCAGTGCATTGTGGAGCAATGTGTTGGTCACCCGTCTGGAACTTAAGGGGGTAATATTTAGATACTCAGATACTTATACAGAAACCAAAAGAGTAGTAATTCCGAAGTAAACAACTACAGTAAATCAAAGGAGACAAATGAAATGCAACTCCTTAAAGGGATAGTAATGTTTCATAATAAAACCAGCTCCAATTAATCATCATAGTATTTGAACTTTGGAGAGTGTTATTTCAATTCTGTCAAAGTTGTAGTTCTAGAGTAATTCAATGACAAAGTATCCCCCTCCCGCCCCTTTTACTGATGTAACACTGCTCAGCCAGATCAGAAGGGAGGTGCCCAGGTAGATTGCAGAGAGAGACAATCTTCAATTAAGATAAGGGAAAAACCTGAAAAATTTGTCAAGGGGGGCAGGGCTTTCATTGTTCTCATAGGAAGAAGATTGTCCCCTGCTGTTATCTGTCTGGCCTATGGACTGCATTCTACATCTGAGAAGAGATGGCTTTCACAAGGTAAAAGGGGTGGGAATGGAAACTTTGCTTGGGAATATCTCTCAAACCATAAAGGTTTGAGAGATAAGACTTATATCATTCTTCATGTTTTTTAATGTCTACAAAATAAAATAAAGATAAAATGAAGTATTAATATCCTTTTAAGTGCTAGAGAGATCTCCAACATATTATGAAGTAATGTGTTTGAGACCTCACTAGCATTCAAGTACATTTGGGAATTTGTATTTGTCCCCTGTGGAGCAGGTGGCATACTCCAGAACTTTTGCTTTCTGCATAAGACCCTTAGTGCTACCATGCTAATCAAGAGGTGCTTCAATCAGTCCACCAGGAACCATTAACATGCAAGATAAATAAATAAAGATATCACAGCAGGAACACATACAAGATAAGCAGGACTTCTCTCCCTGTCATCCGGGTACAAAATGGCACCTATTTAGAGACTAAAGAAGCAGTTAATTGGAGTAGATTAGATAATAGCGAGCACTGGACTCTCTCAGCCTAAAAATTTGGCCCTTCACCCTGAGATTTTGGCCAAAACCCTGAGTCTCTGGGCCAAACCCTGAGAGTGCCCATGCATGGTCAAACATGGTGGTGACACTAGTGCGAGAATCTCACTGCAGCTTAGTATATTTAACTGGTGATTTCAATGGTTTTTATTCATAACATCCTTGCAAATCTCATTATCTTGTAGCCTGAAGGTTTGAATAACAAACATTTCTATGTAGTACTAAATGTTTTGTTGCATTTACTTTTTTTTTTTACAAATTCTAGCCTACGTTTTCAATGCAGCAACAGTACAAAGAGTGACTGTTGAATCCGTCCAAGGTCACGTTTGTGTTGCCACCACTGCATACAGACATATCTACTATTTTTTTTTACTTATTGGCATCCTCACAATTGTGTATTTGAACAATAAAAGAAGTTTATTTCCCTGTGGGTTTTTTTTTTTATTATTTGTGTAAATGTCCTTGTAAATGCTTGTTCCACATCTTACTAAGCAGTATTTGAAAAGAATGTATTATTTTTACAGAGACAAACAGTGTAACAGTAGAGGAAGATAGTCACAAAATGGTAAAGCATAGAAATCAAGGATAGGCAATGTGAGTCCCTCCAGCTGCTGCCGGATTTCTACTCCCATCATTCCCCAACATAAAACATCTTGAAAATAAAATAAAAAGTAAATCACAAATTCATTATTATCAGAAAGAAACTTACATTTGAATTAAAATGCAAATTAGAATGCCTCCATAGATGTGAACAGCGGCTCATCCTCATACCTGGGAATTCTCATTGTTTTACCCTGAGACTCAGGTTTTTGAACTAAATCTGAGAGTCCCAGGGTGAAGGCCCAAAATCTTATGATTAGAGAGTCCTTTGCTAACTACATGATCCATACCAATTAACTGCTTATCTGGTGTCTGAATTAAAGCTATTTCTGCCATACAGACAGAAGTAGAGGTCCTACTCATCTGGTGTATGTTTAAGCAGTGAGATCTGTAAGTTATAGCATGTTAAGGATTCCTTGTCAACTGAATGGATCATCTTTGGGATAAATTAAGAATTTACCTTTTTGCAAACATTAGGACTGAATATTTAAAAGATCTCAGGATCACCCAATTCTGAAAGTTCCCAGGTGTGGTCATCCTGATGGGAAGGTGGCTGCCAGCAAGGAGGACCTGGGAGGTGGGTAGCTAGGGGGATTTAGATGTTTATTGGTTGGTTGATGAGTAGGAGAAAACACACATACTGGTCCCAAAGTAGCAGGACCAGGGCACATGAGCCATTGAGCAGGGACTCTTGCAGGAAGAGATTTTCCAGGTGTTTGCAAAGGCATTAAAGGTCTCATTTGGTGAGATAGCTCATGTGGTTAATGCACTAGCTGTATAATTTGTTCAAACTTAACAGTTGCAGGTTTTAGTCCTGGCAATGCCAGCTCAGCCTTTCATCCTCCTTAAGTAGATAAAATGACCACCCAGGACATTCTTGAAATGAAAGACAATCTCAATATATCATTCTTGGTAAAATATTTGATTAAAAAAACCCCCATAGCTTCACAGTGCTGTCCAGCTAGTTCCACAGTTGATCTGAGGATGGTGAATACAGCTGCACATTGTATTGATGGGAATGGGACAGATGATAAGTTGCATAGAACTTTAAAATGAGTTGACAATAACAGCAGCATCTGATGAGATCAGGTGGAGTATACCTCACATCCATCAGTTTGGATATATTTATCTGTGGTTTGCAGAAGAGACTAGATAAAGCCATGTTCTTGCTGGGTGGAGAGGAATCACCACTAGTTGTAGTTTGTCCTCCTCATGGCAGATTGATTAGTGCTTAGGGCCTTTCTTTAGGTACTTTTGACCTGTCTGGGCATTAGATGGCAGCCTATAGCTGGTCTGGTATGGTGGTATATATGAGCACTGTTAGGTAATTGGCATGGGTATGCTCTTTTCAGGCCTTAGGTGGTAAAGGGGGCTGGTGCATCATATGGTAGTGGTTGATAACCTTCTGGTTATTATTGCAATGGTTATGTTTGAAGGTTGGTCTGGTCAACTGAAACAATGCTGCTCACCTTCAGTTTATGTGTTTTATTATCTATTGAGGAGGGGATGGTACAGTTTGATCATGGAGGCTGGTATTTATCTCAAGGTCCCAAAGTCATAAACAGAAATCTATCCTGACTAGAAAATGGATCCCAGCAGGAAGGACCATGGGATTGTTAGAGGTGGGAGATCACGGTGACCGTGCTATGCTGGTGACATTTTGACAATTGCTACTTCCTGATGACTTTTTATTGGCTGGCGTTATGTTGCTCCTCCCAGTGACAGACCTTAAATACTCAGTCCTGTCACTTCTGGAGTGCCCTTTCTTGGTGTTCACGTTACTAGCGCTTGTTCCATTATTTCGTATGGTACCTGTGTATGACCCTGACTGCCTGACTACTCTGCCTGTTTATGCTCCTTCTCTGTGTACCGACCCGGATTGGCTGACGTTCCTGCTCTGTGTACCGACCTGGATTTGCTGACGTTCCTTCTCTGTGTACCGACCCGGCTCGGCTGACTTTCCTGCTCTGTGTACCGACCCGGCTTGACTGACGTTCCTGCTGTGTGTATCGACCTGGATTGGCTGACGTTCCTGCTCTGTGTACCGACCCGGATTGACTACGTTCCTGCTCTGTGTGTTACTGTCCGGTTCGCACTCATACCAGGGATCCGGTTTGGGGGCTATAGCCGGTACTTGCTCTCTCTGTCTGTGCAAGACCTCCGGTTGCCTCGGTTACTGCTCAGGCAGTTCTATACTGTGACCTGATCACTCCATAGTGCCTTGTCCTCCCTCACTCTGGTGTGGAGATACCGGTTGCACCACGGTACCCTTGGCCTGTTTACTGCTTTACCTGAGGTTGGGTTACTATTGGGCGCCTCAGTCTGTCTATACTACCTAGCAGTTGCCTCAGAACAGAGTGGTCGTTAACCCCTTGCGGGGCGGTGCCGTGCACTTGGGTCACAGTCTATTGCAGTCTCGGTTTGGCGGTACACTGCACCTTCTGGTGCTGTGCACTTGGGTCACAGTCTGTTGCAATCTCGGTTTGGCGTTACACTGCACCTTCCGGTGCTGTGCACTTTGGTCACAGTCTATTGCAGTCCCGGTTTGGCGTTACACTACACCTCCAGTTGCAGCCTACCTTTGCTGCTCCAGTAGCCAGTCGCATATCATAGGCTCCGCTTGCTCCTTATGGCTACAGTCGCTATTGTGTCACTCTCTGCGTAGAGAGTGTACTGAGGGCCTTCCATTATTAGGGCCTATCTGCTGTTCCTGGCCTAATAGTACCATTCTGCCTTAGTCTCACTGAATCATACGAACTGTACCTGACCTGTGTCAGTATTGTATATTGTTATATATATATATACTAGACCTGTGTGGGTTATTTATATCACTGTAACCTGTCCTGTGTCAGTGTTATAATTGAATTTATATGCTGGACCCGCGAGGGTTACTATTATTCTGTGTGATTTAATAAAACTGTGTTTTACCAAAACCTTCCGTCTCTGAGTGTACATAAAACCGTTACAGGGAGTTAGGTAGCAATGGGAGTCTGATGTTTTTGGTTAAAGGGAAGGTGTGGCCATATCTGCTGGGTCCCAAGTAGAATCACTTAATCTTGGGACCTGCAAAGAAAGCAGCATCTCTCCTTCCTACCTCCAATGGACTGTTTATGGTGTTGGGTTACAGTATATTTTTTACTTCAGGCAATACACGCACTGCCTGCCCCATATGAACAAAATGACTTGGTTTGAAGTGTGCAATCAAAAATTTCACATTAAACAATTTATTAATTGTAAAACAAATGGTATTATCTATCTCATGAAGTGTAGTTGTATTAAATAATATATAGGGAAAACTAAATGAGAATTTAGGGTCCGAATTCTCTAACATTTTGGTGACAATAAGGATAATAGAGACACTCCATTAGCTAGGCATGTTGTCACAAGTCATAATTCAGACAGTACACACATTAAATTCTGAGGAATACAAAACATATTTCAGTCTCAAAGAAAAGTAAACTTTGATTAAATACTTCTAAAAAAAAAAGTCCGGATGGATCTTTCAGATTGGATGCTATAGGCTCCAAAAGGTTAAATGAAGATTTTACATATAAACCTTTTATATCATAATCACCTTCCTCTTTTTAGTATATAAAAAGAAAGTGTTATATTTTGTCACCATGCTCTAAATATCTCTAACTTTCCATTAATGGGCATGATACCTTAAAGATAACTTTCCATATCTTTGGATATATTACTGATGATCATTTTTCATTTCTCATATTGTGTGTAGTTCTCTTTTATATACTAATATAATTACACTATGTATCTTTACCAGGGATGAATAGGATCCAAAGAAATACATATTAATCAATTTTGTGTATGTATTTTTGCTTCCTTTTTGAACTACTGTGAAGCTAATTGTAAAAATAGGATGAACTAGATCTTTAGAAATCAATTGCCAAGTATTTCCATTCAGATGGAGGCAAGAGTTAATTTCTCCTATGTAGATGTTTACACTTGCTCAAGTAGCGAATAAGAGCAACAGTGTATCAATTAGTATTATCCAATTAGAACACAGTGACAAATTTAAAAATAGAAGCTACAGACGTGACACCCACATAGAGTGCTCCTGAGGAAGTCGGATGAGTCGAACGAAATGCGCAGGGCAATAGGCGTTTGTTAGGGTTCAAAGTTAGCTCCTAACATGACATTATAGGCCCTGACCTGATCTGGGATTTTTCCCAATCCGTTTGAACAGAGCCTTGACAGGGCAGAAGTGACTCATGAGATAGGACTCCAGGAGGATTGTGCTTACGGTTAACTATATAGCTTTACAGTTATACTCCTCTGTACACAATATATAGCTTCAATTCAATCTTGTGCAAAATGCTTTAAATTGTAGACTTCAGGTTACACCGTTCCTAGGTTCCGAACTGATGTGGGATTTTTCGCCCAACCCATTTGAATAGAGCCCAAGATAAGCATTAGGCTTGTGTGATTCGGTTCGTCGACATACGGAATTCAAAGAAAAAGGGGTCATTCAGCGACATTCGGGTCATCCAAATCCAAATCCAAGTAGCCCTGGTCCGAATGTCATAGAAAATTTTGGAAATTCGGTGACTACTACCAGCGCACGTGATTACTTTCCCTCCATACTTTCCCTCCATGATTCTAATTGTCACGGTTTCCCAAAGATGTTCAGGAGTCAGTACGGTATAGTTAAATGCAAATTTCTTGAAAACAGAAAAGTAGTGAACAATATATACAAAAGGAACAAGCAGAGGGTTACAAGCCAGTGAGCACTGCTATCAGGAATAATAGGCTGCCAAGCTAGACCACTCTTCTAGATACTAGGCCTCAGCCACTGGTAATCTCGATAGGAACTAGGAGCAGGAACAGAAACAGGAACACAGGATCTTGATCCGATGTAGCTGGAGTACTGACTCATGCCTGCAGTCAGTATAGAGCAATAACTGACCCACGCCTACAGTCAGTATGGAGCATTAACTGACCCACGCCTGCAGTCAGTATGGAGCATTAATTGACCAATGTCTGCAGTCAATATTAGAGCTAGCCTTCCAGAGCCCCCGGTCCGCACTAATATGGACGACTGCTAAATACAAGGGAAAAATGTAAGAGTAGTCAGACAGAGCCTCAAGTCTGCACCAGAGAGGGTAGTCAGACAAGCCAGGTCATACAAGGTTCGGGTAGTCAGCCAGAGCCACAGGTCTGCACCAGGTTGGGTGTCCACTAAAGGGATAATCAAAGAGTAATCAGACAGAGCCACAGGTCAGCACCAGATTGGATGGAAGACTAGCCAGGTCATACACAAAGCCCAAGAACAGAACTTCTAGGAACAACAATGCAAGGGCAACTGAGTTACACTCAGGCTGCCCTTTAAGTAGGTAGGAGGAGCAGGCTCAGAGGAAGGAAGTAGGTAGGAGGAGACTACAGAGGCCTGCTTCACTCTAAAGCCTCGCGCCTGCAGATGACACGTGGAATGACACAGAGTGTCACTGGAAACAAGGTAAGCTGTGACACTAATCCAATTAGCTTCTCCATTTCATGCGCTACTTTCCCGTTTTGTCTCTATTCCAATTAGCTTCTTTGTTTCATGATGGGGGTTGGACTAATGACACAGACACCCAGATAGCCTGCATTTCCTGTTAGTGCTTTGTTGAAGCTCAGAGAGCGAGAAGAAGCAGGAGATATTAGAGTGTCCAGTTGTTGTGTAGGCAGGCAGGTAGCATTAGGCATAGAAAGGCAGCCAACATTTGTGCCTTATTGCCACCGCAAGAGAGAGTAATTTTTTAAAACATTTTAAATTTGACGAATAATTCGGACTGTTGTTGAATTTCATCCGAGTCGAACAGGTCTGATCTGAAATGCAGAGTCGGTGAATGAAAAAAAAAAACATTGTACGAAATTGAATTTTACAAAAAAATTTTTTGTGTACAAGTCTAATAAGGTGTTGCTATTATACTATAGTATAAAATATGCCTAGAGTGTCTGATATGTGGTCTGAGAAATAGTAAGCATTTTTTAATACTCCAAACCGATGTTGGAGAATGTTTCTCAATTTCATTTGAATTTATTGCCTATGAATGAGGAGATTAAATGTATATAACAACTTTTGATTTATCAACCAGAATTGAAGACTCGTTAAGGTGAATATGTGATTGAACCATTAAATCACTTGATCCACCTCTATTGAACTGGCTGTTGCTTATAAAGACCGTGTGGTTAAACTACAAAATGACGGTATACACACGGAAAAATGAATGATCATTAACTATTGCTGTTCAAGCGGTATGTGGCTGAACTACAGAACTACGCTATCAAATTTTAGTAATACAGCTACAGCTTAAAGTTTTGTGTGGTTGAACTACAAAACCACATTTATCACGTGCTTTAGGCAGTGGTTTCTGGCCAATACAAACTTGTTCATTGGCTTTAAAATCATAATGACAATATATATATCATAGAACAGCAGTGACAGCATTGATCACTTAAGAATAACTATTTGAGAAATTCTGTTAAGTTTTGTTGGCTCAAAAAATTCTAATCAAGCCAATAACCTGTATTGCTGTAA
This sequence comes from Rhinophrynus dorsalis, assembly GCA_037306005.1. NCBI lineage: Eukaryota > Metazoa > Chordata > Amphibia > Anura > Rhinophrynidae > Rhinophrynus > Rhinophrynus dorsalis. The sequence goes on from CM074723.1 coordinate 81,692,889, forward strand.
TGGAGTCTGTGAAAACTTTATTGACTGAGTCAGCTAAAGTCTTGTCTAACACTCTACTTATACCAACTAAAGTGTACATCAAGTTAGTGGCACTCTTTTAAACATTACTGTTGTTATTTAGTATGAGCTAATGGCCCTTTAGGTCACAATAAGCAGTGACTGTTTTAGGGCTACTGTAGTCAGTAGCTAAATATAGCCCATGGGTTTTATCATGTATAACAATAAAAATAAGATTTGTAATGGGTGTATGTAGTTTGTTTCTTGCTTGGTCACCTGTAATAGTATTGAATGGGTCTTTTTCACTTGTTTGGTCTGTTGGCCAATTATTTTCCAGTATTCTTGTTTTCTAAACCAGTGTTATGGGTTGAATGGTTATGTTTAAAGGCTGATCTGGATTTCAGATCAAACATGCCATGGCCACTTACATCCAGTTTTGTTTGTATAAAATAAATGTAATACAGTAGCTCTAGGTTTATCTTTTTTAACCCTCTGAATGCCAGAGGGGTACAAAACACATTGTGAAGTAATATGTTGCGAACCCCTCTAGTACTCAAAGTGTTAAACAGAGACATTGATTACTTCGGTTGTGGTCTGAACACAATGCTTACTTATTCACGAAGCCAAAGAGGTGCAACAAAACTATTGTACTTTGGGAGAGGGGGGAGCAAAATACCCATTGATTAAAAGAGCTTTTGAGTTTAACCACTAGAATAAAACAATTCTCCATTACAACACAACTCGTTGGAGACTTCTTGCATCCACATTATTAAATAACTCTCTGAAGTAATGTGATTTTTTGGAATGTTTATTTGTCCTCTGTGATTCAGCGAGTATGATTCATTGCACACCCCTATGACTGCATATTGAATTCAGAAAAGATTATCTGAGTAACTGTGATGATTATTTATTGTACATTTGACAGAAAGCATCAATGTACCACTAATACGAATGGTAGCTTATAGCATGGAACAATGCATTTTAGTGTGAAAGACTAAAGGAGGAGAATTAAAAGATGGACATTGCGTGCATCTGAATGTGATTGAACTAAACTGAACATACTGAACACTGAATGTGGATAGTATGATTTTTTTATTAATTATAGCCTGTGTGTAGCCGGGTAACATGCTGCATGATGAGAGCTATTTTAATCAGACTGCTCTTAAATATGCAAAAGACTACTCAGACATTGGAGATTCATTTAATTTACAAAGGTGACAGCCATTTACAGATGATGGGCTTCAAAAAATGCAACATCATGTGAGAAACTGATAATATGTAATCATGATGACATGAGTGTTTTAATCAGTGTCTCAAATTCAAATTACTAATTCAAACTCTTTTTGATATTCAGTCTCTTTGTAAAATCATTGCTCAATAAATAGAGAATGTAAAAAAACCAAATAACCTGTATATTTTCTGGTATCATGTAGCAAAGAATTATTAAAATTTACTATTAAAATACATCTCTGCCAGTGGGATTTTTTGTGAAAGACACATTTTTTTCTGCTATTTCCATGGGAATTCCTACCCAATGGAAAATAAATAGGTTTTCCGCATTTTCGCTAACACCATAGATTTTCCCACATGAATTATTCCATTTTTCATCTATGTTATCAATGGTAGAGAAAGTTCCCGCACCCATACCATAAAACACACAATGTCCCTCCATACAGCATGTTGTAGAATAGGAGAAAATAAGATAGGATGCAGAGAGAGAGGTTTTTATTTTTTTTTTTTTTTTTTTTTTTTTAAATAATGTTGTTTTGGAGTGCTGGCTAGCATAATATGAGCATAAGAATCTAGAGGGCTGCTTCTTGTGGAGGAATCCATCAGCAGCAGCAGTAAAGGGAACCACTTCCCTCTGCCCAACTGGAAGCACCTCATCTTCCCTAGGGATCTGATTAAATATAATAAAAAAGGATCAATGGATAACAGTATCAGTAGCTGCACAAGTCAGCTACCTGTGTCTGCTGATACTGTTGTCAGTGTGCCTTCTGAGGTGAAAGCAGAGGACACTCTGACATATGTTTCATCACCATGTAGACCTAGAGTGCATCAAGAGGCTGGTGGTGAAGAGAATGGGTATGGTGGAGCATCTGGTGTCCAAAAGATTATTAGAGCATTCTTGGTAGAAAGGGATAAGGAATGGGGGAAAGAGATGCTTTTGGGAATAGACATCACCAACAGCAGTGAGATTCAGGCATTTACTGCTATTTACTGCTATTGTAATTCCTGCTGCTGAGCCTAGTGTATCACAGACCACCATTGCAGGAGTTTCTGGAGAAGGAAAATGGAAGTCTTCTCCACCTCCCGCTAAAATCATGGGGCAGTAATAGTACAATAATCAGCAACTACACTGTGTACAATGTGCGATAAGGTAGTGAAAAGGAAAAAGGAGGGGAAACACTTTGGCACATCTGCCCTCATTAAGCACATGCAACATAAACATAAACATTCTAACTTGTTAGAAAGAGCTACAGTAGTGTGTCCATATCATTAAGTCGGCATATATGTGTAAAAGAGACAATGAGCAGAGTCCGCAAAAATCACTAGGTTATGTCTACACTCTCAGAGGCCGGTAAGTATGGTATCATTTAATTTCAGTGAGGTGATTAAAGCGGAAAAACTCTCAGCAGCGTCCTCAAAAATTGTTTGATAATGGACCTGCAATTCAAAACTGCATATAAGGAGGCACAGATCATGCTGTGCAAAAATAAATTTATTTCAAGGAGAACAAGTATAAAATTAAGGGGAAATAGTCTGAACTTAGAATGACTCAGAACCGCATAAAAAGCAAGGCACATCTCTTGCTGTTCAAAATTACAGAGTAGGTAATTATTGGCCCCAAAGTAACAGCACAATGACTGACATAGGGGAAAACTTAGTGGGACCTAAGTAGGACTGATCAGGATTCATCCTGATGTATGTTTCACTACCACTTTCTCAAAGGATGTCAATTGGAGCAATCACTGAACAACCACATGTCTCATGTCACTGCTGATGACCCCAGTCCTATGATGCAGCCTATTATTTCTGATGCTTAGCAGTCAATCCTCCTTATGATGATGCAGCAGCATCAAATTGTCTGTAGAAAATGCCAGAATCTCAATAGTGAGCGCAACTGGGTGAAATAATGTTTCTGGTGGTGATTTGCCACCACCATCTAATACTTTTTGCAAGCCTGAATCCTGCTAACATTTTTGTCAGCCTTGTTTTTTGCAAGCAAATACATTTTTCATGGCTTGCTTTGTTGGAAGCCCACAATCACTTTCTCAAGGCAAGCTTTGTTATAAAATTTTGAAGGTCTGACTTCTAGTAAGCCAATAAAATTATATTTTGAGGGTTATGTAAACCTGCTGTTATGCTAACCATTATTTTCAAAGAAATAAAAAAAAGTTACACTGAGTGTGGCAGGTGTGTACGGTAGTGGTGGTATGATTAACGTGTGTATGTGTGTGTGCATATGTATGTATACATTTTGAATCCAATACAACCTTGTATTATTATCAGAATATTGTTAAACATTAATCAATAGTCTTTGTAGTGGTCCCAACTGTTGTAGATGGTGGCAAATCCCATTCTCAATGCTGCTGTTAATAATGTATATGTTGTGGGTTCTCTGTCTTGTGTGCTTTTGTCCACTTTTGTTACTTGATACTCAGATGGTTTTAGATTCCAATTCATTTTTAGAAATGAAGTCTACCAACACTACTGCTTGATAGTCATGTCCTATAGGATGGATGAAAAGTTTTTTCCCCATGGGAATTTTTGTGAAAAACTAGCAATTTGCCTCTTTTCCTGTAAAAATTCCTGCTAACTGAAAAAGGTTACAATTGTCACCTTATCACTAACCCCTTATAAATCATGTACAAATCCCAAAATATTCATATATCCACAATTTCTTATAACAGATAGACAGTATTTCACTAACCACATAAATACAGACTCCCTTCTTGATGTGCAACAGACACAACACCACTGATTATGTTAATGATAGGTGTCAAATGTATCAGTCACCTCCCTTATAGGGATTAAGCTGCTTTCAGTCTCCCATCACCTTCCTTCTGACAGGGTCTCACTCTATGACACCTGCAGTTGGATCTCAAGTTGGCCATCTGGCTTCCAGCAGTCAGCCTCCAAATATATAAGCTGGACACCACTTCCACTGACCGTTACTTTATCTGTGTCTTTATCTCCTCTGTCACTTCTGTTAAAGGTGATGACTCTCACTTTTCATACATTAGTACCAGGCAGTGAGTACCATCTTGGCAGCATTCAGGACACAATATTCATATCAGATCTCCATCACAAACTAATATTTTCGACTCCGAAGCATTTCAAAGCAGGATACTTGTTTCTTCCTCAGGGTATAAACCCTTTGCTTAATTATTTTTTGCTATTCTTTCTAATGCTTTTTTTGGACCTACCTTTCTATCGCTCATCCTCCACAATGCAACTCCCCACTCTATTTATAAGCATATTTGTACATTCTTCAGAGAGATGCTGCTCACACTTTGGCACACATTCAAAAATGTTGTTTAAAATGGCATTCAACAAAGTAGCAAGAATGTATTCCTCATTGCTTTAAATGGACATTATCCAAGTACCCTGCTCACAGCACACTAACATGTCATTCACTAGCTATTTCATGTCTATGTTGTCATGATCCTCAGTTTTTCTTCTGTAAATATATGTGGAAGTATCTAACTTATTCCTGCCCCAACACAACTAAACAGCAAGAGTGCCTTCTTAAGAGGGATCAGCAGGTTACATAGGTCACATATTAATTGCCCTTGACTAGGTGACTAAGATTCCTCAAGTTCTGAATTGTATACTCTGCAATGGACGTATTCTGCTAGTACAAACACGCTAGTATGTAAAATGTGAACCTCCATTTTAAGCTGGTGATAGGGCATGTTGTTATGCTCTTGTATGCAATATACTACATTAAAGCACTGATGGTGAACTAAAAATGGGCACAGATTTTGTGGGCAATATTTAGCATCTATTTGAGGGTTTCAGATTCTACAAGGCGGGTAGTCACAACTAAATTTAGGACATGGGTAAAGCAGGATACATGCATCATATCACCTGTTCTCAAGGCAGATATTATATTGAAGCCATTGTCCTGTCATGCAACAAACTCAGACTTGCACTCCTCTGTGTTTTGCATTTGAAGGACAGAAGCAGGAATCAGGTGTTATTGCAAATTAAGAAAATCTTGGCACACTTACTGACACATCTGCAGCACTACTAATATGTGCCCCAGGGTCCTGTGAACATTTAGGAGTGCTTCTACTGCTGTTAGTCATGGAACCTCTGACGTGGCATCTCCATTCCTTAGAGGCTCTTACTACTGCTGGGCATAGTGCGATTTATCTAGAAGTCAGTGGTGCTGTACTTCCAAGAGCAAAAGAAGCACTGATCATACCTAGGGCTATGGATGTTTACCCCCTGTGTTGCTGCATCATTACTTGTCCAGAGTCTTGCTTTCCAAGTGACCTATAAAAGAGTTTATAAAAAGGCACCTTTTCAGTGATGGAAGATTGAGCATTTTCTTTTCAGCTGTTTTTCTGGCTATGTCATCATCTTTCTTGCTCGCCACTTATTCTGGAGGGATATTTTCCAGATCAACATAATCATAAATAATTAGGTCATCATCAGCATCACCTTCTGCTTCTTCTCCTCTACTTTAATATTCTACTGCTGCAGTCAGTTTTTGGACTACCACTTTACTAACATTTCCCACTCCCTGCACTACTCCTTTACTGTACCCCTGATCCTAGTAAATTTGTTGGACATTATAAAAGAAGTGTGGATTTTAACAGTGAAGTACATAACAGAACTACTTGTGTGTGAAGTTGTGGGATCTTATACATCTTATTCCCAGCTCATGTCAGGGTCCCTGACTGTCTCTGTCCCTTATTAGCAAATATGTTATTATATTTTTATTTACATATTTTATGTATTTAATAAACTGTCCCTATTTATCACTGTTTAAGAAAAACATTTCTTGCAAGTGCAACTCCTGCTCCCTTTCTTTACCTGTAGCTAGTGTCAAGAATATCTTAGCAGCTGCTTTTTGTCTCTCCCATTGTAGCAACTGTTAATACAGGATGAGGATAGACCTTGGCTTAGTCAATAATCTGGACCCTTTTCTTCTGGCTGCTATAGAAGTCAATGGCAATTGTACTTGTCTGTCTCTACAGTGTCAGTATGCTACTTATTTTGTCAGTCGCAGAGACTCACCCAGCTCAGGAAGGAACTACTAGACTCTTTTCAGTCAAACAAGATTTTGGGTTATTTTGAGTAAATCTCGTTCCTCCCTTCACACTCCTTTAGACCTCCCCAGCTCTAAAGTATTTGCCTTGTTTATCTAGCAACAAATGTTTGCTGCTTTGTTTCCTCTCTCACATAAACACAGAATGACAAGCTGCGTGAACCTGACAACGCTTTTCTATGATCCTGACAGGAATAGAAGAGAAAATTTCCACAACTGATTTCAATGGAATAATCAAGGTGGAAAAAGTTGGCACTTTTCACAAGCAATTTCCCACACGGTAGGAAGTGATATTTTTCACCTATTTTGCTTTTGAGGTGAAATGTTTCGTCCATCCCTATGGGTAGATAAAATAAATCTTGCCCATAATCTGAAAGGTCTAACAAAATGTGATATATGTTTCCACCCACCTCCCTTCCTTGTAACATTATCTTATTGTACATTTCTTTGTAGTTGAAGCTCAATGCACGCTTACTTTACACCAACACTGAGACAAGCTCTTTCACTTCGCCTTTTATGTAAACCAGTCACACTCTTCTACTCTCATACCTTAGAATTCAATCTAAATACTATCAGCTGAATCTTCAATCCTACAGTTCCTCATAGAGTTCTTGTTACTTTCCACTCCCTTTTGTGTCATATTCAGCAGCTGGACCACTCTGCAAGTCCAAGCACTTAGATCCTTTGTAACAATCCCTGACACTTCCTATAAAATGTAAGCTTTAGCAAGCAGGGTCCTCTCATTCTTTTGTTTCTAATGCCTTTTAATGTTGAATGCAAAGATTTTCTTAACTCTTGTACCCAGAGGAAGGGGATTTTTACGGTAAGGTCTGTTAAATTGTGGAATTCATTGCCCAAGGAGGTGGTTATGGCAGATACAATGGATACATTTAAGAGAAGATTAGATACATTTATTTCAAAAGGGAACATACAGAGTTATACTGTATCAGTAGGCTGATCAGGAAGGTCTGATAAAGACTCATTTAATTGGTAGCAGGAAAGCTATAAAATTCTCAGTCACTGGGGTATGAGGAGAAGGTTGAACTTGATGGACTTGTGTCTTTATTCAACCTATTTTACTATGTTACTATGTGACCCCACTGTACATTGTTCTATTGCATTGTTAAATTATTTACAGAGCTGACTTAACTGCTGACACTTTATAAGTAAAAGATAATAATAATAAAAATAACAACAGTAATAATAATAATTGTGACGGGGGGTACAGGGGTTACTTATTGGTAGGCCGAGGGTTAAGAGATTTATCCAGCCAGACAAAAAGATAATAAATTGCATTTATTAGAGAGGTCACGGCACAAAACATAGGACAACAATTACAGGCAAACAAACAGGGGTAAAACATAAAAACTAAGCACTTCTGCGGTTCTCTTCTTAGTTGCATAACTTGCCAGGGGTTACAAATAATACTCACAGTCCATTTTAGCTTAATGCTGGAGCTTATTCATAGTCCCACTAGAGGCAAGAGTAGGCATCCTGCCCACTACACATGCTGATGGAGCACATGAAGGTTCCTTGTATCTTTTAGTCCTGGCAGAGGAGTTGGGGAAGACATCCTAAGATCCTTGTGGTAGGAACATCAGGGTACTCTCTCTCTGTGTCTGAAGCTTCCTTGACTTACAGCCCACAACTGAAACGGTGACCTGGCACTACAGTGCCCGCTCACTCTAACTCTTCTGGTGAGGGCACTCGCCAGTCCCAGTTTCTGCAGTGCTGCTTTAGGATGCCCAGGGACCCTAGGCCTCCCACCATTATGGAGAGGCCCTTTCTCCTGGCCCTACATTCTCCAACTCCCCTCTCTCTCTCACTTTCTCTCTCCCAGGTTCTCTCTACCCACCCCCTACAGGATGTGTTGTCATAGTTCCCATCTACCAGGTCTCTCTCTGCTTAGCCTAATGTGAGGGGGGAAGATGCACATCCCCCCTCCATCTAACCAACACTGGTTATCTCATAGCACAATCTCTGGGTTTAGCTAGACTGCATGGCACCATTCCTTTGTACATCCTACACACTAACTAACCCATTCACTGCTGGTAACTGGACAACCCCCTCTAATGCATGCACACACAGGGGACATTAAGGTTTCAAGAATGGGAACACGTTAAGACAATGGCAATCACTGAAAACAGACACATTTCTTTCTCTGGGTGACAACCATTTCGTCACAATAATAAATACCAAAACATAAGGGTATGCTAGGCAGGAAAATTGTCTACAAAATGAGAAAGAATACATAGGACTTTCTTTATAAAAAGACCTCTTAATGTTTCTGTCTATATCCACATTCTCTCATTGACTTCATCACTGTCAGGCACAACTTGGTGAACAGAAGTAGTATATGTCATTAGAGTGCATTTGTTTTAGTTCATTAGTAAATTAATAAGCACAACTATTAATAAACAGGCTGTTGGCTTCAACTGGATTTTTTTTGCCTTGCGCTGGATCAACAGTGGTGATATGACATGCGCTGAACTTGACGGACACATGTTTTTTCTTCAGCTATGTTACTATGCCACAACTTTATTATTCACATTTTGATAAATCTTGAAACATTACATTATCACAGTTACATCCACCTAAACACAATACATGTGTATATCTTAATCATTAGAAAATAAGAGGTCAGAATTTAACATTTATTAGATATATGTAAAAATATATAAACAAAATCTAAGTAAAAAAATATAATCACTTGTCTCTAACAGCATGTAAGGTAATTTGTATAGCAATAGACTGGTTCCTTCAGTTATTAGTATTCATTTTTAAATATCAGGGTTTTTTTTACCATAAAGTCAATGTGTTTTCTATATGTTTGTTAACCCTTTGAGTGCCAGAGGGGTACGCAACGCGTTGCTTTGCAGTGCTAAATTATAAAAACTGCCAGTGCTGCTACTATTTTCACACTGGTGTTGATGTTTACAAATTTCAGTGACATCTTTGTGTAAAAGTCACATATATCATACATCATTTTTTTCAGCAGAAATTGCACTTTCAGAACATGCCATTGTTTTTGTATTGCCACCAACTTTGAAATAAATGTTTATTTATTGAAATTGTAACAACTGGCCTTCTTTCACCTTTATTACTATGAAAAACGTCAGGTTTATAGTATACATTGGTAAAACACAGTTTCAGCGTTTTGTTATTCAGTGTACCCTCTTAATAATAAGCTTTCTTTCGGTCCCATATGTAAACACAAATCCTCTAGTTATATATATGTAATATATAGAAATATACAAAAAAAAGTTAAAAATTTTTCTTTTTTTTCATTATTCCACCCCAGAATGTTTGTATGCAGTTAGTGCAGTAATAATAGAATGGCTCTAATTAAATTCCACTATCTCTGCCAGTTACAAAAACAATCTATATACATCACTGTTTGGTGTAAGGGGGGGGTTAAAGGAAGGTTAAGCAAAGCCAGCAGCTGGCTCAGGTCTCCAGGCAAACATCCTGTGTGGCTCCATAGAAAGCATGGTGATTGCGTATTTGCGTAGACATCTTAGTATTAGTAACATATTAAATTAGGTTGTAAAAAGATCAATCTTTGCCTTATAACCCAGAGAAATGAGAATTATATAAGCTTTCCTGCTGCCAAAAAAGTTAGTCTTTACCTGAACTACCTTTTTTGCCTCTAATATACAGTATAACCCTATATGTTCCCACTTGAAATAAATGTATCTAATCTTCTCTTAAATGTATCATTGTATCTGCCATTACTACATCGTTGGTCAAGGAATTCCACAATTTAACAGACCTTACTGTAAAAAAAAAATCCTTAATTTGCTGAAATTGAAATCTCCTTTCCTGTAAACTCAAGGGGTGACACCTGGTTATTTGATCAGGAGCACGCAATCTAATTGTGAGCAGCTAGCATATTCCGGCATATTACACCTCCACCATATCCATAGTGAGAGTCTCTTCCTTCACTGTTCCAAAAACACCTAGTATGGTGAGAACAATTACACTCACCTTTTCACGAGGCAGAACCAGCCTCACAGTATATTAGCCTTCACTGGATAACCCCCAGTGTCGGTATCTTTCTGATGCTTTGTCTCAACTCTCCCGACTTCTTAATGTACTCTCCAGATATCTCCATCCTCCTTGTAGTCTACAAATTGCCCTCTATCTAGAGTAAAATAAGGCATAATATATGAGGACTGAGGTGGAATAATCATGGTGCCTGGGAGTAATGATACCAAAATATGGGTGTGAAGATGAACTCTGAGGTACTCCACTCTCAACTTTAACTGTACTGGAGAAGCTTCCATTTATAACAAGACACTGTTCTTTATCCTTCAACCAGTCGGCTATCCAATTGCAAAGGTTACCCCCTAGGCCTAATTTCCTTCTGTTATACACCAGTCTCCTGTGTGGCACTGTATCAAATGCCTTTGCAAAACCTAGATATACTAAATAATATTGCTTTTCCATTATCTAGTTTGCTGATTACTGTAAAATCTTGCGTATGCACAATTTTGCCCCTCTTCACCTCATGTGAAGTGTGTGTGTGGGGGTGTATTATACACGAGAATAAATTTTATTAAGAAAAAAAACGTTACATTTTCCCTTCCTCCTTCCGTTCCAGCGTACTCATGGCTGCATAGCTAAACTCATTGGAACTATGGTACCTTCCTGCAAGGACCTTGCAGTCCTTGCATGACACTACCATTGGCTGGGCAGAAGAGATCCTGGCAGGGCCATGCTGGAAGTAGGCAGCAGATGCAAGTGTGCCGCCCACTGGGACCTTGTCAAGATGGTGAATTTTCACTTCTGGGCAGGAGAGGCGGCGATAGGAAGGGAGGGAGGAAGGAAAAATGTGACTTTTTTTGTGCGTCCGACAGGGGAAAACAAGGGTGCACTCTTGTTTTCCCCTAAAATCTTGGGTATAATATCCACCGCACCTGCGTATTATACACAGGTGCATGTTATACTTGAGATATTATGGTACTCCTTCATAGAACCTCAAAAAATTAGTTTGGTATAATCTATTCCTCATAAAACCATACTGATTCCTGCTAATCTTATTTTCTGTAATGTAATCCTGAATATAACACCGTATTATGCCTTCTAGCACCTTTCCTACTCCCGAGGTCAAACTCACAGATTAGTACATCTTCCATCTCCCCCAAGGTAACAGAGGGCACACTGAGGTCTCCTGGGGGTTGATTCTATTAGGGCTGTAGGGAAACAAACAGCACAGCATATCCATTTGCTATTCTGTTGTATGCAGTGGCTGTTAACATGCATTCAGGGAATGTATTTTCTGCCATTAATTATTTCTTACCAAATAGATTTGCATCCCTAATGCATGGTGAAAACCACTGCTGAACAACAGAAACCAGTAAAAACACACCCATGCATGAACAACTAGGCAGTACCACACTAGTAACGCACAGATGAATTGATATGGGGGCCCAAAAAATGTTCCTGAACACCCCAGTCCCCAAAACACTGGCAGCACTAAAAATCAATAACTCTTTGATTGACAGGGGGTTATGCAATGCATTGCAAAGCAATGTGATACATATTTCTCTGGCACTCAGAGAGTTAAGTCCCCCCCCCTCAACCTAACACTAGTCTATGCCCCATGCCCCCTCATCACGTCTATCAAGTATAACACTTACCTTGATGTCCAGTGTTGTCCTTGATGTACTGGTCCTCAAGGATCTACTTCCAAAATAAAATATCAAAAAAATCCTAATGCCCCATCATGATCTTTGCCACTGCTGCCTCTGCTTAGGCCCTTGTCCAAGCTGGAGTGAGAAATAAATTAGTAGGGATTGGCATTGAAATCCTTGTTCAAATTCTATCCCACAATCCCATTGTTGGGAGATTTGGTAATTAGGCCACCCAACCAGCATCTAGCTGGAGATTTCACTAATGTGCCTAAAGTCACCACTCCATCTAACTTATCACTGAATAGCTGGAGGGGTGATGTTACATGCATATTAGGTACGTGAGTAAAATGATACTCCATTGACATTGGATGACATACTGTAGTGGGTGCCAGGTGCAAAAAACTGCATGTACAAAAATCTTTCACTCTTTTTACTGGCTCTAAAATGATTGTAAAACAACAAATATGAAGAAAAAAAGAAACAAGTTATAAAATTTTAGTAAGAAAAAACCAAGATGCAGCTAATGTGTGATCAGCTGTCTTTCTAACCCTAGGCTAGGCCACACAAATTTTTCCAGAAGGTATCACTATAGGGTTTGTTTTTACATTTCCCCACTTCAAAAATCCCATATCTTTGAAAACTAAGGGATTTCCTGCTGTATTTACTAGCTACTGTCTTTACAAGAAAAATTATTCCTCATCGATATGAGTTTACATACCAGAGGGGGTGTCAGGAGCACAAAACTGTACATTTAGCAATATTTCTGTTTTTTTTTACATTATTTAAAATAAAACATACCTCACTAAATGAGTATTAAAACAACAAGCATGAAGAAAAGAGAGACCAGCAATACCATTTTGGAAAGATGAAAACTAGAGGCGTCTACTGAGAATTTGCTTGTTATTATAACACTAGGATGGGGCACACAAATGTTTCCAAAAGGTGGCACTATAAGGATTTTTTTTTACTTTTCCACCACTTCAAAGATACTAATATCTCTGAAAGCTAAGATAGTTGCTGCTTTATTCAGAAGCTACTGTCCTTCCCATAACATTTTACCCCACTGCCATGAGTCGACATACTGTAGTGGGTACAAGGTTTACAAAACTGCACTGCCCAAATCTTTTCGTTTACTTACATTATTTAGAACAGGACATGTCTGCACTAAAATGATTGTAGTAACATAAAGCATGAAGAAAAGATAGACAAGTCATACCATTTTGGAAAGAAGACAACAGACATTTCTACTCAGTAGATAATGTAAATGTTTGCAGAAACTAAGACTATGTATTTTTTTCATTTCTACTACTTCAAAGATACCTAAATCTTTGAAAACTAAGGAATTTATTGATCTTTTGTACATCCTTCACTGAAACATTTTTCACCATTGACATGAGCTGACATGCTGTACGGGGTACCAAGAATATTAAACCACGCCTACTGCAATTTTTCTGTTTCCCGACATATGAAATGAGACATGAATGCATGAAAAGGAATGTAACAACTGGAAACTTAAAAAAAAAGTAGCAAGGCATACCTTTTTCAAAAGTAGATAACCAGTCATATCATAAGAGGGGTTAGTAATTTTCACCCCTAGGCTAGTGTACATAAATGTATCCAGAAGGTGGTGCTATATAAAAAAATATCCTTTTTACATTTACACCTCTCCAAATATATAAAATCTATGATGAGGATAGAATTATCTTCTATCTTCAGTATATAATATATTTCCATTAAAAATGATACTCCTCTTTTATGAGTTGACATGTCTTTAAAAAAAAAAAAAAAAAAAAAAAAAGAAATAAAAAATTAAATATAAATAAATATATATATATATATATATATATATATATATATATATATATATACACACACACATGGAGAGAGAAAGAGAGAGAGAGAGAGAGCATGACTTCACAACAAAAACAGTGGCCCTCATTCCCCAAAGGCTTGTGAGTGACTTCCTACAGCAGCAGAAGACCAGCTCAGGTGCTAAGAATTATCAGATTTTATCATGCTGCTTTTACTCTTAACACTTAACATTTGATCTATGAGTACGGTTTCACTCTTAAAGGAACTAGTACAAGAACTGAACAGCATCAACTGGGACATTATTGGCTTCTGTGAAAAAAGACAAAAAACGTTGTCAAATTAGAAGATGGACACTGGCTATGCAATAAAAGAATTACCGATGGATTGACAAGTTCAGTCATAAAAGTGGAAAGTATTTCTGAAAGAATTGCTTCCTGTGCTATCAAACTAAAGAGTAGTTATGTTCTTCAGATCATTCAAGTTTCTGCCCCTACAAGTATCCACAGTGGTGATGAAGTTGAAATATTATATGATGACTGATTACGCCTCTACATACAGCACAAATATCACTACAAATTTATAATAGGAGATTTCAATGCGAGAATTGATAAGTTCCAAATGTTGGAAAATCGAACAACAAGGAACTGGAAATAGAGACGATGTAGGCAACTATCTGACTGAGGAAGAACAAAATTTGTACATCATGAATTCATTCAACAGGAAAAGGGCACAGTAGAAATGGACGTGGAAAATTAATGATAATAGAAGTGAAATCGACTTCATACTTGCAAATAATTAAACAATATTCCTAGACTGCTCAGTCTTAAATCTTAGTCTTAACGTTGGAAGTGACCATCATATAGTTAGTGCAAAAATCAAAATGGACTGCAACAAAGAAACAAAATGATCAAGCCAGTGACTGAAAAATCATATGAGTTAGCACTAATAGCACTAATAGCTTCAGTGTAATGCAAGACCTTCAAGACACAGGCATTTCAACCCACAATGACAAAGTTATTGAGACTATTTATCACGGTGCCCGTGATTTCCTCGAGTGTTTAGTTGCTGTAACAGAGACCTTGTTACTTCCTGGCTGTCGCTCTATGAAAGTCACTGTTCTTATAGGTCAGTGGTTTAGTGATGTCATCCCTTCACCCACCTACTAGGTCTTAAAAGCCTCAGCATTTCTAGTTACCAGGGCACTGTCCTCCTATCTAGTCTTGTGAAGGTTACTAAGGGCCCTCTATCACGGTGCTCCTGATTCTAGCGGCAGGGCGACATTGTTACTTCCGGGTTTCTCCTTGCATGGTTCTTATTGGTTATTGGGCTCTGGCTCCACCCAGGGCTAGCCTTTTTAAACTCTCTCCTGTCATCTTTTCAGCGCCCTTTCGTGGTGTACCTGTACCTAGCGTTTGAGTTGCTGCTTGTTCCTGCTCCGTGTATGACCCATCTCGCCTGACTTTGCTCCTGTCGCTCCTGTGTTTTGCTTTCCGTTGCTGAATAGGACTGGCTGACTACCTCCATGTGTACCAACCTGGCTTTGGCTGAGTATCCGATTCCTTTGCTGACTAGGACTGGCTACTACCTCTGTGTGTATCGATTTGGCATTCCTGGCTTCTGACCCATCAGGGTGCGTACTCTGTGCTCCAATATGCCTACTCTCGCTCTCAGTAAATACCACTACAGTGCCTGCTTGGCCTGTCACTCTCGAGCTCAGCTGGAAGACTGTGTTGCTAGTAGCTCCGGTCGCTTGCCAGTATCCTTTGTGCTGCCTCCACTATCCCTAGCGTTCTAGGGACTCGATCACTTGCCAGTGTCCTATCTGTGTTGCCTCCGCTATCCCTAGCGTTCTAGGGACTCAGTCACTTACCAGTGTCCTATCTGTGTTGCCTCCCTATCCCTAGTGTTCTAGGGACTGGTCACTTGCCAGTGTCCTATCTGTGTTGCCTCCGCTATCCCTAGCATTCTAGGGACTCGATCACTTGCCAGTATCCTCTTTGTGTTGCCTCCGCTGTTATCTGTCTGGTCTAGCAACCAGATTCCACATCTGAGTAGAGATGGCTCATTGTACTGTTTTTTGTTCAGTGGCCTTCTGACCAGGATTTTGATCTCTCTAAATAAATGACTTGTGCATGCACTGTACATTTTGCTCACAGGAAGCGTGAATTTGTGTATACACTTTAGAGAATTTCTATTTGACTCCACACCATTTAATGTGTTTTTTTGATTGATCAAGTGCATACATAACATTTGATCAATCAAAGAAAATGGTAGGAACAAAAAAGTGAAAAAAATTCAACTAAGGTTGTTCGTATGTGAGAAATCTGCTCAATGCAGCAAAAATGATAAGGTCAGTAAATGGTGTATCATGTGTGAAGCTCACTAGACTGAGAAAAATATATGACAAAAAAAGATCAATAGAGCTTGATGGAACAAAAGATTACATGATGAAAAGAGTTGATCGTGTGTGCGGTCACTTGCCAGTGTCCTATCTGTGTTGCCTCCGCTATCCCTAGCGTTCTAGGGATTCGGTCACTTGCCAGTGTCCTATCTGTGTTGACTCCACTGTTATCTGTCTGGTCTAGCAACCAGATTCCACATCTGAGAAGAGATGGCTTACACTAGGTAAAAGGGGAGGGAGGGGGAAACTTTATCATTCAATTACTCTTGAACCACAACTCTGACAGTATTGAAATAACATTCTCTATGGCTCATATACTATGAAGATTAATGGAGCTGCTGTTTTTGTGAAACATTATCATCCCTTTAACTCTTGAGAATAGCACATTCCCTTTGGTATTGTTTACACCCAGTTATCGGTACTCTGTTGGCAGTGGTGAACCTTATTTGTGTTATTTCCTGCAAATTTGGCGTAAATATGTTTAGTAAAAAGAGTTTGAGCACAAGGTAAATAGTAGCGTCTTGTCCATTATACATTTTTTTATCATCAAGAAAAACATCATGAAAAATTAGCCAGGGTTACAGCACAATTTACTGAATACATCTTTTTAACAGAAATAACACAGAGATAAATACTGGGGGAGTTAGAGGCAGTCATTGTACTGTTTTTGTTCAGTGACCTTCTTACCAGGATTTTGACCTCTGTAAATAAATGTCTTGTGCATGCACTGTACATTTTGCTCACAGGAAAATGGTAGGAACAAAAAAGTGAAAAAAATTCAACTAAGGTTGTTCGTGTGTGAGAAATCTGCTCAATGCAACAAAAATAATAAGGTCAGTAAATGGTGTATCATGTGTGAAGCTCACTAGACTGATAAAAATATATGACAAAAAAGATCAATAGAGCTTGATAGAATAAAAGATTACATGATGAAAAGAGTTGATCGTGTGTGCGAATCGCACTTGATTGAACAAAACTTTATATCACAGAAAAAAGGTTGATTGGGCATGGAAAGATTACTTGATCAAACAAAACAATTCAATAACTATAAAATGTTAATCGTGCGTGTTACAAAATGCAGCATTAAAATACAAAATATTCTACAAAAAGGAAGTGGATATTAAAAGGCCAAAAACTAGTGTTATACCCATTGTAAATGTTCTTGCTTGTTCCATTTTATGTATTGTTAATGATGGTTAATGTTCATAGAAGATAACTTTAATTGATTCCTGTATGATTTGCTCTGTTTTACATAATAAATATCCAGGAAAGCACAGAGGGGCATTCATGAAAGTTATCCTCTACACAATTTAAAGGGGAAACTTCATGAGGACACTAATGTGGTATTGAACCCTAATTCAACATTATACAGCATCAGTAAACATCATAGACATGTTTTTTTTTGTTGATTTTGTTGCAAATTCCTATTTTTAATTTAATTTTTAATTTATTTTTCTCTCTCCACTCCCCCTCCCATCTCTATTATTGTAAAGCCTAGTGTAGAAGGCTTTATTTTCAGGCAGGCCACACAATGTTCCCACCCCGTAACAACCTAATAACACTGATAACAATACAACTCAACCGTCACATCATCTGACTGCCAGTGATTTACCAGCATATGTGTATTTGTGCGTACAATTATTAAAACGTACGGAAGAGTATTTGTCTATTGTTTGTGGGTTAGAATATTGCACACCACAAATGTAGGATTTGAGCAGAGAAAACAAAGGGTGACAAACAGCACACAGTGTTCTCTAATGTCTTAAGAAGAACTGGGAGGGGATGCATTAAAGGTCATTGAGGGGCCAAGATGGTGGTGGATTCAAATTGATGGCATATCAACAGAATGCACTGAAATCTTCTCCATCATATCCCTGTGAATGTCTCACCACTCTGCCACAATCTGCCAACATCAACATGAATCCACCATGCCAATTTTGAATAAAAATGGCTCATTTGCTTATGGAAATGCAGTTTCATGCGCCATTGTCATATTCATGTGGGTGTGTTTATATGTTAATGTGGCTATTTGTCACATACAATAAACTTTGCTGGGGGTTCACAGTCCCAACATTGTCAATATAATTTAGGCAAATCTGGTATCTTACTATATATATATATAGCTCATTATGAAGTCAGAAGTTTGCTCTTTCTTCTAGGTAGCTGCCCTCCCTTAACCCTGTCAGTTCCATAAGGATGTGGATTGCAATTCCCTGTGCCACTAAAAAGGTTCCAAACTGAGAGAATGACAAAGAAGCTATATATCACAGCCTCTCTGCCCTTCTATACTGACTGAACAAGCTGTGTCGGCTATCCACTGATCAGCTGAATCAGGTAAACAGAGGATTCACAAGGCACTGTGCAGCTGAGTGCCCTGCGAGTCCTTTGTTTATGAAAAAGAAAAGAGAACATTGTAAATAGAGGGGAAAAGCTAAGTGTATAATGATAAGAAACTGGTATTGAAATCAAAGAAATTACAAATTTATAAAGAAAAATATTTAGAATAAAGTAAAAATATCAAAGGCAAAAAATCAAAATGAAATGAGATAAAAGAAAAATAGAATGAAAATAATTTACATCATCCCACAAATGTTGGAAATGCAAAAAAAAAAAAGCTTGATATGCTAGTAAGGGGGGAAAATAAATAAATAAATAAATAAATATATATATACTAGTTGAACAGCCCGTTACACAGGCCACAGTGCCTCTGGCAGCCGGTCGCGGGACAGTCACGCGCAGTAGAGACTGCCCGCGCCACTGCTGATACAGAGCTGAACGCTCCTTCGGAGCGCCCAGCTCTGTATCAGCCACGGCGCGGGCAGTCTGTACTGTGCATGACTGCCGCATGTGCAGCAGTGTCTTCTGCGCATGTCCGGCGTTACACACAACTTAGCGAATTATTATATAGGATTTGTAGAAAAGGAAGCACTCACGACAATTAGGTTACTGCCTGGGTGCCGTATATATAATTTAACAATAAAAATAGAATCAGCACTCTCAGGGATCTTTTCCTTGATGCAAAACCAAGTTTATTTCAAAGATCAACATTTTGATCCCAACAGGGATCTTTGACAAAGATCCCTGTTGGGATCGAAACGTTGATCTCTGAAATAAACTTGGTTAAATATATATATATATATATATATATATATATATATAGATATATATATATATATATATATATATATAGTATCTAGTGTATATATATATATATAAATATAGTTCTTAAAAAGATGGCACTCACAGGAGCTTGTTAGATGAAAGAATTGTTGATGTTTATTGAATCTACGTTTCGTCCCTGCAAACTGTCCTTTATAAAGATCTTAGATGTGCACCCAGGTCAGACTATATTACTATTAACAGCGAGTGCAACCATTTCCAGTGATATATATATATGTATGTATATATATATATATATATATATATATATATATCTATATATTGATAATGAGCCAGAGTGGATAGAAATATTGCTATTTGCCTCGAACAAACAGCCAAAAAAATGTAAGCTAATGCAGTAATGGGTAAGAAAACGTTGATGTGGGGAAGGCAGTTGATAAGGTAAGAAGATACTGTGGAGTAGGATGGTGATATAGGGAGGCAAAAGGGTGATCTCTGGAGGGACAAAGATGATCTGGAGGGAGGAAGAGTATATGGAAAGAGAGAAAACTGATATGTGGGGAAGGTGGGAGGAGTAAGGTGGTGAAATGGGAGAGAAGAAGCTGATGAGGTGATAGGTGCAAGGAAGGTGAATATGGGAAGAAAGAAGAAATTATTAGGAGGTAAAATTATATAGAGGTTGGTGGGGAATAAGGTGTTATGGTAAAAGAGGGATGATTAGAGGAATGTTGTCTTTCATTTTGTACAGAGGAAAAAGAGGACTGAAGCTTTTGGGGTTCCCAGGATCACAATATGGCTTCTTTCTTCTCCTGTGCCCTTCCATGACCTTGATGAAGACATCATTATTTCACTCTGACCCACACTGAGGGCACCGTGAGGTATAAGAGAAGAGATAAACCAGATCAGGACAAGCTGGACCCCATTAGCTTCATTTTTAAAGAAGGCTTTAAACTATTTGTACTTGCATTCACAGGGATCATCTCCAAGTCCTCTCTGCCTTTAAGACCAATATTCCACTGATTGAATTATGGAGAAGGTGGAAGGAGGAAGGTGGTGATATGGGTGAGTAGAAGCTCATGAGGTGGTAAGGTCGAGGAAGATGATATGGATGGGGGAGGGGAGAAGAGGTTATAGGGAGGAGGAAGGCATTATTAAGAGGTAAAGTGATATGGTGGATGGTGGGGAATAAGGTGTTATGGTAAAAGAGGGATGATTGGAGGAATTTTGTCTTTCATTTTGCACAGAGGAAAAAAAGAGGAAGGAAGCTCTTGGGGTTCCCAGGATCACAATATGGCTTCTTTCTCCTCCTCTGCCCTTCCATGACCTTAACTGAGGTCTTGCAACATAGAGACATCATCATTTACTCTGACCCGCACTGAGGGCACTGTGGGGTATCAGGAAAGACAGAAGCCAGATCAGGATGAGCTAGACCCCATCAGCTTTATTTTTAAGGTAAGCCTTAACCTATTTTTATTTGCATTCACAGGGAGGATCTACAAGTCCTTCCTGCCTATATGACCAATATTCCTCTGATCTGATTGTTGGGGACCTCTTTGATCTTGTAAATCAGCTAGAGATTCTCACATTTCCAGCAATGGTACTAATCTTGTGGTACATGTCAGGTGATCAATTAATCCCCTGACAAACTAAAAAATAAAGACAATGGTTGCTTAAGGGGCAACCGAGCCTCTAAAGGAGCCCTTATCTCTTCTTCTCTGCACGATTACATTTGTTTGAAAGAGGAGAGACTCCTCCCCCAACAAGTTACTCTTTAGAGTACATAGGCAAGGGTTCTTCTAATGATCTAACAATAATTAAAAACAATTATAAATAAATTGCATTTTGGGTGGGACAGAAAGCCCATCTTACCCAACTCCCATTTTAAAGGGTACAACAGTACCCTCATTTGAAAAGAATCACCCCTTTTTTAAATAATGTTACTGGGAGTAATTGTTTTGGGTTATTATGTGATCACCCACCATTAGCACTTATTGTAGTTATTGGATATGTGTGGTTATAACAAGTAATAGAAATAGCCCCTAACTCATTCCTTAAGCCCAAGAGGGTACAGTATATCCCAGTCTGAAAGAGACAAACCCCTCTTTCATATGATGTTAGTCCTAAGAGTAGTAATGTTACATTAGTTACTGTGGAGTACAATGGAAAAACTACATTTTCCTACTTCCCATACCCCCCACACACAGCCCAAAAGTGATTAAAGTGCCTTTATTTGTTGGAAGAATTTTTCCTGTTTCAAACACGGGTGCACATGCTTGTCTTCTACTTTGAAGCCATTTAAATTATTATGTTAATTAAAAAATAAATAGAAAAAAAATCTGCCCAATCCTATGTGACCAATATAACTTTGTGTTTCCAGGACCCCTTATGGTATGCACACTAATAGTTATTTTTTCATAGGAGTGAAGTAACTGCATATATAGATCCAATGTAGGTCTCCTCAACAAGCCTCCAACAGCTTCAGTCCTGCGTACTGTGTACCAATAAATTTGGTAATTCATCTACTCCTCTTGTCTTTTGTCTTCTTCTTGAGAGTATAGTATCTAGTGGAATCCACTCCAAAATGTGTTTGTTCCATCTACCATCAGGTCTTCTTGCTATGTAGACTGCCCATTTACATTTCAGGTGCTTTACTCTTTCAGTATGTCATAGACCTTTGTTTGCTGATGAACCCATGCACACATTTTTCTGTCTCTTTTTGTTATGTTTAGAATTTGCTGTTCCATACTTCTCTGTGTAACTTTATGTTTTTGTAAGACTTTGGTATTCAGTGTCCATATTTCACAGCCATTCATAAGGACTGGAAGGACACACTGGTCAACAACCTTTTGCCTGAGGCAGAGTGGTAAATTTATCTTAAAGGGATAGTAATACTTCGTTTTATATTTATTTTATTTTGTAGGCATTAAAAAACATGAAGAACGATATAAGTCTTATCTCTCAAACCTTTATGGTTTGAGGGTTATTCACAAGCAAAGTTTCCCCTCCCGCCCCTTTTACCTAGTGTAAGTCATCTCTTCTCAGATGTGGAATGCAGTCCATAGACCAGACAGATAACAGCAGGGGACAATGTTCTTTCTAGAAAAGAATGAAAACCCTGCCCCCCTTGACAAGCTTTTCAGGTTTTTCCCTTATCTTAACTGAAGATTTTCCCTCTCTGCAATCTACCTGGGCACCACCCTTCTGCTCTGGCTGAGCAGTGTTACATCAGTAAAAGGGGCGGGAGGGGGATACTTTATCATTCAATTACTCTTGACCTACAACTCTGACAAAATTGAAATAACAAAGTCCAAATACTATGATGATTAATTAAAGCTGCTTTTATTATGAAACATTACTATGCCTTTAACTATACAGAAAACAGAGAGAGCAGAGATATACAGCACCAGACCCACCCCAATCAGGCAGAGGGCAGGGTTTGTGGGACTTGGCACTGATCCCTTAACATAAAATTTCATACAAAACTGACATTTTACATCGAAGGACAATTCAAGCAATCATGGGTAGAATTATAATAAAACTTTTTTTTTATAAATTATCCATAGCAAATAATGAAATATAAACACATAACCATGGTACTAAAAGAAAGCTGAATGTAAACATATAAAACACACACTCAGAAAAACAGGGAACAAGTCTATAGTCACAAGCATGCAAAATACCCATTAATCTTATGGAGTTAATATATCAGCATCATAAATATTGAAATCCTAGTGTCTGTGATGAAACATTTTAACCCTGTTGTGGATGTAAGTCATAATAGTAGAAATACTTTATCTCTTCTATAACCCAGTAGAAAAATACAGTTTAACTGCTTTTCTTCTCTTCCTCAGGTTATGTAAATTATATACTCAAGTAAGGAAGGTGTCACAAGACTGAAGGATGTGGGACCCCAGAGGTGGGTAAGTAGCTACCCTGTATGTGAATTAATCTTGGTAGGAAACAAATAATAAAACCACACCTTGGTATTTTACCTCTATTAGAGATGGTGCAATGCTTGACAGCACTGATTGCATGTGTTGCACACAACAACGTATTGTGACTTTGCTGAATCTTTCACCATGGGTAAAGGTGCCCCACTACAAAGTTAGATACCAAATGTCAGCTGAACCAGTGATTGATAAGATAACAGCAGTCAAGATCAAGAAAAGAGGTAAGTGCAGGAGTTTGGTGGAAAACTTGGTTGACAACCACCTAAGAGTTCACTAAATGGCAGAAGTTTAGGGTGACTGAATCTTGTAGAATGCAGTACCAGACACGGCAGAAAGCAGGTCCATTAGGGGAATGGTGGAGTTGCTGATATGTTTTACTCTTTCTGGACCTGACTAGAGAAGCTGACAGCTATTTTCCACCAGAACCTGACTGGAGAGGCCGAGCTATATTGACCTACTGGGACCTGACTGGAGAGGCTGAGTAGCTTTTCTTTTCTGGGACCTGGCTGGAGATGCTGGGAATTACTGTCCTTTTGAGATATGGTTGAAAAGTCTTAGAAGTATTGCCCTTCTGGGACCAAACTGCTGAATAAAAATATTGCTTAATAGCAGTGGCCAGGAAAACTACAGTAGGAAATGTGTATAAAAATTGGATTGACGTAATAGAGATACGTTAAAACAAGGTGGGTCACCAAGATGAAAAGCAGATGTGTGGTCTGACAGGCTGAAGTTGGCAGGAGAAAAGTGCACCAGGAGGATAATTCAAATCAGCAGGCAAAGGAGAAGAAATCATAGTAGAGGTAAAAAAACTGGAAGCCCAGGCTGTACTCAGAGAAGGCTGCACACTGAAAAAGGTAGGAGTTACTTTAAAAAAGGAGCTGAGCATGCCACTGACCATCCTTAAAAAAGAAAATGAGAGAAATAGAACCTTAATGTACAACCAAATCAACTGGAACTGCATCTGACATTATATGAAAAGCTAGAACCAGATCAGCCAGGGCGAGTCTGACCGGAGGGCTGCAATACATTTTTGTGTTTGTATTTTATTCTGTTACTATTTCACTTCATATATATATATAAGTATCCCATTTGCTTATATTATTTATAATGTTTAAATAATTTGTTGTTAGCTTTTACCCTGATCCTCCGTTTTTTTTTTTGTACAATTGTACAATCCTAAGCGATTTGAAGAGTAGCAATTTCAACTCTCAGTGTTCCTCTGTATGTATTAACGTAAACATGGGTCGAGACAGAAGAACTTACTTTAGTCTTGACTGCAAAACAACCAATGAATGATGTAATACAATCTAAAAAAAATACTCAACTACAGCGCATGTGTAGAAGACAGGTTTTGAGTAATGCAGGGAAAAATGTAAGAAATATTAAAAATATAACAATTCATACATCAATGGTCATTTGACTTAAATGGCCAACAAATATAGAAATGGGAATCAGGAAAAAAGACAGAAGAAATCATAGCATGATACCTTTAATAAAATTGATTAAATGTGATTTAATTTGCATTCACAAATGCAAGTTCCTATCTAGTAGGTAAATAAAGCTTTAAGGTGTAGATTTCAATACATAGGCATTTAATTGATGCATAGACTAAATTGGCAATTGCTGCACATATCTATTAACCCATTGAATGTCAGAGGGGTATGCAACCCATTGCTCTGTGTTATAAAAATGTCAATTTTTAAATGCATATTTTAGTTTGCATTATGCCACTTGGAGAAATCATCTCACATTAAATGTTATCTTCTTTATTCTAATCCAGCACTGAAAAGGTTCTTATAAATATCATCCCATCATCTTATCATAATGTGATGGATATCTTCATAGCATTAAAAGTGTTAATTTGGAAAGTACTTTGTTGATAAATTCAGAATATATAGAACAGTATTTTTAAGTGTGCCCCATGGATTAATTTATTAATGTTCCAGGAGACACAAACTCAATATAGATGCATTCTGATTAATGTAGCAACGTTGTGAGATTTTTCATACACTTGATTAAGAAATAATGTAATTATATAAGAGCTTGATGGAAGTACCTGACACAAGATTCCTTTTTTTATTAGTTTTTAGCCTGCAGTGCCTGAGGCTTCACCCTTTATCTATTAATGTTGAACACAACATTGTGAAGCAAAGCAATGCTTTGACCTCCCTTCCGGCACTCAAAGGTTTAAAGTTATATTACTATTTCTACTTTTTGGAATAAAGACATCTAAAAAACAATCCATTCTATGATGCCTTTGGAACTTTGAACATATTGGTTTGAAACTGAAATGCAATATCAAGAAAGGAAAATATTATGTACTTACAGTATTTCACACCAAAACAATTAACAAGTACACACAATGGCCATCATTTGCTAGACAGGGCACAATAGTAGAACAATGGTTAATCTCACTTAGCTATGCTCTTACAGGTAGAATGATTTTATGCTATTCCTGAAACTGGGAATAACGTTAAGTATATTTAAAATAGAAATAAACTGACCTTTCTAATACCAGCTTATTTAGGGTTGAAGGGCACAGGTAGTGCATGTAGCAAAAGAACTACTCTACTTGCAGTTCAAGTAAGATAGCAAATTTAAAACAGCAATAACATTTCTTACTTTCTGCAGAGGTAGCTGTCAGCCATCACTGAAAGTAAGAGTCCAGTTTCCAGCTTTGTCTACAGCATATAATATACATAGAAAGCATGAATGAGCATAAGTGAAATAAATGTTAATGTAAATACACTGTGCCTGAGCATGGGTTCATGATCCCTCATCCTCACCACCTCCTATATTAATCCCAGTCTCCCATTGATCCTCCCCCTTACACTGGAGGGTTTACATTAATGTTTCTTCTCCCTCACCTCCCCCTGGATAAGGTCCCAACCTTCTGCCCACTCAGGAATAAGTATGAGTTAACTGTTAAGAGTGTGAGATCAAGAGTTTGTGCTTGTGTGTGTGTGTGTGTGTGTGTGTGTGTGTGAATGTGTGAGCCTGTGCTTTTGTGTTCACGCATATGTGTGCACAACCTTTTAATTGTTTTACTTTTATATACTGCTGTCTTTTTTAACCTTCAAAGGCCTTGTCTGACCCTTTGAGGAACCAAGAGAGGTTAATGAAGAGACGCTATTTTGATTGAAGATAGTTATGAGAGAAACACCCATGATTCATTTAGAAGGACCTGGACCTCCACATCTGTCTTAATCAATCTAGAATGACTTTCAGAGGGACAAGGGGAAGGACAGCTGTCAAGAGAGAAAAGGAGGCCTGAAGAACAGGTGCAAAAGAGAGTAGGATGAAGTGGGAGAGAGTGAGGTACAGGAGTGTGAGATGGAGTTGAAAAGAGTCAGGGGGCAGAATGAGGGAGAAAGAATGAGATAAGTGAGTTGGGAAAAGAGGGAGAGAGTGAAGGAAAGGGGGAAAAGGGGGATGCAAGGGAGAGCAACACAGAAGTATAAATGTAATGATTCTGATGTACTAAAAAGAACTGGGGGGGGAGGGCTTTATACACTAAGGCGTGATAAAGAAGTGATAAAGTGGAGATAACAAAATTGGAGAACATTGGTTCCATAGAATAACAGAGGAACTGGAGAAGTGATAACACAGGAGAAGTTCTCTTTACCTTATCACTTCTTTACGCCTTAGGGCTCAATTCTATTACCAGCACTAAAAATAACACAGGCGCAATGTTTTTTTTAAAGTCAGTTTTTGCTATCCTATTACCCGACTTGTGAAAGCAAAATCAGCGGTAATTATACTTATCGCCAGTCTAAAAAAAGCCCATAGGAAACAGCTAGAAACAACATGCAATTAGTATCCTATTACCCATGCTCAGTATTACCGCCTGTTTTGTGGTTACATTTAAGTCAGAAATTTTGCACCTCAGAGGTTGAGGCATAGGAGCCATAAGGACAGTTTCAAAACCATCGTTGTTCGAACAAAAGCAGTGTATAATACAGTATCCAGCATAGAAATCCGAGATAAAGCCCCCCCCCCCTCGACATATTAACTTAAAAGTCGACTTGCAGTGCTTTCTTCCACCATATTAATCCAACAAATATTGTGCATAGTCGACAATTAACCCTTCCCCTTCCAAATCCGACTTACAGTGCTTTCTTTCACCATACTAATTGGATGAATATTGTACATCTGACATTTTAACCCCCCCTCCCCCTTGAAAAGTCGACTACAGTGCTCCCGTGACTTTCTTTCACCATTTTTATCTGACATTTTTCTTCTCCTATTATATTTGACATGCCCTCATATTTTGTATTGCAAGATTAACCCTATGAGTACCATAGAGGTATTGTAATGTGTTTTCTACCCCTCTGGTACTCACAGGGTTAATAGGCAACCTGTATATGTATAAAAAAAGTGTTTGTTTTTATTATATATGTAATTTGTGTGAAAATGTAATTAAATATTTAATTTATGTGTAACAATGATTTTCTTTTTTTAAAGTATATATGTAATTTGTATTAAAAAAAGTACTTCAGACCTCAAGAGGGGTATCATGACCCCTCATGACTCCCCCCTAGCATGGGGGCGACAATTGCCCCCTTTATTAATTAAAGAGCATATAACCTATGTTTCACAAGCACGTTTGCAAAATTCGTGCTACTTGTTTTTCTTGTAATGCCGGTTTTAGGGCGGGTAATAGAATCGAGCCCTTAGTGCGTAAGCCCATTGGAGTAATTATGGGGCAAAACAAGGGCACCATAAAGTACATATAATATTCCTATTGATTTAAATGGGGCTTATAACCTCTTGAATGCTAGAGCGGTATCTAACATTTACAATGCAATGGAGACAGCTCTAGCATTCAAGAGGTTAAAAAATTCCATTTAAATCAATGGGAATTTTTATTCGCCCCTATGGTGCAGTTGGTTTGCTCTAAAATTACTCCAGTGCATCAGCCTCAAAGTTTTGAAAGTTAATCTGGAGCAAACTTTATCAAATACATTTTATTTAACCCTTTGAATGGCACAGAGAGGTGTGCAATACATTATTTTGTCATCACTGGACACCCTTCTTGTACTCCAAGGGTTAATGAAATAGGCTGTGTTTTCACTGATGCACTTATGCGAACAATTGTCTCACAGAAGGATATATTATTCATATGAAGCCATGTGAAGCACTCATTTTTCAAGGACTCTACTCAAGTTTTTTTTGAGTGATTGTTTTTTCTGTACACATTTTCATGACAACCTTTTGAAGGAAAACTAGTGCCATCTTATAATAATATCCTACATCGCTTAATATGGCAAGAAAATCACAATTGCCCCTAGGAATTTTGCTCTTGTGATTTTGTTAAAGACATAAGGGCCACAGGAAAAAAGCCACAAACAGAAGGTGGAGACAAAAAGGAGCTCAGCCTCTAAAGTGTTATAAAACCGGTGAACTATGTACCCCCCAAAAAACAGGTACCATACCTAAAGAGAGGGGGTGAATATCTAGAAAACAAAATACGAAAAAACAAAACAAAAGGAGAGCGCCATATGAATAAGCTAATAATACTACTGAATGTTGCTAATACGCACATATATTAGCACACCTATAAGCCAATGAGGCAAAGAGACACAAAAAACAAATACAAAGATACAGACTTTAATAAAAATAACAAAACTTATACTAAACTATCTAAAATAAATAATATACACACTGTATGTACTGGGTAAAATAACCACTGACAGTATGGTAACAATGTGAAAAGAGGCTATATATGAATGAGTCTTAGTGCAGACTTACCTCTCTCGTCTGTTGTCCTCAACAGTACATGATGTTGCTGGGTGCTGCTTGATATGTGCAACAGGCAGTGATTAAAATTTATGACTGCCTTACAACACACTGCATCAGTGTAGGAATAACAGGCAATAATGGAACTGATGAGATACTGCAGTTACTGTATGGCAGTGGGGTAGCTGACACTATTGCATTTGAGAGGGAGCAAATGGCAATGCTTCTGTAGTAGTTCCCTTGGATGGGTCACTAGAAGACATTGCTTCATCTTCCTGTCCCAGGACCCTAGTGAAAGAAGCTGATGACGAGTCAGGTTGCTCACCATAGAACTTTCTGGCTCAGGCTGGGTTTCTATATTCTTCTTCCTCTTCTTTCTGCCTATATTCTTGGTGCCATTGGGGACTCTGGGGAGAGACAGGGTATACAGCAACAGTGGATGCTGATTTCTTTTGTGGGGGCTTGTCTTTAATATGCTTCTCATACATTTCATGGTGTCTATATTTCATGTGTGTTATGAGGGCAATTGTGCCAAGGTGTGTCCCCTCCTTTCCCCTTTACATTGTCTTGTCACATAAAGGTCACAGTGCCATTGCTAATTATTGCACTGTACCTACCACAAGAGAAAAAACAGTCCCACACCAAAGATCTCAGGGAGGAGGAGAAAGGTGAAGAAGAATGGCCTGTCATTGACAAGTGGAACCTGTCCTAGTCCTGCATCACTACTGCTGCACCCCATTCCCACTGTGAGTACAGTGGTCTGTGGCATAGTAGACTGCTCATCATCAGCCTGGTGCTGCTTCTCAGACAGATCAACATCTGGCCCTTGCAACTCAGCAACAGGAATTACAGCAGCAGCAGCAGCAGCAAACTCAACATTTATCACTGCTGGAAGTGGTGTTGATGCCCATCCCCATCTGCATATCTGTCTCTCATTTCTGCTGATGCTAATACTGCTAGCCAGTTCTGCCATCTTCATCATCATCTCCCAAAGGAACAATGCTGGGAAAGGGGAATCACAGGGTAAGGGGGATGTTGTTGGCTTCCTTGACCGCTAGTCTGGCTGCTCATCATCACTCCCCCCTTCTGCTTCAGCATTAGGATGATCAACAATCAAGCTAGTCCCAGCAGCTGCGGCACACTCAACATCATCCCACTCCCACTCTCACCACTCTCTAACTGCTGTGTGGTAGTAGTAGGACTGCTTGTGGATGACATGTGTGACTTAGGGTCCCCTGCTGTCACACTTGCCATCATCTCCTCCTGAGAATCAGAAGGCACACTGGCAGCAGTAGCAGCAGGCACAGGCAGCTAACCTGTCCTGCTCACACTGCTACCCACTTATTTCTATGCCTTTGCTGATGATGACAAATGTTTCCCCATACCCCAAGGGATGATGTAGGGGGACTGGAAATCACAGTATCTGGAGAATCAGGTCTCCTACAACCTTTCATGATGATGGTGGTCACTTTCTCTTCCTCTAACTCATTGAAAGCATCATGGCCCTTCCAGCTCCTCCTTTTTTTAATCCAGGTGCTAACAGTGTTAGCCCACACTATGAGCTAGGCTTGTTTTGCTGATTAAATCCATAGACGATAACCTTTTTCACTCTCTATCTCTCTAGGGGCTGGATTCTATTGCAGGTGCTAATTTTATCACTACTTTTATCTCCAGGTTTCCCCATAGACTTAAATAGGAAAACGTTTGATAAAACGGGAGGTAACATTTAGCACCTGCAATGCTTTCTTGGCTCAAAAATGCAAAGCACATATATTAAACAGGAATGAAGCTTGTAACCACTGAAAAACACAGTGAAAATTTTTTTGGCATATGTGAAAAGTAGAAATAATAAGGGGTTTACTGAGCATAGACTTTATAGCCAAAAAGGGGACAACCACAAGGTTTTTGCAACATTTCCCGCTGAACACCACGGGACCTGTCAACCATCTCTACTCATAATTATGAAATGTTTAAAGATGTAACCTGCCTAACATTTTAATCTATTCATTCAGAAGACACAGTTTAGTGGCTCCTAGGAAACTTACCCAGCATAAATGAAAGCCCTGAGCACAAAGCTCTCATCATGATCATGATTAAAGGGATAGTAATACTTAAGTATTAATAATCCCTGTAGTAAAGTCCTATTAAAATAACTGTATTGCCCCCAGTGTCATTGAGAGATGATCGCTCCTAAAGTTGCCCTCTCCCTCCCCCTTCCCCAAAGTCAGCGTTGTAGCTGACTGAAGGGAAATCCGGTCATTGATCATCAGGCTGCTCTGCAGCAGAGCCGCAATCGCGTTAATTAAAAAAAAATCTTACACTAAAACGGTCTTCTACGTGTGCTTGCAAACCAAGCACACGTAGAAGACCATTTCAGTGAAAGTTTTCTTTTTTATTAACGTGAAAGTCGTACGACAGGCTTCCCTGTAGTCAGCTGCAATGCTGACTAAGGGGAAGGGGGAGGGAGAGGGCAACTTTAGGAGAGATCATCTCTCAAACCATAAAGGTTTGAGAGATGACACTGGGGGCAGTACATTTATTTTTAATAGGACTTTAATATAGGGATTGGTAATACTTAAGTATTACTATCCCTTTAAGCATGCATAACACAAAACACGTATATCAGGAGTGCTGGCTTATGTTGCTGGACCTGAATTATGTGAGTCATTGGATGTCTTATGTTCTATATTGATTATACTGTTTGGAATAAATTTTGGACTTTTTATTAATGTGTTCATTATTGCTAGTGCAGATAAGTGTAGCCAGCTGTTTGTAGTTTAACATTTAAATCTAGACATATCCTTCACCTTTCCTTCTGTGTTTATAACCACTTCAAAATTACATATTATTTTTATATATATAATTACATATTATATTTATACCAGACCACCCGAGCAATATGCTCACTCCAGTTCTACATACTAACTAAAACTTCCCCTCCACTGCTAGGAACTCACTGAGAATTCCACAATATAGGAAAGAATCTGCCTTCTCATTCTGAAAGCCTGGAACAGCCTATCGGAAAAAATATTATCTTCTCCCAGTCTAAAATCCTTAAAATTAGCTGCTTATTTATTTTTCAAAATAATATGTAATTGTATATAAAATATATTTTTATTTATATATGTATGTTAACTTTCTGTTCCACAATTGCAAAGCAGACTTTCACTTGTGATTTACTATCCATGGAAAGGGTCCTGCTACACTGGTGTCTCTAAACGGCTCCTTTAAGAAATGCTCCTAGTGTAAGGACTCTGTCTAAATTCATACATGGCACAGTATTTGGAAATATTGGCCCAACACAGAACATAATTACAATAAAGTACCGCACTGTGCCACCAGCAAACATAGGTTAATTTCTGAAAAAACACACTATATTACAAATAAAAAGGCTAGTAGATTACTTAAACCATTTTAGTTATCTTTTGAATGAATTAAGCTTATGGTAATATGAGCTGGTCAACTTTAAGTATACCTGACTGAGTGAAGAATTGATGAAGTAGATAAGTTGTTGAGGAATGGCAAAGAATTAGTTAAAGAGGTAGACTGAAGGAAAAGGTGGAGCAATGCTGGGGAAGACCACCTATTTCATAGTGGACACAAAACAATTCCCCAAACTACTATTGAATTAAATGGGGCTTTTAACCCTGCAAATGGCATTCAAGAAATTGAAAGCCTCATGTAAATCAATAGTGATTTTTTATTTGTCACCCGTAGTGTCAATGATTTGCTCTAGAATGGATCCCTTTTTTTATGTATATGACCCACATTTATCAAAAGGCATAATTATCTGATTGAACACATTTTCCCTTTTGTAAATATGGAGCAATCCTGGGACAATGAAACTGCATCACATGCAACACATTAAGGTTGCCCATATTCATATTAAAGCAATGTTTTGGAGATCTCTATAGCAACCAGCCGTTTAACCATTTGAGTGCCACAGTGGTGTCTAGTGCAATGCAATGTGTTGGATACTTATCTGGCACTCAAACAGTTAAAAGCCCCATTTAAATTATTGTGACTTTTCATTTCTCCCTTATGGTGTAACTGGTTTGCTCCAAAATGTATCCATTTAATACAAATGATTTGAACACCTGACATAAATTTACTTTTGGCAGCAGAAAAGCATTTATGTCATGTATTTTATGCTGTATGGGGCCAAATCTTCTGGAAATTTTACGTGCACCTGGGAACCTCTGGTTGCCTTCCCTCTCATACCCCCATTGAGATTTCCTTGCCTTCTAGGGGGGTATTCAGTGTAGGTATGGGGGAAGCTGCAATATGTTCCCTAGGATCTAGCATGTTCTAGTGCAGGGCTGTCCACGTTCAGCCCTCAAGGGACTCCAACAGGCCAGGATTTAAGGATTTCCCTGATTAAGCACAGGTGAGTCAGTCACAATGAATGATCCACTGATTAACTCACCTGTGCTTAATCAGGGAAATCCTTACATTCTGGCCTAGTGGTGACCCTTGAGGGTTGAACTTGGACAGCCCTGTTCTAGTATAGGCTGACTAGACCTCACCTTTAACCGGGGACGCATAGGAAAAATGCATACTGCAGGGCTGCTTTAATTTCAACGAAACACTGAAAATGTTTATTTCCTATGTGTCCCCAGTTAAAGGTGAGATCTGGTCAGCCTATTCTAGTATGAAGATAGACTGGACCATATCCATCATGATAATTAGATATTATTCTGGGCAAAACAACTGAACCATAAAAGGAAATGGAAATGACCACTGCATTTAAAGGGACTTTTATCTCCTGAAATGTTAGAGAGGTCACCAGTGCATTACTTCACAATGTGTGGAAGGTCTCATTAGCATTCATGAGGTTAAAAGGAAAATTTAAATCAATAGGAGCTTGTGGAATGTTAGTTTTCAACCACTGTTGGAACAGAACCTATTCTGAGTAAGTTTTATTTCCATGGTTATAATAATAATTTTATAACTTCAGTTAACCTGAAACTTTGAAATTTCAGTTGTGCAAAATGTTTTGACTGCAAAACATTCCCAGAATGCAACATGTTGTTCCAAGACTTTTTGACATGCTTCCCCTTTGTTTTTCACCAAATTCTGATGACCATGGCTCTTTTATTGTAATAAATATAACTCCTTGGAAACAGTTATATCATTATTTTGTAAAATGTTTTGAGGAAACACATTTCTACAGACCAATACCTGTCTTACTGTGGCTTTTCAAGTCAGGATTCATTTTTTTACCTGCTTGGGGTTCAGTTGGAGAAGGCTTCAACTGGATTTTTTTGTTTTGCATTTGTTTTTTTTTTCTTATCCTGGGTAAACAAGGGTGATATGGATGAACATGAATTTTTTCAG
The DNA here is from genome assembly GCA_037306005.1 of Rhinophrynus dorsalis. Classification (NCBI taxonomy): domain Eukaryota; kingdom Metazoa; phylum Chordata; class Amphibia; order Anura; family Rhinophrynidae; genus Rhinophrynus; species Rhinophrynus dorsalis. Next base: position 81,727,164 of record CM074723.1, read on the forward strand.
CTTCATCAACTATTTTGCTGTAGGCTCTCTAAGGGGTTGCTCTTACATTGGGGATAGTGGGGTCCGTTCCTACCTTCTATAACATATAAGGATGAATGGCTGAGCTGACCTTACCAGGGCTTGAACCTGCAACCCTGAGACAGTAACAGATTCAGCAGCAGGTGCATTAACCAACTGGGCTAGCTCACCAGCATCTCTATTATGCATTCTTAATGCCTCCTGACAAAAGGTAGATTTGGGGATGTCTAGCCTGGTCACACTGGCTGCACCACCATGTATTCTGCTACCAGAATATTAATCTGCTTCTCAGGTTAGATGGGTAAATGTCCCAGAGCAGAGTCCAGCTTCCTTGTGTTGCAGGGTTTCAGTAATATGTCTACATACACTTTATTATTTGGACAGTACTGACATGGTTAACCTTTTCCATGCCAAATGGATTCTCTGTATTGGACAATCATCTGGCATTCAAAGGGTTGTCGGTTAAACTCTCCCCATTTAAATAAATGAAAATTTTGTTTATTTGTCCTCTAAGCAGTTAGTTTGCCTCAGAATTACTGTACTTTTCTTTAGTGCAGGAGGCCCTATTAAGTATGTGTTTAACCCTTTGAGTGCAAGAGGGGTATGGAACGCATTGCTTTGCAATGCGTTCCGTACTGCTCTGGCACTCAAAGGGTTAAAGGGATAGTAATGTTTCACAATAAAAGCAGCTCCAATTAATCTTCATAGTATTTGGGCCATGGAGAGTGTTATTTTAATACTGTCAGAGTTGTAGTTCAAGAGTAATCCCTTTTACTGGTGTAATACAGCTCTCCTCAGAGCAGCAAGACTGTCTGGATGGATCACAGAGAAGGACAATCTTCAGTGAGTGTAAGGAAAAACCTGTCGGGTGGGGCAGGGTTTTCCGTATGTTCACAGTAAGAAGATTGTCCCTTGCTGTGAGCTGTGTGGCCAAGGGACCAGATTCCACATCTGAGTGGAGGAGGCTTACACTAGGTTAAAGGGGGAGGGGGTAGTTTATCATTCAATTACTCTTGAACTACAACTCTGACAGTATTGAAATAACACTCTCCATTTCCCAAATACGAGCCCTTTAAGTATGAGAAAGGGTGTTGAAGAGGTAGGTGGATGTGCAATTTGAAGAGATAGGTGTGTGTGTTTATTAATCTAGTAAGGATCGTCATGGGTCCTTATGGTGAGTTCACCCATGAGGGTCCTGGCACGTCATGGATTTCAGGGCTTCCCGCATGGCTGCACACCTGAACACGATATGGCAAAAACAAAAAAAAAATCTGCAGTCTTTACTGCTGGCCACGAGCATGCCTGCCCTTAAGAGGTTAAAGAGCAAGATGACTGTGTGTTCAAAAGCTAGGTGAGTGTATATTGAAGAGGCATGTGTAAGTTTGATAAAGAGGTTGGTGTGTTTGATGAAGAAGTAGTGTTGAATGTAGAAGAGGAAGGTATGTGTGTGTGTGGGTGTGTGTTGAACAGGTTGGTGATTGAGTTGAAGATGTAGGTGTCAGTTGAAGAGGTAGGTGAATGCGTATGCTTGTGAGTGTTAGTGGGTATGTGTAGATACACTAAAGAGGCAATCCCACATCTTATGCAAAATATTATATTGAGATTCCAATCAACTAAAAAGCATTAGAGCCTGACAGAAGTTTTTGTATCAATAATACAAACATGGGAGACTGTGCTGTTCACAACCATTCTTTCAACCAACCTTTCCCAAACTTCCAACTGTAATTACTTTTCAGCAACACAGATACTGTTATGTTACATTGAAAAGTGGAAGTTTGGTACTAAAAGAAAGTGTCCCCTCTCACCCATAGCACTCACCGCCCTCCTCCTCCGAGGGGTTCATGCCTCTCAGTTTGGGAATCAATGCTAAAGTTATAGCATGAATGGAAAAAACTAGGACAACAGATAAATCATATAGAATAATGTCCTAATTGGGCCTTCTATACAATACAAAGAGGAGAAATCAAATAAATAAATCTTCTATATACCCCTGTTAACATAAATGGGAATTTTATACCCTTAGATGCTAGAAAAGTCTTCAACTCATTCCTCCCCAGTGTGTTGGACACCTCTCTACCATTGTGTGGTAAACATAGTTTGTTCCAGAATTCTCTTCATTTTTGCATGAGGCCCACTGTGTATACTAAGCGATACAGTGAAAATTAGAGACTATAAATGATTTGCACAAGTGGAATCAAGGCTTTCCTTTACAATGTGTTTGAGACTTCTCAAGCATTCAAGGGGTTAAAAAGATGAGAGACACTTTCATGTATCAACACGGATTCAGTATTATCGGTTGGGTGCAAAAGATGTCTCAAACTCAAGTAAAGATTCTTAGTAAATAGAAAGGGCCTTACATACAAAAGATGAGAGGACTACACACCAATTACATCATAGGGATAAAATAAACAATGTCACAAATTCTCTTTGATTTGAACGGGGCTTTCAAATAACGTGACCAAATATCCTTTTAAATCGGGGACCCTTATAAAAATACACACTGCAGGGCTGCACTGATTCCTGTGCTGTCCTGGTGGATGAAGTTTTCATAAGCGTCCATGATTTAAAGGGATATGTGATCACCGTACTTTTATCTCCCTTGAATACTAGAGAGGTCCCCAATGCTGTTGGAGAACTGTCTATCAGTAGTTAAAATCAATGGGTGCTTTGGAAATTTTTATTCCTACCCTATTAAACAGTTGATTTGCCCAAGAATTTTTCCCTTTTGGTTTTTGCATAAGTCCTATAGGTCCTTAGTCAGAAAGTTAACCCTTTGAGTGCCAGAGGGGTACACCAATAGCATCGTAGATTCTGAAAATTCAAAATGATTTAAATTGGGCTTTTAACACCTTTAACCCTTTGAGTGTCAGAGGGGTACGCAACGCATTGCGCAATGCGTTGCGTACGCCTCTGGTACTCAAAGGGCTAATGCTAAATAGATCTCTAGTGCATTGCAGAGAAATACATCTCTCTATCATCCAATGGGTTAAAAGCAACATTTAAATCATACACTGTTATGTGGTGGACTCTGGTGCAGCACCTGTTGCCGTGTTATGCTTTATCCTTTATTGCAGCTTGTAAGGAGCTGATTCTGAAGCTAACAGATCTATTCTGTAGTTTACTGTAAAATTCACTCTGCAGTGCTTGGGAGAGAAAGAAAAATTCCTGAAGTGTTGACAATAGCTTGTATAGAGGCACACAGGCAAAGAGGGGGGGCTGAAGTTGCTTTACTTTAGGAGTATTTGTGCTAGCTAGTTCTCTGGACACTTGAGTGAAGTGTTTGTGTGAGTTGTAGACAGTGACAAGGAGAGGTAAAAAAAATTAAAAAAACATACCTTTGAGACTGAAAATTACAGATACTAGGCCTCTAAGGACATTATGGCAGCAGTATCATCTCCCACTACAACTAAGACCAATATTTGTGCTGTTACATTTAATTGTGGACTTCTCCACTTCAGCAGTAGCAGGCTTCCAATTCCTTTCACTCGTTTTAAACAGTCAAGGAAGCAACAACAGCAACACAGGTAGTAATGACTACTACTCCTTCAAACTATTTTTCTCTCTTTCTCTAGCTTCTCTAACTTCACTTTTCACAACTACAATGTCAGCTAAAACCTTGCAGCATACATTGGTAAGAGAGTACAACACATAGTAGACAGGAAAGGAAATCTTTAAATGTACCAATTTCATAAATATATTTAAACTATAAATAACAATAATGCATTCACAATGCCTTTTTCTTGGGCTTTATGTGCCTCATTGTCCTTAACCCTCTTATCTACAATGCTGTTTCCTTCCACCCCATTTACAGACCTCCTGATCTCCAGAATCAATGCCTTTGTGTAGTGTGAGATACAGGAGTAATACTGGTACAGGGTTCTATTACACTGCGAAGGAGTATTTCACAGGGACCATTGAACAAGGACCAACTCTAAAGTGGGTATACTAAAAACAACTCCTTGACTACCATATGCCACTTCCCACTTCATCAGAGGCATGGATAAAGGGACATTGCAGCATAACTAGATGTTCTGTGTATTATAGTACTGCAGGTATGCTCACATGGAGTTTGATGGTATCAAAAAGTGGATATTTAAATGCATTTTTTATCCATGGTAATCTCATCAAAAAAAGAAAAATAAATTTTGTCTTTTCTGTGAAAATCCCAACGAAAATAAAACAGGACTTTTCGCCAATCCCTACTACAAACGTATTTGAATATCTATTTATCTTTAAAATTGAAACTTTATTGGGGTACCTTATGTATAATAGCATGTGTATGATCCTTGAGAACTGTTATATTACATATTAAGGGGTTGATTACATTGTAGTTGTAAGAGTTATCAAAAGATTTGATTTAATAGTTTTCCATGGAAGTCTATTGTGAAATTTGCAGTGGAAACCAGACCTTGGTTTGGGCTAATGTTCATCTGTATACTTATCTATCCTCATTTGAATATATAAATTGAACTTAAAGGATTACTACATTTGATCATAAATTCATGTGATTCATTTTGTAGGCCAATTCATCAGTAGATGGCAGTCTACCATTACCTAGTAACATAGTGAGTTAGGTTGTAAAAAGACCATCAAATTAAACCTTTGCCCCATAAACCAGAAAAAAAAGAGAATTACATAAGCCTTCTTATCTCTAAAAATATGTGTTAGTCTATTTACCTACTAATACACAGTATGACCCTGTATGTTCCCTCTTGAAAGAAATGCATTTAATATTTTCTTAAATGTATCCACTGTATCTGCCATTATCACAAAGAATTCTACAATTTAATAGACCTTACTGTAAAAAACCATTCCTCTACTGAAGTGGAAACCTAATTTCCTCTTAAATAACTTAGACTGTAAGCTCTCACGAGCAGGGCCCTCTGATCCTCCTGTTCTACACATCTGATTGTACTATTTAATACCTCTGTATGTCTATTCCCCAATTGTACAGCGCTGCGGAATTAGTTGGCGCTATATAAATAAAGAATAATAAGAATAATAATAAGAATAACTTAAATAATGCCACATAGTAACATGCTTTCTACTAACTATGTGGACCAATTAGTTTATGGCCATAAATTATCTTGCTTTTACAGCTTTAATCACTAATGTCTCAAATTTTACTGGTCCAATTTAATAGCTTTAGGAAAAAATCGATTAGTCACTAGCATACAGGGGGGGCATTTTATAAATATGATGCACTTTGCCTGCCCTGAAGGCACTCTACTTTTGTCTATATGTCATGTTAATACTCTTGGTTGATTCCTGCTGATTCTGGCTTGGATTTAAAATCATAGCTCTCAACACATTTATAGTAAATACTTTATTCTAGTGTATTGCAAATCAATTATTTGGTCTATTGAACAAAAGCTTTTATTAGCTACATGTATGAACTGTTTCACAAAAAAAACAACTACTAGCTAAGTTAATATAAATTGTCTTGTCCATTTGTTTTTTCAAAAGATCTGTTGCTTCCGATTTCAGCAGAGGAGTCATATTGTGGAAGGAACTTCATTTGTAATTAAAAGATACCTTTCATTAATTAAAGCTTTAAAATCCCCACAGGGGAACAGTAAGGAGAGGAAAAAGAGCAAAGACAGGTGATCTCACCTATAGTATTTCACAACATATTAAGGGAGATGAAGCTGTTATTCATTGTGTGGGAGCACTTTTCTTTGTTATCATAACCCTCCTTGCATTGCTCCTCTAGGAATTTTAAAGCTTCAATAATTGCCATTTTGTACATGAAAATTAAGCCCATATCCACAGTGTCACTACAGGGCTAATATTGGAAAAGGTAGACCTTTTGTGATGGTGAGTTTCTTCTATTTTACATTGATCACTACTTTGGGTAAGCAGACACCCTTAAATCAGTTTTCTCTCAATAATCCCAGATTCTGCACAAAAATTCAAATGGAAAAATTCTACCTCACCCTTATTCCTCAAAGGTCTTGTCCGTCCTTTAAATATTGTAGTAAAATACCAACAAATACCAGTAAAAGTATGAACATTAGCAGCAATAGTACAACTGACTGACAAACGATGCAAAAACATCTGCATACTGTACAAACTAAACTTTTTGGACCAAAAATAAATAATTAAACACTATCATCATGCCTGTCATATAGAAAAAAGCCAGAAAATCCCAAGGGGTCTTCTACCATTAGACAAAGAAGTACAGTCGAGTACAATGTTTGGTCTATGAAAAAATGGCTATATATGTATTTAATAGCTACAGCTTTAAAAATGTAGTTTCAGACTTTCTTTATGTGGAGTGGAGTTGTTAACTATATGGCATTGATGGATAAATGATCCGTATATCAAATATACTTGCATTGTGATGTAATATGTTAACCTTTTAAGTATGTTATTTTCATCAATCATGCATCCCAACTTTCTCTTAAACTATATTGTTTGTAGGACTTTAGTTTTCTGATAAAGAATATAGTGAGTGAGAACATAAATGGCACAGCATGAAAGCATTTTTATGTAAATGGTTTTGAAGGTAGTTATAGGCACAAAAGCTACTGTCAGCTAATCAAATTATAAGAAATGTAAAGGTCAAAACAGCATAAATTCAATATGCTCATAAAATACTACTGGATTTCACAAATTTAGACCTGGTTGGAGTTGTCAGGTGTGGATGACAAAATAACCTTATGGAATGTGGGGGTCGCCATTCATCAGTAACAAAGATATTTGCATTAATAATTCTCAAAATGGCAAAACAAGTGGTTTGATTCTTGGGCAAACACAATTGTACAGCGACTTTCTAATTCTGAGAAATACAATGTATACATAAGCAAATTGTTACATGCTATGGATAAGGAGAGATGTATGAATTCTCAGTGAGAATATAGGTTAATTAGCTAGCTGATTTAATTTCGACTGTATGTTCTTGATGTATGGAAATATAGAGAGAAACTGGAGCATAAGAGGATTAATCATATGGATCAGTGGAAAAATCTACATTATGGATGTGATCAAGATGGAATCATACCCACACATACAGAGAGAGAGAGAGCTTGAGTTTAAGACCATTAAATGTAATTCTCCAAATAATAAAATCAAGGACACAATGTCTAAACAATGTTCAATGATGAAGGTTTTTATATGTAGAAACAATGATCTGAATATATAATTTTTCAGGTTGGATGCCACCATATACAGCATAGGTGCATACGCATTTGAAAATATTTAGTATGTATTTTATTTATATAACATTAACCCTTTGCCTGACTGAAGGGTGCCAGATGCATTGCTCAGTAAGAGAAGGGTGGGCCAGGTCATTGGTCAGTAATGTGTTGGACATGCCTCTGGCACTTAAAGGGTTTCATATTTCATGGCATTATACTAATGGGTTACAATCATACAACTATATATGTTGGACACTGACTGAAATAGGAAGTATAAACGTCCTCCTCACAAGCACAATAATGTATTCAATCTACTTGTGCAGCCCCTATATACACTGTTATATCTTATATTTTTTAACAATATTCTTAATGGGGTGTCTGAACTGATATCATGATGTTTATTGTTAATAGAGCAAGTAAACATTTAAATGTATTTAAGATGACCAGACCTCACCATTGTCTATGAAAATGCCAGTCTGCAGTGCTACACAGGAATCACTACAACCATGCAGCATGTGTTTTTCATATGCAGCTTGCATTAAAGGAAATACATGATCATGTTAGATACAATATATATAATTATTCTTTCAGTATAAATTCACACTGCTCCTTGTATATTAACTATTCAAATAAAGCATTTAGCCCAGTATACAATGTGTCATTCACAATTAGTATATTATGAAATATAATTGTTCTATTACTTTGGATTAGGTGTTAAATACATGAATGAACAGAATACATTACATTATCTTTCCCAGCATATCCAATAAAAATAAAGAATTCTTCCCTCAAGCTTTAGCATTATTTAAAGTTAAATATTAAGTCCCTGTTTAATATGTGGATTCATAATATTTTATCTGGGTTATAATAATTAAAAATGTTATTTCCATTAAAATCATCTCAGTATTCAAAAGATATATATTCCTGTATTGTATAACAGTTAGCCACTGCTTTAAAAAAATCCAATTTATTGGAAATCCAATTACGATATAAACCACCAGATTGACTGTTTAATGTTTATTTCTTCTCTCTCTCTTACACATTGAATTGCTGTAAAATCACTGCTTTTGTGCATAACTGTTTAGAGAGTTCTGCTACAGTTAATAGACATAATGTATTCTTTAATTATTTATGTTTATTTAATGATTTAGCGATCACCACACTTCCTGATATTGGAATTTAACCCTTTTAGTGTCCCTCTGGCACTGAAAGGGTTAGAGCTCTTAAATAGTACACTGTTGTGTTATCAGTGGAATTTCAGAAACTGCATTACTGACTATTTAGTAGAATGGGCTAATGATGTCAAGTAACTTGGTCAGATATGCTTTATAGTTTATTGTCTTACTAGTGTAAAAACCTGTGTACATGGGCCAAGGTTCGGGTAATGTTAAGAGGCCGCTACTTCACTGTTCCACATAATGCAGTCTTGCGTCCCCTCACTCACGCAATGCAATCAAGCCTAGTAGAGACTGCTCGAACGTGGCAAACATCCTATATAGGATAGTTATTTTCAGGTGTTTTTGACATTAGTTCTGACATGTATTACTAAATGTGTATTTTTTCATTCTTTACTATTTGTTGGATTTTGTGTGCTTCATTTAGGAATTACTTGAAGAGATAACACTTTCATTTTGTGCAATGCTATTGCTAATTCTCAATCCTTAACAATTTAGTTAAAGGGATAGTAATACTTAGTTTTATCTTTATTTTATTTTGTAGGCATTAAAAAAACATGAAGAACGATATAAGTCTTATCTCTCAAACCTTTATGGTTTGAGAGATATTCACAAGCAAAGTTTCCCCTCCCGCCCCTTTTACCTAGTGTAAGCCATCTCTTCTCAGATGTGGAATCCAGTCCATAGACCAGACAGATAACAGCAGGGGACAATCTTCTTTCTAGAAAACAATGAAAACCCTGCCCCCCTTGACAAGCTTTTCAGGTTTTTCCCTTATCTTAATTGAAGATTGTCCCTCTCTGCAGTCTACCTGGGCACCTCCCTTCTGATTTGGCTGAACAGTGTTACATCAGTAAAATGGGCGGGAGGGGGAGACTTTGTCATTGAATTACTCTTGAACTACAACTCTGACAGAATTGAAATAACACTCTCCAAAGTCCAAATACTATGATGATTAATTAAAGCTGCTTTTATTATGAAACATTACTATCCCTTTAAGCCTTTGAGTGTCAGAGGGGTACAGAATGCACTGCAAAGCAATGCATTCCGTACCCCTCTGAAACTTAAAGGGTTAAGCTTCTGTTTTGTGAATTACAGTTTGCAAAATCCTCAATGAATAACTTAAATAGAAAAAAACAATATTAACCCTTTGAATGCCGGATATGCACACAGCACAATGCAAAGCAATACGTTCAGCCCCTCGCATTCAAAAGGTTAAACATACTTGATGTGTATTTATGACTTATTGGTACATAAAAGTCCATCACTCAAGTAAGGTTTGTGCCTTGGTGCTGTTCTTACCTGTTGAATGTGGAACTGTGTGAAAAGTGCACTAACTATACAGACTAAATTAGCTGTTGATTCTTGCAAGGAACCTTTCTCAAGATATTTGAGAGCAAGGACTAAAATATTGATCTCATTACCACAAGACTATAAATCATTTTTGTTGATTAACGTTTTTGTTAAATAACTGTTTTACCACTATGTACAAAGTCATGTGAACGAAATTAAAATTAACATTTAAATATGATTCTTGTTTTGAATATATTCATTTCCTTTATGTTTAGATAGTAACTCAGGGTAAATATTCAGCATTTTGCAAAAAGCATATAATAAAAGTAGACTTGTCACCCTAAGGTAATTGAGCTCTATTTTTAATAAGAAAAATAATTGTATTACCCATTAGCGTGTACTATAAATAGTTTTTGGGAAATAAACTTTTATTTGCTAGTGACACAGTAAGTCGATTTATGCTAATCAGTTTTCTCTGATGGACCAAAATGACCCTACACTGTGACAGGAATGAAGCTGGGGGACATTTCAATAGCACAGTGAGTGATAAATCTGCCTTTGAACATAGCTAATCAGCATGCTGCAGGGAATGTGCATGAATTGCCATACTGTGCCACACTCTACCTCTAAACAAGAGTAATTTCTCAAAAATATTTATTTTACAAAAATGGCTAATACAGCAAATGGGAAGATTTTAATTGTCTGTAAAACAAAATAACTTGGTCCATTTTAAGTATTTTTTGTCTTTTAGATACACAAAATACCTTTTTTCCTGTGAGACATAACAATAATAACATTAACACAATTGAACTATCACTCTCAGTTTTCACCTGTTAACAAAGGTTTACTGATTTTTTTTTTGTTGCTGTTGTTGCCACTAACAGTCAGTTTAGGAGTCTGAGAACTGACCTCAGTGGTTGTCTCTGTGAATCCTCTAAAATCTAGACATTCAAGTCTATGGGAGAAGGTGTTGTGTGCATTTTGTCTCAGGCTCACTAGTATATATGCAATGATAGCTGGATGTGTCAGATTTCTGATTTTTCAATGTCCTTGGTAAGTCTGCCACAATTTGATAAAAATTATTATTTTCCAGTTTTCAGTGTTTTATTTTTATTATTCTAAAAAGCTGACAAGGGGCAATGTGCAATAGATATTACATTGCTAGACAAAATATTTATGTGGTACAAATACATGTTTCAGTAAAGATTTCCTTAATATGTTGGTATGTTTAAAACATAAGGCATGAAGGAAATTGACTGAAAAAGAATAATGAGCAAGTAGTGACCTGTATTTATGAAAAAAAAATAACTTCAGAACTCATTCCGTTAATTGCTCAAGTCTCTTTAAATTATGGCCAGCTATAAAATGCTGTGATATACTATTTCCGTTCTCCTGGAGAAGATTACATTTCTAAGAGAATCTGGGCTACTATTTGTCAGCGAGGCGTCAATTCAACAACACATTGTGTCAAACAGTGAAATAAGGAGAAAATTAGAGAAGTCTGCCCATTAAGGTTAATTGATTTTAAAATACTCTATTATCCAAAGATGGCAACTAATTATTTCTTTCACGGCCCCAGCATGTTTCCGTTAAATGCATTAGTTGTTCAAAACTCATGACGGGCGGTAAAGGAGCATAATCACAAGTATGCATTTTTTAATTGGTAGATACTTTTTTTTTCTTTATTTTATTTGTAGAAGCAAATTTTAAAGGTACACCTTTTTTAAATAAAATATTGATAGAATAATAGTAAACAAAAAATGGAAGAAAATGAAAATAAAAGAATCAAGAGACAATGTTAAGATATTACATATCTTGATTTAGTTTAGTTTCTAGTAGGAATTTTTACCCTTGTTATAATAGAAACGCATAATGCTATAGGAAATGCAAATACACAGAATGCACATACTATTCGCAGAAAAGATAAAATGTACAGTCTGGGTGAAAGCTGACTATAATGTTAAAAAAGTATCTAATGCACCATTGTTACAAAAAGCATAATTCCCATTACTTTTACCTGAATCAGACACCATTTTCTAAAAATGGTTACAGTTAATTTATTTATTTAGCTAGAGTTACATAGAGAGCTCTTATAGTGAAGAAGTATGTGTGATTGTAAATCATAAGGAATAGGTTCCTGTTATAGGCAAGCTAAGAGATAGCAAGATATTAGAGGAAGATTTAACATTAGGAGGGTGAATGCAAACAAATCATTTGAATCAGTGTAGTAGTCACTGAAAAATACTCTTTCCTGAGACAAGACATTAGATCTATGTAGCACTAACAGATCCTATATTTTTTGTGGCACTAGTACATGCACAGAAAAGATCCTGTATGTGTGGCCAATGAAGTCCAACCATTTTGGATATGGAACACTGAGTCTTCTCTGGAGCAAAGCTGCAAGACCTGTGGCTACAGTACACATCTAGATACCTGAACTGTACATGTAGATCCAAGTACACATTGCACTATTTTGGTATGGTTTGCCAGATTGTAGTGGGAGAGTGTCTTGCGAAGAGACTGTCAGGAATTTCTTTTTCTTTGTTTCATTCAGTTTGTTACATGTGTTCTTTCTTGATGTTTAGTCTCACATTACTGGCTCACATGTTATGAATGGGTTTAATTATAGCCTTATAACAGTATTATACGTGTAGAGGGTTGGAATGTTGTTGTTGAGACAATGTCATGTGGGCGCTTGTAGTTCTTCCTGATAGGATGTGTTCCCTGTTGGGTTTTAATTTTGTGTCCAATCATGGCTAAATACTTCCTTTTTCAATCAAGTTTTTTTGATTGCTTACGCAGTCTACCCTCTCTGTAGTGCGAAACATGTCAGACTACATACACAGTTTACACCCTTTTGCTGTGTATTGATTTTCTTGCTCCCCCATTTTTTGAGCCATGTTTGATCGTGACTTTTAATATATCAATAAATATGTGTTTTTAACATTTCCACATATGTAGTTTTTCAATCCCGACACAAGTGTTACAGGATCACCTTGCAAAACTGGGAGTGCTTCCACAACCATTGTTTGTATGTTCCAGTTTCACATGCAGATTTGGGAACGCTGCTGTTGGTGAGCACCCTTTGAATGCTGGTGAGTCCTTTATGCCGATTTACTTATCAAACTGTAACGTGAAGCATCATCTCACCTTTTATTTGTAGGAATTTCTTTTTACTTTGCTTGTAAATTACAGTATAGTACCAAGATGGCTTATATTACAACAAATTAGTGACCAGATTTATATGGGACAGACAGGGCTTTCAATAAATAAAATAAAAGTCTAATTCTCTGAAGACTAGATTATTGAAAATATTACTGCCTTTCTTCTTTCTATTCTTCAGTATATTCTAGCAGCTAGAATAACTAACCTTGCTCCTGAAGTCATCTTTTATTTTCTCTAAGTGTTTTAAGTGTTTTTCTTCCCCTGCATTCTCTTACATTTCTTCTCTTATCTTGCAACACCCCTTCCTTTCATCTGTCTTCTGCTCAAGGTTTCTTTTTTTCCATTCTCTACACAACTCAAGCAATATCTCACTGCAAACATTTTCATTGGATGTCCTTCGACTTTGGAATGAACTCCTCATCACCATTCATACCAGCTCTCCATACCAGCCAGCTGATCTGCTTTCTCCTTCAGAGCTCTGAAATCCCTAACCCTCCAAAAAATCAGATCTACTTGCAGTCTAAAATCTTTAAAAATAACTGCTTGTTTGTATTTAAAACCAAAACTTAACTCTATATAAATGTATATATATATATATATATATATATATATATATATAATCTCAAAGGATTGGCACTCAACAGGAACATTTATTAAAGTAGCATGTCGATATGCTGCTTTAATGCATTTTTCATAAATGTTTCTGTTGAGTGCCAATCCTTTCCGATAAATATACATGAACTGTATGATGGGCACCCAGGTCTGTATTAACTATTGAGAGTACCAGCTTCAATTTGTATATATATATATATATATATATATATATATATATATATATATATATATAGCTTATAAGTGCACAGAGGCATGGGTGACAGGAGGGAAAATTTTAAAGGCTATGCACAGACACTCCACGGACAATCTTAGCATAGTAATTGGAGACATAATATCACCAGAGAGGTCATCTCTACTTCATCATCTTTCTATCACATCTTAGTACATCTCCCTCATCTTTTGGCTCAAGTCATGTAATAACTCAACCACAGTTCACATAGACTGCTAGAGAAGTGTCTTCTAAGCTGACTATAGCAGTCTATGTTGCTGAGGAACATCCAGTGAAGCTAGTAGCTGTGAGCCAGAGAATTTCTGGTTATGTACCTCTTCATGATGACCAAGGAGGTCAGATTTCTGATCTCTCAAACACAGCTGACAGGAAATGTTTTGTGGCTGTGCAGCAATTGTTTTTTTTAATAAGTCTGGTCACATTGAAACATAATTTGTAAAAAAAAGATAATTGATGATGACAAACATAATAATGGCCTGCAATACGTTTGTATGATATTTCTTAAATAAGCAACGCTTTTTCTATATAGCCAGAAAAGCACTTTATTTGTGCTCTACATTTAGTTAGTTCATGCAGCACACACCTCCTGTTATAATATTGCCAACTGCATATTTACATTTACATGAGGAAAACATGACATTGTTAAAATGATTTCTTTTCTTCAGTGCAACAGCGAATGTACCTTTAACCTTGAAAAGGAAATTGGCATGGAAAGAGCTAATTGAACATTTGGAAGGAAATAAAGTGTTTTTCTTGCAGTAAATAGATTTGATTTTTTGGGAAGAATGATATGTTCTTTCACATTTGAGCAAAACATTATTTCAGTAAAAACTAAAAATTTTATGATATTTAAATGTCAATTTAAACTACATTAAATACACGAGAAAGTGATGCTGACTATAATGTGCATACATTAAGACTGGATTTTACTGCAGGTTATAATGTTATAATTATATTTATCCCCAAAGTTCCCTATAAATTTCAATAAGAATCTGTGAGATAAAACCATTTATCATGTAAAATGGAATCCAGCTCTTAGTAACAAACAAGGATGATACAGGAAGTGCATACAACAATATGACAAACAAGCAAGAAGAGATTGGTAATAAAATGTGTGGAATGGCGAAAATGGTGCAAACTGATTTCCCTGCTAGTTCTTCAATTAAAACTATCATGGTTAGATTTATCATAAATTGTAAAAATCAATGGGAAGGTTTCCATTTTCATCATGAATCTTATAGCTGCATTTCATGCTCAGATTTCTTATTGGTTCTCTTCTTAACTATTTAAATTGCACATTGACTGTATCAAATATATACTAGTAGAGAGAGCTGGAGGTGGGGTGTATTCAAGACTTACATAAGATGTTATAATGTTGTATACAACTTAAACCAGTGATAGGCAACCAGATTCAGCATTTAACACACCTAAAATGATATACATTTTGAATTAAAATTATTAATAGAGGCTTAAAAATATGAACCTATTTGATGTTAAAGAGGACTCCAATGCACTGTAAAACCTCTCTAGCACCCAGAAGGCTAAGGTGGAACAGTGTAAATATAAAAACATATATGATCTGAGGTGGGGGGCAACGTGGAAGCCCCCCACTAGCTGTTGCTGGACAGCAATTCCCATCATCCAACAGCCATTGGCTGCTGAAGGATAATGGTCATTGTAATCCGGCAACAGATGATGGGCCTCTTGTTGACCACCCTTGATGTGAGGAAAAAGAAAAAGTATGTGAGGGAAATTAAATCCTATTACCACCAAACAGAAGAAAAACTGGGGGCCGCATGACAAGCTTCTGATGGACATTCTTAATTTGTGATTGACTCAGAATATTCTAAGCTTTGAATGAATAAGCTTTTAGCTGCTGCACAATTTATAAGTATAGTGTCTGCAAAGGCTTGGGCCCCACTTAAATAGTATATGTTGAGCATAAAGACCACCGTACGGGAGCGCTCACCGAACCACCACAGCATAAGACGACCACTTCCCGTTGTATAAAAAACTTTCAAATGTTATTAGTAAAACACTATAAAATCATCAAACACGCTTCATAACCCCTCACTGGGAAGTGAAGATGCAAACACTTACACCTAACGCATTTCATGTAGATAAAGACACTTAATCATAGGCTATCACATACTTAAACAAAGACATTATATATACAGACATAAAGTGTGTTCTAAACCAATCACATTCATGATTCCCTCAATCATTTATCTTAATTTAAAACAAACAGCATCACGCCTGTATGTATACGCTCTCCTCCCAGACAACAGTAAGACGCTGCTATACGTCATCAAATCGGGACGGACCAATTTCATAATCAGATGTGCAGCATTTAGTAGTCAAGGTTACGAAAACAACTACAATTAAACCCGTAAAAAAAAAAGAGAGAAAGATCTTTATTTCGGTAATATATAACAATCTTAAAGGATGTCCATCAAAGACCAACTCATTGCCGGGAGAACAGTGCTAGATTTCTGTAATGGGTGTTTGGCTTTAACATATTTGACATAAATGTCATGGTCTGTGTTTAATGTGTGTTATCAGGGAGGTTGTCCCAAGGTGTGTTCCCTCCTTTCCCCTTCTCACTAACTTGTCACAAATTTTGCACTGTACCATTGTTGATCATGACTGCACTGTGCCTGCCGGAAAAGAAAAATAGTCCCACACCCATGACTTCTGGGGGAGGGATAGGGAACAGGTGGAAAAGAATGGCCTCTTTCTTCTTGTCCTCCACATTCCCCTTCACTTTCTGTGGCAGCGGATAATGTTGCTGATGCTGCCTCAGATTTAGCACTGCACTAGGACCAGGAGTATTGCTGGTGCTGGCAAGTGGACCTTGTCCTAGTCTCGCATCACTTGTTGACGCCATTCCCACTGTGTCCACGGTGGTCTGTGGCACACTAGCTTGCTCCTCAGAATCCTGGTGCCCTTGCATCTCAGTAGCAGCAGGCATTAGAGAAGTTGCAAATTCTGCAAATTCCAAAAGCTGATTGCTAGTGGTGGTGGTGGTTGTGATGCCCATCCTCATCCCTGTCTCCCATTCCTTTTCACTTTCTGATAAAAAGGCCATCAATGTCTCTTCCATCATAGCTTCTCCAACACCACCACCACTAGTCCCTACATGCTGCTGCTCAATTACAGGCATCTCACTGATGCTTGGAGGAGGTGACAAGCAATGTGACAGAGGGTCCCCTGCTGTCACACTTGGCATCATTTCCCCCCCCCCCCCGAGTACTACAAGAAACACTAGCAGCAGTCAAAGTATTGGTGGCAGCAGGTTCAGCACTGGCAGCAGATACAACAGTAGTGGCAGCACATCTGGCAGCAGGTACAACACTAGTGGTTGCCGGTACAGCAATGGTGGCACTGGCAGCAGGGCAGCACATCTTGCAGCAAACACAGGCAGCTGACCTATCCTTCTCTCACTAGTACTACCCTTTTCTCCCTCCCTTCCCATTCCCTTTTCTCCCTTCCTTCCCATTCCCTTTTCTCCCTCCCTTCCCATTAAATTCCCCAAAATCCCTTGGGGTGATTTAGGGGGACTGGACAGCATTGGTTCAGTAGCGGTCCCTTCCTCCTCAGACTTAGTGGACACATAAGGGTCCTTCCAGCTCCTCCATTGATCATTTTTCACCCTGCTCATGGTGATAGCAGTCACTATGAGCCTCTCCTGCTTCAATTTGTCCAAAATATCACAGCAGAAGAGCACAGCACATCTATCTTGCACTGTAGCTGATTCTGTTATGAAAACAACGTAAATCAATGGGTGGAAGCTTTCTAGCAATTGAAAAAATGGCGAAAGATTTTAGCCAATGGGTGAAAGATGTGAAAATTTTAAGCGCTAGTTTTAAAGCGGATTTTCCCATGAAAAAGGGGATAACTACATGCTTTTTTGCGAAATTTCTCAAGGGAACACTGCGACAACTTTCGCTCACCCCTTTTGATGACAATATGGGGTCCTTTTACACCCGCATTCCTTAGGCAATATTAATAGACATGGTATCCTAAGACACAATACAATATTCATGTATTCACCACTCTGAACCTATATTCCGGTAGGAGAAGAATGGTAGATGACCCCTCATTACATTCAATAAGCCCTTACCCCACTGACAAGTAATGGGGGCTTATAGGGTCAAACTAACTTTTTCTATTTGTGATATGAAAATTATTTTAAATGAATGTAATATTGTGTCTCCAAATGGCTGCATCTAAATATATGCAATATATTGCATATCCTTTTGAGATAGAAACAAATAACATTAGTCTCACACTCTATAAAGTAAATAAATATCTCTAATATACAGGCAACATATGAACAAGTTATTCGACACATTAAGGCCTTGATTCAATTGTGACTGGTAAAAGAGATGGTAGGGCAAAACTGGCTAATAGTCCTTTAGCAAAAGGTGCTAACGTAGCTATTCAATTGCCCTACCAACTGAAACCACAACAGACATTGGGCCAAAGAATCTGACTTATGGCCAAACTTCCATTGTGTGTTTTTAGTTCCCAAAACTCACTTTAAATAGCATGAGTAGTGGGAATGCTTGGTGCTTAACACACTGTCAATCACTGAGCGTGAGCTTAACACACAGTCACCCTCCCAATCACTAATCTTACAATAGCCCTAACAGTGAAGTGCAACAATACTACTCCTAACACTGGCCTAACACCCACAACTGTATAACACTTACCTGTCATCCATTGTCCTTCTTCTTTTGTCATCTTCTATCTGTCTTCTTCTCTCCTGTAGTCTCCTCTTCTTATCTTCTTCTTTGTTTCAAATAGTTACCGGTAAAACAAAAAAAAAAGAAAAATGGTCAACAAACACAACTTGGAAATATGTGAATTGTTTAACACCTGGGGTTAAAGTAATGCATCATTCCAAGTCAAAAAACAATATTACCCCAATCAAAAAAATCACTGTCCCAATCCATTTAGCTAAAAACAGAGTATTCGCTCTAAATAGAAAGAAAAAGGTTAATGTGAAGTGAAGTGAGGCTAATAAAATCATCCACCCCCCTTGGTACCTTTTATGGGAAATTGCATCCCAGATGTTTAGCTTGGATGTGTGCTTCTTCACCTCCCAGCCAATCATCTTCTAGTTGGATTTGTCATCCCCCTGCTAGGAGCTGATTGGCTGGGAGGTGTTTAAAGGGATAGTAACGATTCAAAATAAAATCAGCTCTAATTAATCTTCATAGTATTTGGGCCATGGAGAGTGTTATTTCAGCACTGTCAGCGTTGTAGTTCAAAAGTAATTGAATGATAAAGTATCCCCCTCCCACCCCTTTTACTGATGTAACACTGCTCACCTCACAACAGAAAGGTGGTATCTAAATGGCTTGCAGAGAGGGACAATCTTCAATTAGCATCAGGGAAAAACCTGAAAAACCTGTCAAGGGGGGCAGGGTCTCCATTGTTCTCACAGTAAGAAGATTGTCCCTTGCTGTGAGCTGTCTGGTCTTAAGACCAAATTCCACATCTGAGGGGAGGAGGCTTACACTAGGTAAAAGGGCGGAAGGGGGAAAGTTATCATTCAATTACTCTTGAACTACAACTCTGACAGTATCGAAATAACACTCTCTATGGTTCAAATAGTATGATGATTAATTGGAGCTGCTGTTTTTGTGAACCATTACTATCACTTTAACTCATCTTAATGC
This sequence comes from Rhinophrynus dorsalis, assembly GCA_037306005.1. Taxonomy (NCBI): domain Eukaryota; kingdom Metazoa; phylum Chordata; class Amphibia; order Anura; family Rhinophrynidae; genus Rhinophrynus; species Rhinophrynus dorsalis. Next base: position 81,746,485 of record CM074723.1, read on the forward strand.
CTAAAGAATAGAACTGAATTGCAAAAGGAGACTGGGTTTTAATGTATTTCAATTGGTCCTAACTTTAATATCCAACATGCTATTTTTTTAGCTGGTATTTTTTCATAGCGCAAAAAAAAATGCAGACGGGGTTTTTTTTGGAGTCGGACCTAAAACTGTCATTCCAAAATGAGCTACTTACACCAATCACTAAAATCCCATCTCCCACCAAACTAACTTTACACAACTGGAATGCAACAAAATAACTATTATTCCATTCTAAACAATTAAATGGATAGTAATGGCTGCTTTTAAATATAGATATAAATGTAGATATTAAAAAAATAAATCAATTGTATAGTCTGAGACATATAGGCTTCTATATACACTTAACAAGTGTAGTTTGAGAGATATAAGCTCCTAAAGTTCCCCCCTCCCACCCCTTTCACAGGCGTCAGTGCTCTAGCTGACTGCATGATATCCTGGTCCCGGGACTGCCCAGTGGCTCTGCAGCAGAACCGAAATGGCACTATCTAAAAAGAAATACTTCAGTGGAACGGTCTACAGAATGTGCTTGCAAACTAGGTACATCAGTTGTGTACTGCAGAGAGTAAAAACACACACAGCAGTTGAGTAATATCAAACAAACACACAAGGTACAGGGGGAGAGGGAAACGTGGAACATTGCAGGTATGTGGGAGTATATTGGTAGTTCAAAAATTGACTGCAGCAATTGTTGCTGCAGTGTGTACAATAAATGATGATGATTCCTTTCCACCTGGGGTAGATGCAGTTTGTCAAGGTCCCACCAATCACACCACACCAGTCCTCCATCACCAATACCATACACATCTGCCACATTGTAGGTTGTACATCATCATGAATATGTGTGTTGTGAGGTGTATAAGTTAATGGTTACTAACTGTGTTGTTGTAGGGTTTGCATGGTTGCTGTAATTCCTTGCATGGGAAAGGCACACTTTTTTGTTGCATTATGCTTGTGGCTGAACCTGCTTCATAAATGGACACAGGTGGCATCTAATAAATAGACATGCGGGCAAGAACACAATAGCACAAGCACAAACAACTTCGCATGAGCGTTAGAGCCAACTGTAATGTAAATGGACGCAAGTGGTGTCCACACAAAACAGCTAAATCGTGGCACCCAAAAATGAGCACTGGCTAAACTTATCGCTGTTTAAATGCATGCACCATGCTTGCTTGAGCTCCAAAACTGAGACTAAACAATAGCAACAACAGCAAAATATAATGCACAGTGCATATAAAATAGATTCGTAGCTATAGTTAAGTTAACGCAAGCATTGAACTTACACCCACAATAAGTTATTTATACATGTGAGAGTCCAAGCAGGAGCGTCCAAAATGGTGCTTGTGCGACACGTGGCTGACACACAAAGGTATACACAGAGAAGTTTGTTTTAATGACCAATACCACAATTGACACAATAATACCCTAGTACTAGCAATAATATTTAATAAAAACAATAATATTATAACATGAATAATACACTGTATATGATCAAATATACCAACTAGCCAAATACTTACTGCAGTTCAAATAAAAAACAATATGTAAAAATTATAGTAGAAACACTATATGTTGGTTACTGGGGTGGTTTCCTAGAAATATAGTATAAAACAGCAAAAAGAGATACAGTTTTATACTTAGCTATCCTGGGACAATCTTACGATGACGGTGTAGCAGGAAAGAACGCAGGCGAGGAGAACTGGTTTCATGGCACTATGCACTTGGCTGCGTCAACTGGAGGAGGTCAGGTGTCAAAGTGACTCCTAGGCTCTTATTTCTGGAAGTTTTCCCCGGATCTCCTTGGCTGTGTCTTTTATTGTTGCTAGTGCCGCCCCTCACCTGCCCACTTTACCTGCCTTGAACAGCCCCTCTTACCTTCCCCCTAGCAGTAAAAGAGGGAAAAGGGAACTGGTCTATTCTTGTCTTCTCTGTTTTTTTGTTCAACAAAACAGACAAAGAAAACAGGGAAATTGTCTGCAAGATGGTTACCTGCTGATCTTTAGTGCGTTTTAGAACACAGGAACATAAAAATAGGAGCAAATGTATTTGGAAAAATGTCTCAACATTACACCATGTAATTGATGCAATTTTGTAGCAAAATTGCAGCAACTTTATCTGTGTCCATAACATTCCACCTCTTGGTCCTATGCCATAAACACTAAAGTTACTCACTGGATAGGTAGCTCTCTGACTGTATTAAACATACAATGTGTACACTGCAGGAAATACACAATAGTACAGCAATTAACATCTCATGTACAACAGTATTTCCCAGGCTTCCCAACCACCCAGATAGTCCAACATCTGGTGCTTCATACTGCTGTCAGTTTGGCTATATTGTGATTAATTTTGCCCTTATTAATCATGATATAACTGTAGCATTCTTTTCCTACCAGCCCGCAAACTCCTCCTTTGCAGCAAGAAAATAGTCCAGGGATAGGTGATTTTGGAGACCTACCGCCCTGATCTGTAGCTGTTCCTGAAGCAATTTCTTAATGGAAACTAGTGTGGTGTCCAGAGCATCTTTGAACAGGTGATGTAGGGCTTCTATGCGGTTATAGGACCAGTAAATGCCTCAATTTGGGAATACCACACCCGTGTTACCATGATCAGTCCCCATAAAATTTCACCACCTCTTATTCCTAATTTTCCCACTAGGAAATTCAGTCGTCTTTCAGATGACAGTTATCACAGATCCCAGATGACACTCACCCTCCCAATTTCATAGTAGCCACTTGTATGCCCAATTCCCACATAGAAAGTAAGTATTCCTTGGTAGCACATTATTACTTCCAACTGTAGAGTTGGTGAAACAAGTTTCCATCAGCCAGGTGATCAATGGGCAATTCAACTTCCGTTTAGTGTATCTGGGGGTAGAATTGACATAGCTCACTATGGGGGTGCTTTCATTGATATGCATCTCCCAAGTATCTCCCTCTGTGTAACCTGTTATCCAGGCTTGTGTAACGGTTTTCAGGCACTCAGACAGCAGGTTTGAATAAAACAGTTTTATTAAAACAAAAAATAACGAACAAGGTCGCCCTCAATAGGCCACACATATAATACATATACTGTCAAAGGACAGGCTCAGAATAGCGACTGGCAATCAATAGTTAAATACATAGGAATCTTCAGTCTCTGTTGTGGTGTTTGGTACGCCCAAGGTGAATAAGAGGCAGCAATAGGTGCTAGATTGCACAACACCTTAAGTCCACTGATGTCATTAGCTGCTTGGGTAATGCAGAGACTGAGACAGAACGCTGCAGAGCAGTTTACAGATAGCCCCCACGGGCGTGTAACGGAGACAACTTATAATGCAGAAGCGTGAGTCGTTAGCCCCCACGGGCATATAATGATGCTGCAAGAGCGTGAATTGCTAGCCCCAATGGGCGTGTAATAGAGACCAACCGTACAGTGATAGCTTGAGCCAAATAGCCCCCAGGGGAGTATGACAGAGACACTATGCACTGCAAGAGCGTGACTCGCTAGCCCCCATGGGCGTATAAGGAGACCAACCGTACAGCGATAGATTGAGCCAATAGCCCCACCGGGCGTACAACAGGAACCACCGGTGCAGAGAATGCTAGAGCCAATAGCGCTTCACAGGCATGTAACCGGATACCGACTACTCTGCTTTGGATGACAATATGAGTCGCCGTCTACCAAGGCCCCAACGTGGCTGGCTCAGCAGGAGCAGCGGGAGTATAACAGCTCTGCAAGAGTGAACAACAGCACCAGGTTGGATATATAACACAGCAAGTATAATCGGAGGCTCAGCGTATAATGGTATCGCCCTGCAAGTGCCAAGGAAGACTCAGCTTTGGGTAGTACAGCTCTGCAAGCGTAACCGGAGACTCAGCTTTAGTAGTACAGCTCTGCAAGCGTAACCCGAGACTCAGCTTTAGTAGTATAGCTCTGCAAGCGTAACTGGCGACTCAGCTCAAGAGACACAGCTCAGCAGGAGTTAATGGATACAGTCTCGATCCAATCAGACACAAACACAGCAGGAATCAGAATGTCACCCAAGCGACAACAGCGGCAGGAACGTCAGCCAGGCCGGGTCAGATCACGGAGGAGATTCTCAGACAAGCCAGATCAGCAATGAGCAGGAACGTCAGCCAGGCCGGGTCAGATCACGGAGCAGGAACACAGGAGAGTCATCAGAACAGGCCAAATCGGTACACCGGAAATCAGGAACACAGGAACTCAGCAACAGCACCACTGGCTCTGGAACACCACGAAAGGGCACCTGACAGGTGCCACTAGTCTGGTATAAAAAGGGTCACCAGGGGCGGGCCAAACAGGCTCAACTAATAAGGGAGCAGCACAAGAGAGAGTGACAGAGGGAGATCACGGGAACCGTGATAGCTTGGGAGCAATTTGATTCCCCTAACTTGATGTGGTTTGAGTACACACATACAGCTCTTGAAGTAAGAGTGTTAATTAAGTGGATGCATTTCTCTGAATTGGGTTCACCGGTCTCTCTATAATATCCAAATCCAGTCTTGTCAAGTTGTCTCATTTCTCACTGTGAACATGGGACTCCAAGGAACGGTTACCCTCCTTCCTCACTGATGGGGAAGGCGCTGCAAATCCAACATTCAGAGGAGTTGTTCACTCTTGCACAGCTGGCCAAGAGGTTCATAAATGTGTTGGAAGACCATGAGTTCAGAGGGGCTACATGATCACCAATCTGTTTGAGGGAAAGAAGACAGTTTTACAATCACCATTTAAAAATAAAACTTTAGTATTACCAGGACCATCTGAAATAACCTCTCCTTTCTGCCTGTGCTGATCATTGGATCACGGTAACATCCACACTTTGGACCCCACTTGCACTTGTTTATACTCATCATAGGATACAAAGATTTTTTGGGGAACCCAGATCGCCACCTTTCTTAGGATTGTACCAGCAGTTACCCGACTTGGGTCATTCCTAGACAGAGATGCTCTCCACATTTGTCCATCCATACTAACACTCCGTGCTGTACTACAACACTCTTTTATCAATTTGTCTCCTATTGGAAGGATTAACTTCTGCCAATCCTTCCCACCACCTAAACCTGTAAATTCAAAATGGTTTGTTAGCTTGATTCTAAACCTATTCTCTCCAATTGATTTGGGGAGACTCCCTGTGAATGTTAATCTTTAACAATCGGATCATTATTTCTACAGGTGTGCATATCAATATTTCAAACCTCCTCTACCCCGTGGCAGAGGACCAATGTAATCCATCTGACATATTTCACCTGCTGAAATACCCTTCTTCAAGTGCCCCTTTGATTGGGTAGTAAGGGGCCACCTATTCTTTCCGATTGATTTGGGGAGACTCCTTGTGAATGTTAATCTTTAACAATCGGGTGCATATCATAAGGAGATGCATAGCCTAAAGGTCAGTTGTTCAGACGCATCAGTTCTTGACCTGCTTGGGGATAGTTTCTGAATCTGTTATTTTAAAAGCCCATTGCACCTTTCAATCAACCCCGCAGCTTGCGGATGATGGGGTATATGAAAGATCCACTTAATCCCTGAATCTAACTGACCGGTGAAGCGTGTACCTTTGTCAGTTTGAATCTCTGTGGACGTATCATAGGTAGTAACCAGAAGCTGCAGCTTCTTCAGGGTGTAGGCTTGATAAGCACTTTTACAAGGAAGTACTCTCATCATTCCGGTGCATGTGTCCATGGCGGTACAACAACATTTCAAACCTCCTCTACCCCATGGCAGAGGACCAATGTAATCCATCTGACATATTTCACCTGCTGAAATACCCTTCTTCAAGTGCCCCTTTGATTGGGTAGTAAGGGGCCACCTCTTTACTTTGTTACAGACGGGGCATATTTGTTTAACAGTGGTCACAGGTTCTAGGGTGACAGGGAGTCATCTTGCTCTGGCCCATTCCAGGGTAGCTTTGTTGCCTCAATGTCCTCCGGTCTCATGTGCCCATGTAGCCACATGAAGTCAAACGAAATCCACAGGGTCTCGATTGCTGGTCTTCAGGTTACTAATGCAGGTCAGTTCATCGGCGATCATGTGGCGTTCACATGTCTCCCAAAGTTCCACACCACCCCATACTGGTTTGCCATGTATATGCCAATGGTTGTCTCTCCATGTAGTCATCCATGTGGTACAAGCTTTGAAAACAGCCCAACTGTCCATGTAGAAGAAGAGTTCCTGGGAATCAGTTTCTTCCAGCAAGATAGTTATGGCAACAAGTTCAGCATATTGGCTTGAACCTCCTTTACCTTATTCCTGGATCACACCTCTCTGTACATGTTGTATGCTACAGCTGTCCAGTGTCTTCCTTTGTGGGACATCACAGCTGACCCATCAGTAAACCATGCAATTGGCTTCTGAGAATCTTGTAAATCCTCATAAGGCAGAGCAGTCTTGATGGGAGAAGGCTGTAGCACAGGTATCTTGGAGGTATTAGGATGTGTCAAAGTTTTGAATGTCACAAGACCATTGAGAAGCCTGGTTAGGTCCTTTCTTTCACCAGCTTGTATTTCACCTCTTTCTTGTAGGTACCATAGTTTTACTTTGGGCCACCTCAGCACGTAGGAGTAGGCCTTCATCATGCACCCAGCCTGCGATTGGTAAGTCTGTTTTCACTGAAACTGGGGCCTTTAATGTCATTGTCTCTACATGCTGCAGGGCAGTGTATGCGGCAAGTAAGTTCTTTTCCAGGGGCGAGTACCGTTGTTTGGCACCAGCAAGATGCTTTGACCAGTACCCGATCAGTACCGACTGCTGGCCTTTAATTTTGTTGCGCTGCCACAAGCCCCAGGACATCACGTTGTTGGTCACCATCACGTCAGATTGGAAAGGGAACACAGCTTTGATTGGACCAAGACCTTGGTGCTGTAAAATGGCTTCCTAGGCTGTTTCTTGGACAGTGCCCCAAACAAATACAGTCTTTTTGCAATTCACATTGTAGATGGTACGTAACAAAGTCCAAGATAAGGTATCTATCCTCCGGTTGCCTCACTTGTGGAATCTCTGCTTGCCACTTCATCTTTCCTTTTGATTGGATTCCATTTTTAATGAATGCTTGTTTGGCAGGTAGACGCACATTCTACATACCTTGTGCGTCTTTGTTACTGAGAGAGCTTCCTTTGCCTGCATTCTCCTTGTATGACCCAGGTAGTGTTGACCTCCACTTCTGATTTAACCTGATCTATTCCTGTTTGATCTCCTACTTTGACTCTGCTCAGATTTTGACAGCGCCTTCTCCTTTCTGCTTATGTCTCCTGGTTTTAACTTTGTGCTCTTTTTTGTGACTACAGCTTGCTTGCTATATCTCTGTCTCACCCAGTTCAACTCCTAACATATACCTGAATAAAATTCCATCTACTGTCTTACCAGTTCTGTGTTGTTGCTACTACTTGCCTTTAGTGCTGAGATGAAGCCGGCTCAGTATCAGTCAGCTGTGTCTTCTGATCACACTCCCTCCAAATATTATAACAAGCAGATTTTCAGTTCCACCAACTTATCCAATCTTGTGGCCAGACAGACAATACTTACCTGGAAATAGATTGCACCTCCTTAAAGCTACAGCGATCTTTTTCTTAAAGTAACATTTAAAAGGCCTGCGTCACTGGCTAGTCCAGTTTATTCCTAGTCCCTCCTTCCAGTTATATATATTAGTTTGTGGATGTGTTTTTATCTGCTATTGGGATCTATCATTCAGTGTCCTGGGGTTCAATTCTAACATGCATAATTATCAGTTGTGTTCCTCCTGACATCTGGCTTTGCAGCCAACGCCTATAATCACAGCATTGCTGCATGAAGTACACTCCTGAGGCTGTCTATGCTCGCAAGCCCTGCTCTCAATTCCTCGCTCTCAAGCTCATTTGTAGCCTAAACTCGACACCTGAAACCATGATCTTTGCTGCTAAGAACACATACACTGTGTATAATCCCCCTCCAGTCTCTCTGTACAATATTAATAGCCAGAAAGGACATATCCTTAAGGTTTGATTTATAATATTCTAAAAAGTCAGATGACAGACTATGATTTTTATTTTTTATATTTTATATATATGTTCTTTTATTCAGTCTCTCAAAGGTCTCTTTGTTCTACCCAAATGTTGTTTATTGAGAGTACATTGTACTACATAAATTACATCTTTTGTTTGGCATGTTAACATATTTTTTATTTCATAAAGCACTCCTATACTAAAAGACTGAAAACTTTTTCTGTTACGTTCCATATTACAAGTGTTACAGCCTACAAATTCCCCACACTTGTAAAAGCCTTCATCACTGTTTAATAAGGTTTCTGTTTTTCTTTTTTAACTATATTAGGTGCTCTTTGGAGATATAAATTCAGGGTCTTGGAAGAAACTAAAGTTTTTCTGGTAACATATTGGACAACAGTTGAGAATACAGTACTTCAGGGTTCAGTAGTTGGTCTGTTGTTTTTTGACATGTTTATAAATGATGTGAAAATAGTACAGGAAGCAAAATTTCAGTACTTTCAGGTGATACTAAATTATGTAGGGTAATACATTCACACCAGGATGTTTGTTCTCTTCAGAGGGATTTACATAAACTAGAAGACTGAGCAAACTAATTGAAAGTGTAAGGAAAGTGTAAGTCATACATTTGGGATGAACAAAACTTAAGGCTACATATGAACTTATTGGAATTATTCTAGGAGACTGGTCGCTAGAGAAAGACCTAGGAATCCTCGTAAAATGTAAACTTGGAAATAGCGATCATTGTTGAAAAGCAAACTATGCACTAACTTGCATAAAAAGTGGTATTCAAGCATGAGTGGCTAACAAAATTTTACCACTGTACAACATTGTTAAGATCTCACCTTTAATATTCAGTGCAGTTTTGGGCAGAGTTATTAAAAAAATGTATTCTAAAATTGGAGAGAGTACAGAGAAATATGAAGAATGTCTAGACATACTTGGTGTATTTATTCCAGAGAAAAGACAAGAGGGGATCGTCTTACATTGTAAAAGTAAATGCAAGGTCAATACAAGGATCTCTAGTGAGCTTTTCATTCCAAGACCTAGACCAAGATCCAGCAGAGCAAGTGTTTTTTCTACTGTAAGGTCTCTTAAATTGAGGGTTTTTTTCACCCAATAATGTGGTAATGGCAGATACAAAGGATACATTTAAGAGTATGTTAGGTGCATTTTTAGCAATAGTGGTAAGTGAACATACAGGGTTACTATGTGTATTTAGAAGGTAAAACAGGAAGCTCTAGTAAGCAAACTAATACCTCTTTTGGAGTTAGGAGTCGTATCATGTTCATTTTCTGGGTTACACTATAACAACAGTTGAACTTGATGAACAAATGTCTTTTCTCAATCTAATTTACTATGTAACTGTTGAGTAGATTGATTTTTTATCCCCTTGAGGACCAGAGGAGTATACAATGCAGTGTGAAGCAATGTGTACCCCTCTAGATTTCAATGGGTTAATCAGGGGTTAACACATACAAGAATATTTATTATCTAAAATAAAATTCTCCAAGGAGCAGAAAAAAAAAACATAAATAACCCATGTGGATACTAATACATTGCTTTGGAAATGCATTGGAACTTTCCCTAGCATACAAGGGGTTGAAAAACAAAACTGAACTATATTTACAACAATATACTTCTTTATGGGTTACAGACACACATTTTAATATTTTCTTTCATCATAGTTTCCCTTGAATAAGAAGCTACCATATGGAGAATCTGCTAGCTCATGTACACATCTAACATGTGCCTTTAAGGCATAAAATGCCAGCCTGTAAATAATGATCTTTTTTGTGACATGCATTTGATCATTTGTTAAATGCTGCCATATAAAATATGGAATTTCACATATAAAGCTACAAATCCCCAATCTGCTTCAAAAGGTCATTTGAAGCCTAAAAGTACTTGACATTTTCTCTTTAAACATCTGACTCGTTGGCCCAGAATTAACGAAGGCTCAGTGTAAATGACCTTCAAAATTCATAGAAAAAGGAGTTTCTGTAGACCACTTAAAAAGACAGTGGATTTTTATTTTAATTTACAAAAATATACATAGAATATTTTCCTAGTTCAGTTTTCACTTTACTAAGAAGAATTTAATGTATATTTTCTACAAATATGATCTGAAGTTATATTTTAAACACTGGTCAACCAATAATGACTATCAGGGATAGGCAAAAATCAATGTTTTGTTCCAGTTGAAATGTTCAGACTTTGCAGCAACCATGACTGCAAAGAGTTTTTGGACTACCACTTTACTAACATGTCCCAATCCCAACAATGCTACTACTTCTTTCCCCCTCCCCTAGCATGTTTGCTGTCATTATCAAAACACAGAATGACAAGCTGCGGGAACCTAACAACCCTTTTATACTATCCTGTCCTGTGAGAAAAGAAAGGAAACGTTCCATGTGGTGGTAAATTCATTCTTACCGTTGATTTCAATGCAATGATCAAGGTAGAAAGAGTCAGAAAATTGGTAATTTCTGTGAAAAATTTCCCAAACAGCAAAAGTGATATTCTTTGACTGTTTTGCACTCATGGTAAAAGCTTTTGCCCAGCACTAATGACGAGCCCTGTTATAAACTAAAAGCAATGGGGAAAATAAAGAACACATCTCATCTGCCCATTTTTTCTGACATCTACCTTTACGCATACAAAATGTGAGAGGCTTCTGAGGAGGAACAAACAGCACAATGGCCTGTTCTACAGCTAGCCACCGATCAGAAGCATCACGTTTTAACTCTCCAGTGCCATTACAGAGGAGAAATTTCCACATACATATTAGACTAATCCTGCCCAAAAGGGCAGTCCAGTTCCAAAATGTCAGGCAAGTTCCCTCTGCATGGGAACATCAGCTAACCCCAGATGTATGTTTCAGCCTTGTTGGGCCTCATAAGTGAAGTGAAGCTGGATTTACCTGCATGTCTAAAAAAGCACCCCTCTCACTGACAGTAACCCAAATGTGCTACCCATACAGCCACTCATGTTCACATAACACTCTCACCCACTCTGTTCAGAGTGACTCAACCCTTTTGTCATACTTACCCACCCGTCTTAGCCAACCAACCATTTCACACACTGATCCAAAACCGTTAACAATTAGACACACCTTTATGTGCCACTCATCCAGGCATGTCATCAATGAACAGGTCACTGTGATGATCAAGCATTTCACACCCTCAATTGCTCATTCATCCTTTGAGTCCAATCCCATGTTTATACAGAACAGAACTTTACTCTGCCTCTTTCCCAACTATCCTGCTTTTACTCACACAATCATCCTCCTGGGTTCACAATGTTATCATTATGTCCAGTGTTCACCTGCTTCACATTGTACATTCAGTTCCACTAACAGTCACTCCACACCTTACTCCTACAGTCCCCTCATTTGCTCCCAAAAGCCTTAGAACATCTGCCTTCCAAACTAGATAATGGGCAAAACCTCCCACCTCATAAGTGAAAAAGGCAAAAAATGGCATTCTGTCAATCAGAACATTTTCTGCAGAAAGTGCACATTCTCCACTTTTTTCACCTATGTGTTGCATTGAAGTCCATGCAGTGCTGGTATAAAAGGTTGTCAGTGTCCTGCAGGTTGTTAGTCTGTGTTTGGTAGTGAGAGAGATAGACGCATACTGCGATTTCTTGTGACTTAATAACAAAAAAATAAATTAAGTGAGCTGTTTGCTGGTGAAGGTGTTAAAGGATTGTTGGGGAGAAACTACCAGTTGTTTTCTGGGTGTGGCTGAGAAGAAGGGAGTGTTAACCCCTCCCCCAAAAAAGTGTTGGCGTGAAAGACCAGCAGCCAGCCATCCTGAGTGATGCATCACTAACAGATACCAGTCAACACATATGTGTTTGTGATTGGGGTGTGAGACAGAAAGCAGCAGACTTTCTGGCAATTTAGTCCAAAAACAAAAAAAACAAAACAAACAAAAAACAAAATAATAAAGAGAGCTGTTCGTTTGTGGAGGTGTTAGGGAGGTAGACATTGTTGGTTGTTTTCTGGGTGTGGGCGAAAAGAAGGGAGAGTTAACTCCCAAAAAGGATTAGAATGGTTGACAGCAAACAGCTAGAATGACTGAGAGCAAACAGCTAGCCTTCCTGAGATTGAGTAATGTGACACTGACATGAAAATCAAAACAAATATAGACAAAGGATTCAGCTTAACCCTTTAAGAACAGGGAAAAGCTTAGGTTGATTGCGGTCCCAGAGCTGAACTGAGGTTGATTGCGGTCCCGAAACGCTCAGTTTCAGCCTGTAAAGCATGATAGCAGTATGCACTGAGGTGTGGTGCTATCATTTAACCCATGAAGTGCCAGGACCATCATGAGTCCTTATGGGAAGTTTACCCATGATGGTCCTGGCATGTCATGGGTCGTTAAGGGTTTAAAAACATACAGTCCCTGTACTATCTATACACAGCTGCCCTCCAATACTCCTCATGAACTAGAGAGGCAAGCAAGGAAGAATATACTGTGGTATGGTGCTGCACTTGGCACCGGTGATTGCTGTGTGCTTAATTATTTTACTGCACGCTGTAGAGATTTTCTGAAACCAACCAAAGTCTATGTTGCATGTTACTGTAAAACTACCATTGCAATAAATATTGGGAGAAAGACAATTGAGACACTATCTGAAAGTCTAGAGTCAAAGAGGGAATCTAGTTGCTTGTGGTTGTAGGTAGGGTGTGTGTTTGTGTGTTTGAGTTCGGTGAGTATGACAAACAGAGAAAATTAACAAAATGTAATTAAATTAAAAAAAACTTTGATAGAAACAAGCAGGATTTTTTTTTACTTGAGCTATGATGACCAACAGTGACAGATATTGACAGTAATAGAGCCATAAATCACACAATGGGGGCCAAAACAGTATTGCACATATTGCTACCCACCATGTGATTTACTTTAACAACAATGAACAGTGATATCACTATGTCCAACAAGTGTGCCAATGGCAGGGTTAAAGGAAATGAAAGTTAGGATGGGTTTATGGACATGGTGGCAGTAAAGTGGCAGTAGTATTACAAAAATTAGGTATGGGCATGGTATCAGCAGATATTTCAGCAAGTGATGATGATGAATGTCTTCCTCATGAGGAGGAATCCGTTAGTAAAACCTATGTTAAATTTCCAAAATCAGTGGTAGTAGTACTAGTAGTAGTACAAAGCCTAAAGATGATGATGAGCAGTGTTATTCTAGTGTTGTTTTAGTGCTGCTGCCAGAGAGAAGAAGGAGGACTTAGCAGTGGGACCAAGTGCTGCATCAGACAGTAATAGCACTTTAATGATGAGGCTGATCATGGTGATTTAGAATATATTCCTCCACTGCCCACTACTTCTAGTCAGATCCAGATCCAGCAGAGAATGTGAGTGATGATGAATTGGTCCAACAATTATCTGAAAGGAAAAGGCTTGATCTTCCATCACTGGAAAGAAGCAGTAAACCTGTTTATAAACTGTTTTAGGGATCATGTGGAAAATATGGGCAAGTAACAAGGCGAAAAAAGCACAATCTTTGTCATCGTCATCAGTGTCACCATACATCCAATGTGTAATATTAAAGAGATAGTAATGTTTCATAATAAAAGCAGCTCTAATTAATCATCATAGTATTTGGACTTTGGAGAGTGTTATTTCAATTCTGTCAGAGTTGTAGTTCAAGAGTAATTCAATGACAAAGTATCCCCCTCCCGCCCCTTTTACTGATGTAACACAGCTCAGCCAGGTCAGAAGGGAGGTGCCCAGGTAGACTGCAGAGAGGGACAATCTTCAATTAATATAAGGGAGAAACCTGAAAAACTTGTCAAGGGGGGGCAGGGCTTTCATTGTTCTCATAGGAAGAAAATTGTCCCCTTCTGTTATCTGTCTGGAATGGACTGCATTCCACATCTGAGAAAAGATGACTTACACTAGGTAAAAGGGGCGGGAGGGGAAACTTTGCTTGTGAATATCTCTCAAACCATAAAGGTTTGAGAGATAAGACGTATATAGTTCTTCATGTTTTTAATGCCTACAAAATAAAATAAAGATAAAATAAAGTATTACTGTCCCTTTAAGTGAGCATTATCCCCACTCCTAGCTAGGAGTGTTTCTGTTGCCACTGAAGGTGTAGAGTCTACTGTTATGACCACTAGCCCCTCTACTTGTAGTACCAGTCTGTCAGGAGATCTGGAGATACTTCACTAATGATCAAAAATCCAAAATGTTGCTATCTGCTGTCTGTATAAAATTGTGAGTGGAGGAAAGCAGAATCCCATCTAGGTACCTCCTCATTGAGATACCTCTGAAGAACAACCACAGATCTGACTGAGAACACTAGTGGCCTGCCAGGCACATGCACACATAGACACCAAGGGGGGCTTGAGCACCTGCCCTTTTTGTCCAAAGTGCTCTCATGCCTTTTTAACAACAAAAAAAATAATAATAATTATGAGAAGTGCCCTTTTTTCATTTGAGCCCCTGCCCCCAAAAATGTCTATGCATGTCCCTGTGGCCTGCCAGAGGGATCATTACTAGCAACAGCAGAAGCATGCCTAAAAGTCAAAGGGACCGACGGGCATCTGATAGTTGCATTACAGAATTGCCAGGAATCGAGACAACATAATCATCCATAAAAATAAAACCAGCATCTCTCAGTGATTGTTTTATGCAAGTGCAAAGTATAACTCACAGTTAATAGTAGGAGATGAAAATATTCATATAGTACCTCCTGCCACCACCACCACTGCCACTGTCAGTAGTAGCAAGGTTTTGCTTAGATTGTAAGCTCTACAAGGCAGGGACCTCCTATCCTAAAGTATGCTCACCTGGTCTTCCCCTTGTGATTGTCTACTGTATATAACCACTTAAGTACTGCACTTATTTTACCCCCTCTATACAAAATATAAACTGTAAAGTGCTAAGTATGCCTGTTGGAGCTACATAAATAAAAATATACATACATACATACAAACTGCAGCTGTAGAGTATCCCATATTATCAGCATTCTGCTTTATGTATGGAGAGATTGTTCCATGAAGCTGCAGTTGTCTAAAAGAAACCACATCAAATGATAGATGAAAGGCTTGCACCATGCTTCTCAAAAGCTGGCTTTGTGTCTGCTGACAAGGGCTATAACAACATAACATCATTACCATAGCTGCCCTAGGAATGGCAGATATGTTGCATCTACCCTGTTTAAACCATATCCTTGACTTAGTAGTCACTCGATTTTTGCCAGAATCTGAAACCATCAAAGAAATGCAGAATATTGCCCTCAAAATATGTGCACATTTTAACCAGGTCTAAAATTCTCACAATGTGTTATGTTCCATACAAGAGTGCAACTACCTGCACCAAATCCCTCATTTTAGAATGTCTATATGAGCAGAACAAGGTCATCAGTCAATATACAATGATTAACTTTAAGACTTTGGAGGGGCTTCTTTGTCACCTGGTCACTGGTAGCTTATGTAATAATTCTGTCAGCTCCTGAAGTATTTTGTGGAGATTACCTTGTTGGTTAGTCAGGCTGGTACAGGAATAAGTGAAATACTTTGAGAATGTATTTATTGCAGAAAAAAAACTAAAGGGCTCAGCAGACAATTCTTGTCACAATAACAACACAGATATGAACAAGTTGGTGACTGATATGCCGGCATAATTTGAGCACAATCCTAGAAAAGTGTGTATAAAAAGCAATGAGGAATACATTCTTGCAACATTGATGACCCGCCATAAGAATAACATTTCTGAGTTTGTGCCAAAGATTGATCAGCATTTGTCTGACAAACAGGATTCTGTCAAAGCTTACAAAGAATTCCTTATAGGTTGGGTTGAACACTGTATTATTGAGTAGAAGCGATAGAAAATAATGGTCCCAAAAAGAAACATAAAGCATTCAGATGTCAGAAGAAGGATTATACCCTCAATAGCAACAACAGCATTCCAAGAATTACACCACCAGGATGTTATTAATAACGGGGCAAGCATGAGAATGTTCTTGTAGGAGACAAATGAAGACTGGAGCAGAGTATCACCTCCCTCAGTACTACTGAAAGTATGGAGTTAACTGCAAGTTTTGTTATTGCTGCTGAATAGTCACCACCGATGATGATTATGTCACAGTAGCAGCAGTAGGCAGAGCAGCATGATCCTCATCAGGCTACTACTGATGCATCCACCCTGTCAACCTTGAGTGCAAGTATTGGGGGTAGAAGAAGTGGTGAGTAAAATGATGGTAGAGTTTCAGCTATGGTTGTTACATGGGGCATGCAGTGGTGGAAGAAGTTGTTCTAGCTGCAGTACTACTGATGCAGCAGCAAGTACAGCAGTTCTAGCAAGCACAAAGGCAACAGCACAATAAAGCATGTAAGGCGGTGATAGTAGACAGCCCAATCACAATTGCAATGTGGCAAAAAGGAAGGTGAAGATCAATGCCAAATTACAGTGAGGCAACAAACATTGCCCAGCAAGCAATATCAGACGATCCCACTCCCAGGCAACAGGCACTAGAAATGGTCCCACTCCCAGCCAGCAGGCAGTTTCAGTAGTACAACTCCCAGATGGCAGGCAAGTTTAGCTAGTGCTCACTATCAGGCCAGTGGCAGCACTCAGAATTATTACCAGCAGCACTCTAAATGCCTCCATCACCAATAACAGATTATGCAGTATGTCTGCACACATCCATATGCCACTCAAAGGGTTAAATGATGACTGGAGCTGTTCTTGGTGTTACAGTGTGAGGGTGCAAGCATCCTCTGTCAGCATTACCCCAACCTCATATGCTAATTATCAAAGTCTCTACCCTTCCACTTACATGGATAATTCTTAGAACATATGGTGAAATGTGTCAAATTCTCCATGGAGACGTTAACTCCACACATGTCCAGATACACCTGGCCATTGCATTGGACCTTAGTTCACCCCCCCCTTGTTGTCACAGAGTGCAATGGGACAGGGACATGCTTAACTCTTTGAGTGTCAATGAGGTACGCAACATATTGGTTTGCAATGTACCAATGCAGCACTTAAAGGGTTAAGATCATGTCCCAGAGTAAGGGGGCAGACTGTTGTTATAGCCTGTATAAATAGCAAACACATTTTTTATCTAGTTATTTATTTTGTATTTATATACAGTAAATTATGCCCTGTCCCTTTAAAACCATATTTTAAAATGAAGCCTGAAACCCAGGTATGATGTTTTTGTTAATGGCAGTGATTGTGGAATTTAATTAAGACCATTCGATAATTATTATACTAACTGTGATCAAATAATTTGGGATGGACTCATGAAAACATTTTCATTTTAGTGTTTTTGCCTAATCTTGTATATTATCTATACTGATGTGATACCAAAAGAAAACATATTCTATTCAGGAAAAAAAATATAAATATATATATATAATTTGCATGGGGGCACTTCATAATAAAATGGAGAAAATGAATTATACTAAAAACATTAAAATTGGAAGTTACCCAGTCATCAAAGGGATAGTAATACTTTCTTTTATCTTTATCTTATTTTGTAGGCATTAAAAAACCATGAAAAACGATATAAGTCTTATCTCTCAAACCTTTATGGTTTAAGAGATATTCACAAGCAAAATTTCCCCTCCTGCCCCTTTTACCTAGTGTAAGCCATCTCTTCTCAGATGTGGAATGCAGTCCATAGACTGGACAGATAACAGAAGGGGACACTCTTATTCCTATGAGAACAATGAAGGCCCTGCCTCCCTTGACAAGTTTTTCAGGTTTTTCCCTTATCTTAATTGAAGATTGTCCCTCTCTGCAGTCTACCTGGGCACCTCCCTTCTGATCTGGCTGAACAGTGTTACATCAGTAAAGGGGGAGGGAGGGGGATACTTTCTCATTGAATAACTCTTGAACTACAACTCTGACAGAATTGAAATAACACTCTCCAAAGTCCAAATACTATGATGAATAATTAGAGCTGCTTTTATTATGAAACATTACTATCCCTTTAAATAAATCAAAATGTGTGTTTTAACTGCACTACAAGGAGATTCACTCTCTTGTTTTTGTCTTCATCTATATAGAGTTATAATTCAAAGTTCTCCATAGAGATGGTGTATTTAAAAGTTCTCTATAGAGTTTTATTTCACACTTCTTCATAGAAATGTATGTCAAAGTTCTGAACAGCAATGTATTTCCGATTACTCCATAGCAATCTAATGTGACACCTGAAAGGATGACATTTAATAGTAGACTGCTAATGGTTAGTTTAAAGAAGTTTGAGAAGTTTGAAATAAACTTCAATGAAGACCTTCGAAAAATACTTATATGTATTATGATTAGAAATTATTCTATAGGTTTTGCTAGGTCTGAATCCTTACAAAACAGGTGTTCAGTTTCTGCATTTCATTTACTTATTTAACCAATTGGCTAGAAAACAAATTACATAATATATAAATAAAAAAAATTCAGGTTCACTGGCCTTTAGTCTCAATCATAGGAAATTAATGTTTGCAGATATGAAATAGGACTTCTTTGAACATGCCTGCTAGATACTGCCTGCCACTTATATATCCTCCATCTCTGTCTTTCTCCTCCCTTGCTCCTGGCCTTGTTCTCATTTGCTCTCTTCTTCCTTTCTCCCAGTCAGGCCCAGACTGGGACAAAAAATAGGCCCGGGCATTTAAGGCTGAGCAGCCCATTTTTATTTTTTGAGCAGCCCATGGGGCGGATCATGGGCGGAGCTTATAATCACGTGCGGTGCACCGCACGGCCACACGTTGATTGCCCGCCCACCAGGAAACTTGTAACGAGGTGGCCGTCATTTAGAAAGTGAAAGACGGCCCAAACTTGTTTAATGATTCATTTTTTTTAAACTCCCGGACTGGCCCGGTATGCCCAATGGCCAGTCCTGGCCTGCTCCCAGTCCTATCTCTGTTAAATCTCAGGACCTCTGGCTTCCTTATCCCTGGCCCATGAGCTGTCTCTTCTCATGTAACAGCTTCATCCTTCTTCCTGTCCCATACTAGTTACTCTCTTTCACTAGATCTCCCCACCTCTCTCTACCTCTCTCCCACCTCTCCTCCTCTCTTCCATGCTCTCCTGCTCCAAATCTCTTTCTTCTGAGCTGCATCTTAATCCTTCTGCCCTCCTTCATCAATGTTCATCCACAATTCATTATAGACTTTGACGGACCCATCATTTTCTCCAAGTCATATGCAGTTATCTGTGAAATATAACATACAATAAAATAAGGTGTAAAAGAAATTGTTGGTAAGAACTGGATTGGTAGGGTTGTTTGGTATATTTTGCCCCTTAAAACAGTGCTCCTTTCTTCCTGGTAGTAATTACTATCCTATATTATAATTCGCTAAGTATGTTTGTCAGAAGCTGTCATGTACAGTAGAGACGGCTGTGAGCACTGCAGTCATGTGCAGTACAAACTGCCCGCTCCGCGGCTGATACAGAGCAGGGAGAAAGTACACAGAGAGGACTAAGGTCTGAATTCGGAGTGCTCAGCACTGTATCAACTGTGGCGCAGGCAGCCAGTACTGCACATGACTGCAGCGCCACCAGTGTTGGCCTGTGTACGCGGGCTTTAAAACTAGTTTTATATAATATGATTGTCTGTCATAAAAATATTACTTTAAATCATTCTGCTCTCCAACTCTTATATCTGTATCTGGAAGTAGCATTATTATTAAAATAGCTCCACATTTGTGATTAATGTGACAATATAATTTTGAACCAAACAGAAAATACATTTAGAAAAGTAAAAGGTTAAAATTCAAGGGGAGTAATTTTCTTTTCTTTTAAATCTATCATCTGTCACAGATCATATATTGATCACTGACACATAAATTGTGCCATGGAGACACAATGTGGGATAGAACATAGGGACAGTTATCTTGATCTCATCAATAAGCAGCCCCCATAATGTCCTGTCTCCATAAATGTCCTTTTAAAATAAGTGACAATCATTTCATACGTCAATTGCTGGCATTCAAAATGATAGATGAACAAACTAATAGAAATGGCTAGGTGGGATAGAAACAGTCCAGACAAATAGCTGTACATAGTGTGCCATTTTTTGAGTAATGAATCATGTCAACAACTTTAAGAAATGTAATTACAACTGCAATAGATATGAATTGTATGTATTTTATTGACATTTATCTATGTATTATGTACAATAACCATCTCTGTTGGCACTACAAAGATTGAACATACGTTAGTCAGTGCATATACCTGCCATTTCCCAGTGCAGCTTTATGTAAAGAAAAAAAAATCCTTCATATATTCATTCTTTTAAATGTAATTTATTTCTTTGCATCCCCACCATTTCTTCTCCTGATACATGAAAAGAAGTAATTTAATCTCATTTACAAATCCACTGGGAAAAAAGCCAATATCAGATGAATATGTCAGCCTCTGAGGAGTTTGCACATAATATCTGTAACAATGCGGTTGTTAATAAGTTGTACTGTTAATTATTCATCAGTTTGAGAGCTAGACAAAAAGATTTACCAGCAATGTATAGAATTGCTGGGCAATGGCAATATTGATACAGACAAGCTAAGACAAACAAAGTGTTTCAAGCTTGGACAAGCACTGTGCACACATTAGGCTGGAAATTGAGTTATACCTATTTAAAGGGAACCTGTCACCGAAAACAACTTAGGTGATTGTGAAATAGCATCTATCTTTCAATTGTGTATTATATATTTTTTGCTAAGAAAACTAGTTGATAAATAGATTATGCTAATTAACCCTTTAAGTGCCAAATTGGTATTCAACGCATTGCAATGGTACCTCTCTGGTACTCAAAGGGTTAAGGCATGCCATGCAGGTTTTTCCTGTCTTAGCCCTGCCTTACCTTCAGAGTTCACTAACACTTAACCTTTTCAATGTTACAGGAGGCTGGCAATGCATTGGTTTAAATTTAAGTCAGTTTGGGAGGTAATGTAATGTTAACACAGAGAATGTCTGCACAGTATGTCTTCAAGAGACCTTACCACAGTGATTCTCAACCAGGGTGCCATGGCACTTTGGTGTGCCACTGGCATCGACTTAGGGTGGCCCATCTTTTCTATAAAGATTTTGATAAAATGTGTTTACTGAGTTTCACCGGTATATTTCTGTAAAATTGACTGCACAATATATTTGCTTCTAAATATAAAACATCTGTCAATGTGTTGCAAAATAGTATACATTATTCTTGTCACTTGCTGTTTAATTCCTATTCAAACTGTATGGAAATGTACTAAGGGTGCGATAAGAGAGTTCTCCCTATAAACTTTCAAAACACATATGTTTGCACAGAAAAACACGCACTTGCCTTGACAAGACAAAAAAACTGCAAATAAAAACATCAAATCTTTATTGTAGCATACATGTAAAAAAAATCTCTTGTAAATCATGCAAAATCCACTGGCTTCAATTACTCTGTATGGAGAGACTTACAATTATAAAGCAACAACTAGTAGATGTAGACAAGTGCCAAGTCACATTTGTTATATGAAATGAGGCTTAACTACAAACATGGGGGGAAAACAAAGGGCACTGCTTACATGTGTAGATATTCTTCTTTCAATTGATGATTAAATGTGCTACCTGGGAAATAAGATGTACCTCTATGTCTTCAAACTTTCTCCTCAAAAAAGAAATGACACTTTTGCAGTGAAAAGTACTGTTTTCATTGCATTGAAATCAATGATAATAATTTAACACACACTGAGAGTTTCCGTCATGTATACCTGTGCTTGGGAGAGACAGAGGAAGCAGCTGAAGTTTTGATGCTAGCTAGTGTTGAGGGAGGCAGGCAGGCAAAGAGAGGGAGCTGGAGTTGTTTGATAATAGAGTACTGGTGGCAACCAGTTATCTGGACAGGTGGGGTGAGGGGTGTGTGGATGTGAAGGGAGAAGGAAAGTTAAATACATTAATTAATAAATACAAAACCTATTTTGACAGGCAAGTAACAGTCAGACAGACAAGTAATCCTTCCTACCTGAGATGGCTGAGCTGACAAATACTATATACATGACAGACAATATAGTTAATAAATTAAGGACAGACAGATGCAACTTGACATGCTGTGTTAATTACACACACCTAAT
The DNA here is from genome assembly GCA_037306005.1 of Rhinophrynus dorsalis. NCBI lineage: Eukaryota > Metazoa > Chordata > Amphibia > Anura > Rhinophrynidae > Rhinophrynus > Rhinophrynus dorsalis. The sequence continues at coordinate 81,768,564 of CM074723.1, forward strand.
CCTGCTTCTACACAAATAATAACAAGGGGAACAAGTATTTACTGAGGTGTGGTGGACTCTGGTGCTGTGCCTTCTGATGTGGCCATTATTCTTTATTGCAAGCTGCTGTTACTAGGTTCACTGTTAAAATGTTGCACTGAAAAGTGCGTGATATGAAATGATATGAATTATCAAGTCTGAGTACAGTGTCTCACCCAGACTAGTTCCCTGTAATCCCATGGCTTTGTATACAGCTATGCAGGAGGGATTAAAAAAGAATTATACTGACATTGTAAAGCCCCATACAATTACTGCTGCTGTCACATCAATGGCATTTATTACAGGTTTCTGAGAGGAGGAAGATTTGTTGAGAGAAGGGGGGAGAGAGCCAGCTGGGCAAAATTAGACAACCCAGCAACATACAAGGAGACAACATAAACCCAGCTTCCCTATTTTAAGCCAGCCTGGCTGTATCTGTCCATCTGGTGCCCTGGCTTCCTGCATATCTGTATACAGAGTGGTGAGATCACAGGGAACCAGCCTGGGTGAGGCACTGTGCTGAGCCTTGATAAGGCTGCAGGAAAGGATCATTAGCAGGATCGTGACCAGTGATATCCGACTCCTACTACATACAGTGACATATAAGGAAGCAACATGAGAATCTTGCACTTTTTATGCAGGGCGAGATTCTCATTTCGCCCTTTTAAACAATGCGACCTGGTGAATGTGCTGTTTCGTTTCACTCACTTTTTAGTGCAACATTTTAAAAGGATACCCTGATACTGAAGCTAATAGGTCTGCTGTACAGAGAGAAAGAGAAAAGTACTGAAATGCTGACACTAGATACTATTAAAGAGGCAGACAGGAAAAGAGGAGGAGCTGAGTTTTTTGGTATTATAGGATGTGTTGGTGTGATTTGTAGAAAGTGACACTGACACTTAGAGAGAGTCAGTTTAAAAAAACAATAAAAACAAGATAACTTTTTAACTTATGTCGGAGTCAGGCAGGCTAGATCATACACCTGAGCTGAGAGTGACAGTGATGGTTACTATTGGCAGATACATACACTGAGTGGCCTCCTTATTAGGTTCAACTGCATGTGAACACAAATAGCCAGACAGCAAAGCATGTGGCTGCAGACTGTGGAAGATCTAAGTGACCATGGTATGATTGTTGGTGACAAATGTGATGGTTCTAGTATCTCAGACTAAGATGACCTCCTAGAGTTTACAGAGGATGGTGCCATAAACAAAAATCATCTGGCCGAGCATCAGTTCTGTGGGTGAACAAACATCTTACTAATGAGGTCAGAGGAAAGTTGTTAGACTCATTGAAGCTGGCAGAAAGGCCACAAATACTCAAACAGCCACTCAGTACAACAGTGGTGTGAAAAAAGCATCTCTGAATATGCTACATGTCAAATATTGTAACAGATGGGCTACAGCAGCAGCAGACCATGCTGGATTCAGCTCCTATCAGATAAGAACAGAAAGTTCAGTGGGCACATGATCAAAAAAATGGAAGATTGGAAAAACATCACCTGGTCTGATTAAACTATTTTTTTCCTGCAACATGCAGATGTTATTGTCAGAATTTGGTATAAACAAATAGAGGGAGTGTAATGATATGCGGAATGATTTCTTGGAACACATTAGTCCCTTTAATATGATCTGATCATCGCTGACATGCCACAGCATACCTAAGTATTGTTGCTGTCCATGTTCACCCCTACTAGATCCTACCTGGTACAAGACAGGTGCGACTAATAAAGTGGACACTGAGTGTTCCTCATACATTATTTTTAGACAGACAACAACAGAGTAAATATCACTTCATACACTAACAGCTCTGTTGTGTACTTTGTAGTACAAATCAACACTACTATGCTTACCAAGAGTGCTAGGGGCAGAAGTAAATTGAAAGGGCTAGGAACAGTTCATAGCTATTTAGATGTTGGTGGTAATAACATTGAAGTCTAAAAACCTTGGATTGTGACAAGTGGTTAATGTGACCAAAGTATGGCCAATTACCTCTTCAAACCTTTTCAGATGATGTCCCTTTTGGTTTTCACCAATGCCTGATGCCCTCCTTTTTTATAAACAATTAAATGTTAGCCTTTGCATATGTATTTAAATTGTTATTTCCATAACTCCTGACTATATTTTTTCACAATATAATTATGTTGCATTGTAACATGGAAGTTTGGTGCTGAAAAAAAGCCTGGTGCTTTTCCTGGGCAAGCTATTACTTGTTATGCCTATAACAATGTACTAATTTTACAGTGGGATGTTATAGGAAGACTATTAAAAACAAGCTGTACTTAAATATCACCTTTGTGTAAGTAAATATCACCTTAGCTTTTCCCTCTTTCTATTGGTAACCAACAGTTAGAGCTGGGCTTCCTATCTCTCTACTCTTTTTCTTGGATTCCTCTCTCAGCCAGCACAGGTTTGGGATGCTCATAGTACATAACACAATGCAGTTTATATATATATATATTTTTTTTTACTGTATGCACCATTTGTCTGCCTCTCTCACCTACAGAAAAAAATACTTGTGTGTGTTGAAAAAATACATTATAACCTCTGTAATGCTGGAAGATTGTGTGTGTACATGTGCATGTGTTTGTGTGTGCTTGAGGTAGACTTCTGAATCAGATAGAGACTGGACTGATCTATGAAGCTTGGGAAGGAAATGAGAGGATTTAAAGAACTGCAGTAACATCCAGTAATGACTCAGCAAGGAACATTTAAATGCTATGTGCAAGTAAAAAAATATAAATGAAGGGCTGGTGTCAGTAGAAAGAGATTGGGTTGTTTACAATATATTTGTATAACTCTTAATCTATACATTGCAGATAAAATATAACAAAAAAGGTATATGTAATATATATTGCTCTTTCCAATTATATAATGTATATTTTTCATGACAGGTTCTCTAAAAGGATTTGTTTGCTTTTAAGCAATACTTCAATAAAGTGTCAAATATTTTGCTTTTGCAGCACAGTTCTACTTTTATGCTCAAGCCAGGTAGATTATTATCAGTACATATTTTGTGGTACTTGGCTCAATTGCTTTTTCCTACACAACAAACAAAAAAGAGTGAGCTACATTTTATCTTGTGAGAAAGTGCCTGTTGAAATAAATGCCTTTTGGAGGAGTGCTATAGAAAGGCAGCTGCAGTACTGGAACAAGCTCAATTTCACTCCAAACAGTGACTGATAAAATAAGTCATTCTTTCTCTCCAGATGTATTACATTGGTAAACACTTAATCAGAAGGACCTTTTTGAAGTTCAAATACTCCTACTTTATTCACCATCTACTGTTTACTTTAAAGGAAAATAATTAGGCTGAGGGATTTTTTTTTTCTTTACTAAAACAAAAATCCCTTGTTGGACATAAAGAAAGTTGCAGCCTTGCATTTCTGTCCATCTGGCTGGTGGTGTGAAATGACAATAGTAACATGGCAGATATTTTGCTTTTAAAAATAAAAGAAAACATAATCCTAATCTATATGATAAAAAGTATTAAATGAAACATCTGTCTCTCTGATATTAGTTGTATACTGCTGAAATCTGACAGCTGGATGTTTATATTACGGATGGTTATAAATGCAAAAGTGGTGACAGCATAGAAACTAAAGATGTTCACACAGATGATTTGTTTTTGTCTGTTTACATAAATGCATCTCTGTAAAGAGAAGTAGCATCTCCTAATGATTACTCCACCCTCCTTAATTTATTAACCCTTTGAGTGCCAGAGAGGTACGCAACGCATTGCAAAGCAATGCGATGCATACCCCTCTGGCATTCAAAGGGTTAAGGCTAAAAATCCTAATGGACACTATGAATGTTATGTCCATGGAAGCCAACAGGACAGATGTTAACAGAGCCACGGGCCACAGGCTCATGCACTCTGCTTGCTTCAGTTAAAAAAAAGTGTTTGACTAATCATCTCCTAAATGCAGCTAAGCAATGCATTCCTGCTCTTTGGAATTCACCAATTATACCTACACTCAAAAGTTGGGAGCAAAGGGTATGTCACATTATGGTGATGGAGATGTTGATACATAGAACCATTTCTTCAACTAATGATTTTCTCAATATTTGGTATCCTTGTATTGATTACTTGTTAGTATCTGATTAAATGACTTATTAATACTGACTAGTGACTATTAAGAAAACGATAACTATAAATCTATTCTCATGTTTAGCTCATTTCAACATTCTTATATTGAATCTCTCCAGCATTTTACTTTAACTCTTTTCATTACTGTCCTACTCTTTTCTTTTCTTTCCTCCTTCTCTTTATCCCTTCTCGTCCTCTCTACTCCTCTTTTTCCCTTCTCCTCCTCTCTACTCCTCTTTTTCCCTTCTCCTCCTCTCTACTCCTCTTTATCCCTTCTCCTCCTCTCTACTCCTCTTTTTCCCTTCTTAACCAAACATTAACATTATATTGTTCATTTCTTCTTAGACAATTTGAATAACACATCCTTTCAATTACATAAAACTAATTTGTGCATTCTTGAAATTCATGTGTATACTTTAAAATATGACTTTGCTGTAAAACTGGATTTGGATGTTACTCTACTTTTATAAGCTATTCAGATAGCTATTATTTTGTATCACCTTGTAAGCTATTACTTGCATTTCTTATCTGATGTTTGGCTAAAGCTTAATAAAAATGTATTCTTTAAAAAAAACAAAAATGCCCACAACTGTGATTCCCACATCCATGACATGGCAGCCAGGAAGATGTTTTCTCTTGAACAAGGGCACAAGCTCAAAAATTCAAAGGGGCCATTATGATTTTCTGGTCATATTAAATTAGGTGGGGGATTATTATTAGGAGGTGTTACTTCTCATTTAACACAGACCGCGTTTCCCACAGCACTGTACTTTATGGTAACAAAAAAAAGCTGCAACAGTAGTAATCATTACTGTGAATGAAAAAAAACCATGAGGTAACAAGATCCCTGCCCAGAAGAGCATAGGAACCATTGAAATCCCAAAGCAGTGGTCACCAACATTTTGGTTTCCTGATGAATACAAATCCCAACATGCTCATCTGTCACTGCTGGTCCTTTGCAATAAGTGAAGATAATGAGAGATCTAGTCTATCAAGTCCTCATCCATCCAATGGGAGGAGTAATTTCAAACATCTGGACAGCAAACATTTGTCTACCCCTATCTATCTATCTATCTATATATCGTAGCCAGATCCTCCCTATGTGATCAAACAATACATAGTACATAGTAAATAACACAGTAAATAAAGTTGAAAAAAGGTGTAAGCCCATCAAATTCAACTTTTTTCCATAGTATATTAAACAAAAATAGACCTATGTAGTGCTTTCCTGCTCCAACATGTATGTCACACATGTTACATGTTACACATGGTGTAACCCAGTATGTCAAGTTCTACTGAAATTGTATCTAATCATCTCATAAATGGATCCATTGTATCTGCCATCACCACATCCCTAGGTAAAGATTTCCACAAAAGTATAGATTGTATTGTAAAGAACCGATTACTCTGATGATGTTGAAATATTCTTTACTCTTAAGACATGGCCCCTAGTTATCTGGTCAGGACACTTTAGAGATCCTTGTTTTGACCTCATCCATACTTGTACATTGAAATATGTAGTAAGGAGTATGGAGTAAATAAACCAAATTTGGATAGACTTTTTCACACTTCCATTTCCTCATTCTCTTAATTAATTTTATTGTTTTTCTCTACACTCTCTCTACAATTCTAGAATATCATTTTAAAGGGGACCTACCACCCCAACATGATTAAGTCTGTACCAATGTGTCTTCCCTTTGTTATAAGCACTGTGTAATTTTTTTTTTTTTAACCGTTTTTAAAATTTAATAAATTTGAAAAGACTTTCGTACCTGATGGTGTCTGTACGAGTGAAGCATGGAGCCAAATGGCTCCGTTGTTCCTCCCACTGTCTGCATGATTCATGCTACGTGCATGGATGGTAAGGTGATGTCACCGCTCTTCATTTGAATGCGCGCGGTGCGAGCGTGCATGAAAGAAAAAAAAAAGAAGAAAAAAGGCTGTGGGCAGACACATCGCTGATGACAGACAGGTCAATGGAGAACGTTCGCATGCGCAGTTGAAAGAGACAGGAAAGATGGCCGCAGCGTTAACGTTCTATGTGCATGGTAAACTTAAAGATTCCAAAATATAGAAAGTGCATTGGGAAGTTTAACAAACATATTTGGGGCGACTGTAGGGGTATCTTGCTTCACACCATAGGTTATTTAGTGATGGTAGTTCCGCTTTAAGTACAAAACTCCCTAAACTGTACTGCATATTAGTGAGGTTTTACCAGTGCCTTGTGCAGTGGCAAAATGATGCTAGCTACTCTTTCATCAATATTCCTTTTAAGCAGGACAGTATTTTGTTTGGTTTTGCTGCTGCTGTTTGATACTGATCTCTATCGACATGCTTGTAGTTTAAAAGTGCTTCATGATCTTTTAACAGCAATGAATCTTTCTCATACTGCTATTTTATGTAAATACTTTTTGTAAAGAATTATCATTCTGCTCTGAGCTTCTTGCATAATTTGCTGTCATCTGCAAATATTGAGCTTTTGCATTATATACTTATTTCCTGGTCATTTAGAAACATGCTAAAAAGCAGTGGATCAATTAAACCCTGATATACTCCACTCTCAACTTTAACTGTATTTGAGAATTTTCCATTTCCAACACCACACTGTTCTAATCTTTCAAGCAATTTTCACTCCAATTACAAAAGTTATCATCTAGACCTAATTCCATTATTATATTGGCCAACCTTTGCAAAGTTATATACACTACATCTACTGCTAGATCATTACCTGTGTTGCTTCTTACATCTCAATAAAAGCTCAGATTTGTTTGGCAAGAGCTGTTCTTCATAAAAACATGCTGATTTATGCTAATAATTTTGTTATCTACAAGATGTTCTTGAATATAATCCATTATTATCCCTCTAAACAATTTCACCGCCAAAGTGGTCAAATTCACAGGTCTATAATTCCCAGCATCTGTTTTCGTTCCTTTCTTGTATAAATGCACCACATTGGCTTTACACCAGTCTTGTTGTAATAAGCCTGTGGACATTGAGTCTTTCAAGATTAAAAGGAATGGTATTGCTAACACTGCAATAAATTACAAAGAACCCTTGGATATATACCATCAGGACCAAGTGTTTTATCAGGCTGAATTGTGTCCAGTCTTCCCTTGGCCTCTTCTTGTTTTAACCCCATAGTTTATAATTTTATGGTTGTACTTGTTATTTGTTGAGGGTCTTTTACCATTGTTTAGTCTTTAATATATACAGATTAATATAATTTGTTAAAAACATTAGCTTATTCTTTATCCTCACTAATCAACTTACCCATCTCATTCTGAAAGCTCCAATATGCTTCTTCTTACATCTTCTTGTCATTTTTACATGAAAAACTTTTTTGGATTAGTGTTTTTCTCCTTTGCAATTCAATTTTTATTTTCTGTTTTGCTAACCTTATTGCCTTTATGCAATATTTGTTCCACTCCAGGTATTTCAAGTATGAATACTCTGTTAGTTCAGACTTAAGCTAAATGCCATTTCCCACCATTTTCTTTTTATGTGTATTTAACCATATCGGTTGTGGTCTGCTTCTTTTTCATTTGTTCTTCAAGGGTATATACCATTGGGTATATTTTTCTAACCGCAATTTGAATTCTGACAATTTTTCTTCAATATTTTTCCATATTACTAATTCATTCCAGTCTAGGGGTGAGATTCACTGAGTGGTGATAAAGAGGTGATGAAGTGGAGATGAAGTCTCCAGTTCCTATGTTATCCTACGGAGCCTATACACTAAGATTTCTTCAGCTTTGGAGATCTTAGTGAATAGGGTCCATAGAATAACATAAAAACTGGAGAAATGATAAACTGGAGAAGTTAACTCCATTTGGAAAATAATAATATATCCCAGGGGGAAATTACTAAAGATTATGCTGTGGTGATATGGTTTTGCCGATGTGTATAAAGCACTTCACCTTTTCAATCTAGACACACATCACCATATGCACTAACATGTAGCAGTGCCCAGTCCTGCTTCATCCCCCATCGCAAATTGAAAGATAACGCCTTCAAAGCATTTTGTCTTATACAGGAGGCAGTGTACCTAAATATTCCTATTCTCATAGTCTCTGCTAATGCCAAGAAGGCCTTTGTCCAGGTCATTGGGACTATATGGTGGCAGTCTTATGAGGGGTCAGTCTGGGCCCATGTTTTCTGCATGGTGTGCTTGAACTCTACCACACACTGTTGCCCAAAGTCCACGTCAATGGTACTCTCTCTCGTTCCTTCCCCATTTCGAACAGTATGCATTAGGGCTTCCTCTCCTCTCTGCTGCTTTTTTTGTTAACTTCAGAACCCCCATTGAACATCATCAGATCATTACAGGGGTCACTGCGGCATCCCATCAATTTAAACCTGCATGTTATGCGGACAACTTCTTGGAGTTCCTCACAAAACCAGTAACTTCTCTGCTTGCCTGCATTGCAGCACTGGATCAATACTCCCGGGTATCTCAAGCGAAGATCAGTTCTCCGGAAATCATTCATACTAAGTTTCAGTCTCCCTCCTGCCACAGCCTATACCTTACAAACCGCAAACCCTTTCACTTGGGCCACCTATCATATTCCTTACTTACGGGTCCAACTGACTGCTAACCCCTCCAACGTCTCTGACACTAACTTCATGCCCCTCATAGTTTCCCTCAAGCCAGACCATGCCCTCTGGTGACCCCTTTTTATGTCATAGTTTGGTCACGTCACCATGATCAAAATGAGGTTTCTCCCTAAAATCTTGTTCCTCTTCCAAACAATACCTTTCCTTCTTCCCCAAAGCTTCTTCTGCCCTCTACACACTTTACTGTCTGTGTTTTGCAGCTCGATCTTACCTCTCCCCACCACACAGGGTGGTGTTGATCTCTGAAAATATTAAGTGACGTCCAACTTGACTGCCTTGACAGCTTTAGTGTCTCCCCTTTCGCACACTGACTGGTCTCTAATTGGCTTGGCACATTTTCAGGACTCCTCCCCAGTCCAACTTTGTTTGATTAGGTCCTTCAGCCTGCTTTCCCAAATGTACCCACATTGGGTGGTCAACAACCTTCTTCGCATCTGGCACACATCTAACTCCAAATTCAATGTGGACCCTTTCCCCTCTCTGCTCATTTCCATCCTACAAAACCCTGACTTCCCCCCTGGTCTGGCACTGGGCTCTTTTTGTTCCCTGGAGTCATTGTCAACTGCACACCCTCTCTAATCTGACTCACCATGGGCTCCTAATCCTGTCTGTTGGTTTACGGTACAGGGATGTGTGGATGAAGTTGTTCTGAATACTGATAGTCATGTCTAGGAAGTTAATGTTTGTGCATGAGTGATTGAGTGTTAGATTGATACTGGGGTGGAATGCATTGTAAATTTTTTGGAATTTGAGAAGTTCCTCTTCACTGGCCATCCAGATGATAAGAACATCATCTATGTAGCAGAGATAGACCAGGGGTTTTATCTGGCAGGTGGACAGGAAGTCCTCTTCTAACTTTGCCATAAACAAGTTGGCATATTGTGGTGCCATTCGGGTACCAATTGCAGCCCCCATTTTCTGAAGGTAGAGGTCCTGTCCAAACTTGAAGTGGTTGTGGGTGAGTATAAAGTGTATGAGTTTTGTTACTGGTTCCATGGCTGTGTTATTTCTTTCCAGATATTCTTGGAATGCTGCTATGCCATCTGTATGTGGAATGTTGGTGTAAAGGGATTCTACATCCAAAGTGGCAAGGATGGTGCTCTCTGGAATGGGGCCCAAGTCTGCTAGTTTGTTCAAGAGATCCGTGGTATCTTGAAGAAAGCTGGGTGTTTGTTTTACCAGTGGTTTCAGGGTATTTTCTACCCAGCCAGAGATATTCTCTGTGAGTGTGCCGATTCCTGAAATGATGGATCTTCCCGGGTTTCCTTCTTTGTGTATTTTTGGTAACATGTAACCAGCTTTTGGATCTGCTGGTATTATGGGCCTTATCTGTTCTCCAGTGTTGGAGGGCAGTTCTTTTATGATCATTGAGTTGTTTTGTATATATTTTTTGTGGGATCCTCTTGTAATTTCATATAGTATCTTTCATCAGAGAGTTGACTATTTGCTTCTTGAATGTAGACCACAGTATTCATAATAACAACAGCTCCCCCTTGTCCGCAGGCTTAATTATAATATTCTGGTTATTATTTAGTGACTTATGGCTTTCTGTTCCTTGCTGGTTAGGTTGGGTGTTGGTTCACATTGTTTCTCCAGTATTTCTGCAGTTACTCTGTTTCTGAAGTTATCTATGTATCTGTCCAGTGTAGGATTACTACCTGGTTTTGGAGTCCATGTGGATCTTTTTTGTGGGTGCATTGATATTATGATGTTGCTCTGTGGTGTTGGCATCATTCTTATTCATTTTGTCATGGAAGAATTCCTTGAGTCTGAGTTTTCTGAAAAATTCCTCCATGTCCCTGCAGAGTGTTACCTTGTCGACAGGTTTAGTGGGACAGAATGACAGGCCTTTTGAAAGCACAGATACTTCCTCTCTGCTTGGTTTGTGTGTGGGAAGGTTCACAATGCAGTTCTGTTCTGGTTGATTTACAGATTCTGCCCCGAAACCTGCTTTGTATCTCAGTCTCTGTAGTTTCTTCCTCTTGGTGTTGATGAGGAGTGTTTGTAGTTTTCTGTAGTATTGTTGAATGGCTTGTTCTATGTCCTCAGTGTCTGATCCAAGCTGTTCCTTGAGAGTTGATATTTCTGCTTGTATCTTTGATTTCCTATTGTACCAGATCCCAATAAGGTAGCCTCTGTGAAGTCCTGGTACATATTTGCTGTGCAAACGTGCTGTTATATGTGTCCAGGGTAGGATTTTTCAGCATGAGGCCTTTACGTGTTAAATTTTCCTTTTTGCATGTAGACAGGAAGAAGATGTCACTATCCAGTTGTGCAAGTTTCTTTAGGGGGTTTTCCATATTAATTTGTGTGCGGTACATTGGGGGTATCTTCCACATTGATAATAGATGAGAGTTGGTACCGTGTTAGCTGTAGAAATGCAGGAGGTAAAAATTTTGTAAAGTTGATACCTTTATTGGTTAACTAAACAGATTTAAAATGCAAGCTTTCAAGACTTCTTAGATCTCTTCCTCAGGCATGTTATACAGATAAATATAAAAACTTATCTCTTAAATACAAGTACACATTACATTGTTTATAATGGAAATCAGATAAGAACGTTAGTCCAGATGTTGATTCTTTGATCAGTCAGTGGTAGAGGATGTGATTTAAATTGCATTCTTTCTCTGAGTCCAGGTATTTATGATCCCAGAGGGACTGTCGTAAAAGTTAATTCACAGTGTGATAATGTGACAGAAACTCTCTGTCACTATTCAGCCCATAAGTCAAGGAGTCAAATTGTAGCATTAATTATACCTCCCTAGGCTGAAGCTCTGCGCAAAATATCAAGAGAACTTCAAGCAACTTTACATACAGATGAAAGACTTAAGAACATATTTCCACAGCCTCCTTTACTCTCCTTCAGACAGCCTCCCAATTTAAAACAACTGATGGTAAGGAGTGCCCTGAACAAAAATACAAAAAATGGCACATTACCCTGCCTACAAAGTAGGTGTAAAACCTGTGCACACATTTACACCACAAACAAGATACCCATACCGAACACCCAGCTACACCATAAGATCAATGGTAATTTCACCTGCAAATCATCCAATGTAATATACCTCATCATGTGTGCAAAATGCCCAACAGCTCTTTATGTGGGGGAAACAGTGCAGAAATTACATAAGAGTTTTAATTCCCACAGATCCAGCAATAACAACAAAAAGACAGAGACACCAGTGGGAGAACATTTTTGATAAAGTGGGCACAGTGTCAGGGACATTAGACTGACTGTACTGATGGGACAATTTCGTACTCAGAGGGACAGAAAATTATGTCTGAGAGTTCTTTAACAAATCATGACACTGATGGACTATCTAATTCTCTACTCCATATCTATGACCTAAGCAGTCCCCCCGACTGCAGGTTCAGCTCGACAGCCCTTCCTATTAAAGACAATGTAATTTAAGAGTCCTAAGTATACAGCATATATTGATTAGTTTATTGTCGCCTAAAAAAATGTTTATTCTCAGATTCTTGTAATTGATTTTCTTCATGTTCATGTATATATGCAAGCTTGCTTACTTTGACGATTATTTAATAAATGATGATTTAATAAATCTGGAGAAGACCAACCAGTAGAATATGCCCAGAATACCACCGATTTGACTGTGGCTTTCAAACTTTGGAACAGAGACCTATCTAGCATTCAAGTCCCCAATGTAATCAATGGTAAATTGGGAGAAAAAGCTGATGAAATTTTGACACTAACTAAAAGTATAGAGTGAATCAGAAAAAAAGAGGGAGCTGGTATTGCGTTTGGTTATGGGGAGTGTGAGTATGCTTTGTAGACAGTGACACTGACTATCAGATAGCAAGGGACAATTTATTTATTGGTAAGTGACAAATAAGCTGGAACTCCTACACTTGAGCTGAAACTGAGAATAACAGTGACAGAGACGTACATCATACAATATTTTTAGACATACAAAACATCACTTCATACTACAAGAGTTCTGTCATATATGTACAGTAAAAATCAACACTGCTATCATTATCTCCAAATATGCTAGAGATAGGGTTAAGTTGACAGGAATAAGAGAATAGCATAGATATGTTTTTGATAGTAAACTTGTACTTCAAAAACTGTCTGCAGCCACGGTTGCTGCAGCATAAGCAATACATTACGGTGATCCTTCTCCTACTTTTCCTCCTGAGGTAAAACATTTTCTAAATAATATAAATGAGGAGTTGTTTGTAAAGGTGACATGAGAAGGCCCACAACCAGTAGCAGTACAGTACTGCAGCTATTTTGAACACAAAATTAAACAAGTTGCATTTTAGTGTTGTAGCCATAGCTGAGAAGGAATTATAAGTTACGCAGCCTGTTGCATTAGACAGTGGCAGTAACATTGTGCCACACACTATGGACTATTGGTCAATGTTCTATACAAATAAAAGTAAAAAAAAATGTTTAAGACTTTAACCCTTTGGCTATGCTAGAAACAGGGTTAAGTTGACAGGAATAAGAGAAAAGCATAGATATGTTTTTGATAGTAAACTTATACTTCAAAAACTGACTGCAGCCACGGTTGCTGCAGCATAAGCAATACATTACGGTGATCCTTCTCCTACTTTTACTCCTGAGGTAAAACATTTTCTAGATAAAATAAACGAGGAGTTGTTTGTAAAAGTGACATGAGAAGGCCCACAACCAGTAGCAGTACAGTACTGCAGCTATTTTGAACACAAAATTAAACAAGTTGCATTTTAGTGTTGTTGCCATAGCTGAGAAGGATTTATTAGTTACATAACCTGTTGCATTAGACAGTGACAGTAACATCATGCCACACACTATGGACTATTGGTCAATGTTCTATAAAAATAAAAGTAAAAAGAAAATGTTTATGACTTTAACCCTTTGGTTTGCCCTGTGTCCAAAACAATACTTTGTAATCCGTTGGGCATGCTTCTGGTATTCAAAGGGTTTAAAAAAAAAAAAAACGATTGTGAAAGTAGGCTTTTTAGGTCTACTCGTAAAAATAATAGTCTGAATAATTTCCATCTCATTCATGAACAAAATGAATTAAAAAATAGTTGTGTGTTATATATAAACTAGTAGGGATGGATGAAAACTTTCACATAACCAAACTTGGCAAAAAAAATCACACTTCAGATAATTTCTCATGAAAAGTGCTGTTTTCCTACTTTTTTCCACCTAGCTCAATGCATTAAAATCAATGGGAATTTTCCCCACCACATGAATGTTTTCTCTACTTTTCCTGCAGGCATATAAAATGGTGTCAGGCCCTCACAGTATGCCATTCTGTGTTTGTGATAGGAGAAAGTCGCATGTTTTGTATATAGAGAAGATAGGCAAATAAAGGGGTATTGAAGCTTAGTATAGGGAGTCTTTTATGTGGGACATTTGTTTTCTGTATTAAGGGAGTCTGGAGGCACTCTGGGGGAGAAGAAGGGATGAAGGAGGATGACTCCAAATACACCCACAATTCGGTGTGACTGACTGTAAACATATAGGCAGCTGGGCTGGGTCCAATTTGCTTGCTGATCTTGCTGTTATCGTCTCTGTGCTGGGGAAGTCTGGGAAAGAAGTTATTGATTTTGTGCTTTAGTTATAATTGTTTATTTATTTATTTGTTTTAAAGGGATAGTAATGTTTCACAAAAACAGCAGCTCCAACTAATCTTCATAGTATTTGGACTTTGGAGAGTGTTATTTCAATACTTTCAGAGTTGTAGTTCAAGAGTAACTGAATGATAAAGTATCCCCTCCCGCCCCTTTTACCTAGTGTAACAAGCACCAAAACACCTGTCCTCAAAGTAATAGTGAACTTTGTGAAAGTAAAAGTAAAAAGACATTGTTTGACACCTCTATAAGATTAGAGGAGTATAAGGGTAGTGGGCAATGTTGATCCTGAAGATGACCTAATGATGACTGATGATGATGATGATGCAGACCTAGAATATATCCCTCCAGCATAGAGATGATGACATGAGAGATGAAAAAGATGATGACATGGCCATACAGTTAGCAGAAAGGCCACTGAAAATGAGCACTGTGCCTTTTTGTAAACTGCCTCAGAAAACCTGTGGAAACTCTAACCCTGGACAAGCAAAGATGGCAAAATGTACACAGCCATCCTGTCAGTCACCATCAGCATAATTGGCGCTCCAAGTCAAAGTCCCACTCAGCTGCGCGCACACACACACGCACACACACACACACACACACACACACACGCGCGCGCACACACACACACACACACACAAACACACACACACACATATGTTGAGTAACCAGCAGCAAATACAATAGCAACTCAGGTTCTTAACATCCACAGCCTTAGCTATGATGAATGCATCTGCTGCTTCTGAAGTGCTGCACCTTTGACACCTAGTAGTAGTATTAAAAGTAGAATTGCATCCAACATCTAGCCCCAGTAGTAATAGAAGCAGTAGTAGCAGCCCTTCAGGAACACCTTAATCCATGAAGTCCACAGTATGGAGATACTTCACTTAGGATCCAAAAGCTATGACAGAGAAAGTCAGCCCTAATGTATTAATAGCAGCACAGATGAGGAGGAGGAGAAGGAGGAGGGATGCTACCATCTACCACACTTGGGACCACTGCTAAAATCAATAATTAATGTGTATCAGTAAACTGAGAGAAGGATAGCTTATATTTGATGATGGTAAAAACTGCTATAGGAATATATATATCTATATATATAAAAGAAGACTTCTGTGCGCCTGACAAACACACCCAGGGCGGCAGTAAAGAGGAGTTATTGCTCCCATTGTATCACGGTGCAGCTTCTCATGCTGTCACTCTCACTTGTGCTGCTCTCCGATTGGTTGAGCCTGTTTGGCCCGCCCCTGGTGACCTTTTTATTCTGGGCTAGTGGCACCTGTCATTTGCCCTTTCGTGGTGTTCCTGAGCCAGTTTTGCTGTGCTGTGTTCCTGATCTCTGGTTACCGACTTGGCAATCCCTGACTACGATCCTGTGTACCTGCTCCTTGATCTGACCAGGCCTGGCTGACGTTCCTGCTCGTTTTCCTGATCCGGCTTGTCTGAGAAACTGCTCCGTGATTCGACCCGGCCTGGCTGACGTTCCTGCTTGTTTGCTGACGTTCCTGTTCCGGTCTCTGCGGCCGGTCTCCGTTCCTGTCCTGCCTTGTCGCCACGGCGACATAGTGACTGTGCTCTCACTGTTCATTTCGGCTCCGTGCCTAGCTGATTCTTGCCACTGAGCTGATCACTGCTGAGCTGTGTTCCTCTACCGAGCTGTTAACCCGTGCAGAGCTGTGCCTTAACTACCGAGCTGTCAGTCCATGCAGAGTTGCGTTCCTACTTCTGAGCTGTTAACCCGTACAGTGCTGTGTTCCTACTATCGTGCTGTCTCCAGTGCAGAGCCTTGCTACAACTATTTGCCATTAACCCGTGCAGAGCTGTGTTCCAGTGAGGGCGCGCAGCCGATACAGAGAGTTGCCTTGTGCTGAGCCAGTTCTCTCCTTGCAGTCCGGTGTAGCTCATTACCGCGCCCGGTGGCGCACGGCTCTGGCTATTTCTGTGCACATCTCTGTGGTTACGCCCGTAGGGCTATTGATCCAAGCTCTTGCAATCCAGTCTCTCTATCTCGCCCGTAGGGTTATTGGATTAAGCTCTTGCAAATCCATCACGCACGTTTGGGTTATAAGCTCAAGCTCTGGTAACAGGTCATCTCCATAGGCCGTAGGGCTTTTGGCCCAAGCTCTTGCAATCCAGTTTCAATCCACGACGCCCGTAGGGGCTAGTGGTTTCAGCTCCGGTACTCAGTCATCTCCGTTACGCCCGTGGGGGCTATTCGCTAAAGGCTCTGGCAGTCTACTCGCTCAGTTCATACGCCCGTGGGGGCTACCATTGCCGTACAGCAGGTGGGAGGCAGGTTTCTCTTTGCTGGACATTTTTCTTCAGTTTTACAGACTGTGGGTGTTGAGTATTCTCCACCTTTTACACCTTGGGCATGCCAAACTACACAACTGAGACGGACTGATTATTCTATTAACCATTTGTATATCAATACTCAGTGCCTGTTCATTTCTGTATTATTGTATACTGTGCATACTACTGCTATTCCGCTGTTTCACAGTGCTTCCCTTAGGGGGCGATATATGTCATTATTTTGTTCTTAAATAAATTGCATTTTATTTTTACCCACTGGTCTGAGTGTCTTGAAAACCGTGACACATTGGGTGATTCAATGGGGGCATGCAGGGAGTTGCCCTGCCCCCACTATCCAGCCTGCCCACCACTATACAACAAAACAAAAAAGTCTGCCACTCGCTGCTACACCACAAACACACACACAAGCCCCACACACAGACACAAGCTCCCCTCACACATATACACACACAAGAGAGACACACACAACTTTGCACTCACTTTATTTAGCACCTACATGACAGACACACACACACAACTTTGCACTTACTTTATTTAGTGTTCTCAAAGATCGGCTGTCACAAGCCTCCTGCAGCAGTAGTCCTGCCTGCCACCTCTCTCCACAAAGTGTGTCTGGAATAGAAACCAATAACATTGCATATATAATCAACTGACACAGCTTCAAATTTCCATGTCCCTGCACTCCTTTCTCCTCATCTATACTGCCGTCTGAATATCATGTAGCTTTACAGGCTGTCCCACACCGCATTATCCCAGACCTCTCCTACCGACACCAGCTGTTCCTCTTTTCGCTCACTGCCACACATACTGGACACTCCATCGGCACATAGCTCAACATCCATATAATTACACCTGCACTCAAAGTCCCATCATCCTCATGTCCTACTCTCTATAAAAAAGAACTCATAGTACACTGTGCATAACTCAACACCAAAATGCTCTTATATGTGCCACCAGCTGGACTCAAACTCCGGTCATCCTCACATTCTATTGTTGCCGCACTGCACCACTACAACACATTCTCACTTTTACATTGCCCTATTCAAGTTTCACATACAACTAAAAAAGAGTACACAGGGAGAGTGAGAGAGAGTCCGGAGCACATACAGATGTTCTTCCATGAAATATAAGCGCAGTCTTCACTAAACCAGGAAAATTCAAGTATGTTGATTACTGGACTACAAAATACAGCACAGAGTATTTTACATGTACCACTTACATTATCATCATTGGCCTCTCCAGCCCTTCCGTTTGCCGCCATCACTCTAACTACAGTCTTATCAGCGCAGTAATTATTTGATGCGCAATGCATAGGACTACCATGTCTACATGTATATCTTTATTTCTCAATGTGTATTTATCAATTCTTTGTGTATTTTACTTCTTTCAATCATCCGCCATATGTTACGTGTATTTTGTACACATTATGTTTATTGAGCCCTGCACTCATGGACGAAGTTGTCATCACTCCTTCCCATTCTTACTTTTGTTTATTTTTATTGTCTACACTCTGGTTTTTGTGTGAGGAGGTCTACCAGGGACACACGCTGTTTTCTCCAATACTGTCACCTCACATACTGCCACTCGGTGTGCGTTGCCCATGTCGTGAGCACCATAGCATCTACCATTAATGCAGAGCATGCTCTTCACAAACATCACAATTCCAGCAGAGGCAGATCAGGCATTTGAAATCACAAAATCGTTGAGGGACTAACATGCCCCATTTCCTATGATCCCTTTCTTCCTAGCCTCTTCCAAGCCCCTTTCCTCTGAATTAATTTCTGCTCCACTGCTCACATTATTGCTGTTTTCACACTCCCTCACCAAAAGCTCCATTGGACCACAGATTCAGGGAACTCCCTGACAGGGACATGAAAGTGTAATAGATGACAATCAAAATATTTTTCCTATTAACCCAACCTTTTCTATTCACCCACATTGCACTTTATTGCACTCCAACTATGCGTGTTACACAATGTGTGTCTCCGTAAGTGCATATGTCTGGATGTGTGTCTCAGTGTCTGCATATGTGTATCTGTCTAACATGATGGGCAATGCCGCCCCACATTGCTAGTATATATAGTGTATACATATACACACCATGGGGGGGGCGAGTGGAATGTGAGTCAAGTAGGTGGGAGGGTGAATGTGAGTTGAACGGGGGAGGTGAATGTGAGATGAGTCAAACCGGGGATGGCGAATGTGAGTTGAAGAGGGGAAGGTGGGGAGGAGTGTATTGTGTTGGAGGCTGAATTCATGTAGTTGGAGAATGGAAGAGAGAGTGTAGAGGGAAGAGGTGCATACTGTGGTGGAGGGTGAAGTCCTTGCAACAATTTTCACAGGAGTGGGCAGGGGGACTATCACACCCCATTCTGTACCAATGGGACAGACAGTATAGAGGAGATATGCATAACTCCTCCTTACTGCCACCCTGGTTGTGTTTGGCATAGGACAAAGCTTGTCAGTCACATGATGCTTCATCTTTTATATATTCTATATAATAATTCGCTACAAAGTTTGTAACTACACAGTCATGTGCAGTAGAGACTGCCTGTAATGAGACTGATACAGAGTGGGGCGCTCCGAAGGAGCATCCAGCTCTGTATCAGCCGCAGCTCGGGCAGTATATACTGAGCATGACTGCACCGCAACTGGCTGGCACTGTATCAGCTGTGGCATGGGCAGTCTCTGCTGTGCATGACTGCCCCGTGACCGACTGGCAGTGGCACTGTGGCCCGTGTAATGGGCTCTTCAACTAGTATATAGATAAAAGGAGATACTTATAAAACTCTTCAATGTTTCTACATTCCTATGCCAGATGAACAAAAGATTATATGTATTTTGTACATTTATATATCGTCTATAAAAAAGGCTAACCTTCAAGTTTGTGTAATTCTATATACCTGATTTTTTTTGTTCTCTGTGGCTGAATAGAAGCACACAATTTGGGGAATGTTGAATCCCAGTGGGAGTCCCAAAATTTTGAACAAGAAGACATTTCCCTCAAATGTTACATATCTGAAATGAGTGATTGAATGCTATTTAATAGTAACAGATTTTAGAAAATAGGTAGGCTGTAATGCACATTAAATTGCCTTTAATAGCCTGTATCTCCAGCTGAAAGTGTATGTTAAAGCCTAAAAACATCAATTATGACTCATATGTAATGTTATTTCAACTAACATATAAGTTTTTCACTAGATGAAAAATTCTTCCTTGAAAGACTAAAGAAACCACATGGTTTTGCAGGGGGAAAGTCTACCAGTTGTGAGATCATTGTCCATATCTGGACCTTGCTACTTTTTTCATTCTTGAGGGCAAAGGAGCAACTGTTTGTGGCCAAGTTAACCACTGCTTGAAATTTGGAGAATTATCTGCTACTTGACTAGCCCTGGACTACACGGTTTTAACACGATGCCCGCTTTCAAAGGTCAACTGTAACTATTAATGCTCTCTCTCTCTCTCTCTCTCTCTCTCTCTCAGCCTATGCATTCCATGTACAAGTATCAGTCTACTTTATTTATTGATCATCAACTTATTCTATATTGCTAAACAAAAGAGGGTAGAAGAACATACAGTTGCTTACAAAACATTCCTAAAAAACAGTGGCTAGGGCATTACACACTGGAATTTACAACTAGGGTAGGCTGTTATGAGATGCCTTTACATTGTGGGAATAGTTTCTAATTCTAAAGCATACTATTATGCTTTTATATTTTTTGTTACCATATGGAAATGTAGAAACCTCCAGGTGATTTTTATAATATCATGCATTCAGATTATGAGTAAACTTTTCTTTATGAAAAAAAATAATAAAACTGGGCTTTTCTCACATATGTAGTCAGTCATGATATATGTCATTTCATGTTTCCGTACAATATTGAAGTGGAAGTGTACCAGGATTTTCTTTTGCTTTTGTCATTGCCTACTGTCACAGTCTGGGACTCATAGACAGAAAGAGGACTTGACTACCCAGTTTGATGTGGTGCTCTAATGATGCATTCTAACACTGTCAGAGTATTTACAGTAGCCCAAATCAAAGCATTTTATGAAGAAAAACATAGATTGTAGTTTTGTTCCCATAGAGTAAAACAAGGGTACTGTCATTGCTGGGAAATTGCGCATTCAAATGTTATTATGGATCAAGCGTATAATCAAACAGCTAGCAACAGTATTTACTTGTGTCCAAAAGGCAACTAATATGCACCTTATAGGACATATTGAGTCACGGACTACGACTCTCTGAGGTAGGTGATAGGAGCAACACCACCACAGTAGAAAGGTGCATTTTATTGTACAAAAGACAAGTCTGAGCTGTAATAAAGTTTGCATGTGGTTGTATGTACCCTTGTTTTACTAAGCAGGAAAAGCTGTATAACATTTAAATTAAATGATGTAGTGCTCCTTTAAAGGGAAACTATCATATCTATACAAGTTTGCCTCAGTGTGATGTTCATATAGCGATAACCTGTATTTTGTGGGGTTTTTTTGTTTGTTTGTTTTTTATACAATGCATGCTATGGCAAAATTTACAGTTTTAAAAATGAGCCGGGACCTTACTTCAGGACACACTGTGGACACAAGTCTGTCCTGCAGCCTGTCAATCTTCATCTGTTCCCTCCCCAAGTATTGTTGCATTCCAACCTCCTCCGATGATGGAGGTTTTCTCCATGAAAGCTGAGACTCTCTCTAGCCAATGAGAGCGCTCCAGCTTACATGGAGAAATCCTCCATCATTGGAGGAGCTTGGAACGCAAAAATACTTGGGAAGGGAACAAAAGAAGATTGACAGGCTGCGGGACAGGCTTCTGTCCACAGTCTGTCATGAAGTGCAAATGTCACCATAGCTTGCACTGTGTATAAAAAAAAAAAACACAAAATACAGGTGATCGCTACATGAACATCACACTGAGGCAAACTTGTATAGAGGTAATAATTCCCCTTAACCATTTGGGTGCCAGAGACAATGCAAAGCATATTATTGACAATGAAAAGTCCTATCCAGATAAACCTATGTATGTACATAACAAGCATCATAATCTACATTAACAATAAGTATTTTTGTAGAGCCCATCATCATCCAAGCAAAACCAAGGCTGGAATATATTGCAAAGGCTCCATCTATTATGCAATACAATGTAAAAGCTTTCACAAAGATACATTTACATGTGAAATGCCAGCATTCATCTAGGAAAACTCTGATCCTGCTGTTTTCTTTGATAACTGCTTATCTACTAGACACAGTATGACAAACCCTTTCCTTGTGCAGGAATTTCCTATATTGTTTGCATTGGTATCACATTGAGATATGCTTGATACAAATTGCTTCGGTGGAGAGAGATAGGCCAACTAAAGCACAGAGACATCTGTCTGAGCTGCATATGAAAATCGTGTTAAAGGTTGCCTGCACCTGTATAAACAAAAACTTCATTTCCAAGGAAAATCAGCACAGCTGGGAATCATTTCAGAAGTTGCCAGATAAGATGCTTTTATTAAGCTATGTGACATTAGAACAACACAGCATTTTATTTGCTATTAATGACTTCATAAAGACATGTTACATATTATTTATAAGGTAATGAAGAAGGTTACTTTGTAAAATGTTTCCAAGTTTAAAACGCTTTTCCAAGCAAAGAAAATAATAAATAAAAGTTCTCTGCGTTTCACTCTATTTGGATTCCATCCAGGAGACTGTAAAGACTATTTGGCAATTGCACTTTGCAAATAGATTCATAAGGGGGATATACTAATATGATTCCAAGCTATAATAGGTGATGGAATGGGTTTCTTAGTGCTACACCTGCATAATGCCAACTTACTGAACTAAGTGTGCCAAAAATTCTCCCATTAACACAGCCTGAACCAAGGGGAGGACAGTGGGGAACAACATGGGTATTATGAGGCTGTTCTTATACTCTGATCCTGGTTTTACATGTGGGACTGTATAGTCAAAAGAATAGTGAATTCATTCTGGGGCAAACCTACTGAGAAGAAAAAAAAACATTCACAGTGATTTATATGCAGATTTTAACCCTTTGAGTGACAGAGAGGTATCCAATGCATTGCATCACAATGCTTTGGATACCTCTCACATGCAAAGGGTTAAACCCTTGGTCTAACATCCAAGGGGTTTAAATTCCACTTTAAATCAATTGAGAATTTTTGAAATGTTTTAAAATAATCAGGTCAGTTGAACATTGCACAATCACAATATATATTTCAAAGTAAATAATAAATAAGGTACAAGTATTTAGACATATGAAATGTATACAGTAACAGTAGATATATTATCTATCAACCAGACCCGCTTGCTTCCTTCTTATTTATTAAGAAGCAAAATAACTCCCCAACCAAGCTATCTATCCCCTCTCCCCTAAATGGGTGTCCCCCCAGGCATAGGACCCACCAGCTTCCAATGTGCAGTTGAATGATGGAGTCACCTCGCATGCACCCCATACTATTGATTGAATTGGTTTGGATTAGGATTAACCATTTTCCCTACATGTCAGCAAATTTGTGAAAAAAACCCCTGTGGAGATATACACGTTTGTAATGAGGTACATTCCTCGTTACATGAGAAATCTTAGTGCATAAGCTCCATAGATTAAAATAGGAATTAGAGAAGTGATATCACTGGAAAAATGATCTCCACTTTATCACCCCTTTAGTGCATCTTTCCCAATGTGCTAGATACTTTTCAGGTACTCAAAGTGTTAAAGTCTTGAAAACAGTGGAGTGTGTGCAAAACCCAAAGTACAGACACATGAGAAGGGATCCAATGTTCTGGTACAGAAAATGAGGTGCTCTGGCAGGTGTGCACATTTTTCCATAGATGATGATGTACTAAGATGAAATGGAGCAATGCTGGAGCAAACCAACTGCGCCACAGGGAATAAATAAACCTTACACATTGATTTCAATGTGGCCTGAAATCCCTTTAATGCTAGTGGAGTCCCTAACACATTTATTTGCCAGAGACCCCTATAGCATTCAGAGGGTTAAAAGCTCTATTTAAATTAATATGAACTAAGGAAATGTTATCTGACCCCTATTCATACATGGGAACTCTCCAGATCTGCCTCGAGAACCCTTTTTTTTAACTGTTAATTACATGGTCTCCAGGGACATTGGCTGTTCCTACCACTTCCCACCCATTTTTCCTCCTTCCTACCCTGTTCGGCTTACTTTCTGCCCACTTTACAACACAAGGATTATGAGCTCTGCCAACCCAGTTAAGCCCCCCCTTTATGATGCAAAACATTTCATGTACATCCCCCAGGTTGGCAGCACAGGAGCCCTCTCTGGGAGCTTAAGAGAAAGTTCACAGGTATGCGCCTATGGTTTGTTCCAAAATTGCTTCACTTTTACTAAGTACATCAGTATCACAGTGAAAATATTATTTGAGCAATATTTTTACATCATTACAACTTAGGCTGTTTGGCAACAGAGGTAGCCCAACCCAGAATGTCAAAGACTCTAAGAAACGAGGCACAAACTCAGTGAAATTGTAAGATCAGCCAGAGCCATGGGTAGTACCGATGTGGAAGTTAGACAAGCCAGGTTCATACACGGAGTGAGATCAGCCAGAGCCACAGGTAGTACCTATGTGGATAGTCAGGCAAGCCGGGGTCATACACAGAGCGAGATCAGCCAGAGCCAAGGGTAGTACCGATGTGGATAGTCAGGCAAGCCGGGGTCATACACAGAGCGAGATCAGCCAGAGCCAAGGGTAGTACTGATGTGGATAGTCAGACAAGACGGGGTCATACACAGAGCAAGACCAGCTAGAGCCACGGGTAGTACCGATGTGGATAGTCAGGCAAGCCGGGGTCATACACGGAGCGAGATCAGCCAGAGCCATGGGTAGTACCGATGTGGATAGTCAGACAAGCCGGGGTCATACACGGAGCGAGATCAGCCAGAGCCATGGGTAGTACCGATGTGGCTAGTCAGACAAACCGATTCATACATGGACCGAGATCAGCCAGAGCCACAAGTCAGTACCGATGTGGATAGTCAGACAAGCCGGGGTTATACACCGAGCGAGATCAGCTACAGCCACAGAGAGTACCGATGTGGATAGTCAGACAAGCTGGGGTTATACACATAGTGAGATCAGCCAGAGCCACGGGTAGTACCGATGTGGATAGTCAGACAAGCCGGGGTCATACACGGAGCGAGATCAGCTAGAGCCACGGGCAATACCGATGTGAGCCATTGAAATGTGAGCAGCTTCTCTATAAAAGAATACATTCTATACAAGTGGATTGATACTATCTTGTGAACTGGTGAATTAATTGAGACAAGGATTGTCCAGAGAAAGTTTTGTTGAATGTTTTCAAGATAATTTGAAAACCGATTTGGCTATTAGTTTCATATATGCTTAGTTTGAGATACCTTAGTATGCCAATATTTGGCTACATCTACTTATTTATTATATCTACTGTGCACTGCCAGTTTTGTGGTTTGTTAATAATAAGTGATATATAGATGCTGGAATCTAGCCATAGGATTTTTTTTTTGTTTTTAATCACAACTCTGTTTTTTATTACAGTTGTGGGCAGGATAGAGGGAGAGGGGTTTCTTGGGATGTAGGACCATTCCTTATCTCCAGGAACATGGCATTGTGTTTAAATAAATGTGTATGATTTTTTTAATATATGAGTCATTTTCAGTTATTATTTAGTGTACCTGTATATGATCCATTATATGGTCTTTGAATTTGTGGTTAATGTTCTTTGCATGCAGTGCATAGTAATCTCCCAATTATTTAACTGTGGGTGTGCCGGACCTATCACTTGTGTTAGTGTTCCTCTAATAATTGTTATAAAAGAGAACAATGTAACCCATTATACAGTATAATAGATAGTCGGTCAATCTTTGGACCTCCAGCTGTTTGATAATACAACTCCGATCATGCCCAACAAGCATGCAGTTGTTTAAAAGCTCCAGATATGTCACTGGCCATTTTTATTTCTCCCCTATGGTGCATCTGGCATGCTCCCAAATTACTCAACATTCCTATTCCTATAGTGCCCATAGACTTGAAATGGAGTCCTGAAGACTTCCAATGTCAAAAATATATACACAGATAAAGCTCTGTGTGATGAACATCAACCTAGATACGTCTTTATCTTAACCCCTTGAATTATGGGTTCCTATAAGTATTGGCTAACTTTGACACTTGAATCCCATGAACACTGAATTGTGAAGCATCCAAGGGGAGCTGAATGGAAGATTGTGACATCATTTTTGTTCTCTCTTAACCCATTCAGTGCCAGAGGGGTAACCAACATATTGCAAAGTAATGTGTTGGTTACCCCTCTGGCAATGAAAGGGTTAATCACTGTGTATTTTGATATGGCTTATATGCTATAATATTTAGAAAGGAAGTCTTAGTTTTTTTGTGGACACAGAGAGGAGCAAAGCAATGTGTATGTAGTATACATCATTTAACTTTATGCTGTCATGTAATAATCCTGCACTGAAATTCCAAACAATGAAGTGCCATCCATCCCATTATTGATCCTAAAAAGACACCCACAGAGTGCTAAGCATGGAAATAAGTAGACACTGCCAATTGCCTCAGAAAGTGCAACAATAATAACAAAAAAAAGTCATACCTGTCAGTTAATTCAGATGAGTTATTATCTTACATTATAATATGTTGCCCACTACAAAATAAATACTAATTAATTTCATGACAATTAAAGGTGAACAGGGATTTCCCTCAGCTGTAAAGTTGTTGATTATTCTATCATGATGTGAACTTTCAAGATGGGATTTCAACTGGCAAAATAATATATCATTCTCACTTAATATTTATATTGCTTTATCATGCACGAAAATGAAATGTTTGGGAGGATGCTCTCAAATATTACAGCATCTTAAGGTGCTGTAAAGCATCCTATTAATAACTTCCCACTTAAAGGGATAGTAATGGTTAATTTTAAGTTGATTTAATATTCTAGACATTAAAAAAAGATTAACATCAATGTAAGTCTTATCTCTCAAACCTTTATGGTTTGAGAGATATAACTTGCTAAAGTTACGTTTTCCTGGCTGTTTTACTCAAGTCTGCCATCTAGCTGACAGCTGTAGATTCCAGTCATTTGACCATATAGAAGCTCTTCAGCAGAGCTGAAATCACGCTATTTAGAAATAAATACTTAATTGTAACAGTCTATAAAGTTTGCTTTAAAGCCAGGCACACTTTGTAGACCATTCCAAATGAAGTATTTATCTTTAGATATCGTTATATCAGCGCTGCTGAAGAGCCACATCTGGTCAAGCGACCAGAATCTGCTTCTGACAGCTTTACAGCTCATTAAGCAGAAAGGAGAGGGACCAGAGAACTTTATTTTCCTATATCTCTCAAACCATAACAGTTTGAGAGATACGAATAAGTGCAAGTACTCTCTTAATTGTATAAACCGTATAGTTAATACTTTTTTTCTGACATTACTATCCCTTTAACTTGCTATGAATCTTATTTTGTCCTTGTGCCTTGGTTCAAGAGAAAACACCATCAAAGCGTCATGGATTTTATGTCCATAGAGGTGAATGTGACTGCTGCTGGCAGGACTCTTGTGAGAAGATGCACTAACTAGCGAAATGTGTCTGGCAATGTGAGGCGATCACTTCACCACAGAGAACGTGACACACTTTGCCATATTAACTAAGAATTAGCTATGCAATTGAGAGTGTAAGACTGTCATTATTAGCATATGATGTTGGTGTAAAGGTGCTAATGTTTTTGGGAAGGACAGAGAGGATGAATTCTCAGACTTCAGTGTGAATAACAGCATCTGCCCTCACTCAACCCTCTGAGTGCCAGTGAGGTAACCAATGCATTGGAGAGCAATGCATTACTCAACCTTATGACGCTCAAAGGGTTAAGGTCTTCTTTTGTGCTTTTGTCACTACGCAGGGAGTAGGGAGCTGAGTAGTCTTGGCACTGGTTCTGTAGCTGGGGTGTGATGCTAGATAGCAAAGCTTGGGTTTGGTTAAGATAAAGACGTATCTAAGTTGATGTTCATCACACAGAGCTTTATCTGTGGGTTGAATGTTCCCGAGGTACAACTGAGGGTCGCAGGAGGTCTTCATACGACTGGGAGTTGAGGAGATGGGGAAGTCGAACCCGACAGTAAAGAATCACGACAGACTCGACACTGTGGCACGGAGGGGGGGGGTGGTCGACAAATCCGCAGGCGACGTCAAAACCTAAGGAGAAGACAGGAGGGATAGTCGAACAAGCCAAGGTCAAAACCAGGTGAGCAGTACTGTACCAGAACAGGAGGCAAGAGAATAGTCGGAAACAGGCCGGGTTCGGATCATAGCAGGACAGGAGACAAAGCCAAATCAGGAGACAGAATCAATGTCAAGGAAAGCCGGATCATAAGCAGGAAACGCTGGAACTGAATCAGGAACTCACAAAACTCAAACTCTTTGATCGCGCACCGACACAAGAGTGTTGGTGCTAGATATAGGCCCAAAAACAAAGGGCGTAACAAAAAGGCGGAGACAAAGAAATCCAAGAAGGAGAGCAGAAAATCCAGGAGAGGACGGAAAAAACCCGGAAACCATGACAGTCATTCACCCAATCAGAGGGTGAGAATGAGGAGGCATGTCTGACATGTGCGCTGCACAAACTCGGAGAACACAGATGGTAAAGAAGAACTGGAAGAGCACGCATGCTTAGGAGGAGGAGGTGAAAGCCGTATAGTTTACAACTTTGGATTAAGCAGCCAAAGGGTTGCTCTCAAACACTGTAAATCCCTTTAATCAACCCCTTGAGTACCACAGGGATGAGCCACACACTGCTCTGCAATGCAATGCACACCCATCTAGCATTCAAAGGAAGGGTTATACGATACACAGTGGTCTCCCATGATGATTCTATCAGATTAACAGATAATGTCTGTAAACAGACACTAAATCCCACTTCAAAAGGCCAGCAGTGCAACTCTGTTTGAGTTTGCAAGTCAACCACAATATAGATAATTTGCAATAATATTTAAAGCAAGTAGGTTCTTCATAACCCCCTCTAAATCAAGTTATGTTTTATTAGAGAGGCAAGAGTTTTTCTCTTGGAGTATGCTTTTAAAGTAGTCAGTGCACATACCACAATAATGTAGTCACATGAACTGGTGCTTGGTGAGTGTATATAAAGTAAATGCATTCCAGTTCCACTTAAAAATATTTTCCTCTTTTTTCTCTCTTTTTTTTCTTCACCTATTTCATTTAGTATCATATAAATACAAGGCTTGTGGTACAACAGTACAGGGAGTTCAGTTTCCATTGTCTCAACATTTACTACACTTTAAGCTAATGTCAAGATTTCTGTCATAGTGAAGCTACTGAATTTCTTCTGGTACATCTATAGAATCTGCAAACACTGACAGTTAAATAAAAGCTAAATTCAGTGAATTAATTAAAAGTGTGCTAAAACAAACCAGGGCATGGTGCATTATAATGGGATTGCAGAGTTATACAGACAAAAAAGTAATACCTTGAGGTCTGAGACCTACCCTAATTCAAGGACCACATTAGGAGAGAACATGGAACATGGAGTAAAACCTCTCAAGGAAATTACGCAAATTCAAAAGCTACCCGAAGGATTTTGAAAAGGGTACATTTTATCATAGATGTGCAGCAAATAAAAGGGATGTTGATAAAGAGGAAAACAGAGAGACAGATCAAAAGACCAAGATGCTCAAAATCCAGAACAAAAGAGGGAGAAATAGGAATATACATAACAACCAGCATTTTTTTAGGATAAGGATCAGACTTAGGATTCAGGGAAAATCCACCCCAACTAAGAGGCAGAAAAATAAAAGTTATTGTGAAAACTAAATCATTATTTAGTTTATGTCCTCCGGGCCGATGCCCATTCCAGTGTGAAGGAATTTTGAACAGAGACTGCCTTTTTATATGGCCAGTCTCTGTTCAAAATGACTCGCAGCCATTGGCCGGGATGTGTGTTTATACACATCCCAACTAATCAGCTTTGAGCGGGGGATTGAAGGAACCTTTTCAAAGCTGATTGGCTGGGAGGCACATAAGCACACATCCCAGCCAAAGGCTGTGAGTCATTTTGAACAGAGACTGCCCATACTCACACTGGAATGGGCTATATAAAGGCAGTCTCTGTTCAAAGTGACTCACAGCCATTGGCTGGGATGTGTGCTTATGCACCTCCCAGCCAATCGGCTTTGAGCTGATTGGCTGGGAATTTTGTAAGCACACATCCCGGCCAATGGCTGTGAGTCATTTTGAACAGAGACTGGTCATATAAAAAGGCAGTCTCTGTTCAAAATTCCCTTACACTGGAATGGGAATCGGCCCGGAAAACATAAACTAAATAATGATTTAGTTTTTACAATAAATTTTATATTTCTAATTCAAAACATAGCTTAATCTTGAGCAAAACATGGGGAAATATTTTTGGATCATTTAGTAACATAGTAACATAGTAAATTAGGTTGAAAAAAGACACAAGTCCATCAAGTTCAACCTTCGCCTCGTACCTCAGTAACTGAGAATTTTATAGCTTTCCTGCTACCAATTAAACTAGTCTTTATCAGACCTTCCTGATCAGCCTACTGATAAACAGTATAACTCTGTATGTTCCCTTTTGAAAGAAATGTATCTAATCTTCTCTTAAATGTATCCATTGTATCTGCCATAACTACCTCCCTGGGCAATGAATTCCACAATTTGACAGACCTTACCGTAAAAAACCCCTTCCTCTGCTGAAGTTTAAACCTCCTTTCCTCTAATCTCAAGGGGTGTCCCCTGGTCACCTGATCAGGCCTTGGAATAAATAGCTCACCGCAGAGATCCTTGTATTGACCTCTCATATATTTGTACAATGTGATAAGGTCTCCTCTTAGTCGTCTTTTCTCTAGAGTAAATAAACCAAGTTTGTTTAGTCGTTCCTCATATGTCAAGCCCTCCATTCCCTTAATTAATTTTGTTGCTCTCTGCTGTACCCTCTCTAGTTCTAGTATATCCTTTTTCAGAACCGGTGCCCAAAATTGCACTGCATACTCAAGATGAGGTCTTACCAATGATTTGTATAATGGCAAAATAATGTTATCCACTCTTGCTTCAATACCTCTTTTTATGCAAGACAGGACTTTGTTTGCCTTTGCTACTGCTGTGTGACACTGGTCACTGTTTCCAAGTTTGTAGTTGACAAGGATACCCAGGTCTTTTTCGAGCAATGAGTCACCTAAAATTATTCCATTAAGTTTATAAGTAGCCTTGGGATTGTTTCCTCCCAAATGCATGACGTTACACTTCCCCACATTAAACTTCATATTCCACATGTTTGCCCAATCTGACATTGTATGCAAGTCCCTCTGTAGACAGAAAATATCCTGTTCTGAATTAATGACTTTGCATAATTGAGTATCATCTGCAAATATTGATATTTTGCTTTCTATATCTATTTCCAGGTCATTTATAAACATGTTAAAAAGCAGCGGACCCAATACTGAACCCTGAGGTACTCCACTCTCCACTTTAACTGTACTGGAGAATTTTCCATTTACAAGCACACACTGTTCCCTATCCTTCAGCCAGTTTTGTATCCAACTGCAAAGGTTATCTCCTAGCCCCAATTTCCTTATTTTATACACCAGCCTTCTGTGTGGTACTGTATCAAATGCCTTTGCAAAGTCTAGATATACTACATCTACTGCCTTGCCATTGTCAAGGTTGCTGCTTACCTCCTCATACAAGCTGAAAAGATTAGTTTGGCATGATCTATTTGGTATCTTCTACAATTTTTTACTCGCACATACGTGCAATGCTTAACCCTTTGAGTGCCAGAGAGTACGAATTCGCCTCTGGCACTCAATGGGTTAAACTATGCACATATGTGCGAGTTCTTTTTTGTGGCACATCCTATAACATAAAGTGGTAGAATGAGTCGCTCCCTGTGAGCGTAACCGCACATGTGCAGTGGAGACTGCTGTTGCAGCAGTCTGGGAGCTTCGCTGTGAGCCGTCTGGAGCTCCCCACTAAGGATCAGTGCAATCGGCGAGTCTCTACTACTCATGACTGCAGTCATGCGCAGTAGAGACTCGCCGAACGCGCTGATTTGGAGAGGGGAGCTCACCACCTGTCTCTGCTCCCGGCTCTGGGGCAGCAGCCGGGGCCGCTGGGTGCACTTTAGCCCGTGTATACAGGCTTTCATACTAGTCATTGATATTTCTCTTTATTTTACAGGACTATGCATCTCAGATGGAAGAAAAAGACAGAACAGAAGAAGAAAAAAAGATGGAGAGAAAGAAGAGTGAAGAGAGAAGATAAAAAAAAGAAGGTTAGAGAAAAAAGAAGGAAGAGAGAAGAAGACAGTGAATGGTAAGTGTAACACAAATCTGGGTGCTATGCTAGTGTTAGGGATAGTATTGTGGTACTTAACTGTTAGGGATAGTGTAGGATTAGTGTATGTGCGCTATCGATCAGTGATTGACAGTGTGTCAGGCACCATTCGTTAGCGTTTTTCCTTTGATGCTCCCATTATTGCCGCTATTTAGCGGTGTTTTGGGAACTTAACACTCAAAATGAACGTTTGGCCATAAGTCCTTTGTGCTTTCAGCTGGTAGGGCAATTGAATAGTTCGCTAGCACATTTTTCTAATGGGCACTTATGCAATTTTATGCTTCCCAAACCAATAACATGTTTAACCCTTTGAGTTCCTGGGGGGGGGGCACAACTCATTGCAAAGCAATAAGTTACATACTCCTCTGGCACTCAAAGGATTAAGATCACATTTTAACATAAGAAAAGGCCAAGGACCAAAAAAGGTTTAAGGTTTTTACAGTAGGAAAATGGGCAGACTAGATGGGCAGAATGGTTCTTATCTGCCGTCTATGTTTTTATGTTTCTAAAGGCTTCTAAGCATGCAATAATTGTTGTGTATGTGAATAGGTAAGCAGAAGCAAAACATGAAAACACTTAGAAAAAATTACTCAAATATTTAATTAACTGCAAAACCACATAAGTTAACATGTGAGTGTGCTAAGCAATATATGGGAAAGCAACAAAGCGAATTCAGAGAATTTTTGCGCATGTAAGTGGCATTAGAGGCAATTGCGACACTCCCATCTCAAGATATAATTTTCAATCATGATGGTAATCTAACCGTTTGAGTGCCAAAGCAATGTGTTGCATACCCCTCTGGCACTCAAAGGGTTAAAGTATTTGAAAAAATACCTCCAACCTGAAGAAACGGTGACTGGAATAGAAATTATTGCAAAAGGAAACATACTGGGTCTACTGTCTAAATCCAGAGGCCCAAATGGTATCAATGAAGAATTTGCCTTCTCATCCTTAAACAGTGCATCAATATGAGAAAAAATAATATATAATCTCTTATAAACTGATTTTAGTTATCTGAAAAATATGCTGTTTGAACAGCTAATATAGAGATTTCCATTAATGAAATAAACTGGGAATAATAAATGATTCTAGACAAAATAAATACTTTAACCCTTAGAGTGCCAGAGGGGAATGCAACATATTGCTTTGCAATGCTTTGTGTACCATTCTGGCAATCAGAGCATTAACTATGGAGTAATGTTTCCTAAATTATAATAATTAATAGCATCTAAAAGTAGTATATAGTAAAATACTGACCACAAGGATAACTAAACTAGTGATCTTATAGGAAGAGGATTACATTATATTAAAGTAGCATCTATTAACCCTTTGGGTGTCATAGGTGTATGCGACGCATTGCGTTGCGTACCCCTCTGGCACTCAGAGGGGTAAAAATTCCATGTTATCAGAGCACCAATCATATATTGAATAATTTATAAAATAACTAAAATATGGATTTGTTGAATTCATAATTATAAACAATAGTAATCCAGGAATATCCTTAATCAAATATGTATTTAACCCTTTAAGGACCACAGGATCTTTACAATAAGGCATCCTTAAAGGGTTAGATCAGTTTTAGATTTGCCTATGTAATACGTAGGGCCTAATTTACATCCAGGTACCCCTATGCAAGGCACTCTAAGCACCCTTTGCTCTGCCCATGGCTACACCCCTGCTCCTCACTTGGCTCCGCCCCCCAATCCTATCCAGTGTTTCCTTGTGGCATAGAATATCCCATTGGCCTACAACAAGCAAGAAAGTAAAAAAAGCTTTAACCGCTTTGTGGCTAGAGATGTAGCCAACACATTGCTCCTCCATGCATTCGAGATTTCTCAATTATACAAGCGGTTATATAATAGCCTGTAAAGGGTATAAATCTGGTACACAGACATTATTCTGGTCACAACCACAATTTAGATTATGGGTGTGGCCAGCACAACTAAGGGCCCCTCCATATTTGGCGTTCTAGGCCATTGCCTACTCTGTCTACTGGGAAATCCAGCCCTGATATGAGATGCTAGGACAATATGACATTATCCTATAACAATACTGGGATCTGATTAGAGAAGAGAGAGAGACAACTCCCTCTTAATCTGTTATTAAGATCAACAGGGCACAGGCTACACACTTTTCTATACAGTCCATCAGGATTCTTGCTTGAACCTATTTGGACCTTCTCTTGTGTCATTTGTAAATAAAGGGAAAAAGAAAATTGTGACAAGCATAACAGTCAGAGCAATGATCCAACCATGGAGCAGTGTAATGTTTACAACTATGAAGGTTGTGTTAGTTGTAGTTGCATCTATTAACAACCCAGAATGCCTAGCATGAAAGCCGACAATAACAGGGAATAAAGTTTTTTTTAGTGCTGTCCATGGCAATAGTCAAGTATTTTCCCCTGAAGAAAAGCTTTATGTGGTGAAATAAGGAGCGCTGTAATTTTACTGAGAGTAGAAAATGCTTGGACAATGAAAAGAAAGCTAAATATTTCTGAAAAGCACTAGGAAATTTAAAGCTAAATTTAATGAAGTCTCGTGCCTTGTCCAGCAAAGGGTCTAGTAAAGAGAGATGATAACATTGAAAGTTGGGCATACTTGTGGGTTACACTCAAGGGTTTGCCTGGAGTAAATGCAGTTACAATCTAGAGATGCACACAATGAACAGCTGCCCTGTAATAATATGTAAGCAGGGCCCTCTGAGCCTTCTGTTCTCCACATTTTATTGTACTATTTAATACCTCTGTATATCTATTCCCAATTGTACAGCACTGCAGAATTACTTGGCGCTATATAAATAAAGAATAATAGTAATGTAGCTCTTCAGGTGGCTCTGCATGTAAAAATGTAGTAATAATATTAATAATAATAGTAGTATTGGTTTGGGTGACTTCTAGTTGCTTCTGTAATGAGACACAAGGTAAACAAATAGCTCTAGGGCACTGATAACATCTTCTAAAGCATCCACAAAATAAATCATTTGGTTCAATAATAATAAAACAAGCAAATTAGTCATAACATCCCTCTGATTCTAAATCAATTTCTGTTTCTGTGAACTAAGAGATGCAAGTGTTGGTCTCTTAGGACTATGTTTTTAATCCATTCAGTAAGGTAGTTATACGTTTCCAAGAGAGATTGAATAAAATGTTATATATATTTAATATCATGATTGCTCCCTTATCGACCCAATTCTCAGTACTTGCACTGAACTGGCCTTTTCTGTTGGGTGTGCTTAGTGTGTGACTATAAACTGAATGCATAACAGTTCAGCTTAATCTAAGACATATTTTTATTTTATATTTCCACTTTTTTTTAATCTGGTAAACCAGAATATATTAACCTCATGGATGCTGGAGATTGATTGTCACTAACCCCAGTTATCATAACATAATACTCTCAATATATTTAATTTATCTCACAATAAAAAAAAAAAGTACAGCAAAATTATTTTTTATTGTGCTATAGAATAAAAGTATTCTAAATTATTAATTTTAGAATATATATATAAACCATCTGGTGTTTCAGATCTTAGAAGCAGAACATGTGTGCCAAAATATCCAGTACTTTACATCTGACATGTCGTGGAATGAAAAATAAAAATGGCTGCAGGATAAGCCAATCAGAATTTGCTATTTTACAAATTTCAGTTTAATGCCAGATTAGGACTGACCCTTGAGGCCAGACTGTTCTTCGTGAACAAGAATCCAGAAATATTAAAAACAAAAATAAGAAAGGATTGTACAACATTCAAATAACACCAAGTATAAGTATAAATACACAAACATGTGATAATAAAGCTACTTATCTTCATCCGCATTACAATAACTTCAGCAAGGTTTCCCCCATGCTGGCATCCCAACGCGTATCACCCAACGATATATACTTGTTTCCACTATTGATTGCTTATCACTAGTATGTTCACTGTATTATTAAACTTTAGATATGTGGTATTCACTATTTTTCCTTTTGTTATTAAGCTACTTGTATACTTATCTGCTTTTAATGATATATTTGGCTTTGAATGTGATATTCGATACTATTGAGTATCATGATATATATTGATTACTTTGTCATATTTCTAGCCATATATTAACAAATAAATCTAAGCAGGGTGTACCCTATGATTTGTTTTAGTGTTTTTAATTCTCCTGTTGATTTTGTATGCATGTATACTTTTTGTACCATCAATAAACATTATATATTTTTGTTATTTTTGCTGACTTGGTGTGCCTCAATTAGGGGACTACTTTTTCTTTAAGTGTCAGTTGCTATATTAATGAAAACACACACAAACATATGTATGTCTGGTGTCTGGTGGTACAGTTTGATCATTCACTGCGCCAGTTTGTTTACATTTTGTCCATAATGCATCTCAAAATTGGTACAACTCTATATCATCTGACACCCACAGGAGATGGGCCCTTCTTACCCCTCACCTTCCTTAATAGGGCATAGGTATTGTAGACCTACATGATTTGATTGATTTTATTTTCCAAACATAGTACACTAGGGCAGGGGTATTCAATGTGAGGCCCGTGGGTCACATGCAGCACACCTGACTCGAGGGTGAGGGCCACCTAAGATTTTTAAAAAAATATTTTTATATCTAATTAACTAGCACACATGGAGTATCAAACCAATAAGAACTAATCTCTGGATTCTACTTTGGCAGGATGAATTAATCCAAACCAAAAGAGTATGGTTGGAATTGTTTTGTTATTTATTGGAGTAGGAGATGAGATTAACTACATTAAGTTCAATATCTTAAACAATGAACTTTGCCAGTTTTGGGGTCCAGACAATTCACATTTAAACCTCTAAGAACTAGCAGCTCACTTTTGTTGTTTTAAGTGTAAATCTTACTGCGGATGTGAACTATGTCCATGAAGGACTGTACTGGGGTGGTAGGTCAGTAAATGCCAGCAATAGTCATTGGTTTTCACAAGGACAGTTAAATTGTAACAGGAATGAATGCATATTTACAGATGAAAAACATGCACAATGGGTTGGAGAATGAAACTTGATGCAGAAACTAATTTCTTTCCCTATGTGCAATACAATACACTAAATAGTTAAAGAAATAAGCGCAGACACATATGAGCCAGGGCTTCATGAACTGCTGGTGGACTACAATTATAGATTATAGAGCATGAATAAGCTTGCTTCTCACACTCTTTTGATGAAAGAGATTTCAATAATCCATCATAATTTTTGAGTCTCTTTTGCCCATGGCAAGAGCCGCAATCAGGGGCAGACTGGCATTTCTGAATTTGTAACCTGCTTACTTACATGTCCCTCTATTGTTTTTCATGACCTACCAGGTCCTACCTTCCAATTTTACAACTAGATATATGGTTGTACAATGTCTTGGACCTTGGCAGGACCTTCAAGAAGCAAGCAGACAAGCCAGTGGAAAATTCAAGCATGCCACCCAATGGTGGTGGGGAAGGGTTACCACAGATCTTACAATTAAAATAGAGCTTTGCATATGATATGACAAAGCTTACAATTGAACCTGAGCTTTATATTTGATACTACAGAACTTTCATCTGAAATGTAGCTACACTAGTATTGTAATTCCTTTTCAACTATAAGCTCTGTAGTGTAACTTAAAGCCCATTTTCATCTGTAAGCTCTGTGGTATAACTTGTTACCCCATTTCAAATATAAGCTCTATGGTTTCACATGTGTAACTCCATTTCAATTGTAAGCTCTGTGGTGTCACTTGAGTAGCTCCACTTCAATTGTAACCTCTGTGGTGTCACTTGTGTAGCCCCATTTGAATTGTAAGCTCTGTGGTTTAATTTATAGCCCCATTTAAGTTATAAGATCTGTGGAATGACTTGCTTAGCACCATTTACATTATAAACTCTGTGGTAGGCTTTTAAATATATGTAAAGCATTCATGTTTTTCCTTTTTTAAGCTTGTGGTAGTATCTCTACCCACAAGAACAATGGTCAAACTGAGAGGTTTGTGGGCTTTACTTGCCTGTTGTCTTTAGGTACAGGCCTGGCTGCAGTTATCCTCCTCTCCTGTCAAACTTTCTTGTCCAGTACTAAGATTATTAGAAATGGGATATTTTGAAAAGGGGTGACTGTTAATGCCAAACCACAGCCAATGTACCCCCTGATCTAGAATAAATTTAACCAAACAGAGACTGACCAGTTAAACCGAATGGTTGAGGCCACTTCCAAATTATTTTGCACAGGTAATACCCTGAATGTAATCTGGTGTGACTCCATGAAACATGTGATATTAAAAATACACAATGTGACATATGAAACATGTGGAGGAAGCAGGAAAGATATGCCATAAAAGGATAAATAGAAAATAGTGACTGAAGCAGGGTTTTAGTAGCCATTAGCACCTACCAGAGAGGGTTAAATAGAAAATGGAGGTAGAAACCAGATTTTAGTAGCAGTGAACACATACCAGAAAGGGTTAAATAGAAACTGGAGGTGGAAGTAGGATTTTATCAACATAGACCACATTCCAAATGCCTACAGATGGATACATTCCAAGATGCCTACAGGAAGGGGTAAGTGGTCTTGAATAGGCATTCTTAGATATAGTTGAGTCCTATGCTTGTTTAAAAGGTCCACAATGCATGTAACTGCCCATGCCATTCAAAAAGGATTAAGATAAAATTTTACTACAAGAACAGAATATTGTAGGAACATGTTAACTAATGAAGTGAAACACAGTATTCTGGGTTAACTAGTGAAAGCACCAATGGTTATAAAATGAATCAGCTCTTCTATCGAAAATGTGTGTATTGACATGTCTTCATCTGCATGTCTCATCAGAGTTGTCCGTGCCATTTAGTTACAAAACCCTGGAGGCTTTCCTCAACACAGATTCTTATAATACTTCAATTAAGGGACACCAAGCTGCCAGACAGACAGCAGAGCATTTATTTCTTGATGACTCCTTAAGTTGTGCCACAGGCCTATCATTAAGAGAATATTTTTCACAGCAGGTTGTGAAGATTCCCATGCCATTAAATGGAATTGAAAAAGCATCAATTTGTTGTTTCCACCTAACACAGATATTTTTCATTGCTAGAACAGCCATTAAAAACAATCTGTTTTATTGCAACCCGAAAAGATCAGATGAAGTACAAAATGTGATTTATTGTAAGTATAACCAGTATTAAACCCTTTATGAACAAGCAGCAGCTGGAATAAATATTTAGGCAAACTATCAAAATAAGATTGGTTTTACAAACTGAATTGTGCAGACCGTTATTTCCAAGCTACAGTGACCCTTAATAAAATGTTTAGCATTAAGAAATGAAGAGGTTATTCTAAATGCAAATCTTAAAAAGAGTGACAAGTGTTAAAACACATGCAGAACAAAATAATGCATGTTTATCATTTGTGTCATAATCATTAGTGTAACCCCTTTGTAAGAGACATCTTCAATGCACTATGGAGCAATGCACTTGATATATCTACAGCATCCAAATTGGGAAGAAAAGATATATTAAATGTTTTATAAGTTTCATTGACATTTTCATACAGCAATACAAGAAAACCAGAGTTCACAAACTGGGAATACGTTAAAAGAACACATAAAAAAATAGTTAACCTCCTAAAACCTCTTTACGTTTATAAGCTGAAACGATATAATAAATGCAAGGGCTCCAGATATTTTAAACACTATTTATTAATGGACAGATTGGAATTTCCATTGATTTAAATGGGTTTTTAAAAGCTTAAATGCAAGAAAGGTCTCAAATTCACTGCAAAGACCTTCTCAGCGTTCAATGGGTTAAATGCCCCATTTGAATTAATGATAATTTGAGGATTTTTTTTTCTCTGTGATATAGTTTGCCTGCTCCAGAATTGTTTTATATTTGTCTTTAGCATTTAATGGGTTAAAACTGAATTAAAATCAATGTAAATTTGTATTTTTCATTAATGGTGTAGTTCAAGGCTGTCCAAGTCCAGTCCTCAAGGGCCACCAACAGGCCAGGGTGAGTCAGTCACAATGAATGAGGCACTGATTAACTCACCTGTGCATAATCAGGGAAATCCTTACATCCTGGCCTGTTTGTGATCCTTGTGGACTGAACTTGGAAAGCCCTGGTGTATTTGGTTTACTCAAGAATTATACACTGAGGTGTGAAAATGAGATGATAAAAAGCAGATGACATTTATTCTTATAAACTCTACAGTTTCTAGTTTATTTTATGGAACCAAAGCACAAACATCAGTACAACTAAAAGGGGAAGTATCATCTCCAAAAACTAATGCCCAAAATAATTCTAATGGTCCCAATCAGTGGTAGCCAAACCTGGTCCTCAAGAGCTACCAATGGTGCATGGTTTCAGGATTTCCTGAGTAGAGCAAAGGTGGACTAATTAGTGGCTAAGTCACTTTAAAAAGGAACTATCATGCACACGTAAGTTATCTCCAATTAATTTAGTATCTTGTTAATCATGGAAATAGCATAATAAAGTTTCTTAAGGTGCCACCATGAGTTGGACTCATAACTTCATATTAAACTTACATCAATAGGACAGCGAAGGCATCTTGGCAAAGAGGGATCTGTGCACCTGTGCTGTCCGTCCCTGTCTCTAATATTGTCACCATCATCCGTACCTGGCAGCTGCTGCTTCCTCCGGAATGGCCACTGGTTCACGCAAATGCGGTCCGTTCGGTGGCTATTTCCGGATTCGATGACGTTGGGCGTCATGACATGGAGGAGCGTCTGAGCCCTATATGAGTCCTCGGCTTTTGGGCATCTACTCTCTCTTGTCGGCCTACCCTTTCTGACTTCAGAGTGTTCCTTAATTTTTTCTAATTAAATGGTTTTGTCTCGGCTTCGGTTTTCGGTCTCTCTATTTGTCTGCCGCCTGCCCATTTGACCTCAGACTGTCCCTCACTCCATTTTCATTTTGCTCTTATCGGTCACCACGCTTCAGTTTTCCTTCTGCGGGGCTTAGTTACCTGCTGTCTGTACAGCATCTACCTCTGCAGAATAACTAGCTACCTGCCTCTCTTTGTGTAGTTCTTCCTATGCACAGAGTCTCGCTTCAGGAAGCTAACAGATATTTTATTTGTCAGTGGGGGAGTTCCATTGTACTGTACGGTACAGACAGGGACAGACAGTGCAGGTGCACAGATCTCTCTTTGCCAAGATCTGCCCTGTCCTGTTGAAGTAAGTTTCATACAAATTTATGATTGCAACTCATGCTGGAACTTAAGGAACTTTATTACGCTATTTCCATGATTAACAAGATACTAACAATTAATTGGGGATAACTTATGCATGCATGATAGTTCCATTTAATTAGTCCACCCGTGCTCATTCAGGGTTATCCAAAAAACATGCACTGTTTGTAGCTCTTGAGGATGAGGGCTGGTTACCACTGGCCCATATGAATGTTTCCCTTGTTCTTTTGCTAAAGAGATAACATCTTCAAGTCAATATGGATGTCATGTCAATGGAAGAAGACATGATAGTTGCTGGCAGTTTTTTCAGACTGAAACATGTGTGCATGAGCCTACTTAACCCTTTAAGAGATAAGCAAAGTGTTATACATGTGCAGTTGGTCAAATTTGTGTTCTGTGGTTCTGCTAGCAACTGGCATATCCAACTGTATAGACTTGACATCAAAGACTGATTGACAACGTTATCTCTTTATACAAGAAGCAAGAAAAACATTCAGAGTGGCCATTAGAATTTCCTGACCATATTATGTTACATGGGGGTTATTATTAGGATATTTTTCTTCACCTTTAACATATGTTAGTGCATAGGCTGCATAGAATAACATCCAGTAGAGAACTTATCTCCTCTTTTTTACACCTTAGTGCATCACTACTGTCCTTTTAGTCACTATCTCCAGAGTTGGATTTACCAATTGGCAGAGGAGGTAACTGATTAGATCTCCAAATTTTGAGGGGTGCCTCAGGTGTTCTGGCCATACCCACATTTTGAATTGTGGGTATGTCCCTGCACCAGTTTTATACCCCTCTGCAAATTATTTTTTAACCCCTTGATGCTAAGAAGGTGAAGCTTTTTTAAATTATTATTATTTTCTGTAGATGGGACTGGGGGTGAGGCCATGTTATGAATGAGTGTATAGCCAAAGTGGAGATGAGGCAATCTAGAGTGCCTTTCCTAGGGGAGCCCGGTATGTAAATCTGGACATAATTGTATATTCAATTGTTCAAAATATTTTTTTTTATAATTAATACTATGTTCAGAAAATCTCATACCAATTAAAAATGTCCCCCTCTCCCGCTCCTTTTCAGCATGTCATGCTGACTTCCCTCAAATCAGAAATGTAGTGCAGGCGCATCTCAATGAGGGACAATAATGTGTCAGCATAAGTCATCCATTACGGCAACCTAGGCTACTGTCTAGGGCTCATGGAAATATGAGGAGACCTGGCTGCAAGTGATGGGTCACAAATAAAGGCTCTGTTGGAACTGCAGATAACATATTTTGTCAGATGCCCTTTTGTTGAAAGAGACCAGAACCATCCAGTTTCTCTAACTTAAATTACAGCCACA
Organism: Rhinophrynus dorsalis; assembly: GCA_037306005.1. Lineage (NCBI taxonomy): Eukaryota > Metazoa > Chordata > Amphibia > Anura > Rhinophrynidae > Rhinophrynus > Rhinophrynus dorsalis. The sequence continues at coordinate 81,811,108 of CM074723.1, forward strand.
ATGCCATTACCTGCTAGCAGCACCGGTTCAAGAGATGTGGAGCCCCAAATTGGTACCTTGCCTAGGGCCCGATGGAGGTTTAATCCATCTTTGGCATGAGGAAAAACCTGCCCTCCTTCATCAAATGGGGCATGGTTTTCCTTACACTGACAGGCACAATATTGTCCCTCATTGAGATCCATCCGGTCCAGCAACTGGCTTTAGAAATTTGAGGTAATTCAGCATGAGGTACTGAAAATTAGTGGGAAGGGGAAACTTTTAATTGGATTTTCAAGCAGAATATGAAAGTAAGGGATTTATGGTACATACTATTCATTATCAGTCAGATGTACATTTATTTTTGGATGTTACTATCTCTTTAAATGAGAATAAAACCAATTGAATGTTAGAGAAAGACCCCCCTACAATGCAAACAGTTTTCCCCAGAATGCCTCCACTTTTGTTTCAACATATGGCCTTTAGTGTACAAATTAACACTCCCATTTATTTAAATGGGGCATTTAACATGTATTGATTCCCGTAGCATGTACTTTTATGTATGGATCCCAAATGTTACAATATCACAGCTGTAAATTGAGGCTGCAAAAAAGAATAATCAGGAAGTTGAGACTTAAAGGAGCAGTAACATTTTTAATTAAACATGAATATTCTAAAGATTTCCTGTTGAATAAACCTAGGTTACTCCCCACCGCTGGGAGATTTTATATTGAAAATTTATTACAGCTAAAATCTGATTTTTTTATTTTTTTTATTTTTTATAAATAAAACTGACATTTTCTAATCTGGACATGAGGCTAGAATTATTAGATTATAGTATTGTGAGGTGCAATATTGCAGTTTAGTTGAACATGTGATGGTATTGTGTTTGCCTCTGGAGACAAGGGGGTTATGCACTAAGGCATGGTAATGAGGTGATAAAGCAGAGATGACTTCTCCAGTGTTATCATTTGTCCAGTTCCTATATTTTTCTGTGGAGCCCATGTACTAAGTTTTCTCCAACTTTGCAGATCTTAGTGTATAGGCTCTATAGAATAAGATAGGAACTGCAGAAGTGATATTACTGGATAAGTTATCTCCACGTTGTCGCCTCTTCATCACACCTTACTGCATAACCCCAAGGTAATGGTTTACTGACAGTGTGTCAATTCTGGTATAGCTGTTTTGATGAACGGTGGTGGAGAGGGATTTCAGTTAAAATTACTGACAATATGCAGAAGAACAAGTGATCAAAGTTGGACAGGTGATAGAAGTGTAGTTTTAAACTCATAGAGAGTTGTTAAAGTTCTCATTCAAATGTATATCATTTCTAAATTGCTTGTAAATTCACTGCAATTTAAAAGACAAAAAAAGTTTGCAATGCTGATAGCATCATACAAGGAATCACAACTGACATCATCAGTAGCATCAGTGATGACATCAAATATAAGCCTTCTCTCATGTAGAGAGGATTTGCCTGACATTTCTGAGCTAGACTGTGTGTAAGTGGGACCAGACTGATATGGATTGGGAAATGTTATCTCTGCAGTGGCACATAGGAGCAAAAAACTTGACTTGAGCAGCACCTGAGAGGCTACCATACTGTAGAACAAAACTCTTAATTTTGTCCTGTCTCAGTGTGAGGTCATCACACTTTGTGTTGGTAAGTTTCCTTAAGTTGGAAGGGTATCCCAAGCATTGGTCCCTGTTTTCCATGTGCATAGACGGAATCAATTTCACACCACAGATGAGAGCACATAAGCCAAAATGTATGAATGGGTGCTGCTTCTCTCACCCAGAGAGCATTTGCCTGACATTTCTGAGCTGGACTGTCTGTGGGTAGGACCAGTCTAATATCAACATGAAAATTTCCTCTCTTCAGTGGTACATGGGAGTGAAAAACATGACTTGAACAGCACCTGAAAGACCACTGTGCCTTAGGTGGAGCTATGTAGTTCTAGTGTAAACCAACAGCACCATAGTTCCCCCAGGTTTCCATTGATTTAAATGGGGCCCTTAACCCTTTGAATGCCTGAATGTTATAACACTTATTTTTGTTAGGTCTTGGTGTATGTTCCTCACACTTTTTGTTTGCTGATATTGCATATGATAAAATCAATTACATAATTGGTTGTATGAGATCACATATTACATCATAAGTGACCTTATCAATAAAAAAAAATCTAATGTTATGTATGATGCAATTCGAAAAACACAAGAGACAGTGGTAAGATTCTGAGAATTCCCTGTCTTTTGAATTCTTGAGTGAGAACCTTAACATTTGGTTTAACAAAAGTTATTTTTCCTTTTAATATTTTATGTAGAATATCCCACTGTCACACATGTATTACAAAAAGAGAAAAAAATCTTACAAAGCAAAAGTTTTTCTTTAACCCCATGGATGCTTGAGTTCATATAGTATGGAGCAAACAAGGGAAAATATGGGTCTCATGCTGATATTAAATAGATGCAACATCTCATAATATTAACCTCACTTACTATGCACAGAAAATCTTAATGGTCTCCATGAATTTTGCTCTTTGTCTTTTTTTAAGAGATGTCCAATTAAGCTCTGGATGTCATGTCCATGGAGGTGGACATGACAGTTGGTTGCATTTTTTTCAAACTGAAGCAATGTGTGGGTCACTTTAACCATCTAAAGACCAGAGAGTGTGTAATGCTTTGTGAAACAATGCAATGCACACCACTCTGTTTCTTAAAGGATTAAGATTACCATTTTCTGTGAGCAGCATTTAATGTCATATGGTCCTGCTAACAAATGTCATGTTTATCTCCTTGGATATGGCATCAAGGAATGATTGAAAATGTTATATCTTGAACCAAGGAGCAAGGGCAAAACTAATAAGGGCCATTTTCTGCCCATAGTAAAGTAAGTAGGAGCTATTATTAAGAGGTGTTAGTTCTCTTTTAACCTAGCCTTTGAGTCTGACAGGATGTGCACGTATAGATGAGATGCTATAATGAAAAAAACAACACTTCTGACTTTGTCTGCAAAAGAAGAATGAAACATTTTGTCACAAAGCACCACACTGATACACTGTATCATCTGCCAGTGCAGAGAAAGAGACACAACTGATGCATTCACTGTGAAGCTGTACAAGTTGTTATTGTGCTGTATGATCAGAAGCATAAGGAATCGGCAGAGAGAACCATGTGTTATATTCACTCACATCTAAGTCTGTAAGTGTGATTACTACTGGACTGGAGTAATAGTGGTTGCCAACACACCCACCCACACAAAATATGCTTTGCCCACCCGGGTATAGAGTATATGTACATATGCAACATGGGTTTGTTTCAAGATCTTCACAGGTGAAAGTGTCTACACAGATGGGGACTGCTGATGGCCAGAAGGATTATGTGTCAGTTACATCTCAAGTTTAACACGAGAGTAGCCATTTTCATTTTTTATTATTTTATTATTAAATGCTGCTTATGTACAAGAAGTATACTTTCTCTGTTATTTATAATGGAATATAGTTACATTTTGTATAGCTACATCATAGACTAATTTGAAAAAATGGCTAAAAACTAATCCTTTCCTAGCAAACATGGAGAAAGCAGTCAAAGACTTTGTGGGGTTACTTTGCTTAGCACATATACTGCATCACATGGTAAGGGCAGCTCTTCTAGTTGAAGGACATTGAAGGCTGTCAAACCTCATTGATCCCATCATAAGATTGCCTGCCACCTTTGCCACAGTGTTAAGTCAGAAGCTGACGGATGAACAGAAGAAGGTGGGCCTACCCCATCACCTTCTACATCAAGATGTTGTCAGCTGGTGGAACTCCACCTTGGAGATGATGGAGAGGAGAGAGCAATTTACTCAATGTCCTCTGAGCAGAACAGAGGGGTGTCCTGCCCAATGGGCAGAGAAGAAAGGGCAATAATGGGGCATGTTTTGACAGTCCTCAAGCCATTCATTGATACCACTGATTTAATTTAAGCCAAGCCACTGCCAGCCTGGGCCAGGTCATCCCCATATTCACCCACCTTATCCAGAAAATGAAGGGGTTTATGGAAAAAAGTGATGTTTTACCTATAAACAGGTTCTATTCAGAGGACTGATAAAGGAGCTGAAAGGTCATGTGAGCATCATCATAGACACCTCAGAGTATAGGATGGCCATCTTCTGTGACCCTAGGATAAAGGGAAAGATAGATCACAAAAATAACAACTTGGGCATGGGAAATGAATTGCAAGAGGGGCATGTTCATGGAAAAAGAGGCCCAGAAGTTGGACACTGAAACTCTCTGCAGCAATTGCAGTAGATCCACATACCTGTCTTATTCCCCAGCCCTGTCTTAGTCCCCCACGTACAATCGCAGCAGTACTACTAGATCATCTGATGCAGAAGCTTTTTGAGTTAAGGCCCTTGATCCATTGCAGGGTACAACCGAAGCACCCCAAAATGGTTAAAGTAGAACTCCCAAAATGGTTAAAGTAGCACTCCCAAAATGGTTAGACTAGCACTCCCAAAATGGTGAAAGTCTACCTCAGTAATTTTACTCCTGGCCTTGTAAGCTACAAGGGCAATAAAGTTATCTGGCCAGCCCTGTCCTTGGTGGCCCAAAAGCTGCTTTCATGCCCATCCAAAAGTGCCCAAAGCATGATAATTTTCTTTATAATGGGCAAAATCCTCAACCCTCAGCTCTCACAGCTCTCCCTGCACCTGATGGAGAAGATAGCCTTCTTAAAGGTAAAGTTATTCAAGTTTGGATACCCAGCTCTAACTTTTAAATCTGGGTGAGGTGATTCTCCCTTCACTTAATCAATTATATATTTTTCTAGTCCATATAATATGCTGCTTTATGTATCTGTCCTTTGGTCTAATACTGCTGCTGTTACTGGTACTGAAATGCAAACTCTTACCTCCTAATCCCTATTATACTTCTAACAAAGTCAAAAATGCTGCTGCTTCCTTACACTCAGATCAGTGCATGCTTTTTTGTGAGTCTTTTGTTCATGGACATGCTCCTTATCCACACTTATTTACCATAAACAGACTAAATAATAATATACAAATACATGTTTTTTATTATTTGTTCATGTACTTTGATGAAAACCCTGATAGAACGGGGTTGAAATGTTCATGACTCTGGGACATGTAATAAACTTATTAGAGTGTGCATAAGGAGTGTTTTTTTTAATTTGTTCTTGAAGCTTGTGTGGATATTTACTCCATAGAAGGCTAATGTGAAACCTGAAAAAAAAACATTGATGAGTGAACAACTCTATGGAAAGTTGCAGTGTTGGTTACTGTCATGAGAACAGTGATTTTTAAACGTTTTGAGAACCCTAAAGGAAATCCTTTAGTTCAGATTTAGAGGGATAGTACTGTTTCATAAAAAAAGCAGCTCCAATTAATCATCATAGTATTTGGAGAGTGTTATTTCAATTCTGTCAGAGTTGTAGTTCAAGAGCAATTCAATGACAAAGTATCCCCCTCCCACCCCTTTTACTGATGTAACACTGCTCGGCCAGAGCAGAAGGGAGGTGCCCAGGTAGATTGCAGAGAGGGACAATCTTCAATTAAAATAAGGGACAAACTTGAAAAACTTGTCAAGGGGGGCAGGGCTTTCATTGTTCTCATAGGAAGAAGACTGTCCCTTGCTGTTATCTGTCTGGTCTGTGGACTGCATTCCACATCTAAGAAGAGATTGCTTACACTAGGTAAAAGGGGCGGGAGGGGAAACTTTGCTTGTGAATATCTCTTAACCCCTTAAGGACCCTTGACGTACTCAAATACTCAAGGACCGATGACGGTCATAGTACGTCACGTACTTTTTACTTACAGCGCTCTACCGGGAGCACTGTAAGTAAAAATAGGGCCTGAAATTGACCACTCCAAGATCGGAGCGATCTCTATCAGGCCCCATAGTGACGCGTCGATACACGTGACAGGTCACGTGTACCGGCGCGTCCAAGTGCTCCTATGCGGTCATTATGGGACGGAAATGTCCCAGGAACGCCGGTCCTTAAGGGGTTAAACCATAAAGGTTTGAGAGATAAGACTTATATAGTTCTTCATGTTTTTTTTAATGCTTACAAAATAAAAAACTATAAAATGAAGTTTTACTATCCCTTTAAGCAAATCCTAATATGTTTTACCATATGGATTATAAACTGCTCCATAATGGAGAGAGAACAGTATGCCTTTATAGGTATTCTATGACCTACCATAAAGGGAATACCTGCAGTGAGTATGTAGGTAACTTCAAAACAATACAACTTCCCAGTTTGCTTTTTCACAAGTCGTTACAACTCAAACTTTTTCTAATCAAGCTGTAATTTTTTAATGTGGCCACAAGGTGCTGTTGCTTATATCACCTATAGAGCAATAGAGAAGCTTTATCTATTATATTAGAAATTTGTTTTCAGGACACCAGTTCACGCTGATCTCACAGTTTAATTAAGAAAATAAAATAATTTGAGCTGCAATAACTTTTGAATGAATGTTACCTAGCAGGAACAGTCCTATGACATTATATTTATATTTTTCCCCTTAATAAAAGTGTACTGTATCTTTAAATGTAATGTGTTCTCTAAATAATTTTGCACTTAAAATAAATAAATACATTCTAATGAGGGGGTAAGCATTAGATGGGCCATCATAATTTTATATTGTTTCAAGTACACGGTTTATCTTTATTAATTGGAGTCTGCTTATTTGGTGCTCACTGTCTTTTTGTTTCATTTATTTGTGTGTGTGTGTGTGTTATTGCTATTATTTTATTATTTTTAGAAGCAGTGCTGATTGCTGCTTAGCAACAGTGGTGCGTTCGGTGATGAATATACTAGGTTGCAAAAAGTACACATTTTCAAAATTAATGATTCTGCCTGAAGCCAAATCTCCCATATTCACTTATACAGACAGTTGCTCACTTATGCAATTACACACTGTAACAAATGTTGTGTTCCAACTACCTCAGTAATGGTAAATTACATTTTCTCATTTGGAACATTGTAATAGATTTCTCAGCACAGTGATTTATCATGTAACAATTAAGAGCCCGAGGGAAAGAGATGACCATTTTACATTTTATCAGCTTGTTTCAATAAACTGTTAATGTGACCCTAATGTCCGGGAAACACTTGTACGTAATCAGATTCCGATTCATGAATCCACTGACATTAATCGCTATTCCATTAATCATAGCTTCACAGGCACTGTACTTTTACTGAATTGCACAAAGGTTTTTTTTTTCAACAATAAAAGAAAGCATTAGGAAAGATATTTTAATAAAAGATGCATCATTTATTTTAAAAAGCACATTTTGAAGTCAAAAGCAAATATTTTCAGCTTCTTAAAAACAATGGATTGATATAGATAAAAGGAGTAATTCTGCGACAAAGCGGCTGTATCATTTACTATATATTCCGCAAAATCTCACTGATTTAAATGAGGCATTTAACCCCTTGAATGTTAGATTGTTCATGAAGGCATTGAATTACAATGCATTTGGGACATTTTTAATATTCAAGAGGTTAAAATCCTCATTTAATTACATTTTTATTTTTATTTGTACTCTACAGTGCAATTGGTTTGTGGAAGAATTGTTCCAGTTTGCCTTCATAAGGCCTAGTATTTACCACAGGGGTGTGGCTCTCTGGATTTTGTTGGATTACAACTCAGTTATCTTTAGCCAGCTATCGAGGGTTGCAGTCCAAGGTTTTGAGCAAAGATGCCACTATTATTGCCTAAACCCTTAAATTGTAAAGAGCTGAAAATACTTGTAGCTCTATATAAATAAATAAATAAATATATTAATTAATTAAACAACATTCCAAGAACCACATGCTGTGCACATCTTGATTAATAGCTATTCATCTTTACTTCCGCTCAGTACAACCTATTTAACTTGATCTATTACCTTTCCAGCAGATGTCAATGGTCCCTTGACATTACATTCAAACATATTGCATATTGGCGGGTTAAATTACCTGTCCATATAGAGTCTGGGCCATCCATATAGAGTCTGGGACAGATTTAAATCACAGGTGCCCCTAGGCAAGGCACCCTAAGTGACCTTCTCTTTGCCCATGGCCACACCCACTCCTCTCATGACCCACTCACAGTCTCACCTGCTATTACATGGCACAGAAAATACCCTAAAGCATACACGTACTAAGCTTTTAACCCAGTTGCTAGAGGGGTCTCCATACATTGTTTCACAATGTGTTGGAGACCTTCCTGGCATCCAAGGGGTTAAATAATATACAGTAAAAGGTTACACAAACTAGTATAGGTACAATGAGACTGTACTTGCCACACCTGCAACTAAGAATGTGAAATTGACCAGAACAGCTGAGGCATCGGCCAAAATTTGGGGCTCTGGGAAGTTGCCTACTTTGCCGATAGGGAAATCTGTCCCTGTATAGGATAAAACTGGACTACAACAGGCACAATGTTGTAAAAAATATGTTCAAACAAGTAATGCTTGGGCAATGCAACTGCACCATAGGGAACAAATGAAAGGTTCCAAATTCCCCAATGATTTAAATGTGGTGTTTAACCCTGTAGATGTTAGAAAGTTGTCCACTGCATTAAGAAGCAATATCTTAGAGACCACTCTAGCATTCAAGGTGTTATGAGCCCCATTTAAATCAGAGGGAATTTTTATTTGTTCGATATGTCATGTCCACTGTGGCAGACATGACAGCTATTATCAGGACCACTGGACCACAAACTATGCTCACTACACGTTTTACATTAAACACTTTAGAAAGACGAGGGGTGTGCCATGTATTGCTTGGTAATCAGTTACACACTCCTGTGGTTCTTAAAGAGTTAGGTATGGTCTGACACCTTCACTAAAAAAAACTGCCAACAACTGCAATGTCCGCCTCCATGGATATAAAAAAGAAAGTGACAACACTTGTAACACTTTGACACTCCAACAATGCAAAGGAAGGTAAACTCACTCATCTCCTTAGCCAAGACCACTCCGGTGCTGGTCTACAAGGTATTCTACTCCATTAGAGAACTGCACAATGAAAGACTGCACTCATGATCGATCAGAGATGCAGATTGGGTAAAAATAACAGATTTCATTGCAGTATCGACATACAAACAAACTGACATGCAACTGTTTCATTTTTATGCCCGATATCTGTTTGTATGTTAGTACTACAATAAACCAGTTCATTTATCCCATCCGCATTTCTGATCATTCATGAGTGTTGTCTTTGCTTGTGAGCCTCCATAAATATTTCATCCAGGACCAACTGAAGATGTTATCTCTTGAAGAAAGGCACAAAGTCAACATTCTCAGGGGCCATTAGGATTTTATAGTCATAATAAGGTAAGTGGTGGTTATTATTAGGAGTTGTCACTTCTCCTTTAATCATGTGATTGATAAAAAGTTAAATCAATATAAATATTTGTACTGCGAATCCAGTCTCACAAACCAAATCTGTATCTTCCGTGTGGCTGAGGTACAAGTTGTTACCACATTAGCCATGGGAAAAGCAGGACGTTGGTAGAGTAAAAGAGTAAAAGTGATACCTTTATTGGCTAATTGAGTAGGGTTAGGCCTAGATTCAATTGGCCCTGTTGGCCAAAAAAACAGCTGACAGTATTTTTCAAACACAGTAAGCAATGCTATCAAAAAAATACCATATGAAAAAAAACCTCGGGACATAAATGATGCAGTGTTTTAGGCACTAAGATCCATTTGTGTAACAATCTGCCCCCAGTTTTTGGGAGCAGAGTCCCTTAATGGACCCCCAAAGTGCCAACACAGGAATTGAAAGTTAAAAAAAACAGAAAAAACCTAAGTGACCTAAGCACAATATCAACACATCCAAAGTACTGGAAAAAAATTTGTCAAATGTTAGTAGAATTAACCCTATGAGTGCCAATAGGGCATGCTAATCCCACTGGCACTCACTGGGTTAATCCAACTAAGGTAAAAAAACAGCCCCGGAAAAGAAACACTTACTATTAATCCTGATGTCCAGAGGAGTCTTCAGCACCCTGGTCAACTACTCTTCATCTTCTTCTATGCCGAAGTTAACACTTTGAGTACTGGAGGGATAACCCTCCAACACTTAAAGGGTTAAATGCATGTTCATATTCATCAAAAATAATATCCAGCCTGTCCTTTGCAAATAAATAAGTCAAATCTGGCTCAGCTGGTGGCAGCAACAATGTCTTCCAGCAAACCCGCCCCCAGGCTTCTGCGTGTGGGGGGGGTGATGATACCTGCTAGAAGCTGATTGCCTTGGAGGTATGTAAGCACACATCCCAGCCAATGGCAGGCTGGCATCCTTTTTGAACACAGATTGGTCTCTTTTAAAAATTCCATCACTGGGACTTGGGCAACGGCCCAGTACGTATGAAAGGGGGTGAGCTATGCTGGCAGACATTGCTGCCACCACCCCCAGTCTAGCCAGGGGAGCCAGCGGCAGCAGAATTTTATTTCACAAGGAAATGCCTTTTGATGTATATAAAAAAAATATGACTTATTTATTGGCAAAGGACAGTCGACATTATTTTTGATGAATATGCCACACTGCATTTAAACCTTTAAGTGCCGGAGGCGTATTCCTCTGGCATTCAAAGGGTTAACTACGGAATTTTTTTTAAATTTAAAATATAACACTGACATTTTATTTTATAGGAAAGAAGACACAGAAGAAGAGTTGAGAAAACAAAAGAAGAAAGATAGAAGAAGAGGACACTGATGACAAGTAAGTGTTACACAGATCTGGGTGTTAGGCTAGTATTAGGGGTAATCTTGTTGCTCTTTACTGTTAGAGCTAGTATAGGGTTAGTGCTTGGGAAGGTGACTGTGTTTGAGATAACAATCGGTGCTTGACAGTGTGTCAGGCATTGATTATTAGCTTTTTTCCTTTGATGTTCCCATTATTCATGCTACTTAGAGTGAGTTTTGGGAACTTAAAATACAAAATGGACGTTTAGCCACAAGTCCTGTTCTGTGGCCAAACGTCCATTTTGGTTTCAGCTGGTAGGGCAATTGAATAGCTCCACTAGCACTTTTTGCTAATGGACCTTTAGACAGTATTGCCCTGCCGACTGTTTTACTGGCCTCATTTAGATCAAGGCCTTAGTGTGCAAGCTTTCAAGACAACAGGTAACATGCCTGAAAAAAAGACCTAAGTTGTCAAGAAAGCTTGCACTCTAAAGCTACGCAGTTAGCCAATAAACGTATCCCTTTTACTCCACCAGTCTCAGACTTTTTTTTTTTTTTTACAATTATTAACTTTAAAAAAGTCTTTGAAATATACAACTTTGTACAACACCACTTAAATGCCCAAATTCCCTCTAGAATCAAAAAATCATTTTAGCTTTCAATAACCAAGTCAATTATTGTTCTGGGTAATACAAAAAGGAATGTAATTACCTAAAGTGAAGTTAGCAGCCTAAGAAATGAAATACAGATTTCTCTCTCTCTCTTAAAATAAATGTAGCATTTCCTCATCACAGGCTCCTGTATAGTATTAAAATGTCTTTTAGATGGTAAATTGTCTGCTCAATCTATTTGAGATTTGAAATATATGTGATTAAAGCCTATAACAATTACATTTTATGGAAGCACTTTCATGTTCTGGACAAAAATAGAATGTTAAAAGCAATTAGACTGTAGACATTTTTACAGGGTTAATTCCATCCACACATACTGTACATAAACCTTTAACATTTTTATGGCTTTATGGTTTCACTGTTGGAGGTGTTCCTTCACTATTGGCAATGCAACACTTTTTTCTTGCCATTTTGATTCAATAACCTGTGCTTATGATCTAGATCAGAGGTTCTCAACCCATGCCCTCAGTGGCCACTAACAGGCCAGGACTTAGGAATTTCCCTGCTAGAGCACAAGTGTGTTGATCAGAGGCTCAGTCATATTCATTAACTCACCTGTGCTCTTAAAAGGAAATTCCCAAATCCTGGCCTGTTAGTAGCCACTGAGGGCACTGGTTGAGACTACTGATCTAGATCACTTTTTCTCTGAGGAAACCTGTCTGTTTCAGATTAAATCACCGTGTAAACCTAAGTTGTAAGGCGGAGCAGTGAAAGGGAGACTGTGTAGGGCATGCTGTTTGGGGAAATGGAGTGTGGGATGGCATGATGCGCTGAATGGAGAGTGTGATGAATTGTCCCACCGAGTACACAATGAGAAAGAGAATATGAGGTATGGAAGAGATGAAGTGGAAGCAAATGTGAATTAGGGAGGGAGTAATGAGAAGGAGAAAGCAAGGTAAGTGTAGTAAGTATAAAGTTGTGTAGTGTATGCAACTCTTTGCAGACTTTTTCACAGGAGTGGGCTGGGGGCTTTCACCAATGAGACAGTATAGAAGAGATCTGCATACCTCCTCCTTAGTGCTGCTCCTGGGTGTGGCTGGCTTTGGACAAGCTTGTCAGTCACACGGGTAAATAAGTTTGAATTTTAGTGTTTTAGGCTGATTTAAAGGGATAGTAATACTTCGTTTTATCTTTATTTTATTTTGTAGGCATTAAAAAAACATGAAGAACGATATAAGTCTTATCTCTCAAACCTTTATGGTTTGAGAGATATTCACAAGCAAAGTTTCCCTCTCCCGCCCCTTTTACCTAGTGTAAGCCATCTCTTCTCATATGTGGAATGCAGTCCATAGACCAGACAAATAACAGCAGGAGACAATCTTCTTCCTATGAGAACAATGAAAGCCCTGCCCCCCCTTGACAAGTTTTCCAGGTTTTTTCCTTATCTTAATTGAAGATTGTCCCTCTCTGCAGTCTACCTGGGCACCTCCCTTCTGCTCTGGCTGAGCAGTGTTACATCAGTAAAAGGGGTGGGAGGGAGATACTTTATCATTCAATTACTCTTGAACTACAACTCCGACAGAATTGAAATAACACTCTCCAAAGTCCAAATACCATGATGATTAATTAGAGCCGCTTTTATTATGAAACATTACTATCCCTTAAAATCTGAATGAAAGGATTTCCTTTAGGGTTCTCAAAAAGTTTAAAAATCACTGTTCTCGTGATAGTAACCAGCACTGTAACTTTCCATAGAGTTGTTCACTCATCAACGCTTTTTTTTCTAATACAAATATTTTTATTGAGATTTTTTTCTATAACATCACATGTAAATTTTATAGTCATGACAACATTTTTAACTTGAAATATATATAATTTTAAATGTAATATACATTTTAGGTCATAAATCTGAAACACATATTTCCATAATAACATTGGCCCATATTTAAAAACTGGAGTTATTCTGGAGTAAACCAGCTGCACCATATGGGACAAATACAAATTACTGTTAAATTAAACTGGGCTTTTAAACCCTGAATGATAGAGATGTCTCCAGTACATTGTGGAAATACGCACTGGAGACATCTGGCATTCAGTGGATTAAAAAGCTCTGTTAAAGTGCATGAGGATTTAGGAGTCTTTATTTTGTCCCGCTATGGTGCAGTTGGTTTACTCCACAATAACTCCAGTTTGCTTTTATAAATATGGGCCAATATATTTTAAAGTATTTGATTCATTCTTTACCTAGCTAGCTTGCACAATAAAACATCAACGTCTTTAAAGATGTATCAGTCTATGTTTTTTTTCATTCTGTTCTATGTTTGAAGAGTAATTATCCTGCTATCATTAAGCATTTGTGGTGAAATCTCCTTAATAAGAATTAGTTACATAACACCTCAATAAAATATATGACAAAACATAGAAACATAGATTTTGATGGAAGAAAAGAACCATCTGGTCCATCCAGTCTACTGAATTCCCTATCTAATAAAATATGCAGTCTTACATACTTCCCAGAATATACATGTCTATTCCAGGCATGTTTTAATTCATTTGTCCCTACAACCTGTGCTGAGGACTGTTTTATGAGCTGATCACTGTTTCTGTAAAGTGGTACTTACACAATTTTTTCACCTTCTGACTTTAGTTCATGACCTGTCTTTCATACTATTCTTTTGTAAAAAAGAAAAAAAGATGCTTCACTCCTGAACTATATTAAATCTCGTAAAATAATTATATATTTCTATCCTATCTCCCCTCTCCCTCCTTTCTTCCAATTCTCCATACTGAGGCTGTTTTGCTCTTATTTGAAGTGCCTCAATGTATTAATGTCCTGGAGATGTGGTCTCCAAAACTGTACACAGTACTCCAGATGAGGTATTTTCAACAGTGGTATTATTAGCTCTCCTAATGCTTCTTCCTTTACAACCAAGAATCCGGTTTGCTTTTTCCACTGGTTTACTGTATTTCCTGCCTACCTTCAAAACTTATGAAATAGTAACTCTCAAGTACATTTCCCCTGATATTTTTTGTCAACACAGCATTCTATATCTGGGTTTCTGTATACTAAATGCATTGTCTTGTACTTTTTATCAGTTTTCCCGAATACTTAAGCGTTTGATTTACTGCTGCTGGTGAGTCAACTCTGTTGCAGATTTTTATCATCTGCAAAAAAGACACAACTTACCTTGAATACAATCATAATAGCTCTAATGAAGATATTGAGGAGAACAGGCCCTAGCACATACTGTTATGGCACTCAACTAGTAACCCGCTCTTCTTCTAACTAAATACTATTGATTATGACATGCTTTTTCCTGTTGTTCAGCTATACATCTTATACATTTGTTACCTGTGTGGAACAGTAACAAAAGTTTTACTAAAATCCAAATATGCTACATCTGCTGTTCCACCCTTATCTATCACTTGAGTAGCATGATCAAAAAATAAAACCAGATATGTATGGTAAATGTTCCTGTTGCAAAGCCATTTTATTATGAATCTTGCATGCCATTAGATTTCATATTTGAATCCATTCTTTCTTTCAACTACACTTCCATTAATTTTCCAACCACTGATATCAAACCCATAGGCCTGTAATTGCCAGAGTACTCCCTACTGCCCTTTTTTGTTTAGTGGCACTACACTGGAAATTTACCTCTTACCAGTAATCCGGAACCACTCCTGTCGCAAGGTCAGCTGGGCTTGGGAAGTGTGTCTGAGTGTTTGTTTACATAGATAAGCTGTAATGAGGCTGACTTCTGTGTGTACTGTACAGATGACAGGAAGTCTGCATGACAACCCACTATGTATCTTATAACCCTTTGAATGGTAGAGGAGTATGAAACACATTTCAGAACAATATGCTGCACATCCCTGTGACAGTCAAATGGTTAGTCATTGAGCTTTGTATTGTTTGTGAGCAGCCATTTGGCTGCTTAGTTCAAAGTATGCAGGAAGAATCTGAACCCTTTGAGTGCCATGGGGTAAGCAACTCCAACTCATTGCTCAGCAATGTGTTACTTACCACACTGGCATTCAAATGGTTAAGGGAGGGCTATCGCAGCACAGAAAGCTATGTGGAGATCTCCTCTTCTCTAACCTAAGCTGACAATGTTGGGACTATGAACTCTGGCAGCTTAGGCAGTTATCGGAGCTTAGTGAAGTGTCACAGTAATATATAGACACACCCACAGGAATAAGACAATGCTTCATGAAGCAGAATTTCAATATGGAAATGAGCCATTGTCAAAGTAGCCACTGCAAAACCATAAAACCTGGTAAGGGCATGGAGAATGCATGGCGATGTTGGTGTATTTTGGCGTAATCACAGGGATATCATAGTGAAGACATCTTAGTGCATATGTTAAGATGTAATCAGATATGCAAAATTATATCCAACCTGGCCCCTTACTGAACCTTAATGTATCTTATCACATGAGAAAACAAATGTGCCAGAGGCCGGGGAAAAATACAAGTAAAAAAAATTCTCACTGAATGATAGAGTGGTCTCTAGCACTTTGATTTGTAATGTTTTGCAGACCTCTCTAGTGTTCAAGGGGTTAAAAGCAAAATTTAAATCAATATTTTTATTTCTCCTTTATGTTGTAGTTGGTATATTCCAGGATGACTATGAAGGGAGATGCACTAAGGTGTGATAAATTTATAATAAATGGGTGATAATTTCTCCAGAGTGATCATCTCTCTGGGGGAGATGAACATAATACTGTGGTGATGGGTGGGGAGTACATTACCTTGAGACACATCTCCATGTGCACTAAGACTTAGGGATGCAAAATGAGAGGGGGATCTCCTCCTTAGCATGCAGGGTTATCGAAATGATGGTGATATGGAAGGGATGCCCTCACACATCTCCAGCAGTTTGACAATCCTGAAGTCTGAGAGCATTCTCTCTACTCCCCCCACTTGTCCACTGGGGGAACAGAGAGGATCCTCTCAGATTTTAGCACTGCAAACAGCATCCCTCCCATCCATAGGGATGTACATTCATACTGCTGTGGCACTGAAAGGGTTAAAAGCTGTACTATTAACAAAAACAAGAAAAATATGGATCTGTAAATAGCACTCCGCTCCACCAAAATGTATTATACATAACCAATATAAAGAATTGTTAATGCATATCAAAATTAGATTAACCACCTCCAAGAGAGATACTCACAGAATGGATTGAATGAATACTCCCCTCTCCCCTACATAACCCCATAAATAAAAATACAATGTTGCAGCTAAAGACAAACAAGACAATCAACACCCTAACATCCATTGATGTATACGCATAAGTCTGCCTAAAATCCTTTATTATAATTCGCTAAGTATGTTTGTTAGAAGCCGTCATGTGCAGTAGAGACAGCTGTACGCACTGAAGTCATGTGCAGTACGGACTGCCCGAACGCGCCGCAGCTGGTATGGAGAGGGGCGCTCCGAATTCAGACCGGAGTCCTCTCTGCACACCTCCTGTGTATAAGTGTATAAGCTGTGGCACGTTCTGGCAGTCTGTACTGCTCATGACTGCAGCTCTGCCAGTGTTGGCCCGTGTATACGGGCTTTAAAACTAGTAGTAACATAATAACCAGTAATCCTGGCAGACAATGTGTGAGAAAATGAGAAGCTCCCCTTTTGTCCTCCCCTTCTACTCTTCTCAGTTATTACTGTTCTCTGTTCTCTTCCTTATAGTGACAAGCTAGGTACCTGTCTGCTTGTCAAAATATCCACTGCTTTGCCGAGCGAGGTGTGTCCTCTGGCAACCAAGTTGGGTGCCTACTGGGAGAAGCATCCTCTGTCAGAAAGACCCCCTACTTGACCAAGCAGCAGTCTCAACACCCCTATAGTATTCAAATGGGTAAAATTACCCTGTCTCAGGGCAGCTGCTGCCTGTGGTCTTTAGCAGATACAGCAAACTATCCTCTGACTCCATAGAGAGCTAAAGGGAGATTCCAACATCTCCAAACTCAGGTAGTCTGGGAACTCTGACAGCAGAGGCAGCTATCTGCGCTTAGTGAATGTAGCGATGTGCCACATTAACATATGAACACCCCCACATAAATATAACAGTGGCTCATTATCTTGCCATTCTATACTGAAATGAGCCAGTCGATATATTCAGTGCAAAGTCATAAGCCCATCAATGGCATGGTGGACTGATAGTGATGAAAGCAGATTGGTAGCGGAATGACGGGGATATGATGGCATGTTAGTGCATACTGTCAATGTGCCTTCTACACAGATCCAACACAGCATCTCCATCCTGAGCTCTTATCGAACCTTAGTGCATCTCGTCCTCTATTTCGTATGTAATTCTATCAAGCTTATGCATTAAGATCTTTCAGTTTGGACTGATGTTAGGATTTGTTTCCATAAAATAACATACTGTATAAACTGAACATTTTATCATACTGGAGAAGGTGTCTTGTCTATTTCACAACTTAATCACATTTCTGCTGTATAACCCACCAGTTAAGCCTCATCATGCTTCCAAGTACTTAAAAGACAAACAATGTATAGTGGAAATTTGTCAGTAAAATGTGTTTTAATACCTCCATGTGCAGTGAGAATACTCACTGAGAGTTACAATATAAAATATGTGTGTTAATGTGAAAACTGAAGTATTATACATTGTTCTAGTATGTGTTTTCAGTTGCAGCCTTTCAATAGGGATGTTAACAGATAAACAGACACAGAGCTGTTCTCACTCTCTTCAGATACAGGAAAAGCAAGCATTATTATATGATTATTTTATGATTCTTTGCATGAAACAGGGCATGAAGTACCTAAACAAAAGTGTATTGTATGCATGCATGGGCACACACTGAATCTGCTGTTCTTAAAAGAACAGGTGCAATTCTGGAGAAATAAAAATGCTCACAATTAAATGCTTAAGGCAGCTTCAACACATTGCTTCTAAATGAGTTGGAGACTTTAATCATTCAAGGGATTACAAGCTCCATTTAAAACAATGTTAATTTTAAAAAGTTGTAGTTGTCTCCTATAGTGCAGTGGTTTGCTCCAGTTTAGACGCAAGCAGGTTTCCCTACACATGCTTTTCTGCATCTCTGGAAGGCAGTGGCTCAAGATTCAGCACCATGGTCAGCGCTGAATATGTTGCTAGTCAGTTGTAGCTATCAGAGGACATTACTGTTAGCAAAGTGCCAAGCAGTCTGCATGTATGCAGAGATACCTGTGTACTGGCCTACAGGACAATGGCTTCCACTCCAGGGGGTCATCATCAGTACTAAAAGGATTTCCTTGAAAACACAGTGTGTAAGTGATAGATGGGATATTGTTGACAGGACTATCATTGCAACCAAAAACAGATCTCATTCTTTGTCTGTTTGCTCCTATACTACTAGCTAGTTAGTATCAAAATAATGTTTCTCTCCCAAGGACTTTAGTGTTAGTTTTTACAGTACAGAACATAAAGGATATGATATACCACTGTCAGCTTCAGAATCATCACCCACTTGCAAAACAAGAATAAAGTTCAGAGAAGGTAGTGCAGCACCCACCACACCTCAGTATATGCTTATCCCTCTTGTTCTTGTGGATGCTGGAGAGAGTGTGTGTATCAAACACAGTATGGCAAAGTGGTTCTCCTTGGCTTCTGCCTTTTAGCCTCTTGTTTTCAGCTCAATTGACTGTTTTTTCTTAGCTCCTTTAGATCACTGGAGAACCAGTTTGGTCTGTTGGAGGCTCTGTTGGTATATCTGCCGATCTGTGCTATTTTGTCAAGGGCATATATTACTATGTTGTTAAATATTGCTATGTAATGTCAAAGGCATTGTCTGTTTCCATAGTCATGTTAACCAGCTCTCTATTCATGGATTCTTCTGGTATGGTGCTTTTTTTCTTGTCCGTGTGGTGGTATGTTATATTGTATTATGTCATAGCAGCTCTGTTATTCAGGATATTAATGAGAACACTAGGTGGTAGCAATAAGGGTGATGTCTAGGGTGGCCATTGTTTATTTAAAAGCTGTGGCATCTGTGTCTGTATTGTTGTCCACCCAGATGTTTAAGCCTGGGGGGTATCATCTCCTGTGTTGAGCCACGTCTCCTTGATGATGTCATGGACGTGTATGGCTTTGGCTACTGCTGACCCTTGGTTGATCAAAGATACTCTATGTTCCAGAAATGTGTGTTTCTTAAGTATGTTGTGTTTGATGAGTTTGTTGGTGATTACCTTGTCTGGACATCCTGAATCACCCTCTTCATATCTGTAATGAAGATGAACAGAAGAGAGAAAGTATAAAAATAAGAGTGTGCACCATTTTCTGTGTACTTATTTGGCCTTATGTAGCCTAAACTGCACAAGCAACTGCACTTTGTTTCTGGTGTATTTATGTTTGTAGGAGGGTGGGCATGAAGAAACCATGTGACATTTCTCACACACCAGAGAGAAGAGTGTATGTGTGTGTGTGGGGCTGAAGAGTAACCACTCCTTTGAAAATTTCTATCCATGAGAATTTAGTTACAGAGATTTTGACACAAGTGGCCAGGGGACTTTGCCCCCAGGCCACTCCTGTCAGACTACACTTGTGAATCCCGATGCAGCAGTTTTGACAGGAGTGGCCACTCCTTTCAAAATCACTAGCATGTGTTGATTCGATGGGTAAGGGGTACTCATCCAGTCCCTGCAAGAGGACTGTCTCTATAGCAAATATTTTGAACATCAATTGGTAAAATCGGAATAATACAAAGAAAAAACAAATTGGGGTTTTATGTATAAAGGCAAAAGCTGACCAAATATTGAGCAAACAAACAGCACCATAGGGGACAGATAAAAAGCTGAAATGGGCTGAGACCTCTTTAGCAAGGAGTTAAATTCCTCATATAAAACAATGGGGATTTTTGTTTGTTCCTTATGGTACAGTTGGTTTGAACCAGAAATGTCCCTCTTTTGTTTTATACATATGCTCCGTTTTACCAAGGCCAGTTCCAGGTTCACTATGTCTTCATACTTTGCATGTTACTTCCTGACAGTGGAGGCGTCGGCAGCAGAGCAAACTTAACCCTTGGGATACCTTTGCTTTTTTTTGACAAAAACGAATGGGTCACTCCTTTTTTTTATTTTTACAGGATTGGCTGAATATTATTTATACCTGATATGCCAGACTGCATTTAACCCTTTGAGCGCTGAAAGGGTAGCCCTCTGGCACTCAAAGGGTTTAGTGAAGCATATCTTTGGGGCATTTGTTTTTAACAAAACTATTCTTGGATTTTTTTTTATTTTAATTATAGCAAAACAAGATAAGAAGGAAGATTACAGAAACAAGAAGACAGAAGATTGAAGAAGAAGATGGACAGAAGCTGAACATCAGGATTGATGTTATGTGTTTCTTTTCATGTGATCTTTTTTAACTTAGTTGGATTAACCCTGTGAGTGCCAGTGGAGTAAGCACTCATGGGGTTGATTCTACTAACATTATACACCTTATACACCTGGTCGGCAAGACTAAACATGCATTAAGGGACTCTGCACTACGGGTGGGCGAAAAGTCAGAAAAATTTACCACATTACTTTTCGTGAAAAAACTAACTATTTTTCTCTTTTTTCTCGTTTCTCCTTTTTTTTTTTTGCCAATGCCAAATTTTCACCTTTTCACCAATTCCAACAAATTTTTCACCTATTCCAACACATTTGTTGCCTATGCTTCCTAGAAAATGTTGCACTATGGTGCAACATTTCCCAGCACAATATTACGTCTTCTGAGGGCTGTAGTGGAGAAATAAATACCTGAAAGTCAAGGTTATGAGTCTTACAGCAACATATGCCTTGAAAAATGTGTTAGCATGCAGAGTGCTTTTGTCCTTTTCCCACAGTAGTAACTTCCTGCCTAAGTGACACTGGAACATATTCATAATGATGTCAAGTGATAAAAAAAATAAAGTAGAACGTACAATGAGGCAGATGTGTGTGTATATATATATATATATATATATATATATCTCAATCATACATACATATATATTCCTACAGCAGTTTTTACCATTATTGTGTTTGTGTCAAATGTAAGCTATCCTTCTTCTCAGATTACTGATACACATTAATTATTGGTCATAGCAGTGGTCCAAAGTGTGGTAGATGGTAGCAACCCTTCTTCACACCCCTCCTCCTGATCATCATCCTTGCTGCTTAATACATTTTGGCCTGGCTTTCTGTGTCATAGCTTTTGGATCCTGAGTGAAGTATCTGTGGACTTCATGGACTGAGGGGTTCCTGAGGAGCTGTCACTAATACTGGGGCTAGATGAATTCTACTACTACTACTAGGTGTCAAAGGTGCAGCACTTCCAGCATCAGCAGAGGCACTCATCATCGCTAAGGTTGTGGATGTTAATAACCTGTTTTGCTGCTGGTTGCTCAACAAAAGTGTGTGTGCCTGAGTGGGACTTGGACTTGGGAGCGGAGATGATGCTGATGATGATTGACAGGATGACTATTCACTTTGTTCCATCTTTCATTGTCCAGGGTCAGAGTTTACATTGGCTTTATCAAACTGTTTACAGGCAGGCACAGTGCTCCTTTTCAGTGGTGGAAGATCGAGCCTTTGCCTTTTTGGTGACTTTCTGGCCATGTCATCATCTCTTTCACTCTCAACTTCATCTGAATCTGAAAAAGAGGAGTATGCTGGAGATATATATTCTAGATCTGCATCATCATATTCAGTCATCATTAGGTCATCTTCAGCATCAGCATCGCCCGCCATTTCTTGCCCACTGCCTTTATATTCATCTAAGATCTTAGAGGTGTCAAACAATGTCTTTTTATTTTTACTTACACAAAGTTTTACTACTACTTTCGGATAGGAATTTTAGTTCTTGTTTGTCTCACTATCAGATGCAACAGTTGGTTCATCTGCTACACCTTCCTCCGTTATGCCATCATCAACATTAGAATGCAACTCATTGTCATCAGTGTTCTTCTTATATGTTTTATATTACTGGTGGTGGAGCTGGAACTTTTGCATCCACTACGGGAGGAGAGGGATCATCATCATTTATTGCACACGCTGCAGCAACCTTTGCTGCAGTCAGTTTTTGAACTACCACTTTACTCCCACTTCCGTGCACTGCTCCACCCTTCCCCCTCCACCTTGTGCATTTGCTGGACATTATTCAACTACTGTGTGTGCTCTCTACAGTACACAACATAACACTACTGATGGAGTGTGATGTCTTAGCCCTCAACAACATTCTCAATGTCATCTGCTTTCTATCAAATCTGCCTCAATCAAACAATTCACGTCAGACTTACAGTCAGCTGTCTGTCACCTAATATATTTATTTGTTAATTTATTTTTTAATTTTTCATTTTTATTTTATTATTTTGTATTATTATATTTTAAGTTGTCCACCTTATCTTATCACAGTCTGTCCAAAAAAATATATATATAACTAAAAACTAAAAATTAGCAACCTTTTCCCAGACTTCCCCAGCACAGAGGCAATAAAAACAAGATCAGTAAGCAAATTGGACCCCAGCTGCCTGTGTGTTGCCAGTCAGTCACACCAAATTATGGGGCATTTGGGGTCAACCTCCTTCCTCCCTTCTATACCCCCAGACTCAACTGTCCTAATTCAGGGAACAAATGTCCTACTTAAAAGACTCTCTATACTATGCTTCAATTCCCCATTATTTGCCTACCTTCTCTAGCTCAAAAATGTGCTGCTTTCTCCTCTCACAAACACAGAATAGCATGCTATGAGAGCCTCACCCTTGTATATGCCTGCTGGAAAAGTAGAGAAAACTTTGATGTGGTGGGGAAAACATGTTCTTCTCATTGATTTCAAAGCAATGACCTAGGCAAAAAAATGGGAAAACTGCATTTTTTGTGGAAAATTGTTTGTCAAGTAGGAAGTGCCATTTTTTACCGATTTTGGTTTGAGGTGAAAATTTTCGTCCATCCCTACTCTGTGCCCAAAAAAACTGGGTGCTGATTTTCACCTGTTAGACTGGGTCCCTTAACGCATGTTATGGCTTAAAGGATGGAATTTAATAACAAAAATGGGCAACATTGAAATGCCTTTAAATGGGTTTGAATGGGTTCTAAAGTTAATGCCCAACATGTGTTTGATTTCTTCTGATATTTTTTCATAGCACTGGTAATTGAATGGCCTAACGTGCTAGAAGAAATGCCCGCAGGTTTTTTATGAGATGGGGGGTATTGAATCAAGGCTTTGGAGTCAGGATGGAAAGGTTTTTTTTACCCACTTAGAATTTAACTGAAAATGCCTTCACTGGATTTTTTTTTTCATTTCTCTGGATCAAGATGGTTGATATGGCATGGGCTGAACTTGATGGGTACATTTTTTTTGCCACACCAAATATGAGTTGCAGAACAATGCAAAGTCAATGGGCTGGGCTGCATCACAACTTTACCCTATGCATATCCTGTAGTTACTCCTTTGGACCTTATCATCCACAATTTAAATTGAAGTCTGGGTCTGACCAACTGCCAGCAATATTACTAAACCACAGTGCCACAAAGTGGTATCAAATTAAAGACAAATATCCCTTCTACCCACATCTAAAGTCCTGGAGAAATGTGTCCACATGAAACTCAAGCTTTCATCTAAATACTTCAACAGTCACAGATCTCCTAAAAGCTTGCATAATATTCAGAATGGCTTGGAAAATGTTGATCTTACTGGAGCTGTTTTCCTTGATTTGCTAAAACCTTTGATACAGTTGACTAAACTTTTCTGATAATTAGACTCAAAAGTTCAGGGCTGGGTAACCATTCTCTAAACTGGTTTTGATCCTATTTATCAGACAGAAAGCAATGTGGGTGTGATCAGATGGAGTGATTTAGGACACCTGCAGGGGAATCAGCATTGTGGTGACATTTACCTGAAGGAGTATGACATTTGAAATATTGCTCATTGTATTGTATATTGTGTGGTATAATGTAATACTGTAAATTCTGTAAAGGAATTTGGCAGTGGGGAACCTGAGTGAGGAGAAAATAAAGGTTAAGCCCAGCACTCTGGTTTGCTTACAGTATACTCCATATTTGTGTGACTTGTGAAAAAGCTTGTTGTATTTCCTACATGTTCAGCTAACAGCTTTGCTAAAAAAACAACGGATTGGTTGGAATGTTGATTGATTCCTGCCTTTCTTCCTTCACGAGCATGGCTTGAAAAAGAGGCATTCTAAGTGGACAATAAATAACCTCCTTGGATTGGTTAACTGTGACACCTCTGTTTCAAGCCCTAATTTTCATTCTTATCTTGATAAGCGTGTTTGAAAATGTTGGCCATTCCCTGATTGGTCAAGTCTACCAACGCTGTTCCAAGTCATGGTTTGCATTGTAATATTGATAAGAGAGTCTGAAAGTGTATATAACCAATGTTTTTCACCAGTATATAGTCTGTTCTGTTCTACCGCCCTTAATACAAGTCTCAGCTATATTTCTGGAGGGGTCTTGGGCTTGGAATTCTCACCATAGCCACTGAAAGAGCAAATTCACTTGCCGCACCGGTCTACTGGCATAGGGCCTCTGGAAACCCCACCTGGGGTTCTGTAGTTAAATTCACTACCTCTGTCAGTTTACCAGACAGCAGCATCCATTTTTTCCTGCCAGAGTATCCAGGACCTACAGACCACCAGAAAGTAGAAGGGCTCCAGCCGACCATGGAAGAGGGACAGCAGCAGCTGGGGCTAAAGAATCGACAACCCCCAAAAGGCAAAATAATCCTGGCACCATCACAGTAGGGTTTCCCAAGGCTCCATTTTGGCTCTTTTCTATTTTCCCTATTTATAAATGATCTGCCCATGTTTTAAAAGGCATCCTCTGTGCACATGTATAACCACTATAATCTATATTAAAATTACAAATATCACATCTTGAGGCAGTATTATAGGATGACCTCTCTGAAGCTGTAAGATGACTTGCTATAAACAAACTGTTTTTAAACACTGGCACAATGGTATAATGGTGTTTGGTACAAAGAACAAATTATTTAAGCTCTGCAATACCAATTTAAGCATTGTAGCAAACTCTAATTGTAACTTGGCCTCGGTCAATTCCTACAAATATTTTGGTATGTGTGTTGAGTGACCCTCCTCATCACTTTTGGTCTTCATGTTGATAAAGTAACATCCAAATTTTATCTTAAAGTAGGAGCTCTGTTTAGAAACAAATGAAGTCTAAGTCCCCTCGTAAGAAAATTTATTGTTTAACAGATGTTAATGCCAGTCATAGACTATGGGAATATTGTATATGCTTCTTCCCCACAAATCCATCTTGGTAAAATCAGCATTCTGTATAATTATGCCACTTTGTCCTCCATTTTAATTACACTACCCATAATTGTGATACATTTAAATAAATAAATTGGCAAATACTTGAATCCAGATGTACCGTTCACCTTTCTTGCTTTGTTTATTACCACTCCTCTGGAAAGCTATCACAGTACATGAACAGTATGCTCACTCCAGCTATAGCCTTCATTATCTGCTAACAACTCAGTGATTATTCCACAATACAGGAAAGAAGCCTTCTCCTTCAGAGCACAGGAAGCCTGGAACAACTTACCTGAAAAATTCAGATCATCTCCCAGTATAAAATCCCAAAAACTAAAATGCAAATGTATTTAAAATGTTATTTTTTTACTATTTATATATCTATATATATTTTGTGTCTCTGTTTGTGTAAATATGTAACTTTGTACCATAAAAGCTCTCCAGAACATACTTGAGAATGGGAGAAATCTCAATGCATTCTTCCTGGGAAAATACTTTCTAAATAAAGTAATTTTTTAGATTATTTTAGAGTGGTCACTGTGAGATGAGTAGAGGCTATCTGTCCTTGAAGATGGAGGTCCATTAGACAAATCTGCATAACAGGTTATCAACAGGGAATAGTGATGGGATAGAGTAGATATCTAATCTTGCCTACATGGATTCAGCCTAAAGACAGAGATCAGTCTTAAGGTGCCAAATGAGAAATTAATTGGCAATTAATAGCCACTCAGTAAAGAGCAAATGAGAACATTCTCTGCTGAACAAGCATAAGAGTGAAACAAGCAGATCAGCTGCAAACAAGGAGATAATCAATAAAACTTTCTCTTTCTAGGTACTGACAAAAATGAATCCTTTATGTCAGATGTATATTATGGTGGGAATACAATTACAAAAAGGGAGATCTGCTAAAGTTTGATTTATTTTTTTAACATCTCTTGAATTACTTATATATGGCAAGACACCTACATAAAACAGTAATCACCTAAAAGACATCTATATTTGCAATAATCTACCACAATTTACCTATGTTTGAACATTTCTGGTGGTCAGTGTTTTATATAAGTTCACACTGACACTATACTGAGTTTCATCTGCTTTGGTATTTCCGAGGTTTCCAAAGCTTTGTGAAGTAATGCGTTGGAGAACTTTTTTGAATATAAGTACTTGAGGAAGTCTGAATTCCGTAAGTGTATGTATGCTTGTATATTTGTATTTATATAGCACCAACAGGTGTACTAAGCACTTTACAGTTTACATTTTGTATAGTGTGGGTACAATAAGTGCAGTAGTTAAGTGGTTATGTAGACAATCATAAGGAGAACATAGGGTGAGCCTGCATTAGGATTGGAGGTCCCTGCCTCATAGAGCTTACAATCAAAGTATAGGATGGGTGACACAAAGATACATGCAGGTAGAGGAAGAAGTGCAATTTTTGACAGTTCTGACAGTACATATGAGATAAGGTTTGTATATTATGGCAGTGCTACATTTAAAAGGTGCTCTTTTAGCTTGGATTTGAAGTTGCTGAGGGTAGAGGCTTGGCAAACGCTGGGTGGCAGGTAGTTCCAGAGGTAGGGAGCAGCAAGGGAAAAAGCCTTCAGTAGTGATACAGCGATAGTAGTTAATAGAGGAGAGAGTCTTACACCATGAGTGTTGTGCTGAGGACATGCAGGTATATGGCGGAATATTAAAGATGAAATATAAGGTGGGGACAAGTGTTGGAGAGCCTTGAAGGTAATGAGAAGGATTTTGAATGTAATACTTTGCTTTATGGGAAGCCATGACAATGATTTTAAAATTGTAGAGGTACTGTTCTGGAGGGAAGAAGAGAATTCTGGTGACCAAATTAAGAATCAGTTGGAGAGAAGCGATATAAATAGAATGCAATGCTATAAGTAAAGAGTTGCAGGAAAGGATAAGACAGTATGTAAAAGCTTCTGTTGTAGAGTGAAAAAAAATGGGCAGATTTTTGCTATATTTCGAAGAAAGAAGCAACAGGTTTTTTTCATTCATTAATGTGGGTGTTGAAGGAAAGAGAAGAGTCCAAACTTCCCAGGCAGCGTGCCTTGTCCACAGGGTAAATTGTGGAGCCCTTGACAGTTAAAGAAAATGGAGGTATTGTGCAGGATTTAGAAAGAAAGATAAGTAGCTCAGTCTTAGATATATCAAGTTTTAAGCAACAATGAGCCATCAAAGAAGAGATGTCAGTAAGTCATTGTGAGATCCGTTGCTGTTATTCAGATGATAGTGAGGATGCAGAGAGATTTGTGTATCTCTCTGCCTTGAGATGGTACTTAAAGCCAAAGGACATTATCAGTTGCCCCAGAGAAGGGGGATACAGAGAGAAGAGAAGGGGTCCCAGAACAGAGCCTTGGGGTAAGCCTACTGAGAGAGGCATAGGAGGTGAGAAGGTTTTGGTGTATGACACAGAGAAAGACTGTTGAGAGAGACAGGATAGAAACCAGGTCACAGATGCCAAGAGATTGGAGAACCTGGTAGAGAAGGGTATGGTCGACTGTCTAATGTGGCTGATAGGTCAATTAGCATAAGAAGATAGAAATGCCCATTGGTTTTTACAATTTGGAGATCATTTGTTACTTTCAGAAGGGCAGTTTCTGTAGAGAAAGTGGGCCGAATGCCAGACTGAAGAGGGTCCAGAGTATTATGGGAGTTGAGGAAGGTAAGTAGATGAGAATAGGGTAGACTCTCAAGAAGCTTGGAGGCAAAGGGCAAGAGTGATACAGGGCGGTAGCTGGATGGGGAGGTGGGGGTCTAATGAGCTTATCTTAAGGACTGGTGATACTATTGAATGTTTAAAGGAGAAGAGGGAAGATGCCAGAGGATCGGAGGAGTTGAATACATGAGTTAGCATGGGAACTATGATGGATGACAGAGGATTGAGGAGGTGGGATGGTATAGGATCAAGGGAGCAAGTGGTGAGTTGTAATGTGGAGAGAAAAATGAAGACCAGATCAAAATAATCAAATGAGTAGGATGGAGGATCAAGAAGGTACAACTCTGGAGATTGAAAGGGTGGGTTTATTTGATGTACTGTGTCAACTGTTTGTTTGAGGAATTCTGCAAGGGCTAGAGAGGTGAGAGAGTGGAGAGCGAAAGACGGAGAAGAGGGGAGCAGGAGAGAATCGAAGATGGGGAAAAGGCGGCATGGGTTAGATATGTGAGTATTGATTACTGAGGCGTAATAATGTTGTTTGGCAGAGGACAGAGCTGTGTTTAAGCATTTCTACTGTATGAAGTCTGCATTAGAGTGAGAGTTCCCGTACAAGTGTTCGGCAGTGAAAGTGCAGGAGAGATGAAAGCATGTTTACAAGTTAAGCCAAGGGAATACGTTTGAGGGGAGTTTGTGATGGGCCTGTAGGAGGGCATACAGCTGAATCATTTTGGGAGAGCCAGGTCTCAGTAAGAAGATGGAGTGTTCAGGTAGCTGGAGTGCACATGAGCAGAAAAGATCAAGTATGACAGTAGTTTTGTTAATGGTGGAATGGATATTCAGTAGACCACATGACAAGGGCTGGGCAAGAAGTGAGAGAGAAGGGATGGGGATGAGGTTAGATAGATTAGAGCCTCTGTGGAATGAGAAAGAAAGTGGGTGTGGGAGGTGACATATAGGGATATGATTAGGGCCTGGGTTTGGGGAGATGTCATCAGCCACATGGAGGAAAATAACACATGCTGCATGCAGGTGGTAATGTGATTTGTGTCTGCTGGAAATATAGATTGGTCTGAGAAATAGATACAAGGTATGTTTGCAGAAAGGATTTGATGAGAGTAGGGAGGAGGAAATTTGAATTTGAAGAGAAGTAGGTAAATATATAGAGTGCTGTATGTTTCAGTACAAAAGCAGAGCTGTATTTAGAAGTAAAAGTGCAGGCTGCATTTTGGGGTATTATAGAGAAGGTAGAGGGAAAATAAAAATACTTTAGAAGCAAGTGTTGCTGCACAGAGGGATGTCCATCTTTAGTGCCACGTCCCACCACCAATCCAATATGAATATAATTCCATAAAGCCCTTAAGAGAAGAAATTTGGATGTTTGCTCATCCTAGCAGAAATTCATATAATGTCCCAAACAGACCAAGTACTAAGATTGCTTTATTTTTTATTACACTTACACATGTTGATGGTGATTTTGGAAGATGGCACTTTAAGAGGACAGCAGCGTTCTCAAATGTGAGGTGTTTTTTTCTCCAGAGGATCTTGGTTCTTTTCCTAATCTTACTTATATGATCAAAGTTTCTTCATAAGATCTTTCACACCTATAGGCAATTAGAAATTACAAATGGAGACCACACTCAAACGGCAGGATGCATGGGGAAAAGTAAACAGAATTTAGCATACCATGAGAATGAATGATTAATAACCAGATGGGATAGAAGAAACATGGAACTGATGCAAGATGGATAGTTAAAACATATCTTTATTTTGAAAAGACCCAGTCAGGCAGTGCATTCCTCAACATTCCAGGCTTTGGTCCTTTCCACCAGGCCCTGAAGACTTTGGTAATTCCAGACAAAGTGTCCATGACTGTGATAACAACTGATATACTGATACAATTATAATTCAATGGCAAAAGTTGTGTTAATACTATATAAGTTCTCACTTAACTGTATAAAAGCTTCAAAATACCAGTTTAAGGGATAGTAATACTTAAATATTACTAATCCCTATATTACAGTCATGTTAAAAAGAAATGAATTGCCCCCAATGTCATCTCTCAAACCTTTATGGTTTGAGAGATGATCGCTCCTAAAGTTCCCCCCTCCCTCCCCTTTCCCCGAAGTCAGCGTTGTAGCTGACTGAAGGGAAATCCGGTTTTACGATCATCAGACGGCTCTGCAGCAGAGCCGAGATCTCGTTAATAAAATTAAAAAAAACTTTCATTAAAACGGTCTTCTACGTGTGCTTGCAAACCAAGCAGACGTGGAAGACCATTTCAGTGAAAGATTTATTTTTTTATTAACGTGATCTTGGCTGTACTGGAGAGCCGCCTGAAAGTCGTACTACAGGCTTCTCTGCAGTCAGCTAGAACGCTGATTTCAGGGAAAGAGGAGGGAGGGGAGAACTTTAGGAGCGATTATCTCTCAAACCATAAAGGTTTGAGACATGACACTGGGGCAATTCATTTCTTTTTAACATGACTGCAATATAGGGATTAGAAATGATTAAGTATTACTATCCCTTTAAGTTCTTCCAACTTCATGCTTCTGTGTGCAAAGTTTTTTGCCATTGAATATTGGCAACATTTATAGCATTTTGCATATAGCGTATTGTGTATAGCATTTTGCATACAATGGTTTGCGCATAGCCTATTGCGTATAGCATTTTTAATATTGCTTTTTGCATATTGTGTGTAGAGTTTTCTGTGCAGCATTTTCCGTATTGCACTTTGGCAAAGCATATTGTTTCTCTCTGAGCATAATTTATAGTCATGGTTAAACTTAATTTTAGAGGGTATTGCAGTTGTTTGACATCTATATAGCATCTATATAAAAGTCTGGTGGTATGATTGGGATTTGTGTAATAAGAACAGTTTCTCCCTATGCACATCCCATTTAAATCATCCTCCCAGAAAATTGCACCTGAAGTAGTACTTTACTGGCATTGAGCTGTTCAATAACTACCCATGCAGACAGTAGGCATGCCTTACTGTGCTCCACTGCCTCCCCTGGGTCTGTGCGGCATGGACACAGGTCCACATAGAGGTACTTGCTTTTATATAGAGAGATTAATAGGTATAGGCTACATTTTGTCCTACTGGAATGTTCCACAGAAATTCTTGTGCATAGGAAAGCCATAAAATGTCCATTTGTTTGAGAACATTTCTGTCTTCAGCCTTGCTTGGTATGGGCCAAGAATTCCAGCAGCAATACTGGGAAGTCAGCATCAGTAAGGCTACCAGTTCAGTGGGACAAGGCTGGGGGTCAGAATGTGTCGTTCTGTGGCTACCAGTGCAGTGGAACAAGGCTAGGGCAATTTGTGTGTTTCTATGGCTGTCAGTGTTGTGTGGTAAGGCTACAGGTCATTATGCTTGGTACTATGGCTGCCAATGCAATGGGACAAGGCTGGAGATAGTTATACATTGTTATTTGGCTACTGATACAGTGAAACAAGGGTGGGGGTCAGTATGTGTGGTTCTACAGATACTGTGGAACAATGCTTGGGTCACATGTGTGGTTCTAATCCAGTGGGACAAGACTGGGCATCAAAATGGAAAAAATACATTTTTCTTGGGAATTCAAGCTTAACCCTTTGAGTGCCAGTGCATTGCGTTGTAATGTGTTAGATACCTCTAAGGCAAAAAGTTACATTTTTATCACTTTTCTCTTTTTAGGTGAATATTTTTACCTATCCCAAAGTTTTAGATGTGTAAATTACATTCCAGTTTTTTAGTTTTTTATTGTGTGTGAAAGCACATGGGTGGCACGCAAATTCCATCCAGCTTCAAGCTGGCAGAACCCACTATAGTAAATGGGGGCAAATGCATGCAAGCACACACAATATTAAGTGAATGTATGTAAATCTCTGAAATTCTGGCATATATACCATGTTTTCATCATATTGCCCTGACAGATCATTGATGAAAACCTGAATACACAAAGTGCTAACAAAAAAACAGCTTGGTGACCTTTTGTTGTACTTATGATTATTTCTTAGCTTATTTTCCTGTATATTGGATACACTAGAAAGGGAAATGTTTTGATCGTTCATAAATACCAGAAAGGATTTATGAATGAATAAAACAAGTAGCAGAAAGAAGAAACCAGTGTATCAGAAACACTGTTAACTATGCGGCTTGGCATATAGATCCCAAAGGGAAAGAATTAAGTTATACCCACTCAACTTGAACACATATTTTTGTTTTCACAAGGGATTTAATATGCCACTTTATTGACTTAGAGAGAAGGTTTGTTTATATGGACAATGCAATGAATGTGGGAGGTTGGATATTACCCCAGAAAAGATATTTGGTGAATAGTAACGACTTATATGTGTAATGTAAACCCACTTAGGATCTGCTTTTAACCAAGGCAAAGAAGAATTCTAGAATAAATGAATATTAATTACAGAATGTGTCAAAGTTACATTGTACAGGATCACAGAGGAACAGTAATTCCAAAACACAGCTTGCTCTTATGAGACATCTGGCATGGAGTGGGTACGGGCTGAGCTTTGCAATCTGACAGTTATAGCATGTAGTTTTCGGATGTCCATCCCTCAAAAAACTTGGTAAACTGTCAAACTAAATCTTTACATTTCCAGATGACAGAACCACATAACCCAGTCTTTGTCTGCTTGACATTACTGGATGACAAGACCAGGATCTCATTGATTTCACCAGCCAGAACATAGGCACCTTACTATGCTACTGATGATTAGGCCCTTATGAGAGGGGGTGAATTTTGGTACCCTGCATTCTGAAACACGAAGCAAACAATTAAACATTTTAAAGTGAACCTATCACCTTGATTAAAGTTTGCATATTAGAAAACTTCATTAAAACTTCCTATGTGTCATGTTATCTATAAGATCAGCAAATATACTCCTGGTCTGAAAGGGTCAGTCTCTCTAAAATGATCCTCTTTAATGCCCTTCTAATTTATATTTCCCTGCATTATATTAAACTATTGCAACACCTTTTTTGAGTGCCTTCAACTGGAAATTTAAGAGACCCAGACTTGCCTTATACTAAGACTCCCGCCTTCTGCTGGGGGCTTAGGCATCCTGGACCATCTTGCCTACTATAACTCTGCAATCTTGCTTAAGATTACAGATTTATCCCATAGGCCTGTGTAGGAGTGGGTAGACTGTGTGCAGCTTTGCGCTCCGGATATTGCTCCGGACCTATTTTGTTTGTTTGATCCTACGTCTTTTCCTACTTCATCCACAGAACACTGTATTTTGGGACATCTTCTCTCCTTTTGGTCCACGCTCAATACCAAAATTTCTATGGCAATATTACCAAGTATGGCATTTTCTTAAGTGGTTTCTGTCTAGAGCCTTCCACACATATCCTCCTATACCCTTTGAAGTCTTCCTTAATGATTATTTTACCACCCTTTGGCTAAATGGTACAAGTTTCTTGAATCCCTTTCCTCCCCCCTCAAAACCTGGTTTTATTAGGGACAGGAGTCAGACCTACAGCTCTTTCTCACATGTGCGCACTGGCTACAGGTATAGCGCTGCCTCATGACCACTGCCCAGGATGTTGCTACCAAAGAGTTCAACTAAAAACTTTTCACCAGATGGTATTGCATTCCACAAATTTTACACTTACTGTATCCAGAGACCTCACTCTCGACCTGTTGAAGATGTGAATCTGCCCTGGGCTCGCTATTACATATCTGGCGGACATGCCCAAGGATTTTAAAATTATGGTCAGAGGTAGATTTTCACATGGCAAATATCTTGGGCATCCCCTTTCCTCAAGACTCATTGCTGCTATTATTTGCTTATGATGTCCTGACTCAGTTATTTTCCATCTTATGACTGTGGCTAAGTCCCTTATACCTTTCCATTGAAGATCTACGAGTGCTCCTACTACCCTTCCTGTGTTGGTTGGGTAGGTTTCTTTTTACTCCATTCAGAATCTTCATGCAGTAGCTACTCAAAAATTGGAAGGTTTCCAACTCACTTGGGAGTCTTGAGAGATGTACTGCCATTCTGACCACCCCTTAGGTTGCCTTCTGTGGGTGACCCTCTGTTTGGATCCATGCTACACCTGCTGTGCCGTGTTTTCCCTCTGAACTAATTATTAATTATCCCATTCAATACTATCCTCCTTTATACCCCCTTGATCTGGCCACTATCTCTTCATCGCTCAGACCCCTTCTGCTTACTCAGATCCTACCTCCCCCCTTCTCTTTATTATCCTTCTCCTTTTTTTTTCTACCTCTCCATTAACCTTGGCCTTTGTTCAACTTTTCTCTTTTTAGAGCTTGTTCTCCAAGGGTATAAAGAGTTACAGTTCACTAATGTTGATGACCTTATGAGCATGACACTCTTTGGATGTGTGGGACATGCTTTCCATTCCAGCACCAATATTTCATGCTCCTTGTTACCTGACTGTATTGTATATCCTGCGTGAGCCATTGTAGATGGTTCTGGATGTTTATTGTGTATTAAGAACTTAATATTAATTTGTACATGAATGCCTTTTTCTCATGCTGTTTGATTTTACTTGACTGTAACTGCCGACCAACCTTAGTAAAATAAAGAGAAAATAAAAGCAACTCAATTAAAGGGATAGTAATTTTTCATAATAAAAGCATCTCTAATTAATCATCATAGTATTTGGGCCATGGAGAGTGTTATTTAAATTCTGTCAGAGTTGTAGTTCAAGAGTAATTGAATGATAAAGTATCCCCCTCCCGCCCCTCTTACTGATGTAACACTGCTCAGCTTAGAGCAGCAGGGAGGTGCCCAGGTAGATTGCAGAGAGGGATAATCTTCAATTAAGATAAGGGAAAAACCTGAAAACCTTGTCAAGGGGGGCAGGGCTTTCATTGTTCTCATAGGAAGAAGATTATCTCCTGCTGTTATCTGTCTGGTCTAGCAACCAGATTTCACATTTGAGAAGAGATGGCTTACACTAGGTAAAAGGGGCGGGAGGGGGAAACTTTATCATTTAATTACTATTGAACCACAACTCTGACAGTAATGAAATAACACTCTCTATGGCTCAAATACTATGAAGATTAATTGGAGCTGCTGTTTTTGTGAAACATTACTATCCCTTTCATCTTTATAGAATTTGGGCCATGGAGAGTGTTAATTCAATACTGTCAGAGTTGTAGTTCAAGAGTAATTGAATGATAAAGTATCCCCCTTCTGCCCTATTTACCTAGTATAAGCCATCTCCCCTTAGATGTGGAATCTGGACCTGGGACCAGACAGCTCACTTGACAGGATTTTCCTTATGCTCACTGAAGATTGTCCCTCTCTGCGATCCTTCCAGACAGTGCTGCAGCTTTGAGGTAAGCAGTGTTAAATCAGTAAAACGGGTGGGAGGAGGATACTTTATCATTCAACTACTCTTGAACTACAACTCTGACAGCATTGAAATAACACTCTCAGTGGCCCAAATACCAGGAAGATTAATTGGAGCTGTTTTATTTTGAAACATTACTATCCCTTTAAGGAGATATCCATCCAAGGTACCATCTGCAAATGTATGCTAATTTCAGTACACATGTGGTATCAGTGACGTCTCATATGCTAATTAAGCCTTTCATAACATTTCATATGCTAATGAAGCCTTTTCATTGACTCTTCAGCACTATGCAGCAGCAGAAGACTTTCATTTTTATCAGAAATACGAAGTGTGAATATTTCCTAAATTTTTGGACTACATGACATAAAGACATTTTTCAAATATGTAAAAAAAAAAATCAAGGTCCACTTTAAAATTCTTCGAAGGTATGGAAACTTTCATTCACACATAAACACACTCACACACAAGCATACACTAGTGTTGAGCGAGCACCCCGATGCTCGGGTGCTCTGACCGAGCACCGCCGGAGGCTTGAGTGCTCGGCTGAGCACCCGAGCCCCATTGAATTGAATGGGGCGACACGAGCATTACACCAGGCACCCCCTGCTCTGATGAGGGGAGGGTGCCTGGTCAATGCCCCCCTTCATCTCCACAATGCCCCTCTTCCACAATGTCCCCCTTCATCTCCGCAATGCCCCCTTCATCTCCGCAATGTCCCCCTTCATCTCCGCTATGCCCCCTTCATCTCCGCTATACCCCCTTCATCTCCGCAATGCCCCCTTCATCTCCGCAATGTCCCCCTTCATCTCCGCTATGCCCCCTTCATCTCTGCAATGCCCCCTTCATCTCCGCAATGTCCCCCTTCATCTCCGCTATGCCCCCTTCATCTCCGCTATACCCCCTTCATCTCCGCAATGCCCCCTTCATCTCCGCAATGTCCCCCTTCATCTCCGCTATGCCCCCTTCATCTCCGCTATACCCCCTTCATCTCCACAATGCCCCCTTCATCTCCGCAATGTCCCCCTTCATCTCCGCTATGCCCCCTTCATCTCCGCAATGCCCCCTTCATCTCCGCAATGTCCCCCTTCATCTCCGCTATGCCCCCTTCATCTCCGCAATGCCCCCTTCATCTCCGCAATGTCCCCCTTCATCTCCGCTATGCCCCCTTCATCTCCGCTATACCCCCTTCATCTCCGCAATGTCCCCCTTCATCTCCGCTATGCCCCCTTCATCTCCGCAATGCCCCCTACCTCCAGTCCCTGGTGGTCCAGCGGAGCGTCTTCAGATCTGTGCCTCCTTCGGCACAGATCCCCGCCACCCGAACATGCCGGGCGAGCACATGGCGGTACTCGTACGGGTACCGCCATGTGCCGAGCAGAGCGATGCTCGAGCCGATCCGAGCATCGGCCGAGCATGCTCGCTCAACACTAGCATACACCTTTGTACTCACATACACAAACACACATACATAGATATTTTTCTGTAGAAAAAAGTGTAATTACTAAATAATGGATTTTTGGGGAGAAAAGTGCTACTATTGTATACCCTTAAGAACATGCTCTTTCATATCAGATGAAGTTGGATATCCCATACAGTATGTCTTTTGAAGCCCAAAATAGTTTGTTCATTCTCAAAGCATTTGAAATGAGTGCTCTTCCTGGTGGCTTTAGGTGCCTGCAACAAGGGCATCCCTACCAACAGACAATGTCAAAACATTGAGTGCACATGAAAGTAAATTGTAGAAAGCTGCTTTTAATAATAACCAATACACTTTATATGAAAATTGCTGGACTTAATTCAAACAATAAACTTTGTCAAGGTAAAGTTTCATACAACATTGCAGTGCATTTTACTGGGGGACTTTATATCAAGAAGTAAGATTTTGGAGGAGAGGTTGCAAACATTTCATGGGGGAGATTCACTAAGCAGTGATAAAGAGGTGATAAAGTGGAGATAACTTATCCAGTGTATCACTTCTCCAGTTCCTATGTTATTCTATGGAGCCTATTCACTAAGATCTCCAAAGCTGAAGAAATGTTAGTGAATAGGCTCCATAGAATAACAGCGGAATTGGAGAAGTAATAAACTGGAGAAGTCATCTCCAGTTTATCACCTCTTTATCAATGCTTAGTGAATCTCCCCCCAGGTGTCTTACTGCATCTACAGCTTACACAGATAGAAGACACCTGTTAAGGAAGCACAGGCCAAGGTCCGGGTGATGTTAACCATTGCTTTGCAATGCTTTGTGTACCCCTCTGGCACTCAAAGGTTTAAGTGGCTGGTCCTGCTCTGCGTCCTGCCGCTGAACCAGTCATGCACTGTAGAGACTGGCTGAAAGCACAGAATACTCCCAGCACAGAACTCACAGCATTCCGTGCTCCCAGCATTCAGTGCTCCCAGCATTATGTGCTTTCTGAGCATGATGGCTTCTGACAAACATTCAAGCAAATTATTATATAGGATAAGGAACAGGATGGTAGAATGCAGTCAGTTAGAGATTTTATTTCACAGGGGCCTAGAACATGGATTTGTTTCTTCCACCAGCCTTATTTGGTATAACAAGAAACTGTACAAAAAGATGATTTGCATATTTCTCAAAAATGAACAGAGGTTCTCAGCGAAGAGTTCAGAAGTTTTACTGATAAGTATATAAAGTATTTAAGAAAAGTATTTGAAGTGGAACTTTCACATAGTATAAAGTGACCCTCCAATAATTAAACATATTGCGACTAGCTTCATAATAGGTCTATTACCTCTCAGAAGTCCCACGTTCTAAAGAAATCCTTAATTTTCAGAGACCGGAAGCCAGGAATCAGCGCAGGCATCTTGACTTAGAGATGTCTGCACGCCTGCGTTGTCAGTCCTGGTCTCCTCTAAGAGGCATTGCACTGTGTCATAAGGCACCGGAAGGTACAGATGGCGCAGGCACACAGACGGCACTAACCTGGCCATCAGTCTCAGAAGATTAAGGATTTCTTTAGAATCTGGCACTTCTGAGAGGTAATAGACGGATTATGAAGCTAATCACCAAATGTTTAATTATTGGAGGGCGACTTTATACTATGTGAAAGTTTCACTTTCAACTGGAAATGGGGGTAATGTAATGATTTAGGTTAAATCCACTCCCCCCCCAGCATTGCGTAGACGAATTTGGACAATGTATGCCTGTGATGTATAGGCCAAAATCCAGTAGGTTAATAGCCATGTGTGGAAATACACGCAGATTAGGGATCCCTGAATTTACTGCAATAATAAGTGTGTATATAGATTTAGTGGGGTTACTAACACCTGGTACAATGAAAAAAATTACTGGGATGTAGAAGTGGGCGAAGGGATCCGCTTAAAAATTGCAAAAACGACATGGTTGTCTTCTTTTTCACAGGAAAATATTCTTTAAATTAAGCAAAATCTTCACTATTTTCACCCATTAACAAACAGTTTTTGCTATTTTTTAATGACTCCAAACTTTTTGCCCCTTTAATTACATGTTTTTTGCCTTTTCCCTATGAAAATGAAACACAATACAATCAGCTACAGAGAGAATGAGAGGACCTAGTCTGTAGTGCTGTTAATTAATAGCAACATTGAGGCAGGAGAGGCTCATAGCGATTGCTATCACTATGTGCAAACTAAATAATAATAAAAGGAGGAGCTGGAAGGACCGTTATGCATCCAACGAGTCTGAGGAGGAGAAAGTGACCACTACCATTTTTTTCTCAGGGTTGTTCTTTATAAAAACAAAACAAAACAGAGGTTTGTTTCTAGCAAGTCTAAGTTCTACAAATCAATGTTTCCTTAGGGCTTGAGCCCAACACAAGTCTAATTTCCTATAACTAATCAATGTTTCCTCAGGGATTATTTCTCTAATAACTCTGTCCTACAAATAAATGTTTCCTCAGGGCTTTGGCTTAATACAAGTCTAATTTTCTATAACTAATCAATGTTTCCTCTGGGCTTGTGCCTCTAATAAGTCTAAGTCCTACAAATCAATGTTTCCTTGGGGCATGGGCCTCTAACAACAAGTCCTACAAAACATCCACTACAAAATACTCTATCCCGTGAAGTATCAGTCTGCCCCAGTCGCAGCGTATGTCAGAGGGTCTTATTTTATTTTACATTTTTTTTATTAACTGTCCCCTCCCAACACCAGTCAACAAACCTCTCAAAAAATTGCTGTTTCACTGATTCTTTCCCCAGATTCTACCCACCAACACAGGTACCCTTATTTTTTTTATTTTCTTTATTTAAAATTTCTTTATTTTAAACATTTTTATTAACTGTCTCCCCAATCCCAGTCAACAACCCCCCCCCCAAAAAAAAAAAAAAAAAATTCACTGTTCAACTGAAAAGAGGAAAAATGGCACTTTTCACTGGAAATTATTCACCAGGCAGGAAGTGTCATTATTCTCATATTTTGGTTTGTGGCTGAAATTTTCTCCCATCCCTATTGGGATGTAGCAATACCACTCTACAGATCTCTGGTCAAACCTAACCTACATATTGTGTACAGTACTGGAAACCACTTCTCCAGAAGGATATAGATATTCTGGAGAGAGTTCAAAGAAGGGCTACTAAAATGGTGAATGGTTTAAAGGAAAAAAAAATATCAGGAAAGACTAAAGAGAGTTGGGATATGATAGAAACATTCACATATATAAAGGGATTAGAGAGAAGTACATTTCAAAGGAGTAGAAATGTTAGGACAAGAGGTCATAGCCTAAAACTAGGGGGTGAGAGATTTAGATGTAATATAAGTTTTACTTCACTGAGTTTGCATTAGAGAAGTGGAATGGCCTACCAGAAGTGGTAGAGATTAATACAGTGACGGAATTTAAGCATGCATGGGATAGGCATAAGGCTATCTTGAACATAAGACAGGAACAAAGACCATATAAGGTGTAAAGGGATAGTAATACTTTGTTTTATCTTTATTTTATTTTGTAGGCATTAGAAAATCATGAAGAACGATATAAGTCTTATCTCTAAAACCTTTATGGTTTGAGAGATATTTACAAACAAAGTTTCCCCTCCCGCCCCTTTTACCTAGTGTAAGCCATCTCTTCTCAGATGTGGAATGCAGTCCATAGACCAGACAGATTGTTCTTCCTATGAGAACAATGAAAGCCCTGCCCCCTTTGATACGTTTTTCAGGTGTTTCCCTTATCTTAATTGAAGATTGTCCCTCTCTGCAATCTACCTGGACACCTCCCTTCTGATCTGGCTGAACAGTGTTACATCAGTAAAAGGGGCGGGAGGCGGATACTTTGTCATTGAATTACTCTTGAACTACAACTCTGACAGTATTGAAATAACACTCTCCAAAGTCCAAATACTAGGATGATTAATTAGAGCAATACTATCCCTTTAAGAGTTTTACAGTAGGAAAAATGGGCAGACTCGATGAGACAAATGGTTCTTATCTGTTGTCAAATTCTGTGTTTTAAATTCTGTTGGGGAGATGTATAAAACTGGAATTAACAAAAAGTGTCTGAAAAAGTGTCTCAAAGCGACACAAGTATATATATAAACATTTAGCAACATTTTCTCTAAGTGCTAACTCCAGTTAGTTGAATTTTTTGAAAAGTGGAGTAGAAGTGGTCTTGGCCAATTGCACCAAAAATAAGGCAGTTTTAAGGATTAAATCTTAACACCAGGTATAACCTGTTCTTCTTAATGGAGTATATAGTGACAGCTACGTGTGCGAAAATATATTCACAGGTGCAAATTTTCTCAAAATATATTCTCAAATAGACATATTTATAAACGTAAATTTACTTCTTTATAAATATGACCAGGTGTTGTAAATTTTAGTGACAATTCTTAAATATACACTAACAAGGCTTTTTATACATCCTCCACAATGTTGATCACTAATATACAAATATATCAACATCCCAATTAAATGATTGACAGGTCCAGTCAACACCATGACCTGCAACACATTTAAGGGGACAGTAATGTTTCACAAAAATTAATTTTCATAGTATTTGGACCATGTAGAGTGTTATTTCAATACTGTCAGAGTTATAGTTCAAGAGTAATTGAATGAAAAAGTTTCCCCCTCCTGCCCCTTTTACCTAGTGTAAGCCACCTCCCCTCAGATGTGGAATCTGGTACACAGACCAGGCAGCTCACAGCAAGGGACAATCTTCGTACTGTGAGAACAATGAAAACACTGCCCCCTTGACAGTTTTTTTCCCTTATGCTAATTGAACATTGTCCCTCTCTGCGATCCATCTGGACACCACCTTGCTGCTCTGTGCTGAGCAGTGTTACATCAGTAAAAGGGGAGGGAGGGGGATACTTTATCATTCAATTACTCTTGAACTACAACTCTGACCGTATTGAAATAACACTCTCCATGGCCCAAATACTATGAAGATTATTGGAGCTGCTTCTATTGTGAAAAATTACTATCCCTTTAATCTTAATAATAAACCCAACTGAATCCTTGCATGAAATGGTCCACTATTAGCCACATTTATCATTGAATACACATTTTCACAATATATTATTAATGATTAAAGACACATTTACAAATATTCAAAATCAAAATTACACTTGTGGTACAGCTTGTACTGCAGTAAAAGGAACGGATGACATCTTAAAAAGGCAATATTCAATGAAGTGATTAAAAAAAAAAATTAAACAACCTATAGACAGTTTTATTAGATTCATCCAATGACGCAAAGTGCCTTGAGGGTGAAAGTTCCACTTTAAGGATACGTTGGTAACATTCTGATTAATTTGTCCATTTGTTACATCTATGTTTTTATTATTATTCAGTAGATTTTGCAATAAAATATGCAATGTTTCTAGAATAATATAAAGCAACTGCACATTTCTGTTGTATCAGTGTCTTTGAAACATTACCGCACAACAGCTATTACACTACACATATGAAATTTAAGCAAGATGTAAAATGTATATAATTGTCATGGAGTAAGGCTAAAACAGATCTGAACTTGTTGATGTTTCTGGTGTATTTACATGTGGAAGCCACCATGCTATGTAACGTAAATGCGGTGCATTAAAAGGAAGGGGCTAGTTACATTAGCCCAGAACAATTTGGGTTTGTGACTGATTTTCTGAGCTTTAAAGATCAAGAAGGTACTCTCAGAGAGGTCTTGGTATCTGGAAGGTCCTCTTGATGATCTCCTAGAGAGTCATTGGATTGATCTACTGCTAAAAAAAGCAGTTCTGCACTTGAGAAATTAGTCTAGACTCTGGAGAAACTTCAAGTGTGAGGATATGTCATTTTCACAGATTCACACCAGAGTAGTTTTGCTTTAGGAATATATAAAGACTGGGAAGGTACGCAGATAATCAGATATCTATGGATCTGACTTTCGCTCTTCTACATAGTTCTCTGTTTCTTTCGCTTGACCTCATAGAAATCTGAGCTAAAGGTGTCATGTTATATGCTTTAGTCATCCTGCCTCTTATCTTTCTCCACTTCAGTCTATTCTTAATGCAGCTACTAGAGTCACTTCCCTTACTTCCAGATACTTCTCCTCTCCTGTCCTTCTGAAACTTCCTGGCTACTCATAAAGTCAAATACTTTCTAGCAAATCTGTTTCCTCCTTTGCATCTGCTTACATTTTTGCTCTTATTTTTCGCTATACCCTTTCCCCCCACCTGCACTCTGCTCAAGGTTTCCTTCTATCCACTCCTCAAACAAATTTGCTATACATTCCATATAACCATAAATCAGGAAACCACCACAAGTCTAGAATACTCACCTGATCAAGGAGGCATTAAGTTAACAAAATTATTCTTACACACACTTACATTCTTATCAAAATCACTTAGCACCTCTAATACAATAACCTTATATTTCCACATGTCATCCTTCTCATGTCTCTGTATGTTGCTATTATGACTAATCAGATTGTAAACTCTTTAGGACAGGGTTACCATCCAAATGTATGAGTCACTTAATTGCACTTGAACCCAGTAATAATCCAGTGTTTGCAATTTAGTCTCATATGCTTATTCTTGTATTATATTTTTGTATTGCATTATATTATTTCTATAAAATGCTGTGTAAATGTGTGGGGCTATATAGATAAAGATATATGCATCCCGTCTGTATCATCACTTCTCTCAGTCTCATGTTGTTCAATTCAACAGCAATCTGTGTACTCTCAGCAACTAAAGAATGTAGTGTGGTTAATCCTGTCTCCTAGTGTTAATTAAGAACAGGGGCATAACTACAGTGAGTGCAGAGGGAGCAACTGTAATAGGGCTTGGTGCACAAGGGGGCAAAAGGTCCCTGGGAAAAAAAATTTGAGTTAGGGGGCTCCAAAAGTATATTCCAATGACTAGTTAAGCCACTGATTACAAACATCAGTTTGTGTTTTGGTGTGTATGCGGGGTGAAGGAAAGAAGCACTGGGGACAATTGAAGGAGAAGCCCTCTGGGGACTGGTGAAGGTGACAGGAACTCATGAGGAGTGAAGGAGAGAGGCACTGGGAAAAGGTGGAGAAGGGAGACACTGGGGAGATGTGAAGAAGGCATGCTATGGGGTGGGTGAAGGAGAGAGGTTTTGAGGAGGGTTGAATGATAGAGGAACTGGGATGGGGTGTAGTAGAGAGGCTTTGGGGAGGGGAGAAGGATAGAGGCACTGGGGGTGAAGGAAAGAGGCACTGGAGGGTGAACAAAAGAGGCCCTGTGGGGGGTGAAAGGAG
This sequence comes from Rhinophrynus dorsalis, assembly GCA_037306005.1. Lineage (NCBI taxonomy): Eukaryota > Metazoa > Chordata > Amphibia > Anura > Rhinophrynidae > Rhinophrynus > Rhinophrynus dorsalis. Next base: position 81,855,335 of record CM074723.1, read on the forward strand.
GAGTGAAGGTTGAGGAGTGAAGGCAAGAGTCACCAGACATTGTTGAAAGAGGGAAATATTGGGGACTGGTAAAGGAGGAAGGCACTGGATACTGATGATGGAGGGAGGCACAGAAAACCAGTGAAGGAGAGAGAGGCACGGGGACCTGGTGAAGGGGAGAGGCATTGGTGGGTGAAAGAGAAATACACTGGCGGGTAAAGAAGAGAGAAACTTGGGGGTGAAGGAGGCTTGTATGCTGTGTTAGATGCTTTAATTGATAGTCTGCGTCCTGTATTCCATCACAGCTTGTAATTGTGTGTGATGTCTAATGTTCTGACCTGAGATATCACAGAGTGCACTTGAAGATGTTTGAAACGCTCACCTTCTTGGCAATCTCTCCTGTCAGAACCTCAGACATCAAATACAATTTCAAACTGTGATGGAATAAAGCTGGTAGCATTTCAATTAAAGCCTCTCACACCACATAGACTGAATGAAAGGCAAGCCACCCCACCTTGAACTCTTGACACTAGCTGCACCCTTAAGACTGGCTGTCCCCAGCTTCATTGTCTGGAATGCCTGGCCCTAGCTGCACGCCACTTTATCTTAGCTTATATTTTCTGTAGGCCGTGGTGGTGGGGTCCCTCCCTGGCTTCAGTTTTAGACTGGAGCCACTGACTCCACCCTGCCTCCTCCAGTATTTTGGCATGCATTGAGATGGCCTCAACTCAGTACACCCAGAAGTACTAGAAGAGGCAGTGTGCAGCTTATGGCTCCCCACTGAAACAGAAGACACATGGGGTCCCACCACCACCTCTACCTACATAAAATATAAACTTACAGAGTAGGCTATGGGGGCTCCCTTTTGACACAGGGACCCCATATTGCAGGGGCTACAGTGTCATCTTCTATAACACATAGTAAGAGGGCGCTTGTATGTGCATGAGTGTTTACATGTTTTATATAAAACATTTTTCTTGTGTTAGCGTGCCACATGATAGAATGTGCAAGCATGTGATGAGACTGCCAGACCTGTGGGACAGTCTACGAATTCCAGCAGGTAAACATATATATGGAATCTTCACACTCTTTCTTACAAGTTATAGGTATAGAATGTTAATTACAGGAAACTGTTTATAAGCACTTGTATCATGTATTCCATACTTCTATGTATCTTGCCCAGGCAAAGCAACAATTGTTTTGCGCATTCCTGTATTTTTGATTATATACATAAGTGTTCATTATATTGTCTATCAATACAAATACTATGTAGGGAAAGAACATCTATAGATTGCAAGATCTGTTTTCTAGTTTACCTGTCAATTTCCAAGTCCTCTGGTTCAATCTCTATGGCGGGCATAAGAATGGGGGTTACCTAAAATGTTTTCATTGGGTCCATGACTTTCTAATTACACCCCTGCTTGCATGTTTTCATTGAGAATCTGGATTAGTGGTTGGTTGGCAAGGGTACAATTACCACAAATAAGACGGTTATTTTTTAATTGCTGCACGTATTACTGATATAATGTCTAACCTTAATTTTAGAAAACTTGATAGTAATGATTTACATATTACAGATGTATGCAATGTTACTAAACATTTTAATGTAAAAGTATTTTATCATGATTAACATAAGAAATACACAAGTATCAAAATGCTTCTTTAGACATTAGAGAGCATTGTAGAGTATGGATTGAAATAATCACTGGGCTGGCATTCCTCTGTGTTATACCATTATACAAATATAAACATATGTACAAATGACAGAATAGCATCTAGGACAGTGATGTTTATATTTTAATGGAGTTCCAATGAACTCTTAATAACTGTTCATTACTACACAGAAGATTTGAGGGTGTCCTTGTTGTGCCCACTTGTTGATATGCACACTACGGTAATTTTGAAGCCACTAAATTTTTATTTTGCCAGTCAGTGGTCTAAATGTTTCTCACTACTGCTGATAGAATAAAAACTATGGGATTTCTAGTTATATAGCAGGCTTCAAAAGTTTCTAGAGGACCACATCAAGCCTGAGGGTCAGTAGCTGTTCATTTTTTTTTATAATGTACAAGACAACATGAGGTTTAATTATACTCTGAAATTGCAGTAACAGGAATTGATATGGGATTTGCATAAAATCACATACATTTGTAATAGACAAAAAGAGGAACAAGTTATGTATGTTTGAGATAGAAAGTGCTCAACAAAACAATTTATTCAAGGGAACGTGCAAGGCCATGACAGAGTCGAACCCTTGGAGGTTGTCAGTGGTAACATATGCAATGTGCGGGCTAGCATTGTCCTGCTGCCAGAAGTATACCAGAACCATTCTGGAGAAATTAGCTAGTGAAGGGTTGTACAATCAAGTTTTCATGCTAGCAAAATATGAAAATGCCGAGAATGTATACTATAGATCAGGGGTTTAATTACAGATGACACAGAAGATGCTGTTGTGACAGGGCCCAGCATTGAAGGGAACCCATCTGTCCCAAGGCTTAAAAGGTTCTAGCTTCATAACTGGGAGAATATTTTTGCATTAGGGGGGGCAAAAAAGTTGTACACCTGCCATGCATGATTCTGCCCCACATCATTATACCAGGAAATGGCTGTCAGTGGTGTTGGACGATGCACACTTCCACATGTTGTGGATTAGTACTCCTCCAAGCTACTATACATTTATCATAATATCCAAGAGAAAACCGTGATTCCTCAGTGAAGAGCTAAGATCTCCTTTCCTGTGTGTTGAGCTCTGTACCATTCTCTCTGATGAATACGATGCCATGACAGTAGTGGTAGGCTTTGCATGGAGATCGATTATTGTGTAAATGACATTTCTTGACTTGGATCCACACAGCTGTATCAGTAGATCTCTGGAAGTCACCTTGAAGTATGCTTAAGATTGCAAAGGGGCTGTACAATGTCATTCATTGAAGCTGACAATGCTCACAATATGTGGTGCGGCATTGTGAGTTTGCCCCTGGCCAAGTGCTTTGGTGTATCGAACCCAGAGGCACAAATTGGACCAATATTGTTGTACAGTTCTGGCATCATGGCAAACCCAAGTGACAATGGCTAATATGGACAATCGGACCTGATACAGTTCGATGAGCCTTAACCACTATTTGTCAGTTGCCGATACTCTTGAAGTTGTCATAAACCAGTCTATTAAGGTGACATCCACTGCCATGGAACAATTACTTAGTTATCATAAGCAGCTCAATATGTAGGCGTGATTTGCAAAGCACTTAATCTACCCCTTAAGGGTCCTGTAATTTCAATATAGAGAAGTGTATAAATGTTGTAGAATCTTTTTTCTGTAGTAATCCACTGCAAAGTGTTGTATGAACTAAATGCTCATGTGGCATTGCAGTGTATTACATAGACAGATTTCCTGATCAAGCCATGCTTCTCCTTCCTATCGGAGGTGTAGCCACAAGCCAGCTCTTCTTTAGTATACTGGGTGAAAAGGAAGCAAGTTGACCATGCACCTTCTCCATTGCCCCTAGATAGGATAGTAGTAACTGGGAGAGCTAAACCCTACCAAGCACCTCTATGACTGTAAAGCTACCCCTTCCCCAAACATCCTCCCCACATATACAAGTTCCCTGAGTTAACTCATCCATTGCTGGATTTGAATGAAATGAAATCCACATCAATGTGTACCAATTGTACCAGCAACAGAGGGATTAAGTCAAGCTAAAAACAAGACACTATCCTGTTGCCACCACCCATTCATAACCTCTCTATGTTGGACTGGTACGTATTATCCAAACCAGCAATGGACGGATAATGGTTAAAAAATGCAATCATTTGATTTTATTTCAGGCAAAACTGCTGTAAATAAAATGTGAGGGATAATATTATCCTCCCAACTCTCCATCCTGATCAGATAAGGCAACTGAAGATACAATGCAACAAATATATAAATAGATATACTTAAATGCAGTACGATAGACACCTACTTAGGTAAGACTAAGTTCTTATAAGTGACTTGAATGAGGATGAATGCAGCTCAATTCAAGCCGCCTATGCTTAATTACCTATTATATCCTGTGTTCCCCCAGTAATCCTCTCACTGGAGAAGAATGGCAGGAATATGATGGCTAGTCAGCTCACACTGACATCAGATATATATGGCTGGCTGACTCCCACACCTGACAGCCAGTCAATGGAGTTTGCAAGGAGCAGAATAACCTCCAGTGTTACCCATGAATCTTTATGGTAGTCATTTAGGCTTCATTGTAGATCTCCAGTGATGGAATTTATCCGTATTCTGTGCTGCGTCCTGGAAACCTGCAGCAAGCTTCAACAAGCTGTGTCCATATGAAACAGTAGTCACCCACATGAACAGCCATATTGGGGTTTCATGTTATAGTCTTCAACATGTAGAATTCTTTCTGATTGGATGTCACCCCTGGGAACATAACCATTACTGGTAAAAACAAGTGGATACTGTTTTCTGACACTCAGACCACGGTAGAAAGTAAAAACACAGTTTTATTGAGAAAATGATAAATGAACAGTGCACCTAGGGGCCAGTACAGGTATAATCAGTATTGGCAAAATACAGACCAAGTAAAGGTTATGCAACATATAGAGTGGTACACTGCCATACAGGGTTAAAGAGGAGAAACTGAAGCAACTCATTTTGATTAGCCAACGCCCAGGATATGATAACAGTCTCTTGAAGGTGAGAAGCGGAATATAGTGTCTGCACTGAATCACTCTCAAAGGTAGTAAAATGGAGCTCACCAACAGACCAGAGTTGAGCCAATACCACCAGAGTGGGATTAGTGGAGGAACGCTACTTCTAGAGCTGACAAGACCAGACCCTGAATCGCCCTTAACGTACACTCGGTAGTAACCCTGCATGTGCCAAAGGGATAGCGCCCAAACACTCCTGGGGTACCAAAATAGACTGACACTGCACAAGCTGTATGAGAGCCGGAGCACTGGGTAGTGCGGAGGATAACGTAATACCTTGAGCGTTAGGAAACCTGAGCCAGGACACCCTTCCGGTGCCACACGGAAACCCACACTGCAAGAGCGGATAGGCTACCAGCGCGGCCACGGTGCACACCGAACACCGGAACGGACAGTGCTCTGAAAGTGTTAGGTAGGCTAGGTCTTACTGCACAGGCTCAGGACGGTAAACGGCTCTAAGGGTAACCAGAGGCTTGGCAAGTGTAAAGGATAGGCACATAAACGGAGACTACAGGCACTGCACGGATTAATATGGTTTGGTATAGGAAAGAACAGCTCAGCAGTAAAGCGGAAAGACTCTGCAACCTCAGGCAACAGCTCGGTAGAGAGAGGTGATCAGAGCGACACAAGACAGTTCAGAATGTCGCCAGGAGTGACCGGAGCAACTCAGGAACACTGGAACAGCACACAGGACAGGAACGTCAACCGGAACCGGATCAATACACAAAGCAGGAACGTCAGCCGGAATCGGGTCAATCAAGGAGCAGGGTCGTCAGCCAGAACCGGGTCAATCACGGAGCAGGGTCGTCAGCCAGAACCGGGTCAATCACGGAGAAGGGTCGTCAGCCAGAACCGGGACAATCACGGAGCAGGAGCAGTAGAGTAGTCAGACAAGCCGGATCGGTACACAGGATACTCAGGAACTCAGCAACGAGGCGCAGGATCAGGAACACCACAAAAGGGCAACTGACAAGTGCCCAAAGGCAGTATAAAAAGGAACATCCTGGGCGAGCCAATCAGCCTCCTCCAATGCACAGGTAACACAGCAAGATTGACAGGGAATCACGGGGACCGTGATAGACACCTAAGACTAAAAGAGGACACTATTCTAAGGTAGAACTAGAGCAATTCAGGTGAAAACTAACTGCACCAGAGGGGGACAATAAAAATGTCGACATTTCCATTGATATTGTGGCGCTTCTAATTTCTTAAATGCAAATGATGTTTCCAAAGCATTCAAAGTTTCAAAAGTCACTTTTAAATCAGTGGAGATTTGTATCAGTTCTCCAGTTGGTTTGCACCAAAATAACTCCAGTGTTTAGCCAGGAAAATGCATCAGTGATCAGCATTGGTGGTGGATTCACCAGCACCTCAGTATCAGTAACACCCCCATCCACACAAGTGGCCAACCCATAATATATATATATATATATCAACAGATACAAAAATGAGTCAATGATAATCGAACAAATAGCTAATATATTTTTGTCCTAGTAATTTGACCTTGCTCATATACATACCTTCAAGAGTCATTTCCTCATTCCAGTTTTGTTAAAATCCTTCACAATGATACTTCTTGCATAAACATATACGTTCCTTTTCAATTCCCTATCTTTAGATCACAAATGCTCAAATGTGGCATAATTTTAGATTAATGTAAATACAAAACAACTTGCAGTATTTATCAGGAGTGGAATGTATGTGGCATTCCATCTGTTGCAGGACCACAATCATCGGCTGAGAGTGATGGGAGTTGTAGTCCTGAAACAGCTGCAGGGCCACTTGCTGCCTCATATTAATACGAATCATTATTATAAAATAACCCTTTGGATAAAAGTGAGATTTTCACTGTATTGACCTTTCCAGCATCCAGTGGTTTACACAATGACAACTGTTTGCCAAATCGTGTATTATACACATTGCATCAGTTCAGCATGCCACATGGACAGTACACAAGGAAGTGAAGGCAGGCTGAGACCCCGCCCCATGCAAGGAGTGGATACCGGAGCACAGAATCGCTTTGGAAGCTACAGCAGCTGAAGGAGGAGGAGCAGAAGGGGGCGCAAAGACGGGAACTAGGTAGGCACCAGGCCTTTTTATGATACAGAGGGGCTGGTGGAGGTGACAGACACAAACACAGCTTCGAGGGGGACGCGTTCATTTCTTGCGTTTACAAATATTTCAATATACCCCTCTCCCAACCTGTAGAATGAATCTGACTTCTTCAATTTTAACCCCTTCCCTCCTGCAGTTTAATAGTACTGCGGGAACTGAGGATGTGGGTGAGCAAGCTATTGCCATTACTGAAATGCTTTAATTAGTACCATGTTAACAAAACTCTGTAGATGTGTCTGTGTTGATGCCCTGAGGGTATAACATTGCCACACTATGACTGGTGCTGGCATGTATGCCAATAGTGTATAACATACTATCCTGGGACTGATGTTGGCATATTATTAGTGCTGACCATTTAGCACCATATATATATATATATATATATATATATATATAAAAGCAAGTGAATCAATTATAATATACAACGACTGAACTGCAAGGAACAAATAAAGATCACCGGACAGTTAACCCATTGAATGCTAGAGAGGTTTCCAATGCACATTAAAGGAGTTATAAGACCCGTTTAAATCAATTTACATCTTTCTTTCCCCTATGGTACTGTTGGTTTGCTTCAGAATTGTGATGTTTTTAATGAAAATGGGTCCCAGATAAAACATTAGTTACAACAGGTACAGGGTTAAGCAACCTTTTGTACTTAAGCTTTTGGAGACTACAACTCCCATCATCCCCATTCAGCTTTTGGTTGAAGTCCCCAAAAGCTAGAGTGCCAAAGGTTCCCTGTGTTTAAGGTAGAATATTCTCTTGTGTAAACCGTGCTTTCCATGTTAAAGGGATAGTCCTACCTGAATTTAAGAAGATTTAATATTGCCTGGCACACTTCGTAGACCGTTCTAATGAAGCATTTCTTTGTAGATAACGCTATATCGGCTCTGTTGAAGAGCCTTCTGGTCGCATGACCAGAATCTCGATCTGTCCGCTAGAGTGCTGACCTGAGTAAAAAGGGAGGGGGGACTTAAAAGCTTATAAATCTTAAAATACAAATCTGTAAGCAACGCGATTTACTGCATTTCATTTATTTTTTTCATATGAACAATATTACACCTTCTTAAATCCTGGTATTACTATCCCTTTAAGAAAATTTTGTTTTCAGTGTTTATACGTAGTTTCATGTGAACCCTTTGCCAGAGACATGTTGGATAGATCTCTTGCACTCAAAGGATTAAATAAGCTTGCTTTAAAATAAACCTGTTTTTTTTCTCAGATAATGTAGAATAGATTTAACTCTTTGAATGCTATTTGAGTGTCCTACAGGACAAAAGAGAAAAACAGGAGATGCTTCCTAGTGCATTAATGTTCTACACTTTCACCAGACCATCACCATTCTTGAATTAATGCTCACAAATGAATAATAGACTGGAGGGCACTTACATGACCACCAGCAAAAACCTTCAAGAAATCTTTATACTACATCCCTCAAAACAGATTCAGGCTGCTCCTCTTCACCACAAGACACCTCACTGAGTAGAAACAAACAGAAAGTGACAAAAATAAGGGGCACCATTTCTTTTCTCTCTCTCTCTTTATATTTGGGTGTCCTAGGCAGTGTCTACTGGCGCTCAAAGGGTCACTAAACTCAGATAAATTAAAAAAGCTGTTAACTCTGTAAGGGCTAAAAGACAGTGAAGAGCATTTCTTCACAATGCATGGCACACCTCTCTGGTCATTAATCCCTTGAGGACCAGAAGGGTGCACTACACATTGTCAGACTGTGCTACATGCGTCTCTGGTACTCAAAGGTTTAAAGGGTTTAGAGAATTTAAGCACAGCCAACTTTAGTTACCAAAATGCTAAGACAACATATTTTCTGATAGTATTTTTTAAGTGTGAGCTCAGGCTTCTGCTCTCAGAGTACTAGTTACAAGTACAAATAAATAAAGGGCTATATGTGCAAAAGAAAAGTGGAGGTGTTATGGGGTGTGCATTGCATACTTTTCGGCACTCAAAGGGTTAAATCAATTGGAATGTTTAGTTCTCTTTATAGTGCAAATCCAGGAATTCCTTCACTTTTCATGTGAACATATGGCCCTTTTGTTTCAATATGAGGAAACAGAGGAAACATTTTTTAATACAAATAATAGTAAGTCACTGGTCTATATGTATAAAAGAAAGTGGAATAGTTCTGGAGCAGACTAACTGCATCACAGGAGACAAATAATAATATTTCCCCAAATGACCATTGATTTAAATACAGCCTTTTCACTCTTTGAAAGTTACGGTTTGCCAACATGTTGGGTTACACAGGAGTTAAAAGGGCCATTTGACCCTTTGAGTGCCAGAGTGGTATGCAATACCTTGCATACCACACTGGCGCTCAAAGGGTTAAATGGTATATGTCCCCTTTGGTGCATTTGGTTTGCCCAAGAATCACTGCACTTTGCTGTATACCTATAGATTAATCCTTTGAGTGCCAGGGAGGTTTCCAACACATTTGCAACGCAAGGCATTGGATAACTCAAAGGGTTAAGAGTTTTGTTACAAAGCTTGCGTCCTAAATCTGCTTAGTTAGCCAATAAATGTATGAACTTGACTAGCGTAAAATCTCAGGTATAATACGCACCTGTGTATAATACGCAGGTGTATATTATGCCTAAGATTTTAGGGGAAAACAAGAGTGCCTATGCATAACACACTCTTGTTTTCTCCTTTACTACAAAAAAAAATAGTGTTAGCAGACCTCTTCCCTCCCTCCCCCGGCGCTCCGCTTTGAAGATAAACCTTACTTTTGTGCAAGTGAACTGTCGAAGAGAAGGCATAACTTCCTGCACTTGCCGCGCTGCCGCCCTCTTCCTTCAATTGGGCTTACAGAACCTTCCGCCACCAGCCAGTGGTAATGCCCTGGCAGTTCACTAAACTGCACACAAAAGTAAGGTTTATCTTCAAAGCGGAGAGCCGGGGGAGGGAGGGAAGAGGTCTGCTAACACTATATTTTTTTCATTGTAAAAACTCTCTTGTATAATACACCCCCCCACTTCACATAAGTTGAAGTGGGGTAAAATTGTAGGTATTATACCTGAGATTTTACGGTATATTTGCCTCCTGTATTTCTACAGCTAACACAGTACCAACTCTCATCTGGAGAAGCGCTGTGAGTAAAAAGTATATGACGTGTCAGGACCGTCACTGGTCCTTAACGTCAAAATAGCATTTACGGTTCTGGCACGTCACTGGATGTTAAGGGGTTAATCTTCCGAGGCTGACATCCAGGTTAGTGCAGTCCATGCGCCTGAGCCGTCAGTCCCTCAGGTGCCGTTCGGGCCAGTGCAATGCTTCTAAAGGGAGACCGGGACTGACAGCGCAGGCACGCAGACAAGATGTCTGTACTGATGCCTAGCTTCTGGTCTCGGAAGATTAAGGCTTTCTGTAGCATTGTGTAGTATTTAGATGTAAGGTATCTATTATTAAGCTAGTCGTCATCTGCCTAATTATTGCAGGGAGACTTTAATTAAGTTGGTAGTTCTGCTTTAAAGGGATAGTAATGTTTCATAATAAAAGCAGCTCTAATTAATCATCATAGTATTTGGACTTTGGAGAGTGTTATTTCAATTCTGTCAGAGCTGTAGATCAAGAGTAATTCAATGACAAAGTATCCCCCTCCTGTCCCTTTTACTGATGTCACACTGTTCAGCTTGAGCAGAAGGGAGGTGCCCAGGTAGACTGCAGAGAGGGACAATCTTCAATTAAGATAAGGGAAAAACCTGAAAAGCTTGTCAAGGGGGGCAGGGATTTCATTGTTTTCATAGGAATAAGAGTGTCCCCTGCTGTTATCTGTCTGGTCTATAGACTGCATTCCACATCTGAGAAGAGATGGCTTACACTAGGTAAAAGGGGCGGGAGGGGAAACTTTGCTTGTGAATATCTCTCAAACCATAAAGGTTTGAGAGATAAGACTTATATCATTCTTCATGTTTTTTTAATGCCTACAAAATAAAATAAATTTAAAACGAAGTATTACTATGCCTTTAAGTTGGGTGTTTAACTTTTGGAATGCTAGAGATCTAGAACATTCAAGAGGTTAACCCTTTGAGTGCCAGAGGGGTACGCAACGCATTGCAAAGCAATGCGTTGCGTACCCCTCTGGCACTGAAAAGGTTAAATTCCTCCATTTAATTAAATTATTTACTTTATTTGTCACATTTGGTGCAGTTTGTTTTCTCCAGAATTAATCCACTTTTCTTTTGTGCACAAGGCCCTAAATCAGGGATAGTGAATTGTTGGACCACCAGTTCTAATGGTGGACGGGGCATTACAGATTATTTTTAAGATACTTCATGACTTACTGACAGCTGCGTGTAACAAAATAATGATTTATAACCAGAACAAAGTATTTTATTTGCATAGACTAATTTATATACATATATACTAAAGTTTAAACAAACGTAAATGTCAATTTTATTTTTGTGGAACAATGCAGTACACTTATATGCACACTACACATTTTGATCTTGTAAAATAAAAGAGGGACAGATTAGTTTGGGTTTCAAAGACTGATTGCCGCTTCTAAATGGACACTTAGGATGTATGCTTTGGCTGTTGGCAACTCTAACGCCGATCATCTCTAATCATCCAGTTCAGCAATGGGCTACCTCTGTCCTAAATGTTATATGATCAGGACACTGATCATTGCGGGTTAGAATTTGCTTTGCAATTCAGAGTATCTAATGGGTTGATCAGCAACAGACATAGCTTTACCTTTAATCAGCTGTGGAACTGACTGGCAGCTTTTGACGAAAATGCTAATGTTTTATGTCTGGACCAGTAAGAGATACTACTTCTTTTCACACTTACACAATATGTAAAAACCACCTGTGTGGGTGATTTGTGTAACTAAAATGCTCCAATTGGTGCTAAATGTTTGAAATTGTACCACAGTAATTGTTGAATGTAATAATTTATATATTGGTGAATGCTGCACAGTGCTTCCTGTTTGATTCGGAGCATGTCAGGGACTCTCTGGGTGTCTATGGTGCTGAGTCTCTCTGCAGAGATTTTCACAGGAGTGGCCACGGCGACTTTTGCCCCCCTCCCCCATAAAAATTGCTGCCTCTGTGTATTTTCTTGCAGAGATTTTGCAAGGAGTGGACAGGGGGGTTTCTTCTCCCTGGCAACTCATGGAAAAATAGTGTCCCTATGGTGATTTGCTGTATGCGGGCACTTTCCACCCCCTTAAAGCCCCTGGGAGAGGTGGGCAACAAATCAGAAACAGATTTTTATATGTATATATTTTCAATAGATGTGTAATAATATGTTGCGGGACTTAATTATAAAGAAAGTGGAGTCATTCTGACACAAAACAACTGCACAATATGGACCAGATAAAAACTACTATTTATGCAGGCAGGAATTTTAATCCTATGGGTGCTAGAGAGCATGCCAACGCATTTCAAGGCATTGCATTGGAGAACTCTTTTGTATCCAGAAGGTTTCGTTTATAAAAATGACACGTTTATGTTGCCTCAGAAATCACTTTTAAAATTATACATATGAAATAATGTTTTTACATGGCATATTGCTAATGATTCCAACAAGCTGCAAATTGTCCAGAAAAGTCATTTTAGGATCATCACACCTTTTATAGTTTAATATGCAATCATAACTGTAATTATTATTGTTTTGGTTTCTGAAATGAAGACAGATATTAAATTCATCCCTCTGGGTAGATCATGAAGCCAGTCCAGGGCCAGACTTCCCATTAACCCTTTGAGTGCAAGAATGGTACACAATGCATTTGCAATGCGTTGTGTACCCCTCTGACACTCAAAGGGTTAACCTTTTTAAAGACCAGCGTTTCTTTGCAGTGCATTGCACACCCATCTGGTCCTTTAAGGGTAAAAACAATGGTCTCAAATTGCATTCTTAGAGGGTAGAGACAGTCCAAATTTTTAGGGATGTTCCTGGTTTTTCACAGGCGACACGTCATCATTTACTAAATGATTTTGAATGATCTAACTGAGCAAAAGCAGAGATATCGCAAAAACCTCTTGGCACTCTAGGAATGCAGTTTGGGACCTATGGGTTAAGCAGAGTATGCAGGTGCCTAGTGAGGCCTAGTTGTGAGGCTCGCCTCAGTTGTACTGGGAACACCCACTGTGCCGTGTTGGGAGAGGGGCCAATGAAATTCAATGTCCCTCTGCGCCAGACACAAACTTCTGGTTTATTTTTCAGTTTTTGTGTTACTGCAGTGTCCACTTTATTTACTAATTTAGGCATGCCATTTTAATACATGTTTTGTCTCAGAGCTCCTGTCTTAGGGAGCCTCACCTTGGGTACACATCCCAGAGAAGAGCTAATTTAATCCTGGGATCAGATGGTCAGGGATGACTTATGCATTTCAGGGTGCACAACACACTTGCGTGTCTGTTTTTCCCACAGATAGGAAGAGTAAAAAGTAAAGCTACAACTAAACATGTGCATCTTAACCCTTTGAGTGGTATCCAATGTAATGAGTTAAATGTAAAAACTATATTTGAGGGACTTAGAAATTCTTAAACCTGCCTGGCATTTACCCAGTTTAACAGTTCACATATTAATTTGCTGGTATTGAACCCCTTGGATGCTAGTTAGATCTATAGGGCATGGCCTTGCTAGGTACTGGCTGAAGGGATTATAGCGGAACTACCACCCCACAAAAAGTTTTCCCAGAAGAACCACCCATCTGGCGACTACCTGCTCAGTAGTACTAGTTGCCAGAATTATTACCTCCTTATAGAGAAATTCTGCTGCTCCTGGGACTGACAGCCATGAAACAGAGCAGACATCTTTGCATAGTGACGTCTGTGTGCCTGCGCTGTTAGTCCCAATCTGCTCTAGGAGGCGTTGCTAGGTACCATATGGTACCGGAAGGTAATGGCAGTGCAGACATCACTATGCTATAATGTCTGCTCTGTTTCCTGGCTGTCAGTCCCAGGACCAGCAGAATTTCTCTATAAGGAGGTAATAATTCGGGCGACTAGTACTATTGAGCAGCTAGTCACCAGATGGGTAATTCTTCAGGGGAAACTTTTTGTGGGGTGGTAGTCCCAAGACTCATTCTTAAAGTGTTTATTTTATTTCCCTGTAAGTAATGTTGAGATTGGACTGCATGGTGCACTAATAGTGCATTAGACTGACTCAAGCACCAGGTCTTCTGGGAAGATGCTTCCCTGCTCCTGTACACTGTGAAGTGTATTGAAGGTCTCTCTTTTATACAGGAGATTGAACTTTGTTGTGCTTATAATATACAGTTATTTTCTTTGATAGACAATAGTAGTTGGATCAGGGTCATATGCAGAATAGAGGGCTGCCAATTATTGTCCATGGGCTAGTGGTGTCTTGCTTAGGGGTCTGAGATATAAATCCTGCCCTGAGCAAAACAGTGGATTATAGCACTGCTTCTTAAAGGGACAGTAATGTCCCCCCAAAAAAATATCCCGTTTTGTAGACTAATGAAGAGTTAATGCCCAATTGGGAGCGTGTCAATTTTGCACTCCCAAGGAGGGAAATGATCATTTTTTTTATTTATTTTTTTTTATTAAAGTTTGCTACTTTTATATAAGCGTTCCTGATTCCTTATATATTCTGAAAGGGAGCAACTTTCTTTTGTTGTGTGCCATGTTAATATTCACCATACATAATGGGCTCAAGCCTACTGTGGTCAGGCATTCACTGGAGGTTGTGATGAACACTGCAAGTTATAATATGATACATGTGAAAAATGTTTATAGACTGTAATACAAATCACTTCTGCTGCAACTTTCCTATGTTCTGTATTTAAAGCAGGTACAATGCAGCATGAAGGCATGTAAACATAGCTGGGTACTCTCTGGATTTTCCCTGGAGACTCCGGTTTTAGCTGCTATATTCCGGGTCTCCTGGTCAGAGTCTGATTTTTCGGGATGGGGGGAGTTTTTAAACAGACTCTGCCCACTTGTCCTCCTTCCCAGTCTGTTCCTTCCACTCCCCGCCCACTTCTCCTCTGTCCCCAGTCTATTCCTCCTACTTTGTTCTTGTATATCAAGTCCCACCCCTTTTTTTTAACGCAAATTGCGTCATTTATCTCTCCCCAGAGGCACCACAGGACTCCCCTCCATAATTCAGAGTTCCCAGGTATGCATATATATCAAGAAAGTGGTGTAATTCTGAAGCAAACCAACTGTACCATAGGGAATGAATAACCATTCCTAAAATGTCAGTTCATTTAAATAGGGGCTTTAACCCCTTGAGTGTTAGAGAGGTCTCCCTTGCATTTTTTTTTTGCAAGTTGGGGTAGGGATGGGGGTTAAAAGACATACATAAATTAATGGGAGTTTTAACTTAAGCTTATCAAACAGTATATTAAGAAAAATATAGACAGGGGTACAGCATATCCTAAGGTGTTATCCTACGTAGCTCCAAACAACATATACAAAAATAGGAGAACAATATGCACGTAAACCAGATGGATGTTGCAAGTAAATCAAAAGCACAAACTTTTCAATAGAAAAAGGAAAGAATTACCCCAAAACCAGGAGTATGTTGCTGTTAACCCATTGGTGACAAAAACTCTTTTACACTAGAGGACAAGAGAAATGTTGGCCTTGTAGTATGCCTTGGTTCAATGATATTTTCCCTGTAATTCATTTATTACACCTATGCAAATTATATACTGCTTTTTACAGATAAGCAGGGCTTTCTTTTGATGCCATATTTATATGTATAAGCTATTATTTATTTCAATAATAATATAAATATTGATAGAAATTGAAAAAGCCACAACATTTTTATAGACTTTCCTGTTATGATTTTGTACTCATTTAGTGTATTTTTAACAGGGACTGGATAAAAAGTATGAATGTTCTCTCATACCACCCAAGTGTCCCTTTTTAGGGGGTACTGGCCCTGTACACAAATCCCTACGTCCCTCTTTCCTATCATGGTGTCCCTTTTTTTAGGAGATCAAATGGCGTAATGTGATTTGGTGTGTGTGTGTATATATATCTATATATACATATATATATATATATATATATATATATATATATATATATATATATATATATATGTATCTATATATATATATATATATATATATATACATATACATACCTCCTCTTGGCTATTTTAATTCATAGAATGTGTGTTCTGTCTGTCTCTTGATCACAGTAAGGAAAAGAGTGGCAGAGAATGGTGACAATATTTACATACATTGCCTTTGTCTTGTGGCTCCACTTGCACGTCGGTTTGCTGTAGAAGTGATCAAGGACTGGATTCTATTACAGATGCTAATTTTATCAATGCTTTTATCTCCATGTTTCCACATTGACTTCAGTAGGAAAATGTTTGACACCTGCAATAGAATCTAGCCCTATATGTGCCGATCCAATGGGGAACAGCTGAAGCTGGCTACCCTGATGCTGTAGCAGTCAGGTGCATACATCATGCAGCTTTCATAGATCTCCCTGAGGCTCGACTGTGATTCTTAATCCATGACATGCCAGGACTATTGTTTAACCCCTTAACGACTGGCGCGCTCATGCGTGTCCGGCACTTGGTGACCACGGGGCTTTTTAAAATTATTATTACTTCCGGGTCAGGGCTTCCAGAGCGGCGTGCAGCTGCGCCGGGAGCCCTGAATTCCATGATGTGCCAGGACCGTCACTGGTCCTTAAGTGCCGGACCAGCGTGACGGTCCAGGTTTGTCATCGGAAGTGAAGGGGTTAAGGGGTAAAATCACAAACACAAGTTCAAGAGAAACCTCCAAAGTTCCTTGACAAAAATCTTGTGCTCAAAATGCACATTGGTGTCTGTGTTAATTATTGTTTCCTAACTGGGTGACTCTGCTTTGAGATACATAATGGAAAAATTGTATGTGTATATAGCTATCCCTGGTTTGGGTGCCTCAAAAAAATGTTTCTGGGACAGTGGCAGCCGCACCCCAGGGTGGGCTTACTGCCTGTGGACAGCCAATGGCATGTGTGAGGTGGGATTTAAGTTTGCTGAGGAGGTTCGCGCTGCCTCCTCAGACAAACGGACAGTGTAATTTTCTTCCTGCGTCCTCAACCAAATACACTGTGCATGTTGGCTTCACCCCCTGCCTCCTCAGACAGTTGTATATAAACATCAACTTAATTTCCCTTCCATTCACCATTTCGCCCCCCTCACTTCCATTCACCACATTGCCTCTCTTTCCTTTCCATTCACTGCTTCATCCCCCCCTCCCTTCCATTTGCCACTTCACCTCACTTTTCTTTCATTCGCTACTTCATCTCCCCATCCCTTTCATTCCCTTTTTTTTCTTCCCCTCCCTTCCAGAAAAAATGACCCTTCCTGATGCCCCACAGCTACTGATCTCCCAGCCAATTTGGCTGGCAGATCAATAGACACAACGGCGGTGATCAAGAGAACTGCCCTACTTCCATTGTACTCAGAGCACTGGGTAAGAGTGAGCAGGATTGCCAAACCCTTAATGAGGGGGCTTTCCCATCCTATGAATGTGACCAGAACTGCCATGTAGCAACATCTCTACTGTAAAATTTCAGGCCATTGAAATACAGCACCTAAAAAATTCAAGTTGGAGCTGCAATAACTTTTGAATAAAACACCTCTTAGTAGTGGGAGTACCGATGTTTTACTCAGGAGAATAAACCCTACAATATATATTTTTATATCAGTATAATACAAGTATTACTATCCCTTTAAGGAGGGTAGAACACAACTGACATTATTTGCAGTGAACAGTGCCTATTACACAGTCTCAGCTGGAATCCTTGTGTATATAGTCAGTGCTAACATAGTGTCCAATCAGGTGGAACCACAGGGAACCAATCGGAGCAGTATATTGGTCTCCAAATTCCCCCTTTCAAATTCAGGAAAAGGTTCTTGAAACAGAACCGCTCTATCACAGTAGGGATTCATTAGAATTCCTTTGTAATCACTCTGCAAGGGCTTCCTGTCCTAAGACCTAATAGTAACTGTTTGTTTTAGGTTTCAGGATCCTGTTCATACAAAATGCACCGTAAAATAGAGAACAGAGATAGATAACACAGGGAAACACAACAATACACCAAATTATAAGCTATGGCACACATTTAACACAGGGTACATCAACGTTTAGCAGTAGGGGTACACATCCTGTTTCTCCGCAATGGAAGTATGTCAAAACAGACCCAAGGAAGTGTAAAGACAGACTGCATGTGCAGCTAAGCTGAGGGTCCAGCGCATCGCACAGCCTGCATTCCATACCAATTTAATTACTGAAACAACCATAGAAAAGTTCCAGCTGAACTAATTCAGTGTCCATCTGGACTACCATTGACGTAGAGAAGTTCCACAAGATAAGATATCAGAGAAGTGATAAAAGTGGAAATAATTCAGAGGAAAAGGGGGTTAGAGCAGGAAAATGATACTGAAAGGTGGTAATATAACCAAACATAAAGGTCCATACAGAATATTCAAAAGTTCCTATTGCAGGGATGGTGTGTAGGAGGCAACACTTATGTCTGTGGGATCTATGCCCCTTAATCCTGCAGAGAGGTGATCAACCAGAGAAACTTGAATTGTGGGACAAGAGATTCAACACCACCAGACCAATAATGGTGGATTTACTATCCCACTAATAACAACATTTATAGCTAGCCTGATTATTAAGGCCTTTGAGTGCCAATGTACATAGTCTATGAATCCAACTTTCCTTTAATTCAGTAAATTTACATCCCCATACTCCCTCCTATAGCTTAGGTGGTGATCAGTCAGTATATAGTGCAAACTGTGGAATATTGAAAATGATCCCTAAGTTTTAAATTTCTTTAACATTTTTCACTTGCAGATATGTTCCATTTCTTAGTCACAATAATTTAAAAAATAAACTCTTGGCTAAAACACCAATGTCTGGTGCAGACGGGCAAGACTATCGTTATTAAACACAAATATACTTATGTTATCTGTTTCTTGCATTGTCCATGTAGCCTATTGCATGTTGCAAAATTGTTAAAATTAGACCTCGTGGGGGTCACCAGGACCCCTCCTGAAGTCCCCCTGTCAGTGGTCACTTATCCAGTAGGATAGCTGATCAGTGTGGTGACTGGGAATGCAAACACCTTCTCCTTGAAGCGCCTATCCTCCAGTCAAGCCGGATTTCTCTCACATGAGTGGAGTGCCCATTGATAGAAAGACAGTTGTTTCATTAAAAGTGGGCATTGAAGGAACTCCTACGCTGGAGTAGAAGGCACAAAGCACCCGTTCAAAGAAAACCTCATAGAAAGGGCAGCATGTCGGTGCTTACCATAAAATCTCGGGTATAATACGCACAATTTTACCCCTCTTCACCTTTTGTGAAGTGGGGGTTGCGTATTATACCTGAGATTTTTTTTTTTTATAAAAAAGTATATTGCCGGCAAATACCCCTCCTCCCTCCCCCCAGCGCAATTCGCTCTCCAAAAAGCTTAATTTTGTCCCACATAAGTCCCCCATCTTCCCTCCCGCTCCCCATCTCAATCGATCTGAAAATATGCCTTACTATTATCCATCAGTAGTCCCCATGATCTCTGCGGGCGGCACACTGGAGACAGAAGGTCCTGACAGCCCATTGCAGGAAGCGGGCTGCAGATGCAAGCCTGCTGCCCGCAGAGATCATGGGGACTTGTGATGGACAATAGTAAGGATATTTTCAGATCGATTGAGCTGGGGAGCGGGAGGGAAGATGGGGGACTTATGTGGGACGAAATTAAGCTTTTTGGAGAGCGAATTGCTCAGGGGGGAGGGAGGGAAGGTATTTGCAGGCATTAAAAAATGTTTTATTTAGGGGGAAAACAAGGGTGCATATTATACATAGGCATTCTTGTTTTCCCCTAATATCTTAGGTATAATATGCACCTGCGTATTATACACAGGTGCATATTATACCTGAGATTTTACGGTAATATGGGGGGGTATCATATCGGAGATGATAGGTGGATGGCAGCATGTGGGATTTTTACATTTGTGGGACAGGATGTTGGATTTCTATATTTTGGGGCAGCATGGAGACATCACCCTTGTGTGTTAGCCCCATGTACACTGCCTGACACCCCCCTCAGCCTTTTTCCCGTTGCCCATGCACTGCCCAATTGGATTTGTGGCTACCAGTAGGCAAGAGAACAAGGCTGGAGGGATCAGACAGCGTACATGGGGTTCTGTTGCTACCAGTGGGTAAGGGAAAAAGGCTGGGGGCAGCTGGTAGCCACAAATCCCCTTGGGAGTGTAGAGCATGTATGGACTAATATGATACAGAGCTGAGGGGATAATTGTATAGTGCTTGGTGCACTTTTTTATGCCTTTGAGTGCCACAGGGTTGAGCAATGCACATCCTTATGACACAAAGACAAAAGGAAACAAAACCAGGGAGCGCAACTGTGCAGATCAACAGGGCATCAATGAATTCCTCCACCGACACTCAAAAAGTGCCTACTCACAAAGGCAATTGCTGTTTCTTGGCGTATACCACAGAAACAGCTAAAATCACTTTCTGGGATAAATAACTGCCCCCAGCTGCAGTACTATAATCTTGATTTTTCCTGGCTGCCGTCCTCTCCTCACACTCTCCAAAACGGTAGTAATATATTCAGAATAATCAAAAACAAGAGGAGGCGCCCCAATAGTGCAACTCTATTAAAACCTATATATTCACAAATTATAAAAGCAGCAGATCTACTCACATGTTATTGTTGTGAGTCAGATGTTATCACCAAGACTGACTCTCAGGCATGCGGAGATCACCAAACCTGTCTCCATTCTGGTGTATACCTCCACAGCAGGCTGTCTTTCTTCAATGTGCTATCCAGCACACTCACAGGAAGCACCGGGATGAAAAAAAGGGAATAGGGTTGTGGTAGCGTGTTTTGTCCTTGATCATATCACATTTACTGTTAATTAAAAAACAAAATTAATACATGAAATATATCAAATAAAAGACCCTTACGTGTTTCACAGCATAAGCGCTGCTTTATCAAAGAAAATTTGGCAACAAAGAACAAGAGAATTAAACGCTACCTCTCTAAAATAACCCTATTTAAATACTGATAACGGATCCAATTGGTCGGTCCCACACTGTGTCAGACATACCTCAGTAACCTGTTAGCTGTCTGTCACCCTCGACCGGCCAATCTCGTCCAACAATCCGGTGCAACATAGTTTAACATAAACATAAAAGTAGTATGATCCAAATATAAAACAAAGTTCAATCTATCGATCAGAACGAAGGAAACATTTTTGTCCAATATTACCTACGTCCCCCATCCAACACACCAGTTTCATACATGTCGGCAGAGCACAAATACATGTCGGCTGTGCACAAATATAACAACCAACAATAATAATCTAAATCATTGTAAATGTATCTGTAAACATATGAGGGGACTCTGCTGAGTCTCTCCATTCCCCTGATGACCAAGTGGGGCAGCAGAGAGAATGCTGTCAGACTTCAGGCTTGTTGTACAGTTGGTGATGTGTGAGGTAGAGCATCCCTTTTGCATAGTCATTAGTCCACAATCCTACCTGCTTCTGAATGACTGACGGCTGTTACTACATAGGAAAGTACAGGGAGATCCCAACTTCACAGCCTCACGTAGGCGGAGTTGAGACTGTACACACAGATACATACAGTACTAGCTAATTGACCTAAATGGACAAATAATTCTAAATATATTATAAATCATTGTTTTAAGTAAAAATTGTCTGGCATAACATTTTAAAGAGTTAGTAATTCCAAGCTATAAATGAAGATCAGATTATTTCTTAAACTCTTTAAAGGGATAGTAATACTTCATTTTATCTTTATTTTATTTTTTAGGCATTAAAAACATGAAGAACGATATAAGTCTTATCTCTCAAACCTTTATGGTTTGAGAGATATTCACAAGCAAAGTTTCCCCTCCTTCCCCTTTTACCTAGTGTAAGCCATCTCTTCTTAGATGTGGAATGCAGTCCATAGACCAGACTGATAACAGAAGGGGACAATCTTCTTCCTATGAGAGCAATGAAAGCCCTTCCCCCCTTGACAAGTTTTTTTTTTCCTTATCTTAATTGAAGATTGTCCCTCTCTGCAATCTACCTGGGCACCTCCCTTCTGATCTGGCTGAGCAGTGTTACGTCCGTAAAAGAGGCAGAAGGGGGATACTTTATCATTCAGTTACTCTTGTACTACAACTGTGACAGAATTGAAATAACACTCTCCAAAGTCCAAATACTATGATGATTAATTAGAGCTGCTTTTATTATGAAACATTTCTATCCCTTTAATAATGCTCTGTACTATTGGCAATGTTTATATTGGTATAGTTTTTTGTAATTATATTTTAAAGTCCCCCCCCGCCCCTTTTCCCAACATCACTGTTCTTCCCTCAAATCTGAAAACTGGTTGCTTGTCCGGACAGATCTAAATGAGGGACAATATTGTCTGCGTCTGTCCAGTTTGATGAAAGGGAGCAGGATTTTCCATATGCTCACACAGTAATGTCCCTCGTTGTGATCCGTCTGGACCTGCTTTCTCATCTGAAGGAAGAATAGTAAAATCAGAAAAATGGGCAGGAGGAGGAAACTGCAAAATATATTAATAATAAAAAAAAAAAAAAAAAAAAAAAAAAAAAAAAAAAAAAAAAAAAAAATATATATATATATATATATATATATATATATATATATATATAATATACCAATATAAATGTTGCCAATTCCACGGAACATTAAGAAAAAGGTTAAAGAATAATCTGATGTTCATTTGTAGTTTACTAATTTACCCTTTAAATCACCTACATTGTTATAAGTTATCCCACTTTGTATGCAAAAGAAAATCTTTTTGTTTATATTATGTAAGAACGTAATGGATTTCACAACTGAATCCCATCTTAGTATCCATGCAGGTAAAAAGGGAACTTATCATATGTGAGCAGATTTGATAAAACCTATGCGCTTTTCAGCACATCTGAAAAATGGCTTCGTTAACATGTTTTTTTGGGAGGTGGATAGAAAACTGACCCCATAACTGGCAAGGGGGCTGCTAAAGAAGGAAAACCAGTGGCTGAAGTAAAAAAAACCCATAACTTTCTGCTCTTTTGTTACACCTACAAGACGTGTCAGGTTTGTTAAAACTGACACCATCTATGTCGACTATTCACAGCCACTGGAGACTTTATAGGCTCATAACTCAGTCTCATGGCGGAATCTATGGAAGAGCCCTGGGCCCAACAAAAAAAATAAAAATTTTGTCTATTAAACTCGAAATTTTAACTGTAAAAGTCAGAATTCTGACTTTAAAAATCGAAATTCTGACTATAAAAGTCAGAATTTCGACTTTTAAAGTCAAACTTTGAAAGTCAAAATTTTGAGTTTAAAAGTCAAAATTAGATTTTTTTTTTTTTTTTTTTTTGTCCCAGGGCTCTTCCGTAGGGATCAGATGAAGTGGAATGGGGATACATTTTCTGATCTGCCAGGGTGAGCAGTACAGTCATGGCTACTTTGACAGGTCTGATCCCACAGTGATAGACATGCGAAAAGGCAATATCAGGACAAAAGTTGCCCTTTAACTGTAGATTGCTGCATTTAAAGTCTCGCATCAATATAAATTGTTTCTCTTTTCTTTTAATAGTGATTTCTGGTTGTATCTTCATATGAACCAAATTAAAAAGAGCTACGCAATTTACTGCAGGTAAGTGCTTTAATTTCCTTTTAATATATCTCAAATGTGCTATAAAAGTTGTCTAAATCAACAGAGCGCACTCATAAACAACAAATTGTGCTCCGACCTCTCTGAAGAAAGAACATCACGTTTGATATTTAGTTCAAAGGGATATTAATCCAGAAGCAAAATGATGTTCGTATCCAAGGTGGCTGATATACTGAACAACAGTAAATGGTAGTATTACTACGATTTTGTTAACCCCTCTGCTGCTAGAACAGGGGGTACTCACAGGCCAGGATTTAAAGATTTTCTTTTTTAAGCATAGCTGAGTGAACCTGTAACTCATTGAAGCCTTTGAGTGACAGGGTGTACGCAACGCATTGCATACCACTCTGGCATTCAAAGGATTAATTTGACTGAGCCACCTGTTCTGAAGCAGAGAAATCCTTACTCCATAGCCTGTTTGCTGCCCCCGTGGACAGAACATTGACAACCCTGTGAAATAGGTTTCTTGAAATGATAAATATCTCATAAATGATTGTTTTAATTAAAAATGACTAACATTACTGAAGGTAATTTTTGAACGCTCTTTCAAAATCACCAGTTATGAGGTGTTAGACCCACTTTAACTGTTTGAGTGCCTGAGGGGTATGCAATGTAATGTAAGGGTTAAATTATTTGCTGGCCATATATATGTGCAAGTAATTGTTTCTGTATCTTAATAGATATAGAACATGGAGACCAGATAGATGAGCAGTGTACTGCTTCACAACACATTGAACACCCTCTGGTCCTGAAGGGGTTAAGTGAAAAGCAATATTCTGTTGCACTTCTGTTTTCCTCATCAAGAATCTGCACATTCTTGTTCAATATGGCAATATAAGGATTGCAAAAGAGGATTTGCTTCTCCAAGGCTGCTGGAAAAGAGCACATGCAGGAATTTTATCACCTGAACATGAATAAGGCTTCTTTTATATCATATCAGCTGTGTTACTATTATGTATTCCATGGCAACATTTGTCAAAATTATCTTCTTACATGCAAAATTATAGAAACATAAAAGGTTTTCTACAAGTAAAGGGACATTACCACATAAAAACATCTTTGGAAAGAACTTTTAAAGGGATAGTAATACTTCGTTTTATCTTTATTTTATTTTGTAGGCATTAAAAAAACATGAAGAACGATATAAGTCTTATCTCTCAGACCTTTATGGTTTGAGAGATATTCACAAACAAAGTTTCCCCTCCCGCCCCTTTTACCTAGTGTAAGCCATCTGTTCTCAGATGTGGAATCTAGTCCATAGACCAGACAGATAACAGAAGGGGACAGTCTTCTTCCAATGAGAACAATGAAAGCCCTTCCCCCCTTGACAAGTTTTTCAGGTTTTTCCCTTATCTTAATTGAAGATTGTCCCTCTCTGCAATCTACCTGGGCACCTCCCTTCTGCTCTGGCTGAGCAGTGTTACATCAGTAAAATGGGCGGGAGGGGGATACTTTGTCATTGAATTACTCTAGAACTACAACTCTGACAGAATTGAAATAACACTCTCCAAAGTCCAAATACTATGATTAATTAGAGCTGCTTTTATTATGAAACATTACTATCCCTTTAATATAATTTACTAGTGTAAAAGCCTGTTTAAATGGGCCAAAGTGCGGAAAACCACAGAACTACACCTCCCAGCTTTCTGTGCGGTTGGGCAGTGTCTACTGTGCATGACTGCATTTGGCATACATCTGCATTCTGGCAGTCTCTACTGTGCATGACTGCATCGGACAAACATACATCTGACCTTTTATTTTATAGGATATGTTGTAATAGCCATTTTTTAATTAGAAAACTCATTTGAGCTATCTAGATTTATTGATTATTCTAATTAAAGCATGTCACACAGGCACTTACTCTCTTAGCCTTACAGCACCTTTCTCAGTCACTGACACTACTCAGTAATGCATTTCCCAACATATTTAGCTCTAAAAAGTTTGTGTCAGTGATTGAGAGAGGTAATGCTTTGCTAAGATGGGAAGCAGCTTAATGGCATGCCTTTAAGCGGAACTACCACGTTAGCTAAAGTCGCCCTGCAATACTTGGCAGGTGGCGAATAGCTTAATAATAGTTATTTTACCTCTCAAAAGTACCCCCTTGTAAAGTAATCATTAACACTCTGTACTGGGATCCATGTTTACTGGGTCTGCTGACTTGTTCTAGTGGGCTTTTTGAGTGTTTTTACATTTTGTTCTAACTTGGCAAAATTTAAGGTGCGCTTTTACCGCATAGACGACATTGATCCATTCACTTCTATGGGACTTTACAGTTTGGGACATATCTCTGCAACCGCTCCACGTAGTGAGGTCAGAGATGGCTCATTTTGTTGGTCTGTCCTTGCTCTGTTATCTGGTCAATGTTCTGGGCATGTTGGGGGGCTCAGGGGGCTTCAGGTTTTTTGAGAAACTACAATTCCCATGAGCGCTTGCTTTGCACTCTCGTTTCTGATTGGCTCCCGCCTTTGCAGCCATTTTGTGCCTTCTCTGAACAAGTATCCTACTCAGGGCTTGGACTCTCCTTCTCTCCTCAGCAGCTTAACCCTTCCCCTGCCAGATAAGTCTATTTTAGCATTTTCTGGGGTGAATAGTTAATCATACACACTGTTTTTTTGGGTGTTTGTGTTTTTGATACTTTGACCGTTTGACTCTGTGAGAATGTCTGTCTATTCCATTAGACCCTGGGGCTAGACCTAAGACTAAGGACACTGGGTATCTGTGTCCCCCATTGCTCCTCATGTCACTCAAGGTTACCTAGAGAATACTCAGATCATGTTTGCCCAGCATGCGCTGCTGCCCCTGAGTCCCCTGCAGGGACCTCCAGCCATGCACTAGAGCCAGTTTGGATGCAAGAGTTTAAGGCTACTACCAGGGAACTCTGGTCTACCTTACAGCCCCTTCCATCCACTTTGCAGGGGGTCTTCCATTCGTGGCAGGCCCCCACCTCTATTAGGTCTTCCCTACTTAAACTGCCAGGCATACCTGATGTGTCTGATTCCTTTGAGGAGGAATTATTGGTGGATTCTGATGATGAAGACTGTTCTACTGTCCCTTCCTCTCAGCTTTTTGGGGACACCTTTGAGGCTGATCCTGTTCCCTCAAATGAGGGCCTGATCAGGGCTGTGTTGAACACCCTGAACATTCCCTTGGTACAAGAGGTTTCCTCTGATCCCTCTGATGTATTTCAGCAGCCTGTCTGGCCCCATACTTGTTTTCCACCTAACCGCACTTTTGACCTCTTGGCGTCTGAGGCGTGTAAGTTTCCAGACAGGAAACCTTCTGTCTCTAGGAAATTTGCTAAGCTTTACCCGTTCTCTGAAGCGCCCCTAGCTCAGTGGGTTCATCCTTCCAAGATGGATGCCCCTGTTTCCAGGCTTTTTAAGTTCACTGCCTTGCCTTTGGCTTATGCATCTGCTTTGAAAGACTGGACTGACAAAAAGCATGAGACCTCTCTCAAGGCCATTTTTGCAACGGCTGGCTCTGCTCTGCGCCCCGCATTTGCTGCGTCATGGGTGAATAGGGCCATGGCTGTTTAGACTGAGCAGCTCACTTCAGCTGTCCATCAGGGAGCTCCTACTACTGAGATGTTGCGGCTTCTTGCCAACATCTCTGAGGCCTAGCATTGTGTTTCAGCTGCCCGGTTTGACGCTGTACGTATGGTGGCCAGGGCCTCCAGTATGTCTGTGGTGGCCAGGCTTGCTTTTTGGCTCAAGATCTGGTCCGCTGACACTGCCTCCAAGAGGGCTCTCCTGTCTTTGCCCTTTCATGACACCTCCCTGTTTGGGCCTGATCTCAAGGATCTGATCAGTGAAGCCACTGGGGGCAAGAGTACTCACCTGCCTTTGGTCCATAGGAAGAAAATGCCTGTCAAGTGGAATATTTTTTTTTGAGCCTCGGCTCTAGTTCAGTGTGCTGTGTAACATTCCTGGGGTTTGTTTTACCCCTGTTCAGTGTCTGTTGACACTTTGTTGCTATTGTTGGGCTCTTCATGATCTGTTGGTTCATTGGTGCTCTGGTGAGTTTTGGGGGACCTGCGCCTGGTCCTTACCTTTCTTCCCGCCCTGGGAAACTTAATGGATGGACAACCCAAAGTTGCCAGTAACCTGTATTGGACGACAGAGAAAAGAGGATTTTAGTCTTACCTGTTAAATCATTTTCTCTTAGTCCATACAGGTGACTGGTTTCCCACCCTGTCAAGGGACCATCCTTGGCTCTCCTGTGGCAGAACGTGGGGTTCCTTTCAGGTTCATGCTCACAGGAGCCTTCCTTTTACCTTCTTACTACCTAGTCAATAGTTAGTTTTCAGATCTTACTGGATAGGGATTGGCTAGCTACTATCTAAGGAGAGGAGGTCGGCTCCACCCAACATTCACTTCTCAGAATTGTTCCTGCCTACTTAAAGGGGCTGATCGCCTACCCAAAGTTACCAGTAACTAAAGTTACCAGTAACCTGTATGGACTAAGAGAAAACGATTTAACAGGTAAGACTAAAATCTTCTTTGATAACGACTATTGTCTCTGCAAGAAGAGACTCAGTTCTCTGTCTTGTAATTCACTGTATATCATCTTTCATCAAGATAAAGTAGTTTGAAGTACATTATAACTTAAAGATGCTCAACTAGGAAGGAACCTGCAATACAAATTTGCAGGCTCTATAGGAATGGTGTCCTACCCAGGGTGCAATCTCCTATAGTCACTAGTGCCTTTCACAGAGAGGTAATAGTCTAAAGCATATCATATTGGTCCTGCCATTACAGCAGTCCAACCACGAAATACCAGGCAGTTCCTCTCTGAACAAGAGAAGCAGTCAACCCCAGACGTACTTTTTGGCCCTGTTAGGCCTCGTTGGTGAGGTGTAGCTGATCTCTCTAAGCACTGTGAGCAAGGGGTCCAATGCTGGATTCCCCCTATTACCCTTGGGGTGACTAATCCCAAGGTTAATTTGCATATGTAGTTTTAAGTACAGTCCCAGAGTTCTAATGTAGTCTCTGCTTTTCACATAAATTTCAAAGAAAAAGTTCTTCACACTTTAGATGTAGTAATATGTTTAAAATACTACATCCAAGTCACTCAACCTTTTAGGACTTCAGATACCTTGTTTGTGATTCCGGTTGGCCCTAAAAAGGGCAGACCAGCCTCTAAGACTACCATTGCTTCATGGCTTAAACAGACAACCAAACAAGCTTACATACTAAAATCTGTTTCCGTTCCAGTCAGAATAACAGCTCATTCTACTAGATCCATTAATACCTCTTGGGCCTTGAAGAATCAAGCTACTGTTAACCAATTGTGCAAGGCAGCTACATGGTCATCTGTTCACACTTCACGTCTGGCATCCCAAGATGCTTTTTTTGGCCATAAAGGTTTGGAGGCCATTTTCATTTGTTTTCTTGCCTCCCAGTTGTTTGTTGCGGCTTTGGTGATTCCCCATGGTCCCTGCATTCCTCAGTGATGCTAGAGAAAATGGGATTTTTCTACTTACCGATAAATTATTTTTCTCTTAGTCCACTGAGGGATGAAGGGCTTCCTGCCCACAGAAAACTTGTTGGATGAGAATGTATGACCTTTTTTTTTTGTCAAATATGAGTTCTTTCCTTTTCTGACTGATAATTGAAAACTGAAGTTAGCCGTGCAGGGAGAAGGGTTGGCAGCTGTGAAGTGGGAGGGTTTTTTTGTTTACAGTGCCCTAACTCCTATAGGCATACAGCTTAACCCCATGGTCCCTGCATCCCTCAATGGACTAAGAGAAAAGGATTTATCAGTAAGCAGAAAGTCCTATTATCATAAGGTGTAGTGACTTGTTTTCCTTTGAGTGCTTGGGTGCTAGGCTTTGTGTTTCGGACCTGTTTGACAGTTGATGGTTTATTTTATATAACGTTTTTGCCTCGATGTGGTTTGGGATGCTGAACAGGACTTTGGGTTACATTTTCTTTGAGTACTTGAAGGGTTACATTGTTTCACTGTTTCTGTGTGGTTTGGATTAATGAATCATTGATTACTTTTCTTTGTGATGTGATCGCTTTTGATTGACTTAATAGTTTTTAATTCTGATGGCGCTAACAGTGACTCCATGATCATGATTATTAGCACGAAATGCATAGTTTGGGAGTGCTGGCATACATGGATGGCTTACATGGATGCACCTGCTTTATGTGAGTCAAATGTGGTTGTCATGTGCATTGATTTTAAGTATTTTGAATAAAACTTTTTTTTTGTTTTTTACGTATTATATGCTCTCATTCTGCTATGTGGCAACTAGTGTAGCAGCTTACTGCTTGCTGTTTTGGATGTTGAAAGGCTGAAGGGAGCCATAGTCAGTTGTGTGGACAAAAGCTTAATACTCAGGATAGCCTATTATATTTATGCTCGATTTAACACCCTTGAGCCACAAAATTGTTCTTTGTATAACCACACTCCAATAGTAACACATCCTTGCTCTGAATAAATACCATTGAGTGACATTCTGTTTCCTGGCTTTCAGTCAATTATTTATCCAGTCCGCTCCACTGAGTCCAGTTCTGAACTGTGCATTCTGTTCATCTTTCTTTGTGGTACAATGATAAAGGTTTTACTGAAATCCAAACAGGCTAGACCTATTGCTCCACCTTTGTCTATCACTTGTGAAACATAATCGAAAAGATGTTCCTGTTGTAAAGCCATGCAGCCATGTATCTTGCATGTCATTAGCATTCTGATATGCAACAATTCTTCTTTTCAATAACATTTCCATTAATATCCCTACTACTGATTTCAGATTCACAGGACTGCAGTTGCCAGAGTCCTCCCTACTGTCGTTTTTGTGTAGTGGTTCTAAATTGACAGTTTTGCAGTTGTCCAGAGCCACACGTGTTGTATTTAAAGGGATATGAAGCATGTTTATAATTGGTGGTAATGTCCATGGGCTGGATTCAGTTTCAGGTGATTGCTTCATCACTGTTTTTATTTCTAATTTCCCCATGAACTATAATAGTGATTTAAAAATATCCACTGATAAGTTTATCACCCCCAACTGAGTGTAGCACTATGCATCTTAAAGGTCTGCTAGGGAATAGAACACTTTACATGTGTGTCTATGAATGATGGAGCATACCCCTTCATACAAAACCAACTTATTTTGTCACATTAGTGTTCATATTGAACCATGAGGTCAAATGGAGGTATGTTGTGATAGGGCATATGTGTTTTACTGTAAAAAATCAGTTATCAGTAGTTTTGTGTCATAGGATCCTGCTCTACTGATGTCTCAGAGGGCCACACATATACAAGGACATCTGTTTCCTACCTGTGCTCTAAGTACTTGTCTTTTATGAGCAGGCTTTGAGCATCTCTCACTTGAACTTTTTTACCAGAATTTACTAAGATACAAAATCACTCAGAGGAGTCAATGTGTAGCACTACACACTAGAACAAGTACATATTCATATATTGATAAATAAGAGAATCATCAGAAATTCTATAGAAGGAAAGTATTACAGATGTTTCTGGATCAGGGGTGGGCAACATGAGTCCCACCAGCTATTGTAAACTGCAGTTTCTGGCTGGGGATGATAAGAAATGTAGTCTTTAACAGCTGGAAGGCCTCAGTTTGATCATCCCTGCTGTAGAAGGAGACCTCTCTGAAATGCAGTTATTTTATTTGAAAATAGTTGGTACCTTAATCTAAGAGTGCATTATAAGGCTAAAATTAATTTGTTGTATATTATCTTTTTCATTACCAAGGTGGTTATGTTTTATAGTGCTTATTTCAAAAGAAAACTAACAGAAAATGGAATAACAGTTTTTGATGTGTTTCAGTCTTCCACACAAATAGGGTCTTATTTATAAAGCCAAAGAGGTGCAGTTATGGAGCATGCTAACTGATTATAGCAAGTACATACATATTCCACAAATAACGTTTGATCTAAAAGGGGTTTTTAACGCTGAACAAATTATAAAAATGAAAGACATTTCTTATGCCTTCCTTTTTATACTGTGGATTTGAAATCTATAGTATACATCTAAATCTACATTAGTCTGGAGAGTTCTTAGACCAGGATCTTGATTCAAAGCTTAGACTATATTGGGACCCAATGGTCTTCTCCAGGCTAGAATTCCTTCTTAAAATTGTATTATTTGCAAATATTTATATTTCTGATTTAATAAATTCTCTCTCACTCTCTTACTATATACATTTATAGTATCTTTTTATGAATAAATTACTTATATATATTTTTTATAGTATATTTTTTATTCACACTTTTTAGACTGTTCCAAAGAAGTATTTCTTTTTAAATCACTCTATTGCGGCTCTGCTGAAGAGCCTCTTCATGTTGGCCGACACAGATCTCCTTCTGTCAGCTTTACAGCTGACATCAGGAGAAAAGGAACTACTTGAGGGTATCTCTCAAGCCATAAAGGTTTGAGAGATAAGACTTTTTCCAAATACTTTGTTTTTTTTAAATCTAACATATAGAATCAACGTTATTTTGGGCATTCCTAACCCTTTAAAACGAGCAGTAAACATTATTATTTTTTTTATTATATGTTATAGAGCTTTTCCTGCTGAGTAAAACAAGGACGCTGTCATTGCTATAAGTTGTTTTATTCAAAATGTGTAACAGTTAAAATAATCAGGAAGTGAATTTACTCTGTGTTTACTTCCTGAAAGTTCTGACTGGGAGTAACTTGGCAGTTTCTGTCACATTCTATAGAGAATTGTTTGTCACTGACTTTACTCTCCATTAGAATGTATCAAAATAACTCATTCGAATTCCACCACTAGAGGGCAATGCTAATGTAAAAAACAAACATGGGCTTAAAATGTAATAACTCTGAAAATATGCATCTCTCAGAAGTGTGAGTATACTTATTTTACTCATCAGGAAACTCCCTACACTATATATTTTTTCATTTATATAAAAAAAAAAAAATATTTATTAATAAAGGCATATATTTTCTGTTTACATTGTATATTGACCATTATATGTGGTGTCCCTGAATACAAGCCAGCAATTGACGTGCTGGATATAAGGACATAATACATTTCCAGAGTGTTCCACCTTTATTGATCTCTCTTCTTGAGCAACGGTTTTATCCATTATGTTTTCGCTTTACAGACAAAGCAAGCAGTTGACAGGAAAAAAATGCAACTAACAGCTTAGCTGAAGTATCATTCACAATACAGTCACATACCCTGATTAGTCTACACAAAAGCATTCATTGTGCACTGCTGAGTACAGATATTTGGTAAATATGGATTTTCAAAATACTTTGACCATGTCTGCTGCCCTTTATACAGTTGTTCACCAATCTTTAACTCTGTCGGTCATTTGAGTCCTTCTCACAAATAATTTAGTTTGAAGTTCATATTGGGCAGCATGAAGAGAGAATTAGAGGTACAATTCTAAATCAAACCAAATGCACTATAATGAACACATTTCTTAACCATTTCAGTCCCAGAAGGGTATGCAACAAGTTGCTTATCCCTCTGGCAATGAAAGGGTTAAATCTCAATTGATTAAAATAGGACTCATAACACTTTAACCCTTTGCGTTCCATAGGGGTACGCAATGCGTTGCGTACCCCTATGGAACTCAAAGGGTTAAGGACCAGAGGGGTGCAACTTATTGGAGACCACTCCAGCATTCAATGGATTAACCCTTTCAGTGACAGTGGTTTGGGCCATTTTCTGTACCTTGTAGGCCAGACATATTTTCAACATTTTTGCTTGATTTCCGCTGGTAAATGTTTAGTTATATATGTAAAATAATATATATCTCTTTTTTAAGAATAAATTGAACTTTTGCATGGTGCCTTGCATGAAATGAATTTTGCATCAGACAAAAAGCCATGATGTCATAATTGCAAAAGAAGGGAGAAATTGGTGCCCCCCAATGAGGTCTTAAAAAAAAATAATTCTTTGTGTGCCACGGAGGTGTGCATGCATTGGACCCCATGTGACACACAATTATTTGTTTATTCATATCTTGTTGTGGGGGCATCAGGACTCCTCCTGCGCTGGACATCCCTGTGGCACTCACAAGGTTTAATTTTTTTTATTTTCTCTTCAGACCCCTCCTGATGCCCCTCCCCCCAATTATTGATCTCCCAGCTGATTGTGCAGGGAGATCAATAATGGCAATGCAGGAGAGTAAGAAGCTCTCCTGCTGCTTCTCTCCTACCCCTGGTAAGAGTGGACAGTATTGGGCAAAGCCTTCTAATATCATTGGTGATAATGTCATTGGTGACATTAGGAGGCTTTCCCTAATCCTGTCCACTCTTACCTGGATGTTCAGGTAAGAGAGGATGAAGAGGGGGAAGCTGTGCTTCTCTTTTGTAAATATTGATCTCCTATTCTTATGTTATTCTATGAAGACTCTCTTTCAAGTTGTTGAATAGATAAAAGCTGGTGCCTGATGAAGAGACCTAAGTGGTCTTGAAAGCTTGCACTCTAAAGCTTGTCAGCCAATAAATGTATCACTTTTACTCTACCAGTCTACTCCTAAGAATAACATGGGTATTGGCGAGGTTTCTGTCAATACAGGGTCCTTGCATTCCTTACAGGAGCGTTGAAACCTGTCCTTTAGACTCGTTCTTTTTTGAGTACATCTGGATTGGCAGAATGAATGAGTTACTAATTAAGCTACCTTGCCCTTTATACGGTCCGAGGGCAAGCTTGCCTTTGTGCATCAACTTGTGCAGCTTTATTCATTATGAGTTTGTTATGCCTTTCTTCATTTTCTTTGTGGATCTTTCTCAATGTGTGTTTAACCCTTTGAGTGTCAGAGGGGTGGGCACCACTTTCAATTTTGACACTCAAAGGGTTAAATCTTGCAGAATACATCTTGTAACATTGTATTACAAACCCAATTTAGCCCTTTGAGTGCCAGAGGGGTACGCAACGCATTGCAAAGCAATGCGTTGCGTACCCCTCTGGCACTCAAAGGGTTAAACACCTTGCTCTGCTTTCTTATTTTACCCTCCAGTGATTCTAAAGTGTTGTGGATTCCTAAAGTAATGTTATGTATTTTTTTTTAATGTTTACATGTGCCCATGGAAATAATGATGTGGAGTACTTAAACATAGCCATATATGAAGAACTGCACTAAGAGTCCAAGAATCCAAAGCACTTACATTTTACCATTTAATGTATACTGTGTACATGTGTTATTTAGGCTCCAACCCTGCTTCCTTACCATAGATGGACTGTATACACTAACTACTGCATTTCCTATAACCTACTGTGAGATGAAATGGTCCTGTGTCTTTTAAAAGGACCAAGATATAAGTATATGTGAAAAATGTGGATTGCATTATATTTTAAAATATTTTGCCAGGTTTATAAATTGAAACCACCTAACTATTTTAGTTCAGCATCAAACCGCAGTTCAGTAAGAATTTTTTTTTAAATATACTGACATTCAGAAGGTCATTCTAGCATGGCACTGAGTTTCAGGAACATTTCTAATAATAATATAGCCTGAATTAATAAAATAATACACTGAGTCCGTACTTTAAAGAACTGGAAGAATATAGTAAAAACCAAAAAAATACAAATTCCCTAATGACTCTTTTATTTAAGTGGGACTTTTATCGCCTTGAATACTGTAGGGATCTCCAGATGCTCGGCTGTGTGTTGGATCCTCTAGTAGTGAAGGGTTAACAGCCCATTTGAATTCATTGGGAATGTTCATTTGTCCGGTACTTTGTTTAGACTGGATTTTCTGTAGTTTCTTAGTTACATCAGCCTGTGTATTCCTTGTATTCACAAGCAGTGGTGGGTGCAATAGCCCATCGATGATTTATGGAGATAGAAATGATCATTAGCTGTTTGCAAGCCAGAGAGGTATCCAGGGCATTCAATGCTATGCACGGGATACCTCTTTTGCACTCAAAGGATTAACCCTTTGAGTGCCAGAGGGTATTTCCTTTTATAATAACAGTGTTTGCCACTAAAGCGGAGCTTTCACCCTTTACAAACCCTGTCTCCTATATTTAGTGTAGTGCAATGTTTTCTAGATTGCAGGTTTTTTTTCTTTAAGTCCATAGTTTATGGGAAATTAACTCTCAAAAATTACTTTCATGTACCCAATTCTGCATTCTGCGGCACAGGGTAACAGCGACACAGAGTCGCAGGACTTCCCAGTCCTGAAATTCTCCTCCTACCTCTACCAGGGAGCTTGTTCACGCTTCCCCTTCGTACTGGTGTGCCTCACATCTATCGTTGCAGCAAGTTCCATTTATCATTATACTGAGCTTGCAAGCTCAGTATAATGGTAAACGGAGCTTGCTTTATTGATAGACTTGAGGGACGCTAGTACGAAGGGAAGCATGAACAAGCTCCCTGGTAGAGGGGGGAGGAGAATTTCAGGACTGGGAAGTCCTGCGACTCTGTGTCGCTGTTACCCTGTGCCGCAGAATGCAGAAGTGGGTGCTTGAATGTAATTTTGAGAGCTAATTTCTCAGAAAAAAACAAACCTGTAATTTAGAAAACATTACACAACACTAATAATAGGAGACAGGGTTTGTTAAAGGGGAACTACCACCTCTTCAAGAATTTAACTTCAATAACTCCCCATCTAGTGACTAGCAGCTTAGTAGTGATAGTCTCCAGAGTTATTACCTTATTCCAAAGAAATGTGCATTGTTCTGGGGCTGACAGCAGGATGGATCGCGGACATCTTCCCATAATGACGTCCCAGCGTCTGCGCTGTCAGTCCCAGCTGGGTCTTGGAGGCGTTGCTACGAGACGATTGGCTCTAAAAGGGACTGACAGCGCAGGCACGCGGACGTCATTATGGCAAGATGTCCGCGATCCGTCCTGCTGTCAGCCCCAGATCAATGCACATTTCTTTGGAATAAGGTAATTATTCTGGCGATTAGCGCTACTAAGCTGCTAGTCGCCAGATGGGGATTTATTGAAGTCAAATTCTTGAAGAGGTGGTAGTTCCCCTTTAAACACTTTGGTGGCAGAGAAATCTGCAAAACATTACCAAGCAATATGTTGGCAAACTCTCTAAAATCCAAAGTGTTAAACACAGCTTTAAATTGTGTAATTCAGTCTTCTGATTTATAAATTGCCTATACCCCTGATTGTCTAATACAATATCACAAACAAGATTTTTTTTTAAAACTTGGTAATTGAGAATATTCTATTTTAGCTTGTTAGGAAGTTCTATGATCCAGACAGTAGTTTTGAAAATTGTAAGCAATTATTTATCATTCTGTTTTCTTAAACACCTAATTTATGGCCAATGCACGCTGAAGTAATCATTATGGCTACAGTTTATTAAATGGAGTGAAAAAAATCTTGTGTTTATGGAAGAATGCACACTTTTTTGTGTCCATTGGTGTGAAAATTTCAAGATCTGGCTTTTCATGGTTTATTTACATGTAAAGGTCAGGAAGACCCAAAGCTCCAAAGACTCAAATTATATACTGATTGGTGAAGGAGCATTAAAGGGATAGTAATGTTTCATAATAAAAGCAGCTCTAATTAATCATCATAGTATTTGGACTTTGGAGAGTGTTATTTCAATTCTGTCAGAGTTGTAGTTCAAGAGTAATTCAATGTCAAAGTGTCCCCCTCCCGCCCCTTTTACTGATGTCACACTGTTCAGCCAGAGCAGAAGGGAGGTGCCCAGGTAGACTGCAGAGAGGGACAATCTTCAATTAAGATAAGGGAAAAACCTGAAAAGCTTGTCAAGGGGGGCAGGGATTTCATTGTTTTCATAGGAAGAAGATTGTCTCCTGCTGTTATCTGTCTGGTCTATGGACTGCATTCCACATCTGAGAAGAGATTGTTTACACTAGGTAAAAGGGGCGGGAGGTGAAACTTTGCTTGTGAATATCTCATAAACCATAAAGGTTTGAGAGATAAGACATATCATTCTTCATGTTTTTTTAATGCCTACAAAATAAAATAAAGTTAAAACAAAGTATTACTATCCCTTTAAGGTACTGCATTTCAGCCCTTGTTTCTCCCAAGATTTAGCTCTGTACTGAAGGGATTTGCTGCACAAGTCAGAAGCTACAGGACATATGCTATAGGAGAGGGTCCGGGCATTATAGACTAATACAGTCCTTCATACCAGAAGCACAGTTTACTGCTTTTAATCTGTAAACCATTATGCAAGTATTTATGCTTGATGAAATGTTTTACAAAGGGAGAAGGGTACTCCAGATGTTTATCCCTGCTTTGTGCCTAGAGATATTCAGCTACACCTCACCGGTGGGACCCATAGAAGGCCTAAACATAAGTCTGAAGTTTACTGTTTTTCTCGTGCAGAGGAAATTTGCTTGGTGTTTCCAAGTTGGCCTGTCCTTGTGGATTGGGTCTGACCAAAGTACTTTTTTTTTTTTTTTTCTGTAATGGCAGAAGAAGAAAAATGATATTAACTGTTCTTGCTTGGGGATTATACATAAAACAAGCCAGTTAAGCTGCTTTGGTCTCTGACACTTTCACACTTATGATGAGGGGTCTTGCTCTACAGATGTCTTCCAGAGGCGTAAGAAATCTTCATCAGCTTTCCCCCTAATGCCACTCTTGACCAGATCCTTCTGGATAAGTGGAAGACCCCAGATAAATGGTTGTATATCACCAAGTTTCTCTAAGCAGTATCCCTTCTCAGAGGCAGCTTTGTTGCAGTGGGCCTCTCCTCCAACCGTGGATCCCCCATGGTCCAGGTTGGCTAACTCTACTGCCCTGCCATTGGCAGATGCAGCAGGTTTTAAGGATCCAGCAGACATGAAGCTGGGCTCTATCCTCAGGACTAATTTTGCTGCCATTGAAACCTATCTTTGCCTCTGCCTGGGTTAACAGGTGAAGAGCTGCTGGAGGCTGTCCATGCTGAAGATTCCAAAGAGGATCTGTTGGTTCTTTTAGCTAACATTAAAGAGGCTAACACTTATGTTTCTGAGGCTCTTTTTATATGGTTCGGTTGTTCTTTAAAGCCTCAGCCTTTTCTGTTGCTGCACAACACATTTTGTGCCTTAAGATTTGGTCTGTGGATCAGTCTTCCAAGACATCACTGGTTCTTTACCTTTTCAGGCCAAGACTCTGCTTGGACCTGAACTAAATCAGATCATTAGTGATGCTACTGGGGGCAAAAGCATCTTATTGCCACAGATGCCCACCAAACATCCGAATATGACAAGGAAACTGTGTCTTTTTTGTTCCCCTGCCAACAGAGGTGCAAAAGGCTGCAAGGTTCACAGGCCCTCATACATGCCCTCCTCTGCCAAGCCCAGACAGCAGTGGCAGCCCAAGTGCGCGTCTTCACCTTTTTCAAGATGCCTGGGAGTCCTTGGTCGCTGACCAGTGGGCTTTTATGTGATTCAAGATGGAATCTTTGCTTTCTGTCACTGCAACAATGTGCCCGGGGGGAGTATGTGGCATCCCTAGACCTTCAGGATGTGTACTTACACATCCCTATCCACCCAGACAGCCAACAATATCTGTGATTTGCATGCGGCTTTGATCATTACAGTTCACAGCTCTGCCATTTGGCTTGACTTCTGAACTTAGCTTTTTCACCAGGGTCATGGGGTCCTTATCAGCCTTCATCCTCACTCAGGGCATTTTCATGACACCCTATCTGGACAGCCGGGGAGCTCCTGGCTCAGCATGTCCAAGACTGTGCTTGATTGCTGGTCCACCAAGGGTGGATCCTAATCATGCAATAATTCTCTCCGGGTGCCTTCCCATAAGCTGGTGTTCCTGGCCAATAAGATTCAACACCAGTGTGGGTAAAGTCTTCCTACCGGAAGAAAGATCCTTCAGGGTGTCTCAGGCCCTGGAGTGGCCCTTGACCATGGTCAGGGAGTACAGGATAGTGTTGAGCAGACTAATGTCAGCACTAGAGGCTGTACCTTCTTCTTAGGTGCACACAAGAGCACTTCAGTGGTATATCTACCAGAGTTGGTTTGGGAATCTGGCATACCTGGATCAGAAGATCTCCTTCTTTCTGGAGGCCAGCAGGGACCTTCAGCGCTGGTTACGGAGGTGCAGCTTGGAACAGGGGAAACATTTTGTGATACCAGAATGGACTCTGGTAATGATGGACACCAGCCTGAGTGGCTGGGGTGCTGTTCTGGGTCAAGTGGGGGTCCAGGGAAGGTGGACTATGGAAGAGTTTGTTCATTCTATCAATGTCCTAGAAATCGGAGCAATTCATCTGGCTCTTGGGTACTGGACTACCCTCTTGTGGGGAAAGCCAGTGAGAGTTCAGTTGGACAACACCACGGCTGTGGCTTACATCAGCCATTAAGGGGGCACTCGAAGTGCCTCCACCTGGTTTGATGTAAGGTACATTCTAGGTTGGGCAGAAGCCCACATTCCGGACATCTCCACCCTTCACATTCCAGGGGTAGAAAATGTGCTGGCAGACCTCCTAAATCGCCAAGATGTAGATCCAGGAGAGGGTACTCAAGGGAACTTCCTCCATTCCTCTCATACCCAGGGTACTTTGGAAGGTCAGGATGAAAGGTGCAACAGTCATTCTGGTCACTCCTTATCGGACCAGGAGGGTGTGGCTTGCGAACCTTATCAGTCTTTCCATTCGGGTCCCACACCATCTCCCTGCCAGATTGGACCACCTCCTTCAGTGTTATCTGTGGAAAGAGTATGTGCAAAATATGGCTTTGACAGCATAGCTGTTGAAGCCCAAATCTTGAGGAGGAAAGGGTTCTCTACATAGGTAATTTACACTATGATTCAGGCCTGTAAGACTGTCTCCTCCAAGGCCTTCTATAGGGTATGGTATTTTTCATTCTTGATGTTTGGGCAAGTCTGTGTCCTCACAGGAGTATGACCTTCCTCTTGTGTTTTCCTTTCTTCAAGATGGAATGAATAAGGGACTCTTAAAGGTTAACATTTCAGCTTACTCTGTGTTCTTTCAGAGACTTATTGCCACCTTTACAGACATCAAGGTGTTCCTTCAGGGGCTGGCCCATGCCTTCCCTGCCTTTAAGGCTCCATTCCTCTGCGTCAATTGACGCTTACAATGACTTTTCTTTTGGTGGTAGTCTCTGTCCACAGAGTTGCTGAGTTGCAGGCCTTGTCTTACAAACCATCTTTCCTGATTTTTCCTAAGGACAAGGTGGTGCTTAGAATATCTCAGGAATTTCTTCCTAAGGTAGTTTCACATCTATCAGGAGATTGTGGTGCATTAACTTTGTTCTGACACCAAGTCTGACAAGTGAATGAGCTCGAAGTTGGACGTAGAGGGGTGCCATCAATTTTATGTGCACCTTACTGAGCCTTTTCGTAAGACTGATTCTGTTTGATATGCGTGAGGGTCCCAGTGCAGGTCAAGCTACTTCTAAGGTCACTGTCACCTTTGTATTAAGGCTACCATGCACCATCCGTATGAGCTCAGAAAAAATCTGATCCCTTTAAGGTCACAGCACATTCCACTAGGTCTGTGGGTGCCTCCTGGGCCTACAAGGATCAGGCATCAGGCTGAGCAGTTGTACAAGGCAGAAACTTGGTCATCTTTGCACACCTTTGTTAAGCACTACCTGTAACGGTTTATGTACACTCAGAAACGGAAGGTTGTGGTAAAACGCACACAGGATAACAGTAACCCTCGCGGGTCCAGCATACAAATATTATATAACACTGACACAGGACAGGTTACAGAGATATGATTAACCCACACAGGTCCAGTATGTAAAACACAATATACAATACTGACACAGATCAGGTAGTTCGTATGATACAGTTAGAATATGGCAGATTGGTACTATTAGGCCAGGAACAGCGGATAGACCCTAATAGTGGGAAACAAGAATAAACTATTCTGTAAAATCAAGAAATGCGAGTTCCACAAGTCCATGGTGCCTTTCCTGGGCTTTGTGATTTCTAAAGATGGTATTGCTATGGATAAGGAAAAGCTTGCAGCAGTGTTGCAGTGGCCACAACCCAAGGGATTGAAGGCAATCCAGCTCTTTCTTGGTTTTGCCAATTATTATAGAAAACTTATCCGAGACTTCTCCATGATCGTTAAGCCACTGTCTGACCTTACGCATAAGGGTGCCAACCCCTCCCAATGGTCTGAGGCAGCCGATCGAGCTTTTGCTACACTCAAGTCCACTTCTGCATCTGCTCCTGTGCTATCCCACCCTAACCCTTCCCTTCCGTTTACCTTAGAGGTTGATGCCTATAAGATTGGGGTAGGGGTAGTGTTGTCACAGCGTCCGGTCTCTGGGAGTGCTCTGAGACCATGTGGATTCTTCTCCAAAAAGCTGTCTAGTGCCCAGAGTCACTATGAGATTGGGGACAGAGAACTCCTGGCAATTATTCTCGCTCTTAAAGAATGGCGTCACTTACTAGAAGGTGCTTGGACTCCGGTGTTGATCTTGACAGAGCACAAAACCCTGACGTACCTTTCGGAGGCTAAGAGGTTGTCCTCGCGACAAAACCAGATGGGCCTTGTTTCTGTCCCGCTTCAATTTAATTGTATCCTATTTGCCCGGTTCCAAGAATGTTAGGGCAGATGCCCTGTCCAGGCCCAGAGATGGCTAAAGATGAGGTCCCTGTACCCATCATTCAGCCTGATCGCATTTTGGCTACCTTACGTACCAGCATCACTTCGCCACTGGGGGAGGAGATTCTTGCTACCCAGGCTGCCTCACCCGCTGACACCCCAGTGGACAAGTGTTTTGTAGCTGAGCCATTCCGTACCCACTTACTTGACACATCTCGGGCAGCTGGGTACATTGGGAGGGATCACTTGATTTGGTCTCTTTCACAACTGTTTTGGTGGCCTTCTCTACGTGCTGACTGCACTGCATTCACAGCAGCTTGTACTACATGTGCCCGTGCCAAGTCCCCTAGACACCTCCCAGTTGGGTTACTTCAACCAGTGCCTAACGGCGAGCTTCCTTGGTCCCACGTTTCTATTGATTTTCTAGGAGAACTGCCAGTGTCTAGGGGGTTACTCTTTCATCCTGATGGTGGTCGATAGATTTTCTAAGATGGCTCACTTTGTGCCCTTCCTGGCCTTCCCTCTGCCCAGGAGTTGGCTGTTGTCTTTGCCAGAGAGGTGTTCCAGTTGTATGGGGTACCCAGGGTACTGATGTCAGCCAATTTGTGTCCAGATTTTGGAGAGAATTCTGTGACCAGATGGGCATACAGCTGTCCTTTTTGTCTGCCTTCCATGCCCAGACCAATGGAGCCGCCGAGTGTGCCATTCAGGGATTGGAACAATTCTTACTGTGTTTTGTGTCCGATCATCATGATAATTGGGCCGACCTGTTGCCATGGGCAGAGTTCGCCAGGAACTGTGCAGTTAACTCATTGTCTGGGAGCTCCCCGTTCCTGTTTTCTTGTGATCTCTGTGTACCGACTCAGACTGCCTGACTACTCTGCATCTCGTTCCTGCTCTGTGTACCGACCCACACTGCCTGAATACTCTGCATCTCATTCCTGCTCTGTGTACCAACTCGGATTGGCTGACGTTCCTGCTCTGTGTACCGACCCGGCCCGGCTGATGTTCCTGCTCTGTGTACCGACTCGGACTGGTTGACGTTCCTGCTCTGTGTACCGACCCGGCCCGGCTGACGTTCCTGCTCTGTGTACCAACTCGGATTGGCTGATGTTCCTGCTCTGTGTACCGTCCCGGTTGGGCTTCTTTGGCCGCGAATCTGTCCTGCATACGGTCCCATCCGGTCCTCGGCTGGGGTTGTTACCCAGGCTCCTCTCTGTCTCTGGACAGTCTCACTGTGGCCTCACTATACACTTGCAGTCTAGTCTCCGGTATCTGTCGGTGTCGTGCAGGCGACATTGCTGGTGTGTTCCTTCCATCTGTGCACCACAGTACGTTTGACCTT
This sequence comes from Rhinophrynus dorsalis, assembly GCA_037306005.1. NCBI lineage: Eukaryota > Metazoa > Chordata > Amphibia > Anura > Rhinophrynidae > Rhinophrynus > Rhinophrynus dorsalis. Next base: position 81,898,617 of record CM074723.1, read on the forward strand.
TCTCCTGCCATACACGCTGAGGTTGGTCTTACTCTGGACACCTCAAGCTGTTCAATTTACCGGGCAGTCGACATTGGTCTGAGCGTTGTTAACCTCTTCGGGAAAGGTGCCGATTCCACCAGCTATCTATCCGTGCAGTCTCCTTTGGTTGCCTTTCAGGGCTTACAGTCAGCCCTCCATTACTGCTACGGCAGTTCACAAGCTTGTTCTGGGCCTCCGTTGAATATTGTGGCGTTACTCGATATTGTGCACTCTCTGCAGAGTGATAGTCTTAAAGGACCTTGCACTATTAGGGCCTGTCAGTCCTCCTGGCCTAATAGTAACCCATTCAGTGCTGCCTCATTTGAGTATCACACAAAGTTACCTGACCTGTGTCAGTATATTGTGTTGCTGTATTTAACATATACTGGACCCGGGTGGGTATATACTGCTGTTTATCTAACCTACTGTGTCTGAGTGTCAAACAAACCGTTACAGAGGCGCAATATAGTGTTAGCCAATAAAAGGTATCAGGAAGTAAACTGAGCCAAAATGTCGCCCGCATAGTACGGGCACTGTGATATAGTCTGTCTGTAAGCAGAGGTGCCAGTTCCTGCAGTCATCTCCATGCTGTACATAGCTCACTGTATAGCATGTATGACAAACTATTTATATGGTCTGGCATTGTATAGTATACAGTCTGCATGTGTCTGTGTATAAGGACAGGCACTATACAGTATAGGAGGGACAGTCCCTGTTTGAGACCCAAATCCCTCTGCTCCTCTATTTAGGACATCACACTGTGTGGTGTATATACCAGTGTATCAGATTGCTCCACATCAATAAAACCCATAGTAATGTGGGTATAAACTTCTGTATATATCTTATAAATTAGTCTGTGTAAAAAATACTTTCATCTTCTTCTAAATCATTCACTTACAGAAAGAGTAACTTAACCATTTCAATGCCAGAGGGGTATGCAATTCATTGCTTACCCCCTGGCACTCAAAGTGTTAAAAATTCTCTAAAATACACCACCAGCCACGCCCCCAGTAACACCACCTAAAACACAAGTGTTTGTCTTTGTCCATTTGAAATGTGGGAGGTATGTTACTTACACTGCTCACACTGTATGTATGTATGTATGCATGTTCTGCTTTGTGTGTCACTATTTGTGTATGTCAGTGCATGTGTGTGTATGTATGTTTGTTGCATGTGTCTCTGTCTATTAGTGTGTGTGTTTGCGCATGTGTCTGTATATCACTGTGTGTACCTTTCTGACACGTACATCCTACGCCATATTTCACTATCATAACATTTATTAACCCCTTAGCGACAATGGATGTACATGTACGTCCTCTGTGGCTGTCACTTAGTGACAGAGGATGTACATGTACGTCCAGGAAATCCGGATCCCCGCGCGGCTGCACGCCGTTCGGGGACTCCGGATTCTTCTGAAAAAAAAAAAAAATGTTAGACGGGCGTTAAGTGACGACGGCCGTCACTAAGGGGTTAAACCCCCCCCCCCGAAAAAAAAATACATTCCCTGCATATCATGATGGGCAACTCCGTCCCACATTGCTAGTGTAATATAAAGGTATTACCAAAGTAGCCATCGCTTTTTTCTATATGCATAATGTTAATAGAGAACACAAAGACAGAACTGAATTAATTATTGATTTAATCTGATTCAAAATATATTTTCTCTGTCGTCCATTACAAGTTACTGGTAACTTTGGGTAGGCGATCCGCCCCTTTAAATAAGCAGGAACAATTCTAGAATTGTATGCAGGGGTGGAGCCTACTTTCCCTCCTTGGCTGCAGCTAGCCAGCCAGCCCCAGAAAGATTTGTTCCTTGGTGAAGACACAGGCAAGAGAACAGTTCTGTTATAGTTTTAGAATTTTTTTTATTTTTCTGTTAGAAATGGAATACCACCATTAGGCGGATTACCATAACTGACAATGCCCTTAGATGTGGCTAGCTCAGTATCCAGGTGCTTTTTGTGGACCTTAAGCCCTGGGGGGAAAATCTTGGGTACAAGTTCTTTCCTCAGGAGTTGCCCATCGATGCTTCTTCTTGATACTTCGTAATCTGAAGATAGAAGATCTTCAAGAAAGGTGAGCAACCCTTTTATTGCTACAGGTCCACATGTCCTACAGTGCCCCTCTGCACAGGGGTTTTTCCTTGGGAGTTCTTATTGTACACTCCTGCACTCATTGGGTCTCTCTGTATGTCTGTTGGGTGTTTTAAAAAAGGTTATGTGGTAACTTAACCCTTTAGCTGCTAGTTTGCGTCATTTGGGGGAGTTAATGTCACTTTCCCTACTGGGTTCAGTGTTTTTTGGGTCTTCTAACTTGTTCTAGTGATGTTTTATTTCACAGTTTTAACTTTGACAAAATTTGAGTTCTGCGCCTTTAAGGCGTGCTTTACTGCATAGACGCCATTGCTCTATTCACTTCTATGGGACTGCACAGTTTGGGACATATCTCTACAACCACTCAACATAGCAACTTCAGAGAGGGCTCATTTTAATTGTCTGACCTTTTTCTATCATCCGGTTACCATTGCAAGTGTGTTGGGGGGCTCAGGGGGCTTCTGGCACTGTTGAGGTACTTATTCTGGGAAAACTACATTTCCCATGAGAGCTTGCTTCGCACGCTCGTTTCTGATTGGCTCCAGCCACAGCAGCCATTTTGTGTCTTTTCTAGAACAATTATCCTATGCAGGGCTTGGACTCGCCTTCTGTCCTCTGCAGATTAACCCTTCACCTGCCAGAGAAGTGTATTTTAGCGATTTCTGTGGTGAAAATGTAATCTTTCACACTGTAATTGGGTGATTCATTATACTAAACGTTTTTGATACTGTGAGAATGTCTAATCCTTTGGAGCTTGGGGCCAGGCCTAAGACTAAGGACGCTGAGGTCTCTGTGTCCCCTATTGCGCACTGTTCCTCATGTCATTCAGGGTTACCTAGAGAATTCTCAGGTCATTTATGCCCAGCATGTTCTGATGTCCCTGAGTCTCTCCCACGGACCTCCAGCCATGCATTAGAGCCAGTTTGGGTGCAAGAGTTCAAGGCTGCTACTAGGGACCTTAGGTCTACATTGCAACTCTTTTCATCCCTGTTACAGGGGGTCTTCCATTCATGGCAGACCCCCTCCTCAGTCAAATCTTCCCTGCCTAAACCGCAGGGAGTACCTGACATATCCGATTCCTCTGAGGAGGAACTGTTGGTGGATTCAGATGTTGAGGAATGCTTTGATGTGGGTTCCTCTCAGTTTTTTGGGGACCCCTTTTGAGGCTGATCCTGAGCCCTCGGCGGAGGGCCTGATCAGGGCTGTCTTGACTATCTTAAACATTCCCTTAGTTCAGAAGGGTCCTTCAGATCCTTCTGATGTGTTTCAGGAACCTAAAAAGCCCCTTACTTGTTTTCCACCTAATTCCACTCTTGACTGCCTTGTGTCTGAGTGGAAATCTCCGGTTAGGAATCCTTCTGTTTCCAAGAAATTTGCCAAACTTTACTCCTTCTCTGAGGAGGCGCTTGCTCAGTGGGTTCATCCCCCCAAAGTGGATGCTCCTATCTACAGGCTATCTATGTCTACTGCCTTGCCGGTTTCTTATGAGTCCTCTCTGAAAGACTGGACTGACAAGAAACTTGAGGTTTCCCTCAAGTCAATTTTTGCCACTGCTGGGACTGCCATGTGTCCGGCATTCGCTGCGGCATGGGTTAATCGGGCCATTGCAGTCTGGACTGAAGAGCTCACCCTGGCTGTCCATCAGGATGCTCCTTCTTTGGATATGTTGCGCCTTCTTGCCAACATTTCTGAGGCCAAGCACTATGTTTTTGCTGCCTTATTTGATGCCAGCTGTTTGGTGGCTAGGGTTTCCACCATGTCTGTGGTTGCCAGACAGACTCTTTGTCTCAAGATCTGGTCTGCAGACACTGCTTCCAAGAAAGCCTTGCTCTCCTTGCCTTTTCAAGGCACATCATTGTTTGGGCCAGATCTTAAGGATCTGATTATTGAGGCCACAGGGGGTAAAAGTACCCTTCTGCCTTTGGTCCCCAGGAAGAAAACCCCTCTCAAGCATAATAGTTTTTTTCGTTCCTTCCATACTGAGACACCTCCGGCGAACCAGGCATTTCCCTCAGCTCCACGTGCCTCCTACAAGCCCAAACAGCAATGGAAGCCCAAGGTCTCCTCCAAGCCCAAGGCTTCCAAGCCTTCTTCGGCATGATTCATCGAACCCAGGGCCCAACTCTGCTGTGGGTGGCCGTTTGCATCACTACCACAGTGTCTGGGAGGATTCAGTGGCGGACCGTGGGTTTTACAGGTGGTGACGGAAGGGTACAGGATCCCTTTTGTCTCTCTTCCTCCTTTTCGCTTTTTCCCTTCTCATACGCCTCATGGCGCAGAGAAACTCTGTTCAACGGCGCTGTTCTGGACAAGGATGTTCTAGAGCCAGTTCCAGTTTAGGACAGAGGTATGGGTTTTTACTAAAACCTCTTTGTGGTCTCCAAGAAGGACAGTGGTTGTCGTCCAATTTTGGTTCTGAAGGATCTCAATTCCTTTGTGATCAGGACTCATTATCACCAGGAGTCCCTAAGGACAGTGATTGCCGCTATGTCCCTGGGGGAATTCCTTGCTTCTCTGGATCTTCAGGACGTATATCTACACATCGCCATTCATCCAGAGAGCTGGCAGTATCTCAGATTTGCCTGCGACCGAGGGCACTTTCAGTTTTCTTCTCTTCCCTTTGGTCTGACTACAGCTCTTCAAGTCTTCAATGGGGTCCTGGGAGCTTTAGTATCCGTCCTCCACCGGGACGGCATCAGAGTTACTCCTTACATGGACGACCTGCTTCTGAAAGCCCCTTCTGCAGAACTTCTTCATCAGCAGGTTCAGGACTGCATTCATGCTCTTACCCATCATGGCTGGATCATCAGCATGGACAAGTCAGATCTTGTCCCATCCCAACGTCCTGGGCCTTCTCTTCAACACTCAAAAGAGCATGGTGTTTCTCACAGACGTGGTGGCTCACCAGATCGCCCACAGGGTTTCTGCTGTTCTGGCTCATAATCCAGTTCCAGCCAAGAAGCTGTCCTCTCTAGTGGGGAAATTCATCTCCACCATAGAAGCGGTCCCATTTGCCATGGCTCACTCCAGGGAACTCCAGAGATTCGTGATCCAGGTGTGCAGGGGTCAGCCGGACCTTCTGGAGATGTCGGTGTCACTTCCTCTTCATGTGGAACGGAGTTTGTCCTGGTGGCTGGACCACTCCAATCTGCTGAAGGGCAAGTCCTTCCTAGTTTCCTTCTGGACCACGGTGATGACTGATGCCAGCCTCTCTGGAAGGGTCCTGGGTCATCTGAGTGCATAAGGTTGGTGGTCTCTGGAAGAATTTCTCCTTCCCATCAACGTGTTGGAGCTTTGGGTGATATTCCATACCCTTTGTCATTGGACTCCCCAGCTGAAAGAATGCCCAGTCCGGGTACAGTCCGACAACACCACGGCCGTGGCCTAAGTCAACAAGCAGGGCGGAACAAGAAGTCTCGCCGCTTGGTTAGAGGTCAAGGCTATTTTGTCCTGGGTAGAAGAACATGTTCATGCCATATCCGCAGTACACATTCCTGACGTAGACAAAGTCATGGCAGACTTCCTCAGTCGACACACGGTGGACAGTGGAGAGTGGGAACTGCACCCAGAGGTGTTCTCCCTCATCGTTCAGAAGTGGGGTCTTCCTTGCATCGACCTGATGGCGACAAGATACAACCGGAAGGTCCCGAGGTTCTGTTCTCGCTGGAGGGATCCTCTAGCTCTAGCGGTGGATGCCATGTCTATTCCTTGGTTATTTCCTCTGGCTTACATCTTTCTTTCCCTTCCCATGTTGCACAGGGTGTTACGGGAATTGAGATTGGAGCGCTGTCCAGTCATTCTGATTGCTCCGTACTGGCCTCGGCAGACTTGGTTTCCAGAGCTTCTGGATCTGTTAGTAGCGGAGCCGTTCTGGCTCCCTTGCCATCCGGATCTTCTACAGGGTTACCTGTGGAAGGAGGATGTTCATCGTCTGGCTTTGACGGCTTGGAAATTGAATCCTCAATACTGAAGAAGAAGGGTTTTTCTTCTAGTGTCGTGGCTACTATGCTTAGTGCCAGCAAACCAGTTTCTTATAAGGCCTACAATAGTGTTTGGTCGACCTTCCTATCTTGGTGTGCTGATAGGGATTTCTCTCAGGATTTTGATCTGCCTACGGTCCTGACCTTCTTGCAGGACGATGTGGATAAGGACCTCAGCTTGAGTTCCCTCAAGGTTCAGAGTTCTGCTCTTTCTGTTTTCTTTCAGAGGCGCATTGCTATTCTTCCTGATGGCAAGGTTTTCTTCCTGGGCGTTGCTCATACTCGTCCTGTCTTTAAAACTCCTGCTCCTCAGTGGGACCTTAATTTGGTCTTGGGCGTTCTTCAGCACCCTCCCTTTGAGTCCTTGGCTACTATTCCTCTACGCCTGCTGACGTGGAAAATGGCCTTTCTCCTGGCAATCGTGTCTGTTCGCCGTGTCGCGGAGTTAGATGCTCTGTCTTGTAAACCACCCTTTTTGGTGTTTCACAGAGACAAGGCGGTGCTTTGCACTTCTCAGGAGTTTCTCCCGAAAGTGGTCTCTGAGTTTCACATTAATCAGGAGATTGTGGTGCCTTCTTTCTGCCCTGACCCTACCTCTTACAAGGAGAAGGATCTCCACTTGTTAGATGTGGTGTGTTGTCTTAAGTTTTATGAACATCTCATCGTGTCCATTAGACAATCTGATGCACTGTTCATCATTCCTGAGGGCCCCAGGGCAGGAAGACCTGCATCCAAAGTTACTATTGCGTTTTGGATCAAGTCCACTATTCGTATGGCTTACGAACTAAAGAAGAAGCCCGTTCCTTTTCGAAGCACTACCGTGTTAATGTGCTGGCGCCAGCTTTGGAAGGAAGATCCTGGAAGCAGTATTGCCTGTCTAGGATCTTCTTCGGTTCTTGGTGCTTCCTTCACTTTTGAGCCCTGTTGGCTCTAGTTCAGTGTGCTGTGTAACAGTTTTGGGGTGTAGTTACCCCTGTTAAGTGTCCATTGACACTTCATTGTTCTGTTGGGCTATCTGTGATGTGATGGTTCATATCTGCTCTTTTGACTTTGGGGGCCTTGCTCCTGGTCCTTTCCTTACTTCCCCCCACTGGGAAACTCAATGGTTGGACATCCCAAAGTTACCAGTAACCTGTATTGGACTACAGAGAAAAGAGGATTTTAGTCTTGCCTGTTAAATCCTTTTCTCTTAATCCATACAGGTTACTGGTCTCCCACCCTGTCAAGGGACCATGCTTGGCTCTTCTGTGGCAGATTGTAGGGGTCCTTCAGGGTCATGCTCACAGGATTCTTCTTTGCCTTCCACTATCTGGTCAATAGTTGGTGTCCCAAATCTTTATGGAGCTGGTTGGCTAGCTGCAGCCAAGGAGGGAAGGTAGGCTCCACCCCCTGCAATCAATTCTAGAATTGTTCCTGCCTATTTAAAGGGGCGGATCGCCTAGCCAAAGTTACCAGTAACCTGTATGGACTAAGAGAAAAGGATTTAACAGGTAAGACTAAAATACTGTTATAAATGACATACAACATATAGGAAAAGTTATAAAAAGAAAATGGATTAAACACAGATATCTATAATGATACCGCTGGTTTTATGTACAGTATCATAAATGAACAGGCTAACAATGTTACAATTTAGATCTGACCCATTTCTATATTCATTTTCTCTGAATTTATGAAGTTTAGTTTTACAGAGAAATAAAATCTGTTTATATGTTGTACTAGCCATTGTTGGGTAAAATGAATAGTTTTGAGGAATAAACATTTACTGTTTTGGTGGCACAGTATGCTAATTATTTCAGTTTGATGTCAAACTTATTGTGTGCTGCTCTACTAAACGTTATCACCATTGTGTGTGTGCTTGTCCTAGATTTATTTGTAGCACAGTGTCACCATTTTGTGTGCGCTCATGCTAGATTTATTTGTAGCACAGTGTCACCATTTTGTGTGCGCTCATTCTAGATTCATTTGTCACACAGTGCCACTAGTGTGCTCTGCCTAGATTCATTTGTGGCACAGTGTGGTAATGCTTGGCCAGCACAGAACCAAATTAGCATAAAATGTCAGCATTTGCCACAAACAAATGTTACTTTCTCTAAAACTACTTGTATAACAAACAAATGGCTAGCACAACATATAGGCCATTTTTAATCTTCTTTAAAGGGGTACTTTCACCTCTAAAAACCATTTGCCAAATAGCATTAGAAATAGTGTTACATTTTTCTTTCATTTACATACTTTGAAAGATATGTAGAGTTCAGTCTGTGCTCTTCCGCATTCTGCGGCACACTGAATCTTCGGCACAGAGACATAGGACTTCTCAGTCCTGTAATTCTCCTCCCACCTCCATCCTAACTGTCTCAGGGAGCTTGTTCACGCTTCCCTTCGTAGTTGTGTGAATCACGTCTATCTTTACAGCAAGCTCAGTTTATCATTATACTGAGCTTGCAAGCTCAATGTAATGGTAAACTGAGCTTGCTGTAACGATAGATGCGATTCATACCACTACGAAGGGAAGCGTGAATGCGCTCCCTGGGACAGCTGGAAGGGAGGTAGGAGGAGAATTACAGGATTGGGAAGTCATACGCCGCTGTGCCGAAGATTCAGTGTGCCGCAGAATGTGGAAGAGCACAGACTGAACTTTGCATATCTTGCAAAGTATGTAAATTAAAGAAAAATTAAACACACTTCCTAATACTATTTTAATAGCTAAGCAAATAGCAAAAAATGTTTTGAGGTGAAAGTTCCCCTTTAAAATTAACAATCTAATTTTAAGGGACAGATCCACTTTGCAATGCATTGCACTCCCCTCTGATCCTTTTAAGGGTTACAATTTTGGTTCAAGGATTCTGGAACATATCATGTACTTTATTAATCCTTTTGTTCTTTATGCTTTAATACTACAAGATTGTATTATAGTTTTAAGCCTGATTGAGATTGTACTATAGCTTTAAGTCTGGTTTTCAGCAGGGTCTTCCTGCTACTCCAAACTGAAATGGTTAAAATGTAGCGGGGGATTTTCATGTGGTGCTTTTTGTGCCCCTGGGTTAATCATTTCCAATTCTACATCTACCCACGGAGCCAAAAGTTGTGACTAGGATGAGATCCTGGAGAAAGCCTAATTAATCTCACCCTAGAGACTGCACAAGTTACCTCTGTAAGAGACCAGGGCTCAGCTGGCATGTTAAGATAGCATTTCTACATGAAGATTATGCCTGAGCTAATAGGAATCAATGTCCTTCAGGTTGTGCAGGAGCTACACCCCGGAGAGCCATAACGTATTGGTGAACTGATCAGCAGGCCAGCAGTAAAAGATGGATTGTTAGTCAGACTATTGGAAAGACAGCACAACATTTTACACAGTCAAGTCTATGAGGCAAATTTGCTATAATTGTGCTTTAAAGTTGCAGTGCAGATGGGTAAATACTTAACCCTTTAGATGTTAGAGACATCCCCAAGGCATTGATTCACATTTCATCAGAAACATCTCGAGCACCTAATATGTTATTGGGCTATTCTATTTTATTTAGCAATTAGTATGTTTGGGATAATGCACTCTGACATGGCAATATGTACAAAGAAAGTGGAGTAGTCCTGGGACAAACCAGCTGTATATCACAGAGGACAAATACAATTCTTCAAATTCCCAATTATTGATTTAAATAGGCATTTTAACCCCTTGAATGCTAAAGAGGTCTCCAGTGCATTGGGAAGAACTTGGTCCATTTTCACAAAAGATAAGAGGAACAATTCTGGAGCAAAAAAGCTACACCATGGGGGAAAACTGCACTTCCCATTGATTTATGTAGTCTTTATAATATTTTGAATGCTAAAGAGGTCTCCAATGCACTGCAAAGCAAATTGTTGGAGACGTCTAGCATTGAAGAGGTTAAAAACCCCATTAGTCCAACAGACCTTTGGACAATTATTATTTGTCCCCTTTAGTACAGTTGCTTTGCTCCATGACGGCTTCTGACAAACATCCTAGTGAATTATTATGTAGGATTTGTGAATGTTACAACATAGTCTTTCATCTGTAAATCACAACTGTGATGGCTAGTTATGTCTGCTGCTATGGTAGCAGCTTGGTCAAAAGGATTGGGCCATGATGTGCAGCCCCAAAATGGTTCCTGTTAGCTGTGTTAACCCCTTAAGGACCAAGGATGTACATGTACATCATGGGGAGAATGTGCATTGAGGACCCATGACGTACATGTACATCCTGGAATTTAGCGGGCCCCACATGGCTGCATGCCATTGGGGGACCTCTGATTCCAGTAAGAGAGAAAAAAAAAAGCTCTGTGGTCCTTAAAGAGGAACTTTCATCCTCATTACATTGCCCCTGAATCCATTACTAATATACCGATAGGAAAAGACATACTTATATTATGCTCAATTAGCGGTATTCAAGAAAATAAACTTTTTCTGCAGGTGTCCACTTCACAGAGCAGCTCTGTGCACCTGAGCCGTCACCACCAATCCGGACAGTGCACAGGACAAACAGTGCAGACTGAGCAGTAAATTTCCTCTAAGATGTCTGTTCTGTTGTGCGCTGGTGGCTGCAAAAGAAATTTATTTTCTTGAATACCGTGTACTTAATGAGCATAATATAAGTATGGCTTTACCTATCTCTATTAATTAACAAATTCGGGGGCAATGTTGAGGTTGACAGTTCCACTTTAAGTGCCGGATGCGCAGCTGGTCTCTAATGGGTTAAAGAAAATTAAACTCTAGGTTGGCAGTGGGCTGCAACACATGCCAAAGGTTTTGACTCACAGCCACAAGATTTGCTGATTTGCACACGCACCTTACATAAGAAGCTAGGGTTCATGCAGGTTAATTTATTTATTGTTCTTATCATGTATTAACCCCTTAGTGACAGACTGCGTGCGGACGCGGCCGTCACTTAATGCCCGGCTAACATTTTTTTTTTTTTTTTTTTTTTTTTTTTGCGATATGATTCCGGAGTCCTCGAACGGCGTGCAGCAGCTCGGGGACCCGGATTTCCGGGACGTACACGTACGTCCTCTGTCACTAAGTGACATTTTCTTGGGACATACATGTACATCCATTGTCGGGAAGGGGTTAATAAAGCACCAACACATTCTGCAGTGCTGTACAATATTTAAATAAGACAACAGAACAGTGTACAGTGTGGTACTATATGTAAGGATGTATACAACCAACATTAAAAGGCATTGGAAACAGAAGCATAGGAGGACCTTGCTTGCTAGAATTTATAATCTATTGGATTTACACCATGGGAATCCAACATGCGTCCTATGGGCCAAATGCGGCCTACCTGACCCCAGGATGTGGCCCACCTGATATTTTAAACAAAAAGATTTTAGCTAATTAGCTAGCACACAGTAGGCTACGGAACAGTTTCAGATTAGTATGTGTGTGTATTTGTATATGTGTGTGTATGTATGTATGTATGTATGTATGTATGTATGTATATATATATATATATATATATATATATATATATGTGTATATATATATATATATATATATATATATATATATATATATATATACATACAGTTAAGATTGTAGCCGTATTTGTCCAGTGATGTAGATGTAAAATAACAAACAACATTAATATCTTTTAATACCTTTTTTATTGGACTAACAGGATTATGGATTGACAAGCTTTCGGGATAAACTCCCTTTCTCTGTCGTCCAATACAGGTTACTGGTAACTTTGGGTAGGAGATCTGCCCCTTTAATTGTAGGCAGAAACAATTCTAGAATTGTATGCATGGGGTGGAGCCTACTTTCCCTCACCCAACTGATCAGAAAATGAAGCATTTCCTGGAAAACAATGATGCTTTACATGAAAACAGGCTTCATCCAGTGGTTGCTATACAATGTGCTTCATCATGGACACCCCAGTGTACATTCCAGCCATGCTCAATGACCAAGGGGTAAAAAAGAAAGCTCACAAAAATAACAACCTGAGAAGTTGGAGGGACAAGCTTGTCCACAGGATGTGTGAGACTTAGGATAAGATGGGCATGCTCATTGAAGGATTGATGCAAGAATTGGACATGGAAACTTCCTGGAGCAGCAGCAGTAATGCCAACCAGTAGTTATACTCCCCAGCCCTCACATCTATGCCCTGTAGCAGTGGTGGGAATAGTACATTGACCAGAGCAGCAGATTTTTGGGCGAGGCTCTTGATTCTTTGGTGGGTGCAACCAAAGCACATCAAACTGAGAGTAGCCCCACAGACCTAATTAAAGCCTACTCCGATAAACTTCCACTGCCTGGCTGCAGTGCTGTATATTCCCCAATTAGACGGGCTCCCATTACTGGCTTCATCCTTCATCGATTTTCCAGTGCACCGGTTTGTTTTTCAAGAACTGTGGAGGTAGTTTTTCCTCCGTATAGAATCCTAAAAGCTTATTTTATTGTGATGGAAACTCACAACGACAAGATTCTATAGAAATCCTTAATCTTTCGAGACTAACGGCCAGGTTAGTGCAGTCTGTGCGCCTGCACAGTCAGTCCCTTCTGGTGCCTTTCAACAGAGTGCAATGCTTCTGAAGGAAGACTGGAACTGACAGCGCAGGCGCGCAGACAAGATGTCTGCACTGATACCTGTCTTCCAGTCTCGGAAGATTAAGGACTTCTATAGAATCTTGTCATTGTGAGAGGTATATAACTATTATTAAGCTAGTTGCCACCTGCCTAATTATTGCAGGGTGACTTTACTTCTGGTGGTAGCTCTGCTTTAAAGAGGGAAACTGAAAAATTAAAAAAATTAAACTAGATTTGGCAAACTTTGTTCCGAAAAAAGAAAAGCGAGAATTCATCTGTTTATGTAATGTGTAAAAAATCTTGGAACTCACAGGGTTAAGAGGCATAGCCAGGCATAAATACAGTACATTATTTACCTCGCTATGACCTGAAAATCCTAATGGTCCTTTTAATTTTGCCCTATTGCTTTTCTTCAAGAGAGAACATCTTCAGTCTGTCCAAGATGTTATGCCTATTTAGGAGGACATGAACGTTTCTGTAATTTTTTTTATTTCCAAATTTAAGCAGGCAGAGTTCATGAGCCTACTTAATCCTTTAAAGTATTTGAGGTGGGTGATGTGCCAGGACTTTCACACATTCTATCCTTTATAGGGTCAGCAATGCCTTCATTTCACTTGATTCAGTATTGTAGATGTAAAATAAATAAAGTATATGCAGAAAGTCCCATCTCTCAAACCGTTACAATTTGAGAGATATTGCCCACTAAATTTCCCCCCTCCCTCATGTCAGCTATAAAGCTGACAGAAGGAGAATCGAGTTGTGCCACTCAAGGAGTCTCTTCAGCAGAGCCGAAATAGCAAAATTTATAAAGAACTACTTCATTGGAACGGTCTACAAAGTGTGCTTGCAAACCAGGCACGCTTTATAGACCATTCCAATTAAGTAACTATTTTTAAATTTCTCTATTGCGGCTCTGCTGAAGAGCCACCAGCTGGTCCCAGGACCAGGATCTCCTGCTGTCAGTAGAGCGCTGACGTCAGGAGAAGGGAGGGAGGGGGAATTTTAGCAGCGAATATCTCTCAAACCATAAAGGTCTGAGAGATGGGACTTTCTGCATATGCTTTATTTTTTTTTACATCTACAATATTGAAGCAAGTGAAATATGGGTGTTACTGACCCTTTAAGGACAGGTAACGGTTCTGACATGTCCTGGGTAAAATTATCTCAGCCCTCCTTAGGGAGTGCTGTGATCATAATGGTGAGGCTATAACTGGCTGCTACAGGACCGGAGCAGTCCGTTTCAACCTTTCCCCTGGCAAGCTGGTACATGTGATTGCTGCTACACCAATCACATGTGCTAATTTTGCCTCTTGTTTACAAGTGTCAAAAACCCTTCATCACTAAGGGGTTAAGGACCAAAGTGTTGTGTGCAACACGTCATAAAGCAATGTGTCACACATCCTTCCAGTCCTTAAAGGGATAGTAATACTTCGTTTTATCTGTATTTTATTTTGTAGGCATTAAAAAAACATGAAGAACGATATTAGTCTTATCTCTCAAACCTTTATGGTTTAAGAGATATTCACAAGCAAAGTATCCCCCCCTGTTCAGCCAGATCAGAAGGGAGGTGCCCAGGTAGACTGCAGAGAGGGACAATCTTCATTTAAGATAAGGGAAAAAGCTGAAAAACTTGTCAAGGGGGGAAGGGCTTTCATTGTTTTTATACAAAGAAGATTGTCCCCTGCTGTTATCTGTCTGGTCTTACAACCAGATTCACATCTGAGAAGAGATGGCTTACACTAGGAAAAAGGGGCGGGAGGGGAAACTTTGCTTGTGAATATCTCATAAACCATAAAGGTTTGAGAGATAAGACTTATATCGTTCTTCATGTTTTTTTAATGCCTACAAAATAAAATAAAGATAAAACAAAGTATTACTATCCCTTTAAAGGGTTACAAATACTATGTCCAGTGAGGAGTTAGAGGTCATGTGGTCCTGCTCGCGTTTGTCATGTCTATCTCTATGCAAGGATGATTTTCTAAAAAGAAAGGTACCAGGTTACCTCCTTCTGTAATAGTGTACAGCCTTGGTGATACTATATATTTGTGTATTACTATATTGGTCTCCTGCATTGGCAGGTTAAAAAAAACACACAGGGTCATCTGCCCAGCATGGCATGGCATGACTGTAAATCAGCCCTGCCACCAAGGACATGAAACTCAGGACTGATTGAAGATATATGATCTCTTGAACAAAGGCACAAGGGAAAATGTAATTGGGCCATTAGGATTTCTTGGCCATAGTAAAGTAAATGGGAGGTGTTTATTATAAGACATTGTTAGGTCACCTTTAACATCCTAAAGGATAGTGATATCCTCCACAACATGGGGGAGATTCACTAAGCAGTGATAAACAGGTGACAAAGTGCAGATGACTTCTCCAGTTTATCACTTTTCCAGTTCCAATGTTATTCTATAAAGCCTATGTACTAAAATCTCCAACGTTGAAGAAATTAGTTCATAGGCTCCATAGAATAACATAGAAGTCATCTCCACTTTATCACCTCTTTATCACTGCTTAGTGAATCTTCCCATGTCTTCCAAAGCCTTTGCTCCAGTCGATGGGAGTAGAGGGTTCTATTTCAAAATTACGGCTTTCCAGGAAGTGCTAGGGAAGGACAGCACAGCAAGGTCCACCATCTACCATGGTATACTGTGCAGGCAGAAGGTTTACCCCAATATGTTTTATTATTAAAATGCAGATATCGTAGAGATTTTTCTGCTGAGTAAAAGAGGGGTGCTTCCATTGCTAAAATATGGTTAAAGGGATAGTAATGCTTAATTTTAAGTTGATTTAATACTGTAGACATTAAAAAAAGATTAACATTAATGTAAGTCTTATCTCTCAAACCTTTATGGTTTGAGAGCTATAACTTGCTAAAGTTACCTTTTCCTGGTTGTTTTACTCAAGTCTGCCATCTAGCTGACAGCTGCAGAGGCTCTTCAGCAGAGCTGAAATCACGCTATTTAGGAATAAATATTTCATTGGAACAGTCTACAAAGTGTGCTTGCAGGCCAGGCACACTTTGTAGACCGTTCCAAATTAAGTATTTATCTTTAGATATTGTTCTGTTGGTGCTGCTGAAGAGCCACATCTGGTCTAGCGACCAAAATCTGCTTCTGACAGCTTTACAACTCATCAAGCAGAAAGGGGAGGGACCAGAGAACTTTATTTTCCTATATCTCTCAAACCATAATGGTTTGAGAGATACAAATAAGTGCAAGTACTCTCTTTTAATTGTATATATCATATAGTGAATACTTTTTGTCTGACATTACTATCCCTTTAATTAAAAATCATTACTTTCATTCAGTTATTTGCAGAGCAATGGAGAGGTCTTTAGCATAAAATGGGTTCATACTGATTAGTAATATGCATTGTTAAGCAGTTTTTTTTTTATAGTTACTCAGCATAAGCAGTTCAAAGTTAAAGCGGAACTACCACTCTAGGTAAAGTCGCCCTGCAATAATTAGGCAGGAGGCGACTAGCTTAATAATAGTTATATTACCTCTCAAAAGTAGCTGATTATAAAGTAATCCTTAATCTTCCGAGACCGGAAGCCAGGCATCAGCTCAGACATCTTATCTGCGTGCCTGCGCTGTCAGTCCCAGTCTCCATTAAAAAGCATTGCACTGGCCCGAAAGGCATGAGAAGGGACTGACGGCACAGGCGCGCAGACTGCACGAACCTGGCTTTCAGACTCTGAAGATTAAGGATTACTTTACAAGAGGCTACTTTTGAGAGGTAATATAACTATTATTAAGTTAGTCGCCACCTGCCTACTTATTGCAGGGTCTAGTATGGTAGTTCCTCTTTAAGTTAGTACACTTGGATTCTTTTTATACCAACAGAGAGAAAAACAGTAGTGATACCATAAAAACTGTTATTTTAGTGTAAGTTTGTTAAATGAGCGCACAGAGCAGTAGTAGCTTAAGTTTATCTTTTTCTTTCCACTGTCAACCTGTACAGTCTGATACAACTACAAACAAGACTTACTATTCTAGTTTAACAAAAAAAATCCATAAAAACATGCTTTAATAGGCTCCATGAGAATCTGGGCAGCTGGTCACCATGGCAACAAGAAATTGTCTCTTGGTGACACTGCAAGAGATTTCTACATCATGTTTTTATTAGTGTCTTTATTTTCATGTTTTTATATATTTTTCCTTCTGATTCTCTTAATATGTGATTATATGTGATTTTAGATCTGAAGACAGTTTGACAATGTCTGTGCTCCTGTCTTCTTTTAATCTCTTATTGTATTTGAACATTTCTATCATAACCCACCATACTTCTAAGTCTGTAGTTCAGAGGCTTTCTCCAGAATGGAAATACAGGATTTTAGGCAACATATCACCAGTGATAAGTATGCATCACCACATCTCTCACCCTACTGCCAACTAGCTTACTTAATACAGGCCTACAGAAATTATTTTTGTTTGTTTCCAAAACGATGTCAAACCATACAAAATATATTTAGTTCCCACCCTCCTCTCTTTTTGAAATTCTTCATAACTTGCCCTGATTTAATATAAACCAGAAACCTTGCATATAATTGGCAGATCTCGTGTACAGTAAATTTTATTGATAAACATTACATCAAACTTTGTGAATTTAATGTGTTTAATCTAAAAAAAAATCCCAGTATAAAAAAAGTACAGTTTTATTAAGTGTTTAAAATGACCTTTAAAAAGATAGACTTCTACAAAAGTACAATATCTGCAATTTCGAAGGACTAGAAATTGAATTATAATTTTCAGCTGATGTCTCTTGTTACCCAAGGGGGAAAAATAGTCAAAACCTAAGCTGCTGAAGATAATTATTAAAGTCAGTTGTCGATTACAAAGATAAGTTAAATTGTAACTAAAATAAAACAAAATTGTCAGAATTAAATTTATACGACTGGAAGCTTTAACACATTGGATAGTATTGGTTTTGATTTGTAATTTTCACTAATATTAGGTGATCTAAGAATATTGTCTTCATTTTGAAACTTCATTCATGAAAAACAAATTACTTAATAAACAGAAAAAAGGTGACCCCCAGGTCAAATAAACCCCCCCCCCAAAAAAAGTAACTTTTTTTGTATTAAAGAGAAGCATCTTCTGTTATTATTTAGGCTTAAAGCACATCCAACCTCATTAGTGCCTTAGTGTCAAGAAGGGTTAGACTCTTGTGAAGGCTTCAATATACTGTCAATTGCAACTCTCAGAATAAATTGACTTGACAGATTTGTATGATTTTAGGCTTGACATTTTTCTACATTATACCTGATTTTTGGGGAGCTTGTGTTTTCTTAATGTTATATAATGGAAACATCCCGCATATTTATTCATGCTGGTGAATTCTCCACATACCTACCAACGTTCAGCACTTGAAAGTTGTGATGTGAACAAAGTTCTTGCCATGGTATTTTTTGCCTATATTTCTGACCCCAGATATAGACACATTTTTCATAAAACTGATGTGGGAATGTGACTGCTGTGTGGCCCTTGAGATGAGCAAGGTTTATAAAACTTTAACAAAAGAAATACAAATGTATCTACTGTTTAGAGAATTTGTGCCAGAGAGTTCAATACTTATTAATATAATGTGAGTGGCTGTCTTTGTAGATTGCAGTATCTTTGAGTTCAGATATTATGTGTTCATTTCTAAATTGGAAACTAGGGGTCAGTTTTAATGACTAATCTCTGCCCAGTTTTGTTTTCATTGCTTTTTATTTAAGTATTTATATCAGAACTGAACCTTTGCAAGAAAATTATTGCAAGCTATGCCTGTCACTTCCTCTTATAAGTCAAGCACATCTGCAAACCTATATAATTGTGCTATTATTGTACTCAAGATATGTCATTTATAATGATTTTCCCACTTAAAACTTTACTGCTTCACTTTGTAAAGGTCTTTTTAAGAAAGGTGGATATGACTGCTTGTATAGATTTTGTTAATGCTCTGTGTTCTTATATATATAGATGTTGCCATTCTTAACTGCTATCTCTTTGCTCTGATAAGCAGCTTCCAGTGCCTTGAATGGGGATCTTAGTTCATTTGACATAGAAAGTTACAGATAAGATAGGTAAATCATCAGGTAAAACAGCAATTCTCCAGACGTGCCACACACACACACACACACACACACACACACACACACACACACACACACACACACACACACACACACACACACACACACACACACACCCCCCCCCCCCCCAAAGGCGGTCAGGAGGAGGAGTTATGCCCCTCTGCACTATTCACATTGCTCCACATTCACAGGGGTGTGATTTTCCCTGTGAAAATCTCTGCATGAAGTCTCTTCCCTCAACTTTGTCCTTTCATACTCATTCTCATGTCCCCCTGTACTCATTGTCATTCGGGGAGCTGTTCCATGTGTGAATCAAACCACTCATTCGGGGATTGCTGTCCTGTTCTCACTGGCATTCGGGGAGCTGCTCCAAGTGTAAATCAAATCATCCATGTGGGGTCTGCCAGGGAGTTCAAGGCCATCCTTTTCCACACCTTCGCCACAACTTCAACTACAACCCACCGGCCTTCTGTACTTACCCTTAAACCCATGCTCTCCTCCTGACACTCAAGTGGCTAGGCTCATTGGCTGGTGATTGGTGCCTGGAGGCTGGTTCCGGACCTTAACCCGCATAGTTTTCCTTTATATGTTGTTTTGCAAGGGTGTAAACATGTATCTCTTCTGCTGCTGTTGTCATAACACTCAAAGCAGTAATGATGGAGGACGACAAGTTGCCAAGCAATTTACAACACCTATATTGCAAGCATCACATGCACACCAGGCCCCGCATACACTGCTTGCCCGCTACCTAGGACACCGCTCCAGCGGATAATGTAAATACACGTTTGTCAGTCCCTCTCCCCGGGGGTCCTCCGTCATGGCCGCCATCTGTCTGCTGGACACCAGTCCCGGGTGAGGTGGTCCCAAGTACCCCCAGCCATGTCTTCCAGCAGCACCTACACCCAACTGAGGAAGAAACTGCAGTCCGGGACACCCCAAAGGAAACTGGCAGCGTCAACAAATGGAAGCACCCGGCTTCTCCCATGGAGGAGGACTAAGCGGCAGCTTCCGAGCAAGAGGAGGCCCGCAAGGTGCTCAGCGGGATCTACCAAATATGGCTCTTCAGCCCGGAGGACTACGGCCACATCGAGCACAACATCGACGAGGTGGAGTTCATGAGGTAAACCAAACATTGAACAATGTATAATTATGACATTTAAAATAACACAATTTGCCTTCCCTTAACCAGCTACTACTTTTATTTTCATTCACTTTCACCTGTCAACACTGGCGATCCCAGCATCTCATTGTATGGTGTCTCAGTGCACTGAAAGGTGGAGTCACTCTACATGGGCAAAATATTTTGATGAATTGGATGATCATAAGTGGGTGTCACTAGTGAATTATGGGGGACACATTGAGTGGCTGAACTGTCACCTATTGAGAGAAATAATTATATTGGTTATCTGCTGCGACAAATATGGCAACTTTGTGAGGGTAATGCTGAGTAACTGTGGGGGTGAGTCATACCAAGGACAAACAGAGAAGAGGTTGTTTTTGGTTGATAAATGTTGGATGCACAATTGCAGTAATTTACATATTAACACTTACTACTAATTTGATTTTTGGGGTTCAACTACTACAAATCCTTACTATACCAGTGTATATCACCCAGCATGGGGAGAAAGAGCTGGGAAGGAGGCACGGCAAGGTAGAAGAAGCCCTGCGGTACTGACCTGTACCACAGTAACCCAAACACTGACAACATAGTGTAACACTAAAAGCTTATAAATGTGTTACATTAACAATTACATAAGAAAAATATATTGAAGGTGCACTTCCCAGGCCTTAGCTATCTCCCATCAGCTTCCAATATGCCCATATCCCAATAGCCTCCCCTTCTCTCTATGATACACCTTCTCCCAGTTAACCATATTCTTTCTCCTTAAAATGAAACAACCTCCTGTTTCCTCCATCAACTCATTTTCTTTCGCAAAACACAATACCCACGCTTCCACTTTCCTTTCCCTCCAGCATCATATTCTTTTAATACTACATCCAACTCTCTCCTATCCTGTCCCAATGCCACCTACATCTTTCTCCTTCAAACATGCCATTCTCCAGATACCACTTCATACACCAACACCATCCATCTCTCCTCTCTCAATACAGTATCCACATCCTCTCTTCTTATACAATACCCCAAATGATGCTCCTCCAGAACTTCCTGGTCTGTCCTTTGCCCACAACCCTCCTTGTTACACAAAATTCTCTATAGGTTTTACAGCCAGTCTCATTCATCTCCCCATGCAATAACATCACAAACAAGCAGTTGAACAAAATCCCATCCTGGACTCCTGTGCATTGCAAACACTGACTGTCAACAAATGCAGATTTGTTAACACAAAACTTGATGGTCAAGCTTCAACCCTTTTACTGCCACAGGGGTGTGAAACCCATTGCGCACCACAGAAATGCGTACTACATCCCTGCAACAGTGAAAGGGTTTGACCCTCAAGTTTTGTGTTAACAAATTTCCACATGTTGCCCATCAGGCTTTACATCTTTGTTTCAAAAACAGACGAGCATTGTCATTCCTGATATAAACGTCAAATGATGTGGCAGCTCAACTAATTTTGTCTTCTGAGCAAAGAACTTTGAATTGAAATATGTATCAAGACATGTACTAAAATATTGCTTCTTCTGACAAGTGTCTTCATTTGTTTTCTATCCACTGTTTTACTAGCACAAGCACCTGTCTTATAGAGATTCCAATCTAATTATTGGAGTTTGAGACACAATAAGATATAGTGCCGCTTTACCAGATGTTCAGGAATGCATGTTATTGACTTTAATGTGTTATGAATGCCTGAAAACCAGTTTTACTTAACCTTTCTTACGCCAGTTGAGTAAGCAATTTCTCTGAAATTTGTTTGTTACCCATCTGGCTCTCAAAATGTTAGGACATACTTATAAGGTAGCATTTACAAAAAAATAAAGTTTGAACTTCTACTAATGTTATTTTTTATTAGTATTAGTGGTGGTGGTAGTGATAATTTTATTATTTACTTGATATGGCCGGGAGTGGTGTGTAATGCATTGCTTTAAGTGGTTAAATGCTCTTTAAGTCACAAAATAGACCATCCTCTCATGTTTTGTCCTCTCTCCTCCATACAAACTATACATTATAGTAGTGGTTTTCAAATCAATCCTCAGAGACCAGTAGTACAGGCCAGGAGTTGAGGATTTTCCAGGTTGAGCAAAGGTAAATGAATCAAAATGACTGAGCCTCTGCTCATTTCCGCTGTACTTGGGCAGCGAAATTATCAGGCCCTGGGATGATAAGGATTCCTAAGTACATGTTTAAGAACCACTGTATACAAAAATGATAGTGCCAATAAAACATGAAGAGTATTGTAGCAGATTGTAATGTTACTATACTCAGAAACTGATCAATATTCAATTGAAATCTGAAACAACAAAAGGGGAGGTAAGGGAAGAGTACCACATCTACTCTCATGCTCTTGAGTTTTAAATTTCACCGAAAAATTAGATAAAGCTTCACTGTTAATGTCCCACTTATGTGTTTGTCACTGTAACCATTTCAAATGCAGTCCATATGGACATCGCCAAGACAAAATGACTGTGTTCTGTGTTCTATATTATGTAGTGTATCAATTAAAGTGTTTTTCCTCTGTGTCCAATCCACGGCATAGACTGTGGGCTATTGGCTCTGCCTTCCAGCTGGAGGGACCAATCTAAATCTTTTAAAAGTCTTCTGCTTCCTCCCTGGTTCAGTTATATTGGTCCTACCTAGTTGGAGGATGGAGAAGTTGGTTCTCCTTCAGGAATTTGTTATTTTGGATATGTGGCTTGCCTTTAGATCCAGTCGCATTAAGTTGGCCACATCCTCTGTTTGTCTCTGCCAAGCGCAACAAGATGCCAGCCTTACTTGTTTTCCATCTGCCCCCATTGAATCCTGGCCTAGAGTTAGCAATGCTCAGCATTTCGGGACGCCTTCAGCCCGCTAGCGCTCAGAGAAAGCGCGTGGGTAAACGAGGCCTCATAACAACAGGAAACAGGAAGTGCTCACATATGAGTATCATCGGTGGAACACACGCGAATGCAGACCGCGAGCAGTAGTGATGGATAAGAGGAGGCTAGACAGTGGCATCCGGATGGATGGGGGTAAGATGTTATCTGATAATTATTTAAGAGCTTAACACTTACAGTGTTGTTTTGTTTTATTATTACTGGAAGCCTGGTAAGTATGTCTGCTCCCAAAGAAACAAAGTCAGTGGATAAACCTAAAACTGATTACCCCAAGGAGGATAAGACTCTTAAAACTAAAACATGTATGGCTGTGATCAGTCATTATCTGCCAGTGACCCATCAAAATGTTGTGAGAATTGCCTGAAAAAGGCTGCAGGTCAAGAGGTGCCCCTTCAGTTTCAGCTGGATGAAAAGCTCCATGCAGGAGACTTTTACTGCAATGCAGGAGTCTGCCAGGAAGCGTCCTAGGACATCTGATCCTGAGGAGGGTCCTTCTAGACAGCGAGAGGACGAAGATGAAAGTTTTCTTGACATAGACTTAGGTGCCTCATCAGTGGAAGAAGGTGAGATTTCTGAAGAAAGTGGAAGTTTTTCAATCGATAAAATGGATGGATTAGTTAAATCCATTAGAAATTCCTTGGGCTTAACAGAAGTTCAGAAGGAGATGAACATTATGGATACAGCTTTTTTGGGATTCAAAAAGCAAGCCCACAAATGCCTATGCATACTTCTATTCAGGATATTGTTAAGGCCGAATTGAAACAGGGAGATAAGCGCTGCTCTGTTCCCAGACGCTTTCATAAGATGTATCCATTTCAAGAGGATGAAACTGCTATTTGGTATACTCCACCTATGGTGGACACAGCTATATCCCAGACATCAAAGAGAACCACTATCCTTTTACAAAACGGTACATCTCTACATGACCCAATGGATAGAAGGGCAGATAGTGCATTGAATAAACAGTTCAGTACCACTGGCAATAATTTAAAAACCGCGACAGCCATGGCATCTATTTTCCGTACGCTGCGCATCTGGATTTCAGAAATAGAGGAAAAGAGTTAATCTTCTGTATCCAGGAACCATATTCTTAAGGATTTGGGTATTGTCAAGGATGCCATCGATTATTCTTGTGATATGTCCTTGGACAACATCCGTCTTCTTGCTGGAGCTTCAGCACTATCTATTACCTCTAGAAGGACATTATGGCTCAGATCCTGGGAAGCAGATCCCTCATCTAAGAATCGTTTGGTGTCCTTACCATTTGCTGGTTCCAAGTTATTTGGGGATTCCCGAGAAGAAATCATTAAATGATCTTCAGGTGGCAAAAGCCCCTTTCTGCCGCAAGAGGGAAAATCTCGCTGATCACCGCCTAGAGCTAGTCAGTCCAGATGTCAATCCTTTCGAGAGGCCAAGAAATATCAGCCAGGCAGAAGATTTGATCCTAAGACCAGAGGTTCCCTGGCCCAAAAATCTGGAAATCGCAGAGATTTACAGAGAAAAGGGGAATACCCTCAATGAAGCCAGTTTGTCCCCTTCTCCTCCAGTAGAGGGCAGACTGGAGGAGTTTCACAGTTACTGGAATCAGATTCATCACGACCAGTGGACTCTGGACATCATTCAGAGGGGATATTCTTTGGAATTCCAGACTGCCCCCAAGATCCCAAAATTCAGGACATCAAACATCAAAAACAGAGTAAGGGCCAAACAGATGAAGATTGCACTCTCTTTGTTACTTCAGAACAGGGTGATAGAGGAAGTACCTCAGTCTCAGAAGTTTTGGGGCTTTGTAACGGTTTGTTTGACACACAGACACAGTGGTTTAGGATAAAACACAGTTTTATTGAAATCACAGTAATAAAATAACCCTCACAGGTCCTGTAGTATATAAGCTGAGTAATACAGACGCACGACAGGTTACATATACATATTCCTACACAGGTCCAACATAAACATAAAGTCCACAACAGTCTATACTGACATAGGTCAGGCAGAATATTATGGATTCCCAGGAGGGAGGTATTGCATGGGTTAATGGTCTTCTTTGAGTGTAAACAGTCCCATGTGCAGAGAGGTCTGTGATGGGGCTCTCTCCATATAGACAGCTGAAGGAATAGTAATGCCCAGAAACAGGTTATCAGAACAAACGTGAACTGCCAAGGTAGTACTGGGAAATGAGTCGCATAAGGCACTGCCGTAGCAGTAATGGAGACCAGACCACTTGCACTCTGCCGAAGAAGTAACGGGGACAAGACCAATGGCACACTGCCGTAGCAGTAATGGAGACAGACACTTGCTCTCTGCAGAGCAGTAACGGAGACTAGACCAGTGGCAGTCTGCCGTAGCAGTAACATAGGCAGACACATGCACTCTGCAGAAGCAGTAACGGAGACAAACCAGTGGCTCACTGCCATAGCAGTAACGGAGGCAGACACTTGCACTCTGCAAAAGCAGTAACGGAGACTAGGCCCAAGGCACACTGCCGTAGCAGTAATGGAGGCAGACACTAGCACTCTGCAGAAGCAGTAACGGAGGCAAACTGGTGGCTCTCTGCCGTAGCAGTAACAGAGGCAGACACTTACACTCTGCAAAAGAAGTAACGGAGACTAGGCCACTAGTACACTGCAAAAGCAGTAACGGAGGACAAGGCCAATGGCACACTGCCGTAGCAATAACAGGACTGGGCCACTTGTACTCTGCAGGAGAAAATGGAGACACAATTGCCTGACAATCAGAATGTCGCCAAGGCGTCACAGCGCAGGAATGCCAACCAAGCCAGGTCAAATCACGGAGCAGGAACGTCAGCCAAGCTGGGTCGGATCACGGAGCATGAACATCAGCCAAGCAGGGTCAGTACACAGGAGCAGGAATGTCAGCCGAGCCGGTTCAGTACACAGGAGCAGGAACATCAGCCAAGCCGGGTCGGTACACAGGAGTAGGCTCAGAAGAATAGTCAGGCTATCCGGGTCAGTACACAGGAGCAGGAGACAAGATGCAGAGTAGTCAGGCAGGCCAAGGTGGTACACTGGGAATCACTGAGCAGAAACAAGCACTGGAACAGGAACACCAAGAAAGGGCACTGGAGGGGTGCCAAAGCCCAGGATATAAAGGTCATACTGGGCGGGACAAACACACGGTAGCCAGTGACAGTAAAGCACAGGATTAGACTGACAGAAAACAACAAGGGAGCATGGGCACCATGATAGGCTTCTACTCAACGCTCTTCTATGTTATAAAACATTCAGGGGACATGAGACTCATACTGGATCTCAAAGAAATGAACTCGCTTTTGAAAATCAGACGCTTCAAAATGGAAACTGTATCGTCCATTTTGAAGACAATCCCTCCCCAGTCATATCTCACGAGGTTGGATCTTCAAGACGCGTATTATCTGCTCATCCGAGAGTCTCACAGAATGTATCTTCGCTTTCACATATTTCATCATCATTACCAATTCAGAGTTCTACCATTTGGACTAGCAATTGCCCCGCAGGTCTTTACCAAAGTATTGGCCACAGCAATGGTGGAGATCAGACTCAGGTACAGAATCAGTCATCCCATATCTGGATGGCATTCTCATAGTGGAAACATCCAGTCTGAGCTCACAAGACAGTAACAACATTTGCAAAGACTTTCTTTCCAGACTGGGATGGCTAATAACCTCCCAGTCAACAAATTTTATTCCTGGGAATCAAGTTCGACACCAACAGAGCCATCATATCCCTTTCTGCGGACAGACAGATACACATACTGTTCCTGAAAAAATCTGTCCACAGTCTACATCAGTTTCAGAGGTTATTGGGCCACAGCTTCCACCTATCAGATCCTACCTTGGGCCAAGGCTCACTCACGTATAACCCAGGAGAATTACCTTACCTTTTACAAGAGACATCAGTACAAACTCTTGTATCAGGTATGAGTCTTCAAATCCACCAGACAGGAACTAAATTGGTGGTCTCAGCCTCAGAACCTTGCAAAGGGACGCCAGTTGTTAGACCCAAACTGGGTAGTCCTACTCACGGATGCAAGCAACTTCGGATGGGGAGGCATTTGGGACAAACGGACGGTACAGGGCACTTGGTCCACAAGAGAACTCCAATTGCACATCAACCTAAAAGAACTACTTGCGGTCTGGAACACGCTCAAGCAGTTCAAATCCGATCTAAAGGGTAGAGCAGTTCTAATCAGATCGGACAAGAAGCTTTCAGTTGAACAAACTGGTGTTACAGATTTTCTCATGGGACAGAAAAGAACCTGTTGGCGCTAACAGCATCATTTCTCTCAGGACATCTAAGCAGTCAGGCAGACTTTTTGAGTCGTCAGAAAGTGGATCCCGGAGAACGGAGCTTAAACAGACATATATTCCAGTTCATAACAAAGGAGCTGGGAAATCCAGTAGTAGACCTCAGGGCAACATCACAGAACAGTTAGTGTCAGGATTACATTTCCCGGTGGAAGGAACCTCTGGCACTGGTACAAGATGCTCTACGGATTCAATGGACATTTCCTCTAGCATGTCTTTTTCCTCCCATACCTCTAGTGTCAGAAGTCATCAGAAAAATCAGGACAGACAGAGCAGAGGCCGTACTAGTGGCACCAAATTGGTCACGAAAGCTATGGTACTCGGATCTATTAAAACTATCCATAAGAGATCCCATCAGTTTTCCAGACATGCCAGATCTCCTGATGCAGGGCCCTCTTCTTCATCCAGACCCTCGCTTCTTCCAACATAGGGCCTAGGGGCTGAGCGGGAATCCTTGAAGTTACAGAGTTCTTAAATTTAGGTTATTGATACAATCCTCAGGGGAAGAAAGGAATCAACATCTAAGATATAGCATTTGGAACACCTTTCATAAATGGTGTATGGCTCAGAACCTCGACAGAGCTTCCATCTTGGCTCCCAGGAGTCTGGACTTCCTACAGGTGGGATTTCAAAAAGGTCTTAAACCCGCATCTCTGCCATATCAGCGATTCTGGCTACTCCATTTTCTGAGAATTACCTCATTAAGAGAGATATTCAGTCTGTCACCAAGATAAAACCCACTATTAGGGACCTCATTCCCCCTTGGGACCTTAACCTTGTACTAAAACAACTGGCATCCCATCCATTTTTCGAGCCTCTGGAATCTGTCTCTTTAAAACATCTTACCCTCAAGACCTCATTTCTTACGGCTATCACTTCAGCTAGACGAGTCAGCGAACTGCAGGCCTTAGTGGCCGCTCCTCCATTTATGGTGTTTCACAAGGATAAAGAAGTCCTTAGGCCTAAACTCTCCTTTCAATCTAAGGTAGTCTCCAAGTTTCATCTCAATCAAGAAATAGTACTACTTTCCTTCTGTCTGGATCCTTCTCATGAAATAAAGCATAAACTTCATAATCTGGACCTCATCTGTTGCCTGCAAATCTGCCTTACTAAAACAAAATTTTTCCGTAAGACGGATTCCTTATTGTGGAAAATTCAAGGGCTATGCAGCATCTAAACCTTCCATTGCTAGATGGCTAAGAGACTGCATAAAACTGGCATACGAATCAGCGAACCTCGCTCCTCCACAGGGAATCAATGCTCATTCTACCAGAGGTATTGCGACCTCATGGGCCCAGAAAGCACTTGCATCTCCGGAAGATATTTGCAAGGCTGTCACCTGGTCATCGGTCTCTATGTTCATTAAACACTACAGACTGGATGTTCAGGCATCAGAGGATGCAAAGTTTGGACGGAAGGTGCTACAAGCAGCCATTCACATCTAAAATTAAGGAACATGGCACTCCCTTGCTGAGGTACTGCTCTGGTAAGTCCCACAGTCTATGGCGTGGATTGGACACAGAGGAAAAGGTGAAATTTACACACTGATATTTGTTTTTCCTCTGTGTCCTTCCATGGCAAGCCTCCCTTGGTTTTATGCTGGTATGGTATCGTTCCTAAGTGATTATGATATCTATCATTACGATGTGTATACATTCCTGGCTGTATCTAATGATCTGTCTTTTGCAGCTTGGACAAATGTATAACTGAACCAGGGAGGAAGCAGAAGACTTTTAAAAGATTTAGATTGGTCCTACCAGCTGGAATGCGGAGCCTATAGCCCACAGTCTATGCCGTGGAAGGACACAGAGGAAAAACAAATATCGGTAAGTAAATTTCACCTTTTTCTTCAATGGACTTTGCATGTGTGGAGATGAGTAGAAATGAGTAAAACAATTCATTAAGGTTGTTATTTGTAAGAAACATACAGTTTTGCAAGACATGAAACTTTGCACTTAAAGAAAATGTAACTGATACACGAAAAAACAGTTAGCTTTCTCTGTCGTCCAATACAGGTTACTGGTAACTCTGGTTCTTAGTGCTTCCTTCTCTTTTGAACCCTGTTGGTTCTAGTTCAGTGTGCTGTGTAACGTTCCTGGGGTGCCGTTACCCCTGTTTGTGTCCGTTGACACTTCAGTTCTTGTTGGGCTGTCTCTGATTTGATGGTTCGTATGTGTTCTGGTGACTTTGGGGGCCTTGCGCCTGGTCCTTGCCTTCTTCCCACCTCTGGGAAACTTAATGGTTGGACATCTCAGATACCAGTAACCTGTATTGGACGACAGAGAAAAGAGGATTTTAGTCTTACCTGTTAAATCCTTTTCTCTTAGTCCATACAGGTTACTGGTCTCCCACCCTGACCATGCTTGGCTGTCCTGTGGCAGATCGTGGGGGTCTTTCGGGGTCATGCTCACAGGAGTCCCTTCTACTATCTAATCATAGTTGGTGTCTCAAATCTTTCTGGAGCTGATCGGCTAGCTGCAGCCAAGGAGGGAAGGGAGGCTCCACCCCCTGCATACACTTTGAGAATTGTTCCTGCCTACTAAGGGGTGGATTGCCTCCCAGCCCAACAAGAACTGAAGTGTCAACGGACACAAACAGGGGTAATGGCACCCCAGGAACGTTACACAGCACACTGAACTAGAACCAACAGGGTTCAACAGAGAAGGAAGCACTAAGAGTTACCAGTAACCCTTATGGACTAAGAGAAAAAAGCAGAAAAGATTTTTGTTTGAAGTGAAATTTTTCACCCATCCCTAGATATGAGAGCTACTGGGTCTACATTGTAATCTCCCAATACAAAGTTTAGAGGATTTACAGGGGGCTGCAAACATTCTTTAAAAATATTCAGATTTATAGAAATGTCATAGTTTACACGGTTCAGAATTGTATTTCCTGTGTTATCTGCAACCACTTGAGTGTCTGTTGCAATGTGATTCTGACCATCTGTAAATTGTGGTGGTCATATTATCAATTCATTGCCTTGGATATGGCTCTAGCATACAAGAGGTTAAAATAAGAAGATTACAAACTTTGCTGCTGTTGCAGTGATTCACAACTGCTTTTCTGCAGTACGGTGTTCAAATCCCAGTCATCCTTATAGTGTTTTAAACACATCTAATTGCAAAGGTTGTGTGAATTCTGTCGTTCAAACAGCAAATCCTTCTACCACCACAGCTAAGTACCAATAGAGTGGCTCATTACAATTCAGTCTACATTTATTTTCTAGTCAAATTGTTCATTTGACAAGGAATCAAAGGCTGTAAAAATAATAAAAGATGTGTTTTTAAGTCCCCTTGTCACATCTGTTCACAGCAGGGCTGATAGGTCTGCAAAAAAACTGAAGACTCCATTCAAACAAGGCACTACCCACAGAGCCTTAATCTCCATGGAAGAGTATTGAAACAGACATATCTGGCATGTTGCATTGCCATGTAATTTACCTTATAAAACTATCAATTTTCACCTTTTTTTAAAAGGTTATTGTGATACACTAAAAATACTTGATTTTTGTGCACTGAAAGTTAAATGGATGTAAACAGATCTGGATTTTTACCTCCGGGACCCTTTGGCAAACACAGCCTATAGCACCCTTAGCTCCACCCATTGTTACACATCAACGCATCACATGACCTGCGCACCCAATGTTTCCTAGTACAGAAACCACCATAAGGCTGCAAACTTCAAACACAAAAAAGCTCCCCTGGTGCCAGAGATGTTTCAAGTACATTACTTTTTACTGTGTTGGAGACCTCTTGAGCATTCAAGTGGATATAACTGGATAATAGAGTGTTAAATTAACTGGTAACAAAAAAATTATATATAATAAGAGAAAGCATTATTATATAAGTTATCTCTCCTGAGGAGACGCACACACCCAGGGGTGGCAGCGAGGAGGAGATATTCATATCTCCTCCATACTGTCTGTCCTGGAGATAGGGAGTGATTTTTGGCAGCCCCTGGTCACTCCTGTCAAAAACTCTGCAATGAGTTAGCCTGTCCTCAACATCTGTGTTTAAAAAAAAAAAAAAAAAAAACATGGCCCACACGCACTCTCTCTCTCTCTCTCTCTCTCTCTCTCTCTTACTCACACTAACTCATAGTGCCCTTAGCTGGACCAGTTCTACAACCACTTAAGGGAACCTGCAGTACTGGTGGAAGTCTTAACTGTGCTACATATACTTATCTGTCTCTTTGCCTCTATTCTGTCCCACTTGCACCTTCCCCACTCATTTGACTGCATAACTGCTTACACACAGCTCCTCAAATGATGCCCTCCAACTTGCCCTTGACCCTACCCTCCCACAACACTATCCACCTACCTCCTTCCCCAACAAAGCAGCTCTCCAGTCAGTGCGTAGCCAGCACAACTCCAGCTGCTCCATGTACATGCCGAGCTGCACCCTCTATGCTACTCAAACCTCACACCCCATGCCCGGACACTTGAGCTGTAGGCTCGCCTCCTGGCCGGTCCTTTGCTTGTGTAACAACTACAGTACGTTCTCTTCATCTATTTCTACATACTATGGATAAGTGATCCTCATGCTCCATGCTCTTTTATCTTGAGTCCGGCCCTCCGCTCATGAAATAGGCAGTGTCCTGCGTCTCTTTTAATCACACCTGCGGCCACAGTAATATATCACTCTCCTTTTGTTGTTGACTCCCATCTACAACACCAAAGGATCCTTCAGTGAAAATATGAGGACTACTGTCTCTATGGATAGTCATTAATGGCAGGAAATTTTCAGCACACACTCTTTTTT
The DNA here is from genome assembly GCA_037306005.1 of Rhinophrynus dorsalis. Taxonomy (NCBI): domain Eukaryota; kingdom Metazoa; phylum Chordata; class Amphibia; order Anura; family Rhinophrynidae; genus Rhinophrynus; species Rhinophrynus dorsalis. The sequence goes on from CM074723.1 coordinate 81,930,392, forward strand.
TATTTTGTAGCCAATTAAATTTAGTGCACTACATTCCTTTGCCATCTCTGACTATCCATACAGACAACAGTCCTACATATCATCACCAGAAGGATCATTTGAGGTTACAGACGGGAGGCAACAACATAAGGCGACCTGTCTATTCCTCTGTCACAGGTGTCATTAACACAGACTTTTAATGCAGAAACCGCCGAGATATTACATCTGCACCTATATGATTGGCTAAGCCTTGCACATAAGCTAAACACAACAACCACTGGATGTAAATAACCGGGGCGGGGGTGGGGCAAACCGGCACCCTGCTGTACCATGGCATTAAACGAGGGACGGACATGTGGCCAAAAGCACATCACAAGCACAGCAGGAAAGAGACTGCAGGAGATCAAACACAACTGGACAGACACTGCAAGAGATCACAGAAGATAAGAGACTGCAAGAGATCACACATAGCGGGGCAGACACTGCAAGAGATCACTGAAGCAAAGAGACTGCAAGACATCTCACAAACACAAATCAGAAAACAGACTGCAAGAGAACACATAACACAAAGGGAAAGACTGCAAGACATCACACACAGCAAGGCAGAGACTGCAAGACATCACACAAACTGGGACAAACATCAAGAGATTGCAAAAGAACATAAACAGTGAGGCAGAAACTGCAGGAGATCACACACTGATGGACAGACTGCAGTGGAACAGATAGTGCAGGAGTTCACAAGCAGGAGGACATACATTGCAGGATATCACACACTTGCTGGAAGAGAGAGACTGCAGGAGATCACACACAGACACACAAACACAATCAGGAAGACAGAGACTACAGGAGATCACACACACAAAAAAACCTGCAGGAAGGTGGATACTGCAGAAGATCACACAAAGACTCACGCAGGAGGTCAGCAAATGCAGGAGATCAAACGCAGGAGGAAAGAGACTGCAGGAGATCACACACACAGGAGGACAGAAACTGCAGGATATCACATGCAGGAGGACAGACACTGCAGGAGATCACACACTTGCTGGAGTAGAGAGACTGCAGGAAATCACACACCGAGACATACACAGGAGGACCGAGAATACAGGAGATCACACACAAAAAAGTGCAGGAGGACAGATACTGCAGAAGATCACACAAAGACACATGAAGGACAGAGACTGCAGGAGATCAGGTACACATGCAGGAGGACAGAGACTGCAGGAGTACACAGACACACACGCAAGAGGATAGAAAATGCAGGAGATCCTATACACACACACACGCAGGAGGACAGACACTGCAGGAAATTACATACACAGACACGCAAGCAGGAGGACAAACCCTGCAGTAGATCACACACACAGGAGGACAAACACTGCAGGAGATCATGCACGCAGGAGGACAGAGACTGCAGGAGATCACAAACAACACCTAAAACATAGCAGGACAGAGACTGCACCTTTTCAGTGCTACAGGGGTTCACAATGCATTGCAAAGCGATGTGTGACCTATGCCTCTGGTGCTCAAAGGGTTAAGCATTGCTTTAAAAAAAAAAAAAGGGCAATGTCATCCCACACTGCTGGTTAGTTTATGAATTGGATATTACAGCAATAAATAGACTGGTAAGTAAGCGACCACAACCAACCAGGAGCAGGTGTTGGTGCAGGAGCACATATTGGCCAGCACACCTGAGGCTCTCCATGCAGTTAGGGTTACATAGGTGGCTGGGGATTTGAAATAAAACCGTGACTTAGATGCTAAAGTGCAGACTGTCGGCTTTAACTTGAGTGTATTTACTGTACCGCCATAAACTGTGAACTGTAGGAATTAAAGCACTTTTTATATGTAGTTCCTCTATATTTTAGGGGAATAAACATAACTGGACAAATAACATGATTTTAAACAAAGTTGTCTTTTTTAGTACTTTGTTGCAAATCCTTTACTTTCGATGACTGTTTGAAGTTGTTGACCCATAGATATCACCAGACAATGGGTAACTTCCCTGTTACTCTGCTGGGCCTGTACTAAAGCCATCTTTAATTACTAGAGCATATCATACTGGTCCTTCCAAAACAGCAGTCCAGCCACAAAATGCTTTAGGATATTTCTTCTCTGTGAAAGGCACTAGTGGGTTAAAAGAGACTGCAACCTGTATAGGACACCGTTCCTAGACAGCCTGCAAAATTTGTATTGCAGGCTCGTTCCTAGTTCAGTGTCTCTGACTCCTAATCTACATATGCAAATTACCCTTGGGTAATAGGTGAATCCAGCATTGGATCCCTTGCTCACAGAGCGATCAGCTACACCTCACTGACGAGGCCCAACAAGGCCAAAAAGTACGTTTGGGGTAGGCTGCTTCTCTTGTTCAGAGAGGAATTGCCTGGCATTTCGTGGTTGGACTGCTGTTATGGCAGGACCAGTATGATATGCTTTAAGATATTTCTTCTCTGTGAAAGGCACTAGCGGGTTAAAAGAGACTGCACCCTGGGTAGGATACCATTCCTAGAGTGCCTGCAGGCTTGTTCCTAGTTGAGCATCTCTGACTCCCAATATACATACTACATTTGCTGCATTCCAATCTTCTGGAACTACGCCTGTCAATAGTGACTGATTGAATAATTCTGTTAAAGTGGAAGTTTCACCTAAAATCAAATTTTGAGCATGTGTTTTAACACATAAACCTAGATTAGCGCTGTTTTTTTTTTTTATTCTCAATCATCTGCTAGTGGAGATATTTAGATTTTAAAATCGGGCACTTCCGCGTTCTGCGGGACCCTGTATGTCCCGCATGACACCACAGGACTTCCCAGCTGCCCTAGGGAGCGCGTTCCCGCTCTCCTTCGTAGCTGTATTTCTGTGGGCTAACGTTGAGGCCTCAGTAGCATTATAAACGGAGCCTGCTGTAATGTTAACCCACAGAAATACAGCTAGGAAGGGGAGCGGGAACGCACTCCCTGGGGCAACTGGGAAGTCCTGAGGCATCATGCAGGACATACAGAACACAGAAGTCCCCGATTTTTAAGTCTAAATATTTCCACTAGCAGACGATTGAGAATAAAAAAAAAAAAACAGTGCTAATCTAGGTTTGTGTGTTAAAACACATGCTCAAAATTTGATTTTAGGTGAAACTTCTGCTTTAAGGGTTTTGCCGAAACACACAGTTCTTTTAATAACTTGGGTGTGTCCCATCTAGTCCCATTGATTTAGTTGTTTTTACCTTAAAGAATTGAAGTAGACGTCTTCCTTTGTAAACATGCACGCTTCCCATGTCTCAATATTTCTTTTTTTCTAACAGAAGTCCAATCCCTTCACCTTCCGGTTTAAAACCTGAACAGAATATTAATTGAGGCAATCGGCTAGACTTGTATCCCCATTTACATAACTGCCATCTTTTGTCGTAAGTCTAAATATTTCTTGTTTCATTTTTCTCCTTTTACTCATATATCTAAAAAATGTTTTGTACCCCAATTTTATTCACTGGGCACTTTTCTCCTCTTTGTGTGCTTTGGCACATCTAATAATGTATTTAGCCTCCTGCAGCTTAGCCTTCAACAGATGCCTATCTTCCTTCCTCTGTGTCTGCTTATAGTTCCTACAGGCATTTTTTTTCATTACTATATTTGACACTTCTGTGCAGTATCACAGTGGTTTCCTTTTTAATTTACTCTTACTAACCTAATGCAATGCACTGTTGCCTTTAAGAAAGCACTTTACAGATAATTCCATTTGTTCTGGAGCCCATCTAAAGCTCACCATGTGGTCAAAAACTGTCCTAAATATGTTTCAGTTTTAGAAAAATCAGCCTTTCTAAAATCTAAAACCTTAATTTCACTGTCGTCCAATACAGGTCACTGGTACAGTGGGAGGCGTAAGTCCCCTTTAAGTAGGCAGGAACATTCTCTAAATGTATGCAGGCGGGTGGAGCCTCCCTACCCTCTTAAGGTGACTCATCCAGTCCCGCCCCCAGAATTGTTTGTTCCTGTGTAAGACACACAGGTGGAGAACATCTCTCAATCAAGTTTAGTTTCTTTTTTATTTTCTGTCAAATATGGAATACCACCATTAGGCGGGTTACCAGGACTGACAATGCCCTCTCCAAAGTGGCTAGTTTCAGTAGCCAGAGCATTTTGGTGGACGTTGAGCTCTGAAGAGGGAATAATCTTGGTTTCAAGTAACTTCCCTGGGGATTCCTCTCTGAGGTACTCCTCTTTCATTGGTGACCTGAAGACAGAAGATCTGCAGGAAAAGGTGAGCCACCCTTTGAGTGCTGAAGGTCCACTTGTCCCACAGTGTCCCTTAACTGGGCTTGTATTTGGGAGTTCTCATTGCGCACTCCAGCACTCATTGGGTGTTTATGTATGTATATATATATATATATATATATATATATATATATATATATATATATATATTGTATACATAAGTGTATGTCTGTGGTTTTGGAGCAGTTTATATGGCATATTAACCCTTTCTCTGCTGGTTTTACTAGTTTTATAAGGGGTTTTGGGACACTTCCTTTACAGGGTAGTGTTCTATTCTGATGTACATGTGTTTACTATGTATTTTAACCTTTTTCCCTTTGGGGGTTACTTTTATTAAAAATTATGTACTGCGCCTTTATGGCGCGCTTTACCGCACAGACGCCATTGCTCCTCTACTTTCAATGGACTTACACTGTTTGGGACGTATCTCTGGAACCGCTTCACACAGCAACTTCAGAGAGGGCTCATGTTTCTTGTCTACCCTTGCTCTATCATCCGGTTTATAGTTCAAGTGTGTTGGGGGGCTTCGGGCACTGTTTTGGGGTACTTTTTGGGAAAAACTACATTTCCCATGAACGCTCGCTTCGCGCCTAATTTCTGATTGGCTCCCGTCGCAGCAGCTATCTTGGGCACTTTTCTCAATCAGTATCCTATACAGCGCTTGGACAATCCTTTGCTCCTCTGCAGATTGACCCTTCGCCTGCCAGAACAGTCTATATTTAGCGTTTCTGGGGTGAAATATCAATCTTACACACTACAATTGGGTGATTCATTGTACAGTTGGTTATTTTGACAATGTATGAATGTCTATACCGCTGGAGCTAGGGACTAGACCTATGACTAAGGAAGCTGGGGTTCAGTATCCCTCATTGCATACTGCTCTTCCTGTCACACAGGGCTACTTAGAGTGTTCTCTGGTCATTTCTGCCTAGCAGGCTGGAGATCCTGGCAGCAACCCAGGGCCTTCCAGCCATGCTATTGAGCCAGCTTGGGTGCAAGAGTTTAAGGCTGCAACTGAGTCCTCTTTACAGCTCTTTGCATCCCAGATTCAGGGGGCATTTCAGTTGAGACAGACCCCCTCCATTATCAGATCCTCCCTGTCTCAACCTCAGGGAGCACCTGATTAGATTCTTCTGAGGAGAATTGTTGCTAGTTTGGAATGTTGAGGATTGGTTCTCCTTTGGAATCTTTCAGGTCTCTTAAGGGACCCATTTGTAGCTGATCCTGAACCCTCTACTGAGGGCCTGATCAGGGCTGTATTACCCACTCTCAACATTCCATCGGTTCAGGAGGTTCACTCTGTTCCCTTTGATGTTTTTCAGGTGCCTGTGAAGCCCCTTGAACATGGACCAGACAAGTCCTCTTCAGTGTCTAGAATATTTGCTAAACCTTTTCCCTTTTCTCAAACAGAAATGGCTACATGGGTTCATTCCCTTAACGTGGACGCACCCATATCTAGACTGTCTCAACTTACTGTCTACATGTTTCTGACGCTGCAAGATTGGACTGACAGGTAACTGAGGTTCCCCTCAGGCTCGTTTTCGCTTCTTTTGGTCCGCTATGATTCCAGCCTTTGCTGTAGCATGGGTTGACCGGGCTGTTGCAGTCTGGACTGTGCAACCCACTGGAGGTCTGTCAGAATGCGCTTTCTTCGGAGTCATTGTGTCTCCTTGCTATTGTCTCTTTAGATCAACGCTATTTTTCTGCTCCTGCCCTTGATGCCGGGCAAGGGCCCTCACTACTTCTGTGGTGGTTTGGCGTGCGCTTTGACTTGAAATTGATCTGCTCTCATTGCCTCCAGGAAAGTTTTCCTTTCTTTGCCTTTTGAGGGTACTTCCTTGTTTGGTTCCGAACTAAGGAACTGATTAGAGGGCTTTAGGGGTTAGTGCCTCTCTACCCTTGGTTTCTAACCAAATAAATAAATATAAGGGTTGCCGTTTACGCGTAACCGGTCTTTTCGTTCCTTTTCTCTCAGTCACGTTCAACGAACCAGGTGGTTCTATCTGTTCCGCGTTCCTCCCAGAACATGAGGCAATTGCAGCCCTAGGCTGTTTACAAGCCAAGGATTTCATGACTGCTTCGGAATGTCCTTCGACACCGTGGGATCATTCAGTGTCGGACTTGTGAGCTTTTCTGGTGGTGTCTGAGGGATACTAGATCCCTTTTCCTTCCCACCTTTTCGCCTTTAACTTCTCGTTCTCCTCAGGTAAACAAGAGTAGCCGTCTATTTGAAGACGCTTTTCCGGTTCTCTGGACAAGGATGTCCTGGAATAGGTCCCCCCTGCGGTCAGGGGTTCAGGATTCCATTCTAGCCTCTTTGTGGTGACCAACAACAATTAATAAATAAACAGAAGGGTTGTCAGATGTCACCTCATTTTGGATCTGAAAGATCTTAATTCATTTGTAGTGCAGTCTCCTTATTGTCAGGAGTACCTGCTCTCAGTATTCGCTGCGGGGGAGTTTCTAGCTCCTCTGGACATTAGGATGCGTTTTGCACTTCCCAGTCCTTCTAGAGAGCAGGCAGTATTTGGGTTTGCCTGCGCCTGAGGTCATTTTCAGTTTGGCCTTCCATTGGTCTGTCATCAGCCCCAGGTTTCCAATGGGGCTGGGGGTCTTGATATCCGTCCTCTGTCAGGACGGCATCACACTTCTTCTTCACGGACCACTTGCCTTACGCAAGCATCAGCTGTGGGCCTTCTTCTTCTATCAGCAGGTCCAGGCCTGTATTCTGTTCCTTCTTTTCATGGTTGGATTGTGAAATAGGGTTAGTCGGACCCTGTTCTGTTTCACCTCCTGGGTCTTCTGTTCGATCTTGGAGGTCTATGGGTTTTTCTACCGGACTAGGTAACCATCAACTTACTCGAAGGATCCCTATGATTCCTATCCCGTGATCGGATACTGGCCTTGAGGTTATTTATCTGGTGGGGTGGTTCATCTCCACGATTGCGGCGGTTCCATTTGCCATGGTACACGCCAGGGAACCTCGAGGTTTGTGACATGGAGGTTCGACCAGATCTTCTGAAGCTAACGCTCTCTCTCCCTTCTCAGGTCGAGTTGAGCTTGGAGTAGGTGGTTGAGCCTTTTCCATTTCCTACTGGGTAGATCTTTCTACTTCCCTCTGGACCGAGGTCTTATTGGATGCCAGTCTCCTGGACTGGGGAACTGTTCTGGGTCGTTTTAGCGCCCAGGGAAAGTGGTTCATGAAGGAGTTCCTTCTTCGTGTGCTTCACCTGGTGGACGAGTACAACAATGCCACGGCTGTGGCTTATTTCATCAGTCAGGGAGGGACACGAAGTCTCGCCACTTGGTTGAAGGTCTAGGCCATTCTGTCCTAGGCAGAGGTTCTTGTTCCTGTCATTCTGCAGTGCTCATTCCAGGAGTGGACACCGCCTTGACAGACTTCCTCAGTCGTCATGCAGTCGACATTGGAACCTGCATTAGGATGTGTTTCGTCTCCTAATTTGAGATGGGGAATTCCCCAGTGGATCTGCTGGCTATGGGACGCAACAGGAAGGTTACGCCGTTTTGCTCTCTGTTGAGAGACTCCTTAATTCTGTTTCTGATGCAATGTCCTTTCTGGCCATCTTTCTTCTCTCCCCATGTTAATATGGGTGTTACGGACATTGTAATTGTATGTTGTCTGATGTTTTCGATTGTTCTGGATTGACATTGTCAACCATGGTATCTGGGGGGTTTGACCCTATCCGTGGTGGAGTCATTTTGGCTCTCCTCTCGTCCAGCTCTTCTGCTTCTACAGGGTTCTCTGTGGATGACTCTGTTCTTCGGCTCACATTGTTGGCCTATATGTTGAATCCTCGATTTTGGGATGACAGGGGTTTTCTCGTGCTGTGGCGGCTACTATGCTGCGCGCTTCTTAGCCCGTTTCTTCCAAGATCTATCACTGAGTCTGGTCAACCTTGTGTCCTGGTGTGCTGACAGGGATCTGTCTCATGCTTTTCCTCTTCCTACTGTCCTGGCCTTTTTGCAGGATGGTCTCGATACGGAGCTCAGTCTAAGTTCTCTGTAAGTCCATACTTCGGTGCTCTCTGTCTTTTTCCAGGAGCGTTTGCTGTTTTTCCTGATGTCAGGATTCTTTTCCACGGTGTGGCTTATGGTCGTCCTGTCTTTAGGAGTCCAGCTCCTCCGTAGGACCTTATTTGGTTTTGAGTCCTTGGCTACTATTCCTTTACACTTTTGTCTTGGAAGATGGTCTTCCTTCTGGCTATTGTTTCAGTTCGCCGGGTGGCGGAATTCCAAGCTCTGTCTTGTGAACCACCTTATCTAGTGTTCCACAAGGATTAAGCCATGCTTCGTATTTATACGGAGTTCTTGCCTAAGGTGGTCTCGAGTTTCACATCACTCAGGATTTGTGGTGCCCTCTTTCTGCCCTAATCCTTCCTTTGACACGGAGTGGAATCTCCGCTTGTTGAATGTTGTGCGTTGTCTTAAGTTTTATGTTCATCGCTCAGAGTCCATTAGGAAGCCTGACTCTCTGTTCGTCATTCCTGAGGGTCCTAGGGCAGGGGGACGGGCATCCAGGGTAATCTTTGCATCCTGGATAGGTCTACTATACGTAAGGTTACGAATTGAGGAATAAGCGTGTTCCTTTTCGGGTTACTGCTCTTTCTACTAGGTCACTTGGGGCCTCTTGGGCCTACAAGAATCCAGCGCGTGCTGGGCGGCCACTTGGGTTTCTGTACACACCTTTTCGGAGCACTACCGTGCGGATGTGCTGGCCTCTGCTGTTGCCAGCTTTGGGGGGAAGGTCCTGTAGGCAGTTTCGCCTGTCTAGGGTCTTCTTCTTCTGTAGTTCTCAGTGCTTCCTTACTGTTGAGCTCTGGGGGCTCTAGTTCAGTATGCTGTGTACCAGTTTCTGGGGTCTGTTTTACCCCTAGTTGGTGTCCGTTGACACTCCCGTGTTGTTGGGACCTCTGACCGTTAGGTTCTTGGTGGTCCTGGTGTCTCTGGGGGCCTTGCGCCTGGTCCATGCCTTCTTCCCGCCTCTGGGAAAGCTCAATGTTTGTACATCCCATTGTACCAGTGACCTGTATTGGACGACAGTGAAAATAGGATTTTAGTCTTACCTGTTAAATCCTTTTCACTTAGTCCATACAGGTCACTGGTCTCCCACCCTGTCAAGGCACCATGCTTGGCTCTCCTGTGGCATTCGGTGGGAGACCTTTGGGGCATGCTTACAGGAGTCTTTTTTCCTTCTTCTATCTAGTCTACTTCGTTCTCAAACAATTCTGGGGGCGGGACTGGATGAGTCACCTTAAGAGGGAAGGGAGGCTCCACCCCCCTGCATACATTTAGAGAATGTTCCTGCCTACTTAAAGGGGACTTACGCCTCCCATTGTACCAGTGACCTGTATGGACTAAGTGAAAAGGATTTAACAGGTAAGACTAAAATCCTATTTTTTGTTTGGTGCAAGTCAGCCTCTATCCTTATATTAAACTACACTGGATCCCAAACATTCTCCTACAGCTACATCTGATACCAGGTCTCCATTTGTAAATAATAAATCTAGTATGACTTCCTTCCTAGTAGGCTATTTTACTGAATGACTAATAATTCCTGTAAAGAATTTAGGATAGCTCTATTCCTGTCTGAACCCGCTGTGTGGTTTTTCCAGGCAGACTCATGTCCCCCAAAATAACCTCACCTTTCACTCTCATCTTAGTTATTTCCTCAACCAGCAGTTTAACACCTGTGCTTGTCCAGGGGGTCTATAGAATACACCTGTACTAATGACCATCTTATTTCCATATTCTAAAGTTGTCTCTGTGTTCTTCTCCATGCCCATATAAGAACCTTTAAGCTATTTTGACATAAATGACAACCGTCCTCCCTTTCTACCTTTTCTATATTTTCTAAATAGAGAGTAGCCTGGTATTACTACATCCCAGTCATTTTTTTCATTTTAACCGGGTCTTGGTAGTACACACTAAGTTCTGATCTTCACTAGTTATTACTGCTATAAGTTCAGGGATCTTATTCCCTTAACTGGGGGGCATTTGTAAATATGGTTCGAAGTCTACTGGTTTTCCCCTATGCATCACAGACATATCTTGTCTGAATTCATCTGTGCAATGCTGTGGGGGCAAGTGGATTTAACCTGTACTATTCCATAATTTACTTTAGCATGCAGCCCTGAATAATGAGCATACATTCTTTGGAAGTATATGGGACCCAAACACAGTTTCTTCAAAATGCCAAACAAAATTTCCCATTTGACTCTGTCAAATGCTTTTTCTGAGTCTATAGAAAGTAGAGTCATGGGCTTTTAAACATGGAGATCCTGTGAATCAAGGAGATCACTTTAGCTTTTTGTCAGAATGTACCAAACTAGGATGCAAGGGTTAGTCTGATTGCAAGGATTTCTTAACAAAGATTTTTAAGTTACATCATGATACATAGAAACATAGAGACATAGAATTTGACGGCAGATAAGAACCATTCGGCCCATCTAGTCTGCCCAATTTCCTACTGTGTAAAAAAAAAACCACAACCTCAAACCTTTTTTCGTCCTTGGTCTTTTCTTATGTTAAGGACCACCTTATGCCTATCCCATGCATGCTTAAATTTTGTCACTGTATTGACATCTACCAATTCTGCTGGTAGGCTATTCCACTTGTCTACTACCTTCTCAGTGAAGTAAAACTTTCTTACATTACATCTAAACCTGTGTCCCTCTAGTTTTAGACTATGGCCTCTTGTCCTAACGTTTTTACTCTTTTGAAATCTACTTCCATCCTGTACTTTGTTGAATCCCTTCATGTATTTGAATGTTTCTATCATATCCCCTCTCTCTCTTCTCTCCTCCAAGCTATACATATTCAGATCCTTTAGTCTATCCCAATATTTCTTTTCCTGTAGACCAGTCACCATTTTAGTAGCCCTTCTTTGAATTTTCTCTAGAGTATCAATATCCTTCTGGAGATGGGGTCTCCAGTACTGTGGTGATCTGTGGTGTCCCTTTATTCCTTAGGAGTAATATATGTACAGTAATATTCTCCTCCAGCATCTATGTAGGAAATCAAATGGGCAATAACTAGGCAGAATCTGGTGGCAGAAGAGTGGTCAAGACAATCTGGATATAGCAACAAGGAACACAGATTGCACAGAGATGTGACGCGATTTTCTTCTGGACCCGGAAAAAAGAGGCAAGCTCTCTGATCACAGAGCGATGGTTGACTCCTGTTCTCAATAAATAATGAGTTTACGTTACAGAAATCCGAGAACTTTTCCCCTGCTTCAGTTTGAGTGAGAAGTGCATCTTGTCTGGATGTAGCATCAACTGATTCTTTCAGTTTGCCATAGTAATTTAGTTGATGAGACAAAACGCGACAATCAAGTCCAGCCCGTGCCAAACCACCCCTGTTGATCCAGAGGAGGGCAAAAAAAAAAAAAAACCCTATTGAAGCAATTTCCAATGAAGTCCCAAGTGGGAAAAAAAATCCTTCCTGACTCCAAATGGCAGTCAGTCCCCTGGATCAACATCCTATGTGCTTTGAACCTGTCATAGTTTTCCATTACTTTTTTTAAGCAGTTACAGTATCTGCACAGCATCCAGAGGCAAAGAATTCCATAACTTTACAGCCCTTACTGTATAAAATCCCTGGCTTTGTTTTAGTCGAAAGCACCTTTCCTCTCTGTTTTAGCTCAGCTCTTTGAGTAAATAATTAATTGGATAGTTCTTTGTATTGACCTCAAATATATTTGTAAATGGAAATCATATCACCACTTAGATGTCTCTTCTCTAATGTAAACAAACCCAGATTGACTAGTTTTTCTTCATAACTCAGATCCTCCAATCACTTTATCTGTTTTGTTGCATGTCTCTGTACTTTTTACATTTCAATAATGTGTACTCCAAATTCTAGATGAGGTCTTACTAAGGATATATAGAGGTAGAATTATATTTGCATCCAGTGCATCAATACCCCTTTTTGTGCAGGCTAGTAACCTATTTACTCTTGCACTAGCTAAGTAACTCTGCACACAGCTGTGAAGTCTATCACATAAAGTCCATCAATGTCCTTTTCCTTGGTAGATGCGGTGAGTGCATACATTTGTATTTCTATAAAGTTTACAGGGCTGGCTTGTATCCTTAGTGATATAATTCAGACACCTCATTATACTTCAATATAGACTTTGCAGATTCTCTCTGCAGGATCAGGACCACACCATTTTTTGTTTCTTTATAATCTTCTGTGTGGAAATGTCCCCTTCCCATCTTTATGAATTCTGCAATGCATTTCATTTCTCTCTGTATAGTATTTTTCCTGTGTTCATACATGTCTTAAACCCCTTCAGTAATGCATTGTTTCCCTCTGGAACTCAAAGGGTTAAAACGGAAGATATTTAGTGCCATTTTACTTAGAAGAAGATGCATGATGGTATACTGCAATAACAGTTTTAATAAAAGTGCTTTTTCTGTCGTCCAATACAGGTTACTGGTAACTTTGGGTAGGAGACCAGCCCCTTTAAGTAGGCAGGAACAAGTCTGAGAAGTGACTGCTGGGTGGAGCCTGCCTCCTCTCCTTAGCTTGCAGCTAGCCAATCCCCATCCAGTAAGATTTGTTCCTTGGTCAAGACACAAGGCAAGAGAAGAGTTCTGCTATAGTTTTAGCTTGTTTATTATTTTTCTGTTACATATGGGATACCACCATTAGGTGGGTTACCATCACTGACAATTCCCATCACCCAAATGTGGATAGCTCAGTTTACCAGGTGCTTTTGTGGACATAAGCCCTGGGGAGGAAACCTTGGCTGCAAGTTCTTTCCCCAGGAGTTGCCCACTGAGGCTTCTTCTTGATGTATGGTAATCTGAAGACAGAAGATCTGCTGAAAAAGGGTCAGCACCCTTTGAGTGCTGAGGTCCACATGTCCCGTGCTTCCCCTCCGCACAAGGGTCTCATTTTGAGTTCCTATTACATATTCATGGGTTTATCTGTATGTCTGTGAGGTGTTCGGAGCAAGTTTCTGTGGTAACTTAACCCTTTTGCTTCTGGTTAGCATCTTTTGGGGGTGTTGTGGGCACTTTCTCTACTGCGACTAGTGTTTATTGGGTCTGCTGACTTGTTCGTGTGCTTTTGAGTGGTTTTACAGTTTGGTATTCACCTCGTTAAGTTTGTGTTAAAAGCCCTCGTTTACTGCCTAGACGCTATTGCTCCATTCACTTCTATGGGACTTTACAGTTTGGGAAATATCTCTGCAACTGCTCCACGTAGTGAGGTCAGAGATGGCTCATTTGGTTGGTCTGCCCTTACACTGTTATCCTGTCAATGTTCTGGGCTTGTTGTGGGGCTCGGGGGCTTTGGGCACTGTTGGGGTACTTTTATCAGTGAAACTACAATTCCCATGAGCGCTCGCTTCCCTCGCTCGTTTCTGATTGGCTCTCGCCGCGGCAACCAATTTGTGCCTTGGTTGATCGAGTACCCTATGCAGGGCTTGGACTCTCCTTCTCTCCTCAGCAGTTTAACCCTTCACCTACCAGATAAGTCTATTTTCTCTGTCTCCAATAAAAGTTACTGGTAACTCTGGGTAGGAGATCCGCTCCTTTAAGTAGGAAGGAACAATTCTAGAATTGTGTGCAGGGGGTGGAGCCTACCTTCCTTCCTTGGCTGCAGCTAGCCAACCAGCTCCAGAAAGATTTGTTCCTTGGTTAAGATAACACAGACAAGAGAACAGTTCTGCTATAGCTTTTGAAGTTTTTTATTTTTCTGTTAGAAATGGAAGACCACCATTAGGCCAATTACCATAACTGACAATGCCCTTAGATGTGGCTAGCTCAGTGACCAGTTGCTTTTTGTGGACCTTAAGCCCTGGGGGAAAATCTTGGATACAAGTTATTTCCCCAGGAGTTACCCACCGAGGCTTCTTCTTTAAACATGGTAATCTGAAGACAGAACATCTGCAGGAAAGGTGAGCAACCATTTCCATTTGGAGTTCCTATTGCACACTCCTGCACTCATTGGGTCTATCTGTATGTATGTTGGGTGTTTGGAGCAGGTTTATGTGGTATTTAACCCTTTAGCTGCTGGTTTGGCATTCTTTTGTGGGGGGGGGGGGGTTCTGACACTTTTCCTACTCGTTCAGTGTTTTTTGGGTATCCTAACATGTTTTAGTGATGTTTCATGTCTTTTAATATCACACCTTCAATTTTGTCAAATTTGAGTTCACTTTACCGCATAGGCGCCATTGCTCCATTCACTGCTATGGGACTGTATAGTTTGGGACATATCTCTGCAACCGTTTAACCTAGCGATTTCAGAGATGGCTCATTTTACTTGTCAGCTCTATCATCCGGTTCATGTTTCTAGTGTGTTGGGGGGCTCAGGGGGCTTCAGGCACTGTTTGGGGTACATTTCTGGGAAAACTACATTTCCCATGAATGCTTGCTTCGCGCACTTGTTTCAGTTTGGCTCCAGCTGCGGCAGCCATTTTGTGCTATTTCCAGAACAATTATCTTGCGCAGGGCTTGGACTTCCTTCTCTCCTCTGCTGATTAACCCTTCATCTGCCAGATAAGTCTATTTTAGCGATTTCTGGGGTGAAGCTTTAATCACACACTGTATTTGGGTGATTTCTTATACGGTAACGTTACTGACACTGTGATAATGTCTTTACCGTTGGAGCTTGGGGCCAGACCTAAGACTAAGGATGCTGGGGTCTCTGTATCCCCTATTGAGCATTGCTCTTCATGTCATTCAGGGTTACCTAGAGAATTCTCAGGTCCTTTATGCCCAGCATGTTTTGATGTCCCTGAGAGTCTCTCAGGGACCTCCAGCCATGCATTAGAGCCAGTTTGGGTGCAAGAGTTCAAGGCTGCTACTAGGGACCTTAGGTCCACTTTGGAACTCTTTCCATACCAGTTACAGGGGATCTTTTATTCTTGGCAGACCCCCTCCTTCCTCAAGTCTTCCCTTCCAAAGCCTCAGGGTGTACCTGACATGTCAGATTCCTCTGAGGAGGAACTGTTGGTGGATTCAGATATTGAGGAATGTTCTGCGGTGGGCTCCTCTCAGTTTTTTGGGACCCTTTTGAGGCTGAACCTGAGCCCTCAGCTGAGGGCCTGATCAGGGCTGTTTTAAATACTGTAAACATTCCCTTAGTGCAGGAGGTTCCTTCTGACCCTTCTGATGATTTTCAGGAGCCTAAAAAGCCCCTTACTTGCTTTCCACCTAACCCCACTCTTGACCGCCTTGTGTCTGAAGAGTGGAAGTTTCAGGACAGGAATCTTTCTGTCTGCAAGAAATTTGCTAAGCTTTATCCCTTTTTTGAGGCTGCACTTGCTCAGTGGGTTCATCCTACTAAAGTGGATGCTATCCAAGTCTACTGCTTTGCCAGAGTCTGATGTGTCTGCTCTAAAGGACTGGGCTAACAAGAAACTTGAGGTCTCCCTCAAGTCCATCTTTGCCACTGCTGGTTCTGCCTTGCGTCCAGCATTCGCAGCAGCATAGGTGAACTGGGCCATTGCGGTCTGGACTGAACAGCTCACACTTGTTGTCCGTCAGGATGCTCCTACTTCGGATAAGTTGCACCTCCTTGCTAACATTTCTGACACACAGCACTATGTTTCTGCTGCCCTATTTGATGCCATCAGATTGGTGGCTAGGGTTTCCACCATGTCTGTGGTTGTCAGACAGGCTCTTTGGCTCAAGATCTGGTCTGTTGATACTGCTTCTAAGAAAGCATTGCTCTCCTCACCGTTTCAAGGCACCTCTTTGTTTGGGCCAGATCTCAAGGATTTGATCACTGAGGCTACAGGGGGTAAGAGTACACTTCTACTCTTAGTTACTAGGAAGAAAACACCGCTTAAGCGTAACCGTTTTTTTCGTTCCTTTCAGAATGAGACACGCCCAGCGAACCAGACAGTTCCCTCGGCTCTGTGTACCTCCTCCAAGCCCAAGGCTTCCAAGCCTCCTTCGGCATGACTCACCGACCCCGCGTCCACACTCTGCTGTGGGTGGTCCTCTACGTCACTATCACAGCATTTGGGAGAATTCAGTGACGGACCCATGGGTTTTGCAGGTGTGACGGAAGGGTACAGGATCCCTTTCGTCTCTTTCGCTTTCTTCCTTCTCATACGCCTCAGGGCGCAGAGAAACGCCGTCTGTTTGACGGCTCTCTTCAGGCTCTTCTGGACAAGGACGTTCTGGAGCTGGTTCCGGTTCAGGACAGGACTCATTATCACCAGGAGTCTCTACGGATGGTGATTGCTGCCATGTCCCTGGGAGAATTCCTTGCATCTCTGGATCTTCAGGACATGTACTTACACATTGCCATTCATCCAGAGAGCTGGCAGTACCTCCGGTTTGCCTGTGACCGGAAACATTTTCAGTTCTCAGCTCTTCCATTTGGTCTGACGACAGCTCCTCAGGTCTTCAACCGTGTCCTGGGACCTTAGTGTCAGTCCTCCACTGAGACAGCATCAGAGTTACTCCATACATGGACGACCTGCTTCTGAAAGCCTCTTCTGTGGAACTTCTTCATCAGCAGGTTCAGCAATGCTTTCATGCTCTCACCCATCACAGGTGGATCATCAACTTGGACGAATCAGATCTTGTCCCATCCCAGCGTCTGGTCTTCCTGGGCCTCCTCTTCGACACCCAGAAGAACATGGTGTTTCTAACGGACAAGGTGGCTCACCAGATCTCCCACAGGGTTACTGCGATACTGGCTCAAGATCCATTTCCAGCCAAGAAGCTGTCATCTCTCGTAGGGAAATTCATTTCCACCATAGAAGCAGTATTGTTTCCCATGGCACACACCAGGGAACTCCAGCGGTTTGTGATCCATGTGTGCAGGGGTCAGCCGGACCTTCTGAAGACGTTGGTGTCACTTCCTCTTCATGTGGAATTGAGTTTTCCCTGGTGGCTCGACCTCTCCAATCTGCTGAAGGGCAAGTCCTTCCTAGTTTCCTTCTGTACCACGGTGACGATGGATGCCAGCCTCTCTGGATGGGGAGCGGTCCTGGCTTGCCTGAGTGCACAGGTTTGGTGGTCTCCGGGAAGAATCATTCCTTCCTATCAACGTGTTGGAGCTTCGGGTGATATTTCATGCCCTTCATCATTGGACATCTCAGCTGGAAGACTGTCCAGTCCGGGTAGAGTCCGCTTGGTTAGAGATCAAGGCTATTTTGTCTTGGGCAGAAGAACACGTTCCTGTCATATCCGCAGTGCACATTCCTGGTGTAGGCAATGTCATTGCGGACTTCCTCAGTCGACACACAGTGGACAGCGGAGATACACCCAGAGGTGTTCACCCTCATTGTTCAGAAATGGGGTCTTCCTTACATCGACCTGATGGCGACAAGACACAACAGGAAGGTTCCGAGGTTCTGCTCTCGATGGTGGGACCCTCTAGCTCTGGCGGTGGATGCCATGTCCATTCCTTGGTTACTCCCTCTGGCCTACATCTTTCCGCCCCTACCCATCTTGCACATGGTGTTACGGAAATTACGACTGGATCGTTGTCCAGTCATTCTGATTGCTCCGTACTGGCCTTGCCATACTTGGTTTCCGGAGCTTCTGGATCTGTCAGTGGTTGAGCCATTCCGGCTCCCTTGCCGTCCAGATCTTCTTCTACAAGGCTACTTGTGGAAGGAGGATGTCCATCATCTAGCCTTGACGGCGTGGAAATTGAATCCTCAATATTGAGGAAGAAAGGGTTTTCTTCTGGTGTGGTGGCTACTATGCTCAGTGACCGCAAACCTGTTTCTTCCAAGATCTATCATCGTGTCTGGTCGACCTTTCTATCTTGGTGTGCTGACAGGGACCTGTCTCCCGAATTTGATCTGCCTGCGGTCCTGGCTTTTTTGCAGGATGGTGTGGATAAGGGCCTCAGTTTGAGTTCCATTAAAGTTCAGACGTCTACTCTCTCTGTTTTCTTTCAGAGTTGTATTGCCATCCATCCTGATGTCAAGGTTTTCTTCCAGGGTGTTGCTCATACTTGTTCTGCTTCTCCTTGGGATTTTAACTTGTTTTGGGCATTCTTCAGCGCCCTCCATTTGAATCTTTGGCTACTCTTCCTCTACGCCTATTGACTTGGAAAATGGCTTTTCTTCTTGTGATTTTGTCTTTCGTCGTGTTGCGGATTAGCCTGCTTTGTCCTGTAAACCACCCTATTTGGTTTTTCACAAGGACAAGGTGCTTCACACCTCTCAGAAGTTTCTTCCGAAGGTGGTTTCGGAGTTCCACATCAATCAGGAGATTGTGGTGCCTTCTTTCTGCCCTGACCCCACCTCTGACGAGGAAAGAGATCTCCACTTGTTAGATGTGGTGCGTTGTCTCAAGTTTTATGTAAATCACACTGAGTCTTTCAGACAATAAGATGCAATGTTCGTCATTCCTGATGGTCCTAGGGCAGGAAGATCTGCATCCAAAGTGACTACTGCTTCTTGGATCAAGTTCACTATTCGTAAGGCTTATGAGCTGAGGAAGAAGCCTGTCCCCTTCAGGGTCACGGCTCATTCTACACAATCTATTGGGGCCTCTTGGGCTTACAAGAATCAAGCCTGCGTTAATCTGTTGTGCAAGGCTGCCACTTGGTCATCTGTGCACACCTTTTCAAAGCACTACAGTGTTGATGTGCTGGCATCGGCTGATGCCAGTTTCGAGAGGAAGATCCTGGAGGCAGCTTTGCCTGTCTAGGATCTCATTAGTCTCTCTGTACTCTTTCACTTTTGAGCCCTGTTGGCTCTAGTTCAGTGTGCTGTGTAACGTTCCTGGGGTCTGTTTTTACCCTCTGTGTCCTTTGACACTTTGTGGTTATTGTAGAGCTATTCATGATCTGTTGGTTCATTGGTGCTCTGGTGACTTTGGGGGCCTGCGCCTGGTCCTTGCCTTTCTTCCCGCCCTTAGGAACAATGGTTGGACATCCCAGAGTTACCAGTAACCTGTATTGGACGACAGAGAAAAGAGGATTTTAGTCTTACCTGTTAAATCCTTTTCTCTTAGTCCATGCAGGTTACTGGTCTCCCACCCTGTCAAGGGACCATGCTTGGCTCTCCTGTGGCAGAACATGGGGGTCCTTTCAGATTCATGCTCACAGGAGTCTTCTTTTACCTTCTTACTACCTAGTCAGTAATTAGTTTTCAAATCTTACTGGATGGGAATTTGCTAGCTTCAAGCTAAAGAGAGGAGGTAGGCTCCACCCAGCAGTCACTTCTTAGAATTGTTCCTGCTTACTTAAAGGGACGGATCATCTACCCAAAGTTACCAGTAACCTGTATGGACTAAGAGAAAAGGATTTAACAGGTAAGACTAAAATCCTCTTTTATTAGAGATAATAGGGACATTATACAGAAATGTTATATTTTTATGTTCTCAACGTCATATCTTGGTTACATCATATCCACTCAAGAAATGTACCAATGAAAAGGCCTTTACTTGCCAAGTAAAAAAAATGTGTGTGTGTATTAAATATTATTTATAATATATTTATAAAATATCATCATCTTCAGCTGTTGTCGACAGTTTTCTGTTGCATTGATGCACGCAAACGCACAAACACTTCCGCCATGATAAGGCATTGACCCACGGGAGTGATATATAATAAATTTGAAAATAGAGAACAAAATTTAGAAAATTTACTTGGTGACACAGCAGCAAATTATTCATAGACCTGAAAAGTTAACCTTTATTTGGTGACACAGTATGATACTTTGTTAATCAGTGTGATAATTTTGGCCTCAAAATAACTAATTACCATAATGTGCAACCAGAATATAAACAATACATTTTCAAAATCGATTTTACAGAAGAATGTCTAATGCAACACATAAGCATGCTTTAATTATCTGTAAAACAAACTAAACTTATGACAGGTGAATTTTAAATATTATAGGATGGCTACCAAGTAATCGGGGGGGGGGGATTAGTCCCATCTGAACCAGGTATCAATTCGTTTTTTTTTATATAGCCACTGTTTAACTTCTAAAAATATTGAATACCCGATCACAGAGCTCAGTAAAAATTCAAATGAATAAAATTAGCAAAATATGGGTTAAAGTTTGAGAGTAAAAGATCACATATTTCAGTTTGGTCTGCTGTGATATTGAACATTGAAAAACCATACATGCCCTTCAAAGCAGATTAGAACAGAGGTTTAGTTTTTCCCCCTTTTCATGTATAAATACAATATTGTAATTCACATCCACTCTGACATGAAGATTAATAAGTAATAAACAGCATCTCTTCCTAATCCATATTCTAGTTTAACTTTAAGTGACAGGCTCCTTCCTATGGGAACTACAAATTCTTTCTGAGGTTAGGTGATGAGCAACATTCCCTTAGGAGTGGAACTGTGAAAACAATCTTGATATTGTACATGCTAATTGAGTCTCCCTTCCTCCATCTATCATGGCACACTGGAAATTGTGGCTGATCTTTTATGCAAATAGCTGACTTATTAGGCATTGTGGCTGTGTGCGCTAATGTCTCCATGGGATTCTTGGGAGATTTTTTTTATCCAACCGTCAAAGCTGTAGAAATGAATGATGATTACCACATAGCTTTGAAGAACAAAGAAAAGTCACAGCATTTTATTCGAGCTAGATGTCTTAGATCCTGACAGCATGATCCCTACAGATGAACAAGGCTGTTACTTTTGGGTTAAGTACTTAGTGTAAAAGATATGTTTTTTTTTAACTAATACAAGAATTCCTGTCATCACCCACTTGGAAGTGTTTTATTGGCAGGGCTAAAATTATAGTCTGGGAATCTTTCACCAGTGACATTTTGTAATAAATGGTTATAAGGCTATGCCAGTGGCAGTTAATGGGATTATTCAGCAGGCAATGTGCGCAATGATCTGAATCTCTGAAGAGTCATTCAAATCCTCCTTATTTAACCTCATGCTATACTATTATAATTATATTCACTTCAGTGCTGCTTTATAATACTGTTACATAAAATCACCATAAAAATATTTCATCCCAGAAAAAAAACTATTTGTGAAATGTTTTGTACTGTTACTGTGAATATTGATACTTCTGTTTAAGTTAACTTATACAGTAGAATGAGATGTTTATGGTACTTTCAGTTTTAATACAGTCATTGATATTTACATTTAAGAAAGAAAAAATTAACCATTCATCCATTTGCGTACCCTTCTTGCAGTCAGATGACTATATCAATTTTATATAATTCTTCTTAAGATTATTCAAGCATTTACATAACTTCTCTAGATATGCTCATTTTGACTTTATTAGGCTTTTGCTATCTCCAATTAGGAATTTTGTTGCAGCAGTAATAATGCATTAAAAACGCAGTAACCCTTTAAGGACTAGAGAGGTATACAGTGCATTTACAAGCAACGTATTGCACATACTCTAGTCCTTAATTACCATTGTGTTGCATAGGGATGTATTTTAGTGTTGCAGGCCAATGCTGCAGCCTTTCACAGACAAATCGGTACAGGTGGTATGACCCATAAATATACCTCTTCAGGTTCTTGAATAGAACCCTTTGTTTTCTGTAACAGTTATCTTTTAATACACACTATAGTTTTGCCCTCTTTAAAGGAGAAAAGCGCATCCTAATAATAACCCTTCTCTTGCCTTACTATCACCAGAAAATATTATTGGCCCCTACGATCTGGCCCCTTGTTCAAGAGAGAACCTCTTCATTCAGTCCTGGATATAACATCCATGGAGGTGAACATGACTGTCGCAGAGTGCATGAACCTACTTAAGCCATTAAGGTCTAGAGCAGTTCTAACATATTGTGAAGCAATGCATTGTACACTTCACTGGTCCTTAAAGGATTATGATTACCATTTTCAGTTCATGGACCTTTTGTCGTATGGTCCGGTTTGTCTGTCTTCATGGATATCACATCCAGGGGCTCTATTCTTTTGGGCCGAGTAATGCATGCATTAGTGCTATGAAGAGTTCTGACTCGCACACAAATCATTGTGCCATTGGAATTCTATTCTAACCAGCATCCACCACAATGAGCCTTGGTGACATTATCTAGTGTTGTGGCCAAATGCTTGTCTGGCTTTCTGTTCCCACAACTCCCACTAAATAGAGTGAGTTTTTGTTTATTATTTGGATGAACTGATATGACTTTAGTCCCCATATCAACTCATCTGTCAGTTACTAGTGTGGGGATGCCTAGTTATGCATGCATGTTTACCAGCAGAAATGCAACCCTTTATAAGTGTTTATAGCCACCGTGTACTATAGAATGGCAAATGGATTTGCTGTTTCAATTATTTCAGTGGGATCTAATCTAGATAATCTCTCTATCTCTATATATGGCTATAGATTTTTAGGCATTTTAGCCTTAAAAATGACTTTGCCTTATATTCTGGGTTGTCCTTTATTCGGGCTTCGAACCGAATGGGAAGAAAATCCCATCTAGTGCACAGTCTGAAATGCCTCCCTTCCACTACCTTTAATCTTCAATAATGCAGTCTTCTGGAAGTTCACCTGCCTCCACACTGATGATGCCTATTACATAAAGGTCCTTCTAGGACCTTTCTATCAATGCACAGACTCTTTGGAAGGAACTTTCTGTGTTGAGCTTTATCAGCATGGAGGCAGACCACTCTACAAGAGACTGCTGGGTGCATTAATGAAACTTAAAGGTAGAGGTTGAAAAGGGGAAAACAATGTTGGGTGAGAAAATTAGACAAAATCCCCAATATAAGAGGATCACCTTATATTGAAGATTGTTTCTCTTTGGGGAGGATGCTTTACAATTCAGGTTGCCCTGTATCTGACAAAATGCGGTATATACAATAATGTGCAAAACTTTTAGGCAGGTGTGAAAAAATGTTTAAAGTAAGAATGCTTTCAAAAATAGACATGTTAATAGTTTATATTTATCAATTAACAAAATACGTAGTGAGTGAACAGAAGAAAAAATCTAAATCAAATCATTATGTGGTGTGACCACCCTTTTGCCTTCAAAACAGTATCACTTTTTCTAGGTACACTTGAAACAGTTTGTTAAGGAACTCGGCAGGTAGTTTGTTCTAAACATCTTTGAGAACTAACCACAGTTCTTCTGAGGATTTAGGCAGCCTCAGTTGCCTCTCTTCATATAATCCCCGATCATTTTTTTTTTAATGTAAGTACTTTAAAAGATATTGCTTCTTCAAGCTTTGCTGGTATATAGCATGCTGACCGGCAAAGCTTGAAGAAGCAATATCTTTTAAAGTATTTACATTAAAAAAAAACAAAAAACCCCCAGCTTTCCTATAACTACTTTATTAACGGAAGCTGTGGTAAAAAATTTTTATAAGGCGATACACCCCCTTTAAGAACTATCCCACCTCCCTCCCAGCTGCCCCAGGGATCGCGTTCACGCTTCCCTTCAGTGTGCTGTGAATGGCTTCTATCGTTATATCAAGCTCCGGTTAGCATTATACTGAGGTTGCAGATAGAAGACATTCACAGCACACCGAAGGAAAGCGTGAACACTCTCCATGGGGCAGCCTGGAGGGAGGTGGGAGGAGAAGAAGAACTGTGCTGTGCACATTATGTGGAAATGCACAGCACAGAAGATATATCTTTTAAAGTAGTTACATTATAAAAACAGCTTCCTATTATTACGTTATTAACAAAAGCTATGGTAAAAAAAAAATATAAGGTGATACATCCCCTTTAATGACTTTGACTGTATGTTTGGGGTTTTGTCATGCTCTAGAATAAATTTGGGGCCATTCAGATGCCTCCCTGATGGGACTGCATGATGTGTAAGTATCTACCGTTACTTCTCAGCATTGAGGAGACCATTAATTCTGACTATATCCCCAACTCCATTTGTAGAAATGCAGCCCCAAATTTGCAAGGAACCTCCATCAAGCACTGTTGCCTGAAGACACTCATTTTTATACTGCTCTTCAGCCTTCGGTGAACAAACTGCCTTCTGCTACAGCCAAATATTTCAAACTAGTTTTAAAGCCCGTGTACATGGGCCAGAACTGGTGGCGCTGCAGTCATACGCAATACTGACAGCCCTCACCGAGGTTGATACGGAGTGGGGCGATCTGAATTCAGACCGTAGTCCTGGGTCTGAATTCCGAGCGCCTGCTCCGTATCAGCTGCGGCTTCTGAAAACATCCATAGCGAATTATAATATAGGATTTTGACTCATCAGTCGAGAGCACTTGCTGCCATTTTTATGCATCCCAGTTCCTGTGTTTTCATGCATAGTTGAGACGATTGGTCTTGTTTCCACGTCAGAGGTATGG
Organism: Rhinophrynus dorsalis; assembly: GCA_037306005.1. Lineage (NCBI taxonomy): Eukaryota > Metazoa > Chordata > Amphibia > Anura > Rhinophrynidae > Rhinophrynus > Rhinophrynus dorsalis. The sequence continues at coordinate 81,954,844 of CM074723.1, forward strand.
CTTCCTATTGTGAAGGGAAGTAAGCATGATGTGTCTTTTTTCTACTACACTATGTTTCCTTGGCTGACCACTGCATCTACGGTCCTCAAGGTTGCCCGTTTCTTTGTGTTTCTTCAAAAGAGCTTGGGCAGCACATCTGGAAACCTCTGTCTGCCTTGAAATATCTTCCTGGGAGAGACCTTGCTGATGCAGTATAACTACCTTGTGTCTTGTTGCTGTGCTGAAACTTGCCATGGTGTGTGACTTTTGCCATTAAGCTGTCTTCAGCAACCTCACCTTTTTAGTTGAGTTTGGATGTTCCTCATTTTTCTTCTGGCCACTCACTATGCATTTTGTTAATTGATGAATATAAACTATTAACATGTCTATTTTTGAAAGCATTCTTATTTTATGAAGACAAGCTTTCTAGAGAGAAACTCCCTTTCTCAAGTGTAAAGCATACTGAAAATAAGAGAAATAAAGCATACTGGAAATAAGAGAAAAGAAATTAAAAAAAACCCAAAAACAAAACAAGAATGTAAAGGAAAGTTAGGAGCGGATAGGGAGTGAATAGAAATGTGAGGGGGCATAGCTGGCAGCACGGGGAACGGGGAGAGAGACAGAGAATCAAAGTACACAGATGTAAGGAAATATTATATACAGTTTTGGTAATGTGGCAAGAATCCCAATTCTTTATTCAATCCATTGTTGGTGTTGAACTAACTGATCATCTTAATTTCAAATGTCTTTCTCTCCTGTGTATTCTTGATGTTCCCTCTGAGTATTTTGATTTTGTGAGCCGGAGAGGCTATTCTCAAAGGGTTAAAGAACAATAATATTTTTGTGAGCAGATTTTTCCATTATAGTTGTCCATTTGCATAACCCCCTTGCTCTGAAGGGGTTAAAAGGTATTTTCGCATTAACAATTACAGTGGTAGTAATCATAACAATGATGATAACTACTTTGTACCGCATCAAGGAATGTGTAAAATATAATTGCTGTAATAATAATTAACCCTGCACCTGCACACAGTCTGAGGCTCCCCTTCCCTCTGCCTTTCCACAGCCCTCCCTTGGGCTCTGCTGTATCAGGCTGCTCCCCTGTCCACCCCTCATGAATATCGTTAACTCGGCGCCGCTTACAAAGGGTTAATGAGCTGTCAGTCTCTCACCTAAATGTCAGTGCTCTCTGCTTTGGGAGCTGCTAGAGTGATCGGAGTAGTTGGGCTGGGAGCTGCCCTGACTGACATCTCATGCACCCGCGCTGGTCCAGACACTGTTATCCCATGAGTGTGCTGTCCCAGTCCTCTCCATTCAGAGCCTGCTCTAAATTAACCCTGCACATGCACACAGCCTGCGGATCCCCTCTCCCTCTCCCTTCCTACAGCCCTTCCTTGGGCTCTGCTCTATTAGGCCGCTCCCCTGTCCCACCCCCTCATGAATACCTATAACTCGGCGCCGCTTACCAAAGGATTAATGAAGCTGTCAGTCTCTCGCCTAAATGTCTGTGCTATCTGCTCTGGGAGCTGCTGGAGCAATCGTAGGAGTTGGTTGCCCTGACTGACATCTCATGTACCTGCGCTGGTCCGGACACTGGTATCCCTTGTGTGTGATGCCCCAGTGCTCTTCAGTCAGAGCCTGCTCCATGGTTGATCCTCTCCTGTGTCTCGTCATTACAATCTGAGGCGGTGAGGGCTGCGTGTTCGGGTTTAGTATCAGAGGCAGTGAGGACTGCGCGTGCGTGTTCGGGCAGTCTGTACTGCGTGTGACTGTGTCGAACTGCGCATGTGCAGTAACACACACAGGGAGCTTCACATTCTAGCACTTTATATATATTGATACTCTATTTTCCATAGTTTGGGTTTGATCAACCATGACATTCAGTAGGCCATGACTTCATGATGCAGAATAATGATTGATTGCTCTGTTTTTCAAATAAAAAATGTGCATGGTCCAATGTGAAAATGCTGGTGGGATTCCAGCCCTGCCTTGATACAGTGGAAAGGATTGTTCGTTATTAACCCTTTAGCAACCATTGTGATGCTCAAATAATTGCATATCCTTGTGGTTTCTAAAAGGTTAATGTATACACCAGTTTTGAAATTTTTTTCTGTGTAAATCTTATTTGATCCACTGAAAACAAACCACACTTGTGGTCCTCAAGGGGTTAAGTTTTTATTTCTGACCAATAAAGATAATTTTCTTCAGTCAAACTTCTATCAGTCAACTTCTTTCCCTTACCTACACAAGGAATGTGGTTAAGTCTATTTTACATTGTTAACTATCTGAGTGTCAGAGAGGTTTCCAGTGGATTGCAATGCAACTAACATGATGAAGTGTGTGTTAAAGGGATAGTAATACTTAAAATGTAAAAAAAAATATGTTGTAGGGTTTATCCCCTTGAGTAAAACAAGAGTACTCCCACTGCTGAAAGGTGTTTCATTCAAAAGCTATTAATTTTCAAAGTTGAATTTTTTAGGTGCAATATCACAGTGACCTGAAATTGTACAGTGGCGTTGTTGCTACACCATCCTATGGAGATTTATGGTCCCAGGACCAGAGCTGTCCATAGGATCGTGTAGCAACAGCGCCACTGTACAATTTCAGGCCACTGTGATATTGCACCTAAAAAATTCAACTTTGAAAATTAATAACTTTTTAATGAAACGCCTTTCGGCAGTGGGAGTACACTTGTTTTACTCAGGGGGATAAACCCAACAACATTTTTTTTTTACATTTTAAGTATTACTATCCCTTTAAAGTTCTGGATTTTACTAGTTAATCACTACCACTTTCACATCTGGGAGTAGCTTACTATAATTTTTAGTCCACAGTACAGGTGCTATGAGATCCAGAGAGGTAGCTGATGATACCTATTGGATGTGACATCACACCCACTTTTACAGCCTATAGGAATAATGTTGCCACTGGTAGCTTCAACTCATGTTGGAGGTAGGAAGACTAGTTATAGAAGGATCTGTATGTATAATTAGTACTGTCAGTTTAAAATGCAGCTACTCACAAAGTTGGGAATAGTGGTGATTAAGTAGTTAAAGACTGAGCCTAAACTTTTTTTTTTCATGGTAATTGCTTTATAGTACATTATTTATCTACGCAGACTAAAAAAACTGAGCTGACTTCATTTTTCTATACATTAGAAAAAGAAAATGGGAAGAAAAGATGCTTCAACATCTAGAATACCAGTTGACCAATACCGCAAACAAATAGGTAAGTTGCATTTAAATGAAAAACAGGAATATAGAAAGTTATCTGTATCAGTAGGATAGTCTGTTATATAATATTTCATAGAGATCCACAGTAAAACCTTTGCTTTGAAAGCTATGTTTGATTATGCAATCTTTTTTTTTTTTTAGAAATCCGAATCTCTTATTTATGTGACTTGCAGCCTTGCCTAAATCTTTAAACAATTCTCTCTGGGCCATGGAGAGGACATGAAGCCCCATAAGAACATTCCCTTTGTTCAGTCTGCAGAATATCTAGTTTAAAGAAAATGTACAGAAGTATATGTTTTTGTTGAGGATTCCTGATAAATAATGGCTGGAAATGTTATGCTGTCAAGACTGCAAATGGAATCAGTATAGATAGTATATTTTTATTCTGGCTATAATGCCCCTGGAGGAAAACATGATTCTTTATTGCAGAATTCAAGGACCCCAAACTCCTCCAACTAATACATTAGGAAACCTTCAGTGGGAGGAGTTTGGTGTAATTGAGTCCTTTAAAAAATGATATCCAGTACTAACTAAAGATTAATTTTGGAGAAAAAGTGCACATTGAATTGATTCATAATAGCCATTAAGATTTTCTGGTCAGATTAAGATAAGTAAAAGGTTTATTATTATGGGGGTTAGTTCTGTTTTAAAGGGATAGTAATACTTCGTTTTAACTTTATTTTATTTTGTAGGCATTAACAAAACATGAAGAATGATATAAGTCTTATCTCTGAAACCTTTATGGTTTAAGAGATATTCACAAGCAAAGTTTCCCCTCCTGCCCCTTTTTCCTAGTGTAAGCCATCTCTTCTCAGATGTGAATCTGGTTGTAAGACCAGACAGATAACAGAAGGGGACAATTTTCTTTGTATGAAAACAATGAAATCCCTGCCCCCCTTGACAGGTTTTTCAGCTTTTTCCCTTATCTTAATTGAAGATTGTCCCTCTCTGCAGTCTACCTGGGCACCTCCCTTCTGATCTGGCTGAACAGTGGGGGGGATACTTTGTTTGTGAATATCTCTTAAACCATAAATGTTTCAGAGATAAGACATATCATTCTTCATGTTTTTTAATGCCTACAAAATAAAGTTAAAACGAAGTATTACTATCCCTTTAAATATCTTTATTAATTAGGTTTTAGAGTGCTCTCTACAGTTTATATCAGTGGTGAGGAACCTGAGAATCTCCAGCTATGGCTGGAATACAGATCCCACTGTCATTAGTGGGTAAGTGACTGGCGTGAAAGGAATTGTAGTCAAGCCACAGCACTAGACCCAAGGGTTGCATAACCATTGGCAAACAATGCAGCTGATCCATGGGAAAAGCACATAGAATATGAAGGTCAATTTCAGTGTTTAGGGAAAGACCTTGGAAGCAGGGAAAAACAGGTGCTAATGCCACTTACAGTGTATAAAGGAAAGCAGAATAAATTTGTGGTAAACTAGCTGTGCCATAGGGGGCAATTTAAACATTTTCCAAATTCCCATTAATCTAAACACCATTTATTCACCACTTAAATGCTACAGAAGTTTCTTTTGGCGTCAGCTTGTTCTTCCTTCCAGCAATGCATCTACATGCTGACATGGTCTTCCTCTCAGCCAGCATCAACGAGGTGTTGCTAGGCAACCGTGTCAACGCTGAGTTGTGACGTCATGCTCTGTTCCTTTTTATATGAGATGGTAACACTGAGCCGGTGCTCAGTGTACTTTGAGCTTTTGTGGTTACTAGTTTTTTCCTTTGTGTGCCTTTGTTTCTCTGACCCTCTGACTAGACCTGTATTACGTTTTGTCTTCTGCCTGCCCTCTCTTGACCTCTGCCTGGACCGGGATACATTTTGCCTGCTGCCAGCCCTGACCTATTGCTTGGAACTCGGACTCTACTACTGTGCTGCCTGCCCTGACCTTTTTCCTGGACATTGACCTAGCTTCTGTGCTGCCTGCCCTGACCTTCTGCCTTGACATTGACCTAGCTCCTGTGCTGCCTGCCTTGACCTTCTGCCTGGATATTGACCTAGCTCCTGTGGTTTCAGTTACCCTGTAATTTAGACAGAAACACCTTATTTGCCTATTAAAAGAACTCTACCCAAAAACAGTCTAAACACTCACTGAATTCTCGACTAGATTCATCAGAGGATGACATAGTTAGGTTCTTGTGGTGATACATTCCTAGCAAGAGTCCTTTCTTTTTATTCCCGATGGCCCTTGTGTGGGTCTAGTTTTGTCTCAGATGACAGTAGTTTCCTTGGTTAAAGTGATCATTCATCAGGCCTACACCTTCAGGAAACAGACATATCCCTTTTAGGGTAACTGCTCATTCCACCAGAGTGTTGGGAGCTTCCTGAGATCACATGGGCCAAGCCTTTGTGGAGCATTTGCTTCTGGAGGTGGTGTGTCTTTCCCTTCATATATTTGATCAGTACCATGTCAATGTTCATTCTGGCTTTGGCTGCAGCTAGTATTACATGGAAGAACCTACAGGCTATTGGGCCTTCTTGTCTTTTCCTCCAGGATACTTTATCCCCAATGATTCCTGTATTCTACATAGATTAAGAGAAAAAGATTTATTACTACTTACACAAAAATCTGTTTTCTATTTCTCTTTCGTTGTGTTTGGCACAAAGGAACCAAAAATCCCCTTTGAAATGAACTGCCATTTTATTTGTTCCCTTTGATATAATTTTTTTGCCTCAGACAAACAAACAACATGCTATAACCCCCAGGATGAGGGAGCTGTCTAGTAGCCAGGGGGTCAGGGAATATGTTTAACTCAACAAGCATTCAGGGCTTCTATTAAGAAATAGGTAGGAACCTAGGTGAGAATAGCAGAAATAGGAGGAGATTTACTAAGCGGTGATGTGTTATTCTATGGAGCCTATGTACTAAGATTTCTTCAGCTTTGACGATCTTAGCGCATCTCTATAGAATAGCATAGGAACTGGAGAAGTGATCTCACTTGAGAAGTCATCTCCTCTTTATCACCTCTTTATCACCACTTAGTGAATATCCCCCATTGTCTATTTAAAATGTAACCCTTTGAGTGCCAGAGGGTTTCCCAACACATTGCAACACAACTCTGACACACAAAGTTTGTGGTGCTGGTATTGACAGCACATTTGTTTTAGCCATTTATACGACGTGTCTGAATTAAGCTTTTGTGCATATGGTCTTATGCCTCTAGTATAGATGGATAAAAGTAACAGGTACATTTATAAACTTGCCTTTTCTTCCTTATGCTTGAGATGTTGGCATAGGAATAAATCAATTACATTTCTCTCTTTCTCTTTCAATGAGATTGTGAAGCTAAGTCAGAGGACAACCCCAAGGCAATATTCCTGCTTATTGTGTGTCATTGATTTGTAGAACTGCGATTGTGAAGTTATGAATCAGACTTGCTAATTGAATCTTTCTTTGAAATATTTGTTGTTGTGCACCTTACTGACAAGAATCTGTTGAAGACCATGGTTATTATAATTAATTTATTTAACAGATTTTAATCAACGTGAAACACAGTAACATTATTTAACTGAGTGATAAATTAATGCTTTTTTTGACCTCAGGTTTGTTCCTGTGGATAATAATCTCTATTGTCGACGTGTTGCTTTGAGAAAATGTTTAGTGTGTAACTTGATAGACAAGTGCTTGCTGGTATGGTACACACACACACACACACACACACACACACACACACACACACACCTGTCATACTGTTGTATTATGGTATTATTGGTTTCAGAACATTCAAGAAAGTTTTACTGATAGAAGTATGTTTTCTAGTAGGATTTAATTAAAAGTGCCTAATTAAAATCTTTTGTTTCATTCCTTTAATGTTTAGCATCTAGAAATGAGTGGGTAATATGCTTCTTCCTGCTGAGGTGATAAAGAGTGCTTCCACTGCTTGTGAGATGGTTCATCCAAAAAGATATTACAGAGAAGATTGTATTTTTTTTATTTGTTGATTACATTCTGAGGTGTTTTTTTTTTGTTGCCTCTCAATTTTATAGAAGCACTGCTGTGTTGATTATTGTGGTTTATGGAAAGCTTGTGTCTCTTAATAATCATAAGTGCTTACTACTGCTTTTAAGGGGATAGTAACAATATATATATCTGTATTAAAATGTATACTGTAAGGGTTATCCTTCTGAGTACAACAAGGCTAAACCACTGCCAAGCAGTGTTTTATTCAAATGTTATTGCAGCTCAAACTTGGCCTGAAAACATTACAGTGGCGCTGTTGCTACACCATCGTATGGAAAGTTCTGGTCAATTGACTATACACTTCCATAGGATGGTGTAGCAACAGCACCACTATAACATTTCAGACCATTGAGATATTGCACCTAAAAATGTAAATTTTGAGCTGTAATAACTTTAGAATAAAACACCTCTCAGCAGTGGGATTATCCTTGTTGGTCTCAGGAAGATAAACCCAACAATATTTTCTTTTTTCACATATTAAGTGTTACTGTCCCTTTAAGTCAAAGGAGTTAAAGTACCTAGATAATAATTGTTTAGAGTCTGCTGTATCCGTTCCTCTATAGACCAGTGATTCTCAGTGCCAGTCCTCTGGGCACACAAACAGGTAAGGTTTTAAGTAGATATCCAATTGAACACGGGTAGATCAATCACAATTGCAGAGTAGATGTTACACATGTGTTATAAAGTGGGGATATCTTGAAAAGCCGATTTGTTGTGGGTGGATTCAAGTTGAGAAACACTGCTCTAGCCTGATTTCATTAACCCCACTGCTTCTCTGCTTCTCTCCCACTTACTTTAATAGTAAGGAAGAGTGAAGCAGAGAGCAGTCACAAAGGCAATGTATAAAACACATTGCCTATGTGAATGAAAATGGCGGTACATGTGACATGTGAAAATGGCAGAAGAGAAAAGCCCTGAAACTGAGCACTCCGGTCCTGGCAGGTCATGAGTTCTTAAGGGTTGTACTCTTGAAATCCAGTACAAAACATCTTCTGATTTCAGGTTCACTTTAGAGACCAGTTAATTTTAACCCTTTGAGTGCTGGAACTGCATCCGATACACTGTGTTGCAATGTACTAGATACCTCGGCGGCACTCAGAGTTAAAGGGCACAGCACAACATGGGGAAAATTTATAAAAGTGGTGTTAATGGAAAATAAGCTTTAAAATGGCTGTAAAATTGCTGCTGGTAGCTATAAAAGTATTAAGGACAGATTAGGAGGTCATACTGCCATGTAGTACGTTTTTTTTATACAATGGAGGACGAAAGTTTGTAAAAAGTGGCTCTGTGAATTTATAAAGAATCTAGTGTAAAAGCCCACGTAAACGGGCTAAGGTCTGGGTGATGTTAACCCTTTGCGTGCCAGAGGGGTATGCAGTGCATTGCTTTGCAACTCAGAGGGTTAAGTGTCTGCTGCCTCACTTCTCCACGTGATGCAGTCTTGTGTCACTTCACTCACTCAATGCAGTCACGCACAGTAGAGAGTACCCGAACGCGGGCAGTCTGTACTAATCATGACGGCTTCTGACAAACATCCTAGAGAATTATTATATAGGATGTCGACATCTGCAACAATTTAGTGACATAATTGTCTCCAAATATTTAAGGCCATGTCTGACCTGTTCTTATTCTTTAGTGTCACCACGTTTATTAATGTAACCAGAATACTTTATAAATACCAACACTCATATTAAGGAATAAGGACATTTTAAGGATCTGTTTTCAAAAATGAACAAGAACACTTGTTATAAGTCTCCCTCCATGTTCCTATAAAAGTAAATGAAATTAGCATGGGTAATACTAAGGTCATATTAAAATCATATTCAGTGGTTCACAGCAGGCTACGAGGTAATGGGTTGGATACCCTTCTGGAATTCTAGGGTTTAAAGGAGCAGTCCACCTTTGTTTTTTATAAAAAAAAAAAAATGATATTTTTGGGCTTTTCCTACAAGTAAAAGAAGGGTGTTGCTGAAAGATGAGTTGATACAGTTTACATTTTCTTTTTTCCTTAATTAACCCTTTAAAGGGATAGTAACACTTCGTTTTAACTTTATTTTATTTTGTAGGCATTAAAAAAACATGAAGAATGATATAAGTCTTACCTTTATGGTTTTTGAGATATTCGCAAGCAAAGTTCCCCCTCCCGCCCCTTTTTCCTAGTGTAAGCCATCTCTTCTCAGATGTGAATCTGGTGGTATGACCAGACAGATAACAGAAGGGGACAATTTTCTTTGTATGAAAACAATGAAAGCCCTTCCCCCCCTTGACAAGTTTTTCAGCTTTTTCCCTTATCTTAATTGAAGATTGTCCCTGTCTGCAGGCTACCTGGGCACCTCCCTTCTGATCTGGTTGAAGAGGGTGGGGATACTTTGTTTGTGAATATCTCTTAAACCATAAAGGTTTGAGAGATAAGACTTATATCATTCTTCATGTTTTTTTAATGCCTACAAAATAAAATAAAGTTAAAACGAAGTATTACTACCCCTTTAAGTGACAGAGGGGTATGCAGCACATTGCTTTGTAATGCTTTGCTTACCCCTCTGGCACTCAAAGGGTTAACAGTGCCATCTGGCCAGGTTTCCGTTAGATTTTCTGTTCCATTCTGTGGAGAGGTCAATCACCACAGTTCTCTATAGCAGTGATTTTCAGCTTCAGTGCTTGGGAAGCATAGTAGGTAAGGATTTAACAGTCTGAGTGCCAGAGCAGTATCCACACAATGCAAAGCACACTGTGTGGATTAAGCACATGTGGTGCAATTATAATGACTGATTACATACCTGTTAGCAAGCAAGACTATATTGAAAACACTATTGATGTGCCCTGAGAACGAAGTTTGAGAAACAATGCTTTTGACCCTCTGAGTGCCAGAGACCTATCTAACACTTTGTGTTGCAATGCATTTGATATCTCTCTGGCACGCAAAGAGTTAACAATATCATGGGAGATTTAGTTTTACTCAGCAGGACAACCCCTATATTTATTCATTAAAAAAAAAAAGTTGCTGCTCCTTAAAATAATACTGTAGGAATACCTAGTAACTGTTTTTATGTGTTATCATTGGGGGTGATTAACTGGAGAAATTTTGGTGCAAAGAAAGTGATAGGGGGGTGCGGTGTTAGTGAGGGCTTAAAAGTTAGCACCAGAATTTTGAATTTAATTCTGTATGCTAATGGGAGCCAGTGTAGGGATTGACAGAGGGGTTTGGTGTCAGAGAAGCGATGAGATTAGTCTTGCAGCACAGTTCATTATGGACTGTAGTGGGGTTAGTCGGGTGAGAGGAAGGACAATTAGTAAAGAGTTACAGTAATCAAGGCGGGACATGATGAGTGTTTGGACTAGAATTTTGGTAGTGTCTTGTGTGAGGAAGGGTCGGATTTTAGAGATGTTGCGGAGGTGGAGGCGGCATGATTTGGAGAGTGACTGGATGTGAGGAATGAAGGATAGGGCAGAGTCAAATGTGACCCCCAGACAGCGAGCTGTAGGGGTCGGTGTGATGGTAGTGTTGTTGATGGTGAGGGTAATGTCTGGGGTAAGGCTGGTTGTGGTGGGAGGGAAGATGATTAGTTCGGTTTTGCCAAGGTTAAGTTTGAGTTGACGGGAGGACATCCAGGAAGACACAGCGGACAGACAGTCAGACACTCGGGACAGGAGGGAAGGGGAGAGGTCAGGGGAGGAAATATATATTTGAGTGTCATCAGCATAGAGATGATGATGAAACCCAAGGGAGTTGATTAGTTTTCCGAGGGATGAGGTGTAGAGTGAGAAGAGCAAGACTGATCCTTGAGGCACTGCAACAGACAGTGGGATGGGTAAAGAAGTGGAGCCAGAGTAGGAAACGCTGAAGGAGTGGTTGCAGAGATAAGATGAAAAACAGGAGAGTGCAATGTCACAGATACCTAGGGAGCGGAGGGCATGGAGGAGGAGAGGGTGATCTACAGTATCAAAGGCAAGAGAATGAGTATGGAGTAGTGGCCTTTTGACTTGACGGAGAGCAAGTCATTGTCCACCTTAGTGAGGGCGGTCTCGGTGGCAAAATCCAGATTGCAAGGGATCGAGCAGGGAGTGGGAGCATAGGAATCTGGTGAGCTGATTATAGGCGACTGTGTGCTGTGTATATCAGACTGTGTTCTGTGTATATCATTGCATCACATTGCTCCACAGCAATAAAAATTACATTAATGTTAGTATAAAGTTCAGTATATGTGTTTATAAATTAGTTTGTGTAAATCAAATACGTTGGTCTTGTTCTGAATAATTTACTCTGTTACACAAAAGGTGTCAATAGGTCATTAAATAACCTAAAATTCCCATCAGCCTCGTCCACATCAACACCACCTAAAACAAAGGTGTCCCTCTTTGGCCATTTGAAATGTTGAGAGTTATGTGTTTGTTTAAACTTTAGTATATCTGTTTATAAATTATTCTTTCAAATAAAGTACTTTGGTCTTGTTCTAAATAGTTTATTCAGTTACACAAAGAGGTGTCGGTAAGTCATGAAATAACCTAAACATTCTTGGCAATGCCACACCTAAAGCTAGTGTCCCTTTTTGGCTATTTGAGATGTTGGGAGGTATGTGTTTGGTCCATATTTGTTGCAGTACTTTTTAGCGCATCAGTTTCTAGTTTTATTGTTGTGTTTTGAATTTGTTTTAAAATTGTTCAATTGATATGCTTTGTTTAGCACAAGTGTGAACAACCTGTCTTTCCAGTTGTTTCTTGAGCTAAAATATCCATCCATTTTACCCGCTGCTGGGAGCTGAATTCTAACAGCTAGAGAGCTACAGGTTTGTTCCTCTGTTTTAGACATTTGTTAATATCTGCTGTCTAGAATGAGCCATGGGCGGGTTTGAATAAGAGTTTTCAAATCTGCAAACTTCATTCAAGATGACAGATCCAGTTAACTATGCTATAACACAGTTTCTCCACAGTAGTCCTCAAACACTCCTAACAGTGCATGTCTTCTGGATTTCCTTGCCTGAGCACAGGGGGTGTAATTAGTGGATCTTTTGGTCCACTTTGTTAATCTGTGCTTAATCAGAAAGATCCAGAAAAGCTGCAGTGTTAGGGTTTTTGAGAAGCGCAGTTGAGAAACTCTGATATAAAAGGTACATATCTGGAGCAGGCTTACTAGACTTCATAAGCTAATTGAGCTTTATCAGTACTGAAATCTTAATGAGCATAGGGCGCTGCTCAGAGAAAGTGCATCATAGTTACATAGTTACATAGTAATTTAGGTTGAAAAAAGACTTGCGTCCATCCAGTTCAACCCTTTTCCTATTCCTGTTTACCATCGCTGACCCAAAAGAAGGCATCTGACTCCAAATGGCAATCAGATTTCTCCCTGGATCAACAAGCCCTAACTAAATATTAATCCCATCAATCACACAGTATCTATAAAACCAAGGGTGCTCAAACCTGTCCTCATGTCCCCCGGCAGTACATAATCTAAGGATATCCTCACATGAACACAGGTGAATCAATAAGTGGTTTGGTCATTCTGTTTGTTCTTACAGACTTAGCAACATTCACTTGTATGTAATTGAGGGTAACCTGGAAAAGTGCTCTGTTGGGAGGCATGAAGACAGGTTTGAGTTCCCTTATCTAAAATTAAGTATCTGCTAATGCTTTGTGTAATACAGAGGTAAAAAATGAAATATGATCCTGCACACCTAAAGTAAACCTAAGGGAAGAGACCATGTATAGCATACACAGGGTGCCTACTATCCAAAAATAGTAAATAATATAAAAGCAAAAAGAAAGGATATAAATGTGGCACTCACCTTCCTCATATAGTAAAGAAAAATTACATTAGAGTATAAAGTATCAAAAAGTAAATTTATTAAATAAATATCCAGCCTAATACAGAGAGGCCCAGAGCAGAGGTGGGCCCCACAAACTATATGTCCCCAAAATGCCCCCCCGCCCCACACACACATATACCCAGAAAACAAAAAGCCCTAATCTAAAACCAAACACCCACCCCATCAGATGCCGGCATCTGTAAAAAAGTGAAAAAATCACCAATCCACAAACGTAGATGTACAAGAAACACAAAAATCAAAGAAGAAAAATGATACAAAATGTCTCAATAAAGATGCATCTGCAGTAGTAACAATGTATCTGTAGCTCTTCAGCACATTTCTAGTTTAGAGGCTTATATTAGGGCTGCTTTAGTTATAGTATTAACAGAATGTTCCTTAGAATTAATAAAACTGATTATAGAAGAAGATAAAAGGAAGCTTGAGGAAATGAAAATAGAAATTGATGGAAGTTTGGATGGCCTCAAATTATATAGGGATCATACTGACTTCCACAACATAAATGAAAATATAAAAGATGAGGTGGAAAAGTTACAAAGAGAGATTTTAGTAAGGAAGAAAAAGAAATTCTTTAGGAATACACAGGATTTCACTAATAACAAGGTATATACTATTTTTCGTAGTTATAGGCGACGTACATCTGGTTTCAGATCAGGGTCCGATTCAAGTACATTGGATTCCAGTTCTGAAGGTGAGAATAATCAGATGATTACACGTAGTATGACTCAACATAATGTGAATACCAATTCCTTAACTTTTTTAGAAGGTACACAGGAAAACGAACCAGGAGGGGGAGGCGAAAGAGGCCAGAGAAGAAGGAAGAAAACATCCAAAGTGAAGGATTAGAAGTACAGAGCAAAAAGTGTGACGACACTCAGGGATTGAATATAGAGCGTGATAAGATTGTAGTGAATCTGACAGACTTTAGACTGAGTGAGTCACATCTATTGGTTCTTAAAAAGGGCCTTTCTTTCTCTCCTGCTCAAAATAATAACAAATTTGAGCTGGTAAAGGATTTACATTTGTTTGCATTGCAAACCACAAAAGCAGTTGGATCTGGGTAGTGAACTCTTACAAGATCTAGAGGATTTATGAAAAGAAAATGTTGGGGATGAGAATATAAGTGAACGGTTTATCACTGATACTAAGTATACTGCCCTTAGACCCAAATCAAGATGTATGCCACTATTGGGATTGAATGCAAATATTAAGGTTTTTACAGATTTGGTTGAAGAAGAGATCTCTAAATGTATATATCCAAGCAGTCCATGTCATAATTTATCTAAGGATGAACAACTTGCTTTAGATTATTTAAAGAGCCATAGGGAGCTAGTAATAAAACAGTCTGATAAAGGCGGTAATGTAGTATTGATGCCGGAGGATTACTATAGAGGAGAGATTAATAGGCAACTTCGAGATAAGTTGTGCTATAAACGTTTGGAGAAAGATCCTACTGAGGTAATTCAATCAAGATTAAATACTATGTTGCAATTCGCTTTGGAGGAACAATTAATCAACATAAATGAATATAGGTATATGGTGGTCACCCATCCTAGGGTGCCCACCATATATATTTTAACTAAAATTCACAAATCCCTCAGGTTCCCACCGGGTAAACTGGTGGTATCTGGGTGTGGGGGTGTGACTGAGAATATTAGTAGATATGTTGATTATAGATTGAAATCATTTGTGACAGCATTACCCTCTTATGTTCAGGATACGCGGGATGTCCTGCGCCGACTTGAGAGTCTGGAGGTGTGCAGTGACTCTATTCTGGTAACTCTGGATTTTGAGTCGCTGTACACCTCCATCCCCAACGATGTCGGCTTAAGGGCATGTAGGAGTTTCCTGGAAATGAGAGGCATTGAATTCACTCATCAGAATGAATTCATATTGGATCTTTTGGAGTTTATACTTACCAATAATTATTTTGTTTTTGATGGATGTTTCTATCAGCAGTGTAGGGGAGTGGCCATGGGAGCCACGTGTGCCCCGACCTATGCTTGCTTACACCTGGGTTGGTGGGAGTAACACCGGTTGTTTTGCGACCGAGGGTTCGAGGCACACGTGGCTCTCTGGATTCGATACATTGATGATATCTTTCTTTTGTGGACCGGTACTGCTGAACAGTTGGGAAGTTTTGTGAATCGTCTTAATGATAATCCTTTTAATATTAAGTTGACCCAGACTAGCTGTTCGGTCCAGGTTGAATTTTTGGATCTTTATATTTTCAGAGATCAAGATGTATTGAAGACCGATACGTATAGAAAAGAGACAGCATGTAATACTTTATTACATTATAACAGTCACCGTTTACAGTCTCAGAAAGTTGGAATTCCTTGGGGACAATTTCTTCGTTTGAGAAGAAACTGCTCTAAAATTGATGATTTTAAGAAGCAAGCAGGTGAATTGATAGATAGGTTTAGTGAAAGAGGTTATTCTAAAAACACTTGGCAAGATGTTATAAGAAAGCTCTGAAATGTGATAGGGATTTGTTGATTTTTCAGGATACCAAATGCACTAGTATGACCAACAATGGTAATCAATGGAATCAAATTAAATAAGTAAACATTGGCATGTACTTACGGGAAACTCTTTTTTGAGAGAGACTGTAGGTGAGAGACCTATGTTAGTGGCCAAAAGGTCGAAAAATATTAGAAATAGGTTGGTGAAATCTGAATTTATGACTACAAGAAGCAATTGATTGAATCAAACTCTAACAACTGGTATGTTTCCCTGTGGATCATGTAAAGGTTGCAAATATATTAATAAATGTAATTTTTTTTTAATTATAATAAGAGTAAACGATATACTATTCAGCAATTTTTTAATTGCAGGTCTGAAGAAGTCAGTTGGTCTGTCCATGCCAACGTATTTACGCTGGCAAAACAAAAAGACAATTTAAAATCAGATTATTGGAGCATATTGGGGATATACTGCACAAAAGAGTAGAAAGCCCTGTTGCTAGGCATTTTGAAGAGATACATGGGGGTTCACCGATTGGTGTGGTGGCTATGTACATCTCTCAATTAAAAAAAGATCTAAGAAGAGGTGGCAGAGATAAGACATTAATGCATCTGGAATCCAGATGGATTTATGATTTGGAGGCACTTCACCCAAAGGGGTTAAATGATTTATTACAATTCAATATGTTTTTATAAAGTTGATGTATAGAGATTTTTGGATGGGTCTAAGTTGGATAAAAAGTGTTGATGTGTGCCAAATGTAAAACGAAAAATAAATAATGTGGTATATTAATATTTTTTATAATATCATAAATCCACTTGATGACCAGATATCTTTATGTATAGGATTATGTAGCATTATGTATTTTTTTGTATATGTAGTATATTTGGGAATTTTGTGCAGTATGGTATTCTTAATCTTGCACCGACTGTGCTGTTACAATGTAGATATGTGTTTGAATATGGTTGATCTATGTACATTTAGGTGTGTTTGGTGATTTAGGGGTTAACTTATTTGGATTCCTAGTCGACAGGCGGGTTTAATTTAAGATTCAAAGAGCCGTTAGGGGAGGAAGATTGCTTCCGGTGAATAAGTATTTAAATGAGAGTTCAATGATTGTTTTTTATCCTTGACAAATCTCTGAAGTTGAGAGCAAAACATGTTGTTATTTATATACCCCCCTGAAGGAGCCGAAGTATGATCTGCTGAAGAAATTTGGTACTTCATATATAGACTTGTGATTGAATGGAAGCAGTGCGTGCACAGACTATCATCCCAATTTGTTTGGAGACATATATGAGGATATCGCTACTTGGATATATGACCGGAGGTTCCTGTGCAGTAGAAGTATAACAGTGACTCGGCACAACGTGATCGTCATGATGGTTGAGCTTGGGCCAAGGAATTGGTGAGAGCGTTCCAGTGTGAAGTCCCGTATATGAACTGTGTTTGCTCCATGATCCCTGTGTATTTAGGAGAAATATATGGTACCGTTTATATGTACTGATTATGGCATGTGGTTCCCCGGTCTAAGTGTAATTGCGAACTTCTGAAGTTAAGATTGAATCATTGTCTGTGCTGAAGAGCTATGGATACATTGTTACTATTGCAGATGCATCTTTATTGAGAAATTTTGTATCATTTTTCTTCTTTTTGATTTTTGTGTTTCTTGTACATCTACGTTTGTGGATTGGTGATTTTTTCACTTTTTTACAGATGCCGGCATCTGATGGGGTGGGTGTTTGGTTTTAGATTAGGGCTTTTTGTTTTCTGGGTATATGTGTAGGAGAGGAGGCATTTTGGGGAGATCTAGTTTGTGGGACCCACCTCTGCTCTGGGTCTCTCTGTATATTTATTTAATACATTTAATTCTGATACTTTATACTCTAGTGTAATTTTTCTTTACTATATGATGAAGGTGAGTGCCACATTTATATCCTTTCTTTTTGCTTTTATATTATGTAATACAGAGGAGGTGGCTCTGAAGATGTGTACGGCCCTTTGTAACTTGTCCTGATACTCCCTAGTCTGTTCTGTGGTACAGTAGGAAAATATTCTCATCCAAAAGCACTCTTCTTCTACCTGCTCTACCTTAACCCAATGGGTGCTAGAGAGGAGCAATGCACTGGAGATATTTCTAGTATCCAAGGTGGTGATCTACTTTTAAAGTCTTATTTATTTATTTATTTTTTAAGGGAGTAGTAAACATTTTTTTATTGAAAGCCTATATATTGTAGGGCTTTTATCTGTTGATGGTACTCCTGTTACTTATTCAAACTGCCGCAAAATTATGAAGCAATTATGATCACATTCTATGGAGAACTACATTTGCAATCTTTCCTCTTACATATTATGTCAGAACACAAGATGAACTTGTTGGTCACCAGAGGGCACTGTTAATGTAAAAAAAAAAAAAAAAAAAAAAAAAAAAAAAAAAAAAAAAAAAAAAAATATGAACTGTAATAACTTTGGATCATGCATTTCCCGGCAGTGGGAGTATCATTGTTTTCCTCAGCAAGAAAATCATACTGGACCTTTGGTGAACGCAATGTTGAATCTGCTTCCCGGCCATTGATCTGACATGATGCATTAGCCGTTTATTTCTGATGTTAAAGAAACTAAACCTTTTGAGTTTACATATCCTGCAAGTAAATAAAATGTACAGTCAAATTGCCTATGCTTTTTATTTACTTTTTTTTTGTCATCTTTACCTATTTTTTTAAAAATGTTAAGTCCTTGCCAATGTTCTCCCTGGATATTTTTTCAGGGATCTTTCTGCCAGAGAACATAAAAGCAGGTCTAGTGATATAATGTAAATAATGTGCTGCAGAGACACTGTAATAATGTATTATATCCAGTTATGATGGTCAATCAACCGGAAAACTCTCTGCAATCCAGTTAGCTCAGTGCCTGGGACATAAAAGTATGGAAACATTAAAAATGAGGAAAAAGAAAAAGTGTAGTCAGTTTGATTGTACATATAATGTATTTGCAGAATATGTAAAGTCCAAATAAAGGGGTACTGTCCCTTTAATGCTTCACATAAGTATTTCTTATATGAAAGTTATTTACCTGTTTGGAAAAACTAAGTCAACTAGTCTGCTTCTGTTTTTCATAATTAAGTATATGTTATATTTTTCAATATTTTTTTTAACAGATAAGCAGTTTTTATGTATAGATTGTGTGTATTTGAAAGTTAATAAAAATAAAACATTTAAAATACATTTGTGTATTTTAAAATAATTTTTCCTACTAAATGTTTTACGTTCTAATAATTTTGCAGCCCACAGATATCTTGTTTCCAATAATGGAATAGCTAGAGACTGAGTTGTGAGAACATTTAATTTACCTCTTATGTTATGAACAACCGGTTGGATTATCTACCTACCATTAAATATAATATGTCAACTTGAAGCTTGGAGCACGTTGTGTCTTTTAAAGAAAGTTGTTCCCGAGCACTTAATGTTGTGTAAAATGATGATGTGTCCTTTGCAAATGTATTATTAGTGTCAAATTGCTTCACTTTGTAAGATTGAAAAATGCCCTGTTACTGTACTTTACAGACCGTTAAATATGAATCCAGTATGGCTTTTTACATTTAATTTTTAACGGTGTAGTATGTGTACCCCAAACACCTGTAATCAAAGCAGTTTGTACCCTTTGTAAAGTGTGAGACAGTGAGGCTGGTGTACTAAGAATTGGAGCTATTCCGAGGCAAACCATCTGTACCATAAGGAACAAATATAAATTATTCATGTTTAAATGGGTCTTTTAACCCCTTTAATGGTAGAGAGGTCACCAACACATTGGCAAGCAAAAGGTTGGAGAGCTGTAGCATTCATGAGCACCTTTTAAATCAATGATACATTAACCCTTTGAGTGCCATAGGGGTACGCAACGCATTGCTTTGCAATGCGTTGCGTACCCCTCTGGCACTCAAAGGGTTAAATGTTATTAGTCCCCCTATGGTGCATTTGGTTTGCACTAAATTTGCTCTAGATTTGCTTAGTACATCGGTGTCACTGCCTCTTATCTGTAAATCTGCCTGTGAATAAAAATTGAATGCCATTCTAATTTTTGGCATTTATTTGCATTTTGAGTATGTAAGTTATAATGATAATATTCATCACAATAACACTTCTGGGTTATTTGTTTCTGCAGACTTAGCTTATAATTGTGTGAGAAACACTTTAGGAGATGGTACCAAAATGTATTTGATGTTAAACATAAAGTAATGGTAGAATGTTTTTTTCTATTACTGAACAATACAGTATTACATTTTATGGCTGATGTCAATCAAACTATTATATACTCAATAGTTTATATAGTATATAAGATTCCCCTACCCACCCCTTACCCTTACATCAGCCTGGTCAGTAGGTGGACCTTGCTAATTGGGCAGTTTCCCTGACAACCTTCCCAGCAGTTCACTCACACAGAGACATTTTAGAGAGTAGTTTTAAGGCCTCCTGAGCATTAATTGGGCTGTGGTACATGCGCAGAACTGGAGGCATTAACACCTTAACATCCAGCTGTCCTGGGGTTGAATGATCACATGTACTCGTTAGCTGAACGAGAGGCTGAAACTGACCGCATCGCTCTTGGCGCGGTTAGTTTCAGACTCCTGCAGGAGAACTGTGAACACAGAACCCATGACTTTCCAGGACCATCACCAGTCCTTAAAGCATGGACACCGGTGACATGTTGGAACCATCATCAGTCTTTAAGGGGTTAAATACGTTCACAAATAGATTTCTCTATGTGAGTGATCCGTCTGGTGAGCTGACATGGAAATTGACAAACAGACCATTCAGCCAGTTCTTTCGAGAAATGGCTGCTGTCCGGTAAGGGGGTTGGGAGGGAAGAATCTTAATAGCTAAATAACTGCGAATGTTGAATGTTTAATACTGTACAGTGCAGTAACAGAAATATGATTTATTTCATTACTCTTTTTAAAGCGGAACTACCACGCTAAGTAAATTCGCCCCCTGCAATAATTAGGCAGGTGGAGACTAGCTTAATAATAGTTATATTACCTCTCACAACAACAAGATTCTATAGAAATCCTTAATCTTCAGAGACCGGAAGCCAGGCATCAGCGCAGACATCTTGTCTGCGCGCCTTCACTGTCAGTCCCTTCTGGCACCTTTCGGGCCAGTGCAATGCTTCTGAAGGGAGGCCGGGACTGACAGCTCAGGGGCGCAGACAAGATGTCTGCACTGATACCTGGCTTCCCGTCTCGGAAGATTAAGGGTTTCTATAGAATCTTGTCTTTGTTAGAGGTAAAATAACTATTATTAAGCTATTCGCCACCTGCCTAATTATTGCAGGGCGACTTTACTTCTGGTGGTACATGCATGTGTGTGTATGTATATGTACATATATATATATATATATATATATATATATATATATATATATATATATATATATATATATATATATATATATATATATATTAAAATTGTTGCATGATGGACTCATGGCGAAAACACCAGATTGATGACAGAGATATGATGTCAGAGGCATGTTAGTGCATTTTAATAATGTGCCTTCAACACAGATCTGACACAACATCACTAATCTGAGCCCTCATTAAACTTTAGTGCTTCTCGGCCTTCTCGGTCCTGTAGTGCCTCGGGTTGCCCACCGTTTATGTGAATTATAAATGTGTGGGTGTGAGGGCATATACAGTACTAGAGTAATAAGGCTTAGTATTGCACGCTGTGGGTATATGTGTAGGAGAGGAGGCATTTTGGGGAGATCTAGTTTGTGGGACCCACCTCTGCTCTGGGTCTCTCTGTATTAGGCTGGATATTTATTTAATACATTTAATTCTGATACTTTATACTCTAGTGTAATTTTTCTTTACTATATGAGGAAGGTGAGTGCCACATTTATATCCTTTCTTTTTGCTTTTATATTATGTAATACAGAGGAGGTGGCTCTGAAGATGTGTAAGGCCCTTTGTAACTTGTCCTGATACTCCCTAGTCTGTTCTGTGGTACAGTGGGAAAATGAGAGATTTTCCCCTACCACATCACAAATGCACCATATTCTCATCCAAAAGCACTCTTCTTCTACCTGCTGTACCTTAACCCAATGGGTGCTAGAGAGGAGCAATGCACTGGAGATATTTCTAGTATCCAAGGTGGTGATCTACTTTTAAAGTCTTATTTATTTATTTATTTTTTAAGGGAGTAGTAAACATTTTTTTATTGAAAGCCTATATATTGTAGGGCTTTTATCTGTTGATGATACTCCTGTTACTTATTCAAAATGTATAACCATTCAAACTGCCGCAAAATTATGAAGCAATTATGATCACATTCTATGGAGAACTACATTTGCAATCTTTCCTCTTACATATTATGTCAGAACACAAGATGAACTGCAGATGAACTTGTTGGTCACCAGAGGGCACTGTTAATGTAAAAAAAAAAAAAAAAAAAAGTATAAACTGTAATAACTTTGGATCATGCATTTCCCGGCAGTGGGAGTATCATTGTTTTCCTCAGCAAGAAAATCATACTGGACCTTTGGTGAACGCAATGTTGAATCTGCTTCCTGGCCATTGATCTGACATGATGCATTAGCCATTTATTGCTGATGTTAAAGAAATTAAACCTTTTGAGTTTACATATCCTGCAAGTAAATAAAATGTACAGTCAAAATGCCTATGCTTTTTGTTTACTT
This sequence comes from Rhinophrynus dorsalis, assembly GCA_037306005.1. NCBI lineage: Eukaryota > Metazoa > Chordata > Amphibia > Anura > Rhinophrynidae > Rhinophrynus > Rhinophrynus dorsalis. Next base: position 81,977,011 of record CM074723.1, read on the forward strand.
TTTTTTTGTCATCTTTACCTATTTTTTTTTAAATTTTAAGTCCTTGCCAATGTTCTCCCTGGATATTTTTTCAGGGATCTTTCTGCCAGAGAACATAAAAGCAGGTCTAGTGATATAATGTAAATAATGTGCTGCAGAGACACTGTAATAATGTATTATATCCAGTTATGATGGTCAATCAACCGGAAAACTCTCTGCAATCCAGTTAGCTCAGTGCCTGGGACATAAAAGTATGGAAACATTAAAAATGAGGAAAAAGAAAAAGTCAGTTTGATTGTACATATAATGTATTTGCAGAATATGTAAAGTCCAAATAAAGGGGTACTGTCCCTTTAATGCTTCACATAAGTATTTCTTATATGAAAGTTATTTACCTGTTTGGAAAAACTAAGTCAACTAGTCTGTTTCTGTTTTTCATAATTAAGTATATGTTATATTTTTCGATATTTTTTTAACAGATAAGCAGTTTTTATGTATAGATTGTGTGTATTTGAAAGTTAATAAAAATAAAACATTTAAAATACATTTGTGTATTTTAAAATACATTTTGCTACTAAATGTTTTAAGTTCTAATAATTTTGCAGCCCACAGATATCTTGTTTCCAATAATGGAATAGCTAGAGACTGAGTTGTGAGAACATTTAATTTACCTCTTATGTTATGAACAACCGGTTGGATTATCTACCTACCATTAAATATAATATGTCAACTTGAAGCTTGGAGCACGTTGTGTCTTTTAAAGAAAGTTGTTCCCGAGCACTTAATGTTGTGTAAAATGATGATGTGTCCTTTGCAAATGTATTATTAGTGTCAAATTGCTTCACTTTGTAAGATTGAAAAATGCCCTGTTACTGTACTTTACAGACCGTTAAATATGAATCCAGTATGGCTTTTTACATTTAATTTTTAACGGTGTAGTATGTGTACCCCAAACACCTGTAATCAAAGCAGTTTGTACCCTTTGTAAAGTGTGAGACAGTGGGGCTGGTGTACTAAGAATTGGAGCTATTCCGAGGCAAACCATCTGTACCATAGGGAACAAATATAAATTATTCATGTTTAAATGGGTCTTTTAACCCCTTTAATGGTAGAGAGGTCACCAACACATTGGCAAGCAAAAGGTTGGAGAGCTGTAGCATTCATGAGCACCTTTTAAATCAATGATACATTAACCCTTTGAGTGCCATAGGGGTACGCAACGCATTGCTTTGCAATGCGTTGCGTACCCCTCTGGCACTCAAAGGGTTAAATGTTATTAGTCCCCCTATGGTGCATTTGGTTTGCACTAAATTTGCTCTAGATTTGCTTAGTACATCGGTGTCACTGCCTCTTATCTGTAAATCTGCCTGTGAATAAAAATTGAATGCCATTCTAATTTTTGGCATTTATTTGCATTTTGAGTATGTAAGTTATAATGATAATATTCATCACAATAACACTTCTGGGTTATTTGTTTCTGCAGACTTAGCTTATAATTGTGTGAGAAACACTTTAGGAGATGGTACCAAAATGTATTTGATGTTAAACATAAAGTAATAGTAGAATGTTTTTTTCTATTACTGAACAATACAGTATTACATTTTATGGCTGATGTCAATCAAACTATTATATACTCAATAGTTTATATAGTATATAAGATTCCCCTACCCACCCCTTACCCTTACATCAGCCTGGTCAGTAGGTGGACCTTGCTAATTGGGCAGTTTCCCTGACAACCTTCCCAGCAGTTCACTCACACAGAGACATTTTAGAGAGTAGTTTTAAGGCCTCCTGAGCATTAATTGGGCTGTGGTACATGCGCAGAACTGGAGGCATTAACACCTTAACATCCAGCTGTCCTGGGGTTGAATGATCACATGTACTCGTTAGCTGAACGAGAGGCTGAAACTGACCGCATCGCTCTTGGCGCGGTTAGTTTCAGACTCCTGCAGGAGAACTGTGAACACAGAACCCATGACTTTCCAGGACCATCACCAGTCCTTAAAGCATGGACACCGGTGACATGTTGGAACCATCATCAGTCTTTAAGGGGTTAAATACGTTCACAAATAGATTTCTCTATGTGAGTGATCCGTCTGGTGAGCTGACATGGAAATTGACAAACAGACCATTCAGCCAGTTCTTTCGAGAAATGGCTGCTGTCCGGTAAGGGGGTTGGGAGGGAAGAATCTTAATAGCTAAATAACTGTGAATGTTGAATGTTTAATACTGTACAGTGCAGTAACAGAAATATGATTTATTTCATTACTCTTTTTAAAGCGGAACTACCACGCTAAGTAAATTCGCCCCCTGCAATAATTAGGCAGGTGGAGACTAGCTTAATAATAGTTATATTACCTCTCACAACAACAAGATTCTATAGAAATCCTTAATCTTCAGAGACCGGAAGCCAGGCATCAGCGCAGACATCTTGTCTGCGCGCCTTCACTGTCAGTCCCTTCTGGCACCTTTCGGGCCAGTGCAATGCTTCTGAAGGGAGGCCGGGACTGACAGCTCAGGGGCGCAGACAAGATGTCTGCACTGATACCTGGCTTCCCGTCTCGGAAGATTAAGGGTTTCTATAGAATCTTGTCTTTGTTAGAGGTAAAATAACTATTATTAAGCTATTCGCCACCTGCCTAATTATTGCAGGGCGACTTTACTTCTGGTGGTACATGCATGTGTGTGTATGTATATGTACATATATATATATATATATATATATATATATATATATATATATATATATTAAAATTGTTGCATGATGGACTCATGGCGAAAACACCAGATTGATGACAGAGATATGATGTCAGAGGCATGTTAGTGCATTTTAATAATGTGCCTTCAACACAGATCTGACACAACATCACTAATCTGAGCCCTCATTAAACTTTAGTGCTTCTCGGCCTTCTCGGTCCTGTAGTGCCTCGGGTTGCCCACCGTTTATGTGAATTATAAATGTGTGGGTGTGAGGGCATATACAGTACTAGAGTAATAAGGCTTAGTATTGCACGCTGTGTTTGTTTAAAAAACAGACCTTAACAGTTCTCTTCATCAGAACTCTGTCTTTCATGTAAAGTAATGGTTCTTTTGTCCCAGCTGCCTATGCTCTTGCATTTCAATGGCTCTATTATTGCAGTGGTTGTTGTGCTGAAAGTAAACACAGACTCTCCTGCTGCCCCCCCCCTTATTGCTGTCTTTATCATCATAGAAGTTTGAAAAATAATGTGGTAGAAAAATATGTATAATACTTACCTTCTCCTCCATTCATTATTCTCTTAGTGATGATGTTTCTCCTATCTTGAAATGTTTCTTCATGGACCATGTTGTTTCTTCCAGTGGTAGTCAAATAATGAGCACTCATCTGTCTTGTACATTTTGTAACACAGTGAACTTGACCTGAAGTTTGCAATTTTCAAAACATGATTCAAAGCTTTGTAAACTGCTAGCCAGCTTATATACAGTCTGAGATAATAATGCTTTAATTTATGGGCAGTGATGTGTTTCTATGCTACACAGAGCTTAATTAGTATACTGTGCTGCACTGAGAGAGATCACCTTCCAGAAATAAAAGTATTAATCAGTAAGCTTTTTATTTATCAAAAAATGTTATAGGTTCTACCTGCTAAGTATAACACAAACCTTACAAAAATTACAGTCACTGACTACAGCTCCCTATAGTAAGTGATATGAGCAGCACCAACAAGGAGGAGATTCCTAGGTGTGATAAAGAGGATGTCACTTCTCCGGGCTAATAATATATCCATTTTCTATTCTCTGGAGGTCATGCACTAAGATGTCTCCATCTAGCGAGATGTCTTAGTGCATAGACTCCACAGAATAACATAGGACTTGAAGATTTATAACACTGGAGATGTGATCTCCTTTTTATCACACCTTAGTGCATACTACACTGGTCACAGAATAGAAAAATACAATTAAATGTAAAAACAAAAACAAATGAATTTTGAACTAAAGCGGAACTTTCACATCCAACAAAAGATTTAATTTAAGCAGTTATAAATGCTATATTCAGAGTTCTGGATTCCTTTTCTTTTTAATGCCATTCTTTAAGAGATCCTATTCTATAATTGTACCTTGTCGGCTGAGGTACAAGCTTGTCCCCCAGAGCTCTGCAGGCCATCCCCTGTAAATGTGAAACACTACCCACCATCCTTACCACCTCTCCCCTGGCTGAGTACAAAGGAGGAGGGGGCAGGCCATTGGAATAAACCCACCACACGCTCTCACTCAGTCCTTCTCATGATACCTTTCACTCGGTCACTGGGTGGATGAGGTATTTCACCACCACCTGCAATATGACCACACTAGGGGCAATGGAAAGAGTTCTGAAGCACTTGCTGTAGCAGAATTGCTATGAATGGCTTACTATTGGCTGTTCCTCAGGGGGAGAATGCTGCCAGTCATTTATAATGTCAGCAAGATGGCAGCACTCTCCCTCTATCAAACTAACCTGGAAAAAGTAGTTAAAGGGGATGTATCACCTCATAAAAATTTTTTAACATAGGTTTTGTTAATAGAGTAGTATTAGGAAATCTGGGGGGGGTTCTAAATGTAAGTACTTTTAAAGATCTTGTATCTTCAAGCTTTGCGGGTCAGCATAATGTAGCACGCTGAATCTCTGGCAAAGCTCTTGTTCATTTCCTAATTCTCCTTCCACCTCCCTCCCAGCTTCCCCAGGGACCGCATTCATGCTTCCATTCAGTGTGGTGTGAATGTCTTCTATTGTTACAGCAAGCTCTGGTTAGCATGATGCAGAGTTGCAACCTCAGTATAATGCTAAGTGGAGCTTGAGATAACAGAAGACATTCATACCACAACAAAGGGAAGCGTGAACTCGCTCCCTGGGGCAGCTAGGAGGGAGGTGGGAGGAGAAGAAGAGCTGTGATGACGATGCAGAGTGCCCATTATCTGGAAGTGCACAGCACGGAAGATGCGATATCTTTAAAAGTACTTACATTTAGGGAAAAAACCCATCTTTCCTAATACTACTTTATTAACAAAACCTATGGTAAAAAAAAAAAAATAATGAGGAGATAAATCCCCTTTAATTTTATGCCTTGGGGGGGGGACACATTTTTTAAATTTAAGGGGGTACTTGCACAAACTTGGCGGTCATAAGTATATGTGGGGGTAGGAACTTGACAGTTCCACTTTAAACACATCTGCAGGAAAACCCCTATATTTTGGGCATTTTCATTTGTGCCCTATTCTTAGTGGTTTGCTCCAGAATTGAGCATTTAACTTCCAGAACAAATTCACAGTAATCAAAAGTGAACAAAGAAATAATAGCAAGAATTATACATATGAGGAGATCTCTCTCTCTCTCTCATATATATCCTATATAATAATTCGCTAAAGCATGTGTAACGCCGCGACATGTGCAGTAGTCATGCTGGACGCTCCTTCGCTCTGTATCAGCTGTGGCACGGGCAGTCTCTACTGAGTGTGACTGCCCCGCGATCGGGTGGCAGTGGCACTGTGGCCCGTGTAACGGGCTGTTCGACTAGTGTGTATATATATATATATATATATATATATATATATATATATATATATATATATATATATATATACATACATACATACACAAAAGTTTGATGGTAGAACACTCACTCAAATTATTTATCCAGTTCAACTTGCCTGGGTGCCAGTCTCAAATGCATGTAGATGATCCAAGAACAAACCACACTCATAGGTCGTATTCGTGGTTCAAACAAAGGCTGATTTATTCAATCAATATATATATAGTTACAAAGTCTCAGTAGGGCACTCCTCATGTATTGATTAAATTAAGGTAAATGCCTGGGTGCTACTTAAAATCTTCATATACAGTCTAGGCTATTCAAATTAATAGCCAGAGAAGAACACTCAACAGGACTTGAAAATGAAAAAAATGTTTTCTTTGTCGACGTTTCGGCCCCCAACGGGCCTTCCTCAAGACAACTTTGGGGGCAGAAACGTTGACAAATAAAGAAAACATTTTTTTCATTTTCAAGTCCTGTTGAGTGTTCTTCTCTGTCTATTAATTTGTATAACCTAGACTGTATATATATATATATATATATAATATACACACACTTGCCTTATTAAAAAAAAAAAGTATGTGTTTATTCTTTTTTTGGCCAGTAAGTTTGTATAAGTTACCATTTGGTTTCTAGACCTCTCTAGCATCCAGAGGGTTAATATACTGTACAATGCAGCAATTTCAAAATTCAGAATCCACTTTTCATCTTACCAAGCCAATGTAGGTCACACCACCAGATGTTGACTTTTGTTTGGTATATTACCATCTATAGAGTTTTATTTGAGCGATCAATCTTGCACCTTTTTATAGCAATTGGACATATGGCTCATTTCAAGCAGAATTAAAGTAGAACATTTTTATTCCAGGTTAAGGTAAATTAAAGATTTACTAACAAATCAAAGACAGAAAAAAGACAGAATAAATATAGGAGACAGTCCATTTGCAGGTGAAAAGACATGTCTTTCATGCAGAACCAGCTGTATTTTCATTGAAAGAACAACAGTTTAGAAAGCTTTTCTGCATGTGTCTGTTTGATAGCATAATGTGCTCATAAGCAGCTTAAGCAGTATTCAGAAAATAGCAATGCATTAATTTTTAAAGCAGAAAATAGCAGGCGGAAAGCGGCATTGCCACATGATGATAATGAGGGTGGATATTGTAAAGTCTGTTGAGGAAAAGCGATGAGGAGTGCTTTGAAGTATGAACATTTATAAAACAATAACTAGATATTCACATGATAATGAGCCAGAGCAGTAATAGGAAGAAATGGCAAGTAGGCAGCAAGCCCCTGTTGGAAGCTGATAAATTCCAAGACATGCGTCCAGACGCCTTTAAACACTCTTTAGTTTGTATACAAAACAAAGTTATAAACTATTGTATGAAAGGCAGAGAAATAATTGGTTTTCTTTTTCCCTTTTTTTAAAGCAGAACTACCACATTTACCAAAGTTGGCCCCAAATAATTCCTCATCTGGTGACTAGCTGCTCAGTAGCGCTAGTCGCCAGAATTATTACCTGGTTAATGGGAATTATCCACTGCTCTGGGACTGACAGGCAGGACGGAGCGCAGACATCTTTCCATAGTGACGTCTGCGCGCCTGCAATGTCAGTCCATTTTGGAGCCGAACGGCTCCTAGCAACACCTCCTAGAGCCGGCTGGGACTGACAGCGCAGGCGTGAAGACGTCACTATGGAAAGATGTCTGCTCTCCATCCTGCCTGTCAGTCCAGGAGCAGTGGATAGTTCGCATTAACCAGGTAATAATTCTGGCGACTAGCGCTACTGAGCAGCTAGTCGTCAGATGAGGAATTATTTGGGGCCAACTTTGTTAAATGTGGTAGAGCAGTTACTAGCCGTAAGTGAGCAAGCAAACCAGCACTGGTGTATCAGCACCAGAGATTCATTTAAAATGATTAGCAGTCTGTGTTTTATCATAGACTGGTTTATCACTGAGGTGCAAACAGTGCCCCAGTGACCAGCAGAGTAGATTTACATAACCCCACAATTAGACTAGTGACTGGGAAGTTTATTAAAACATCTCTTAACCCATTAAGTACTAAACATGGGAGTCACAATACACTGAAAAGCAAAAATAACCCTTCAATTATCTTACTTCAGAAAATACCTGTCTGAAATTTTCTGTTTTGCCTTTTATTTTCTATTTTGCCTGTCTGAAATTTTCTATTTTGCCTTTTTTGTCTGAAATTTTCTATTTTGCCAGATATCTTCAATCAGTCCTCAATATCATCTCCATGGACAGACATAGCAGTTGCTAACAGTGCTTTCACATTAAAGCAGACAGAGAACACAAGTATATTTAACCCTTTAAGGACCAGAGTGGTACTCATCCATACCACATCCTTATGGCCCTTAAAGATTTAAGATTACCTTGTGAAGTGGGAAGAGTTTGTGCCCTTTGGTCCTGCAAGCAGTTGTCATGTTATGTCTTAACCCTTTGAGTGCCAGAGAGATACGGAACGCATTGCAAAGCAATGCGTTCCGTACCCCTCTGGCCTCAAAGGGTTAAACAATGACACAAGACACAAGTCCCTTCTTCCATATAGTTTTTTTTATGTAATTTCCCCAAGATCCCGAGCAAAGTTGTCTGTTTTTAGATGCATTCTCTTCCCTGTTAGGTACCCAGGAAAGGATCACAGGATTCTATTCCAACCTTTTCATAGTTCTCAAAAAAGACATTGGATTCCGTCCCATTCTGGACTTAAAGGTTCTCAGCCATTATGTTCTAGCTCCTCAAGATGGAGTCCTTGCATGCAGTGATTTCCACCATGGGCCCAGGGGAACTTTGGGATTCCCTAACCACAAAGGATGCTTTTCTGCATATTCCATTCCATGCAGATTATCAGTGTTTCCTGCTGTTTGGCTTCAAAGACCATTACATTCTGTTAACCGCACTTTCCTTTGCACTGGTCTCTTCTCCATGGGTATTTACAAAGGTCATGATGGCTCTGGTGGCTCACACATGCTCACTAAGAATCCCTCTTAACCCTGGATGATTTTTGCTAACTGCATCTTCAGAGGAAACTTTGCACCTTCAGATTCAGACTTGTGCTTGGTTTGGTATTTTAGCTGCAGACCAGTAAGTCTTACGTCCGTAGTGGGAAAATGTATGGACCCAGTGTTAAAGGAAATAATTAGTAAATATCTGAATTGAAATGGCTTGCGCCGGTTTATAGCAAGGAGATCTTGTCAATGGGGAGACCAGTAGATATAGTTTATTTTGATTTCAGTAAACATTTGACACTGTCCCTCATAGAATACTCATAAATATGTTGCAATGTTTGGGTCTTGATGTAAAAATAGTTGAATAGATAAGGCATTGGCTGAGTGACAAGAGACAGAGGGTTGTAGTTAATGGAGAATATTCAGAAGAAGGCCGCATTACTAGTGGGGTACCTCAGGGATCAGCAAGAGGACCATTCTGTTTAATATTTTTATTAGTGAAATTGCAAAAGGTCTTCAAGGTAAGGTATGCCTTTTTGCATTATGAAACAAAGATTTGCAACAGGGTAGACTTTCCTGGGGGAGATGTCAAATGACAAATTATTAAGGTAAATTAGAAGAATGGACAAGAGTGTCGTGCTGCAGTTTAATGGTGATAAATGTAAAATAATGCAATTGGGACATAAAACTCCAAAGGCAAAATATAGTATTAACTATGCTGTCAACGACAACAGAGGAAAGGGATTTGGGAGTAGTTATTTCTTATGACTTAAAGGTAGGCAGGCAATGTAACAAACCAGTGGGGAATGGGTGCTGGGTTGTATAACTAGGGGCCTTAGTAGCAGAAAAAAGGGAAGTGGTCATACCACTCTACAAATTTCTGGTTAGAACTCAGCTAGGGCTCAATCTAATGGACCCCAGTAAAAAAAACCAAACAGCTAACAGTAGTTTTTCAAGCAGAGTAATCTATCCAAATACCTGTGCTGTGAAAAATGAATGCATGAAAAAAAAGTTTGGTGCTAAATTTTTTGCCCATTGAAAGCATTTAAAAGTATTGTGAATTCCTGATTCAATTCCATGCTTTGGGCAGTAACGTGTTAAGGGACCCCATTTTTTCACCAAAGATCTGCACTAACTTTTTTGGCATAGAGTCCCCTAACACATGTTTTAAATAATCTGTGCTGGAATTGAAAAAATACTTGGAAAAAAAAAACCTTTGAGTGCCAGTGGGGTATGCAACACATTGCAGAGCATTGCATACCCCACTCGTACTCAAAGAATTAATCCCACTAAAACTAACACCATTCCCTGAAAATAAACACTTACCATGAAGTCTGATGTTCAGTGGGGTCTTCAGCACCAAAGGTCATCTAATTCAAGTCTTCTTGCATCTTCTTCTGTCTTCTTATCTTCTCTTTGTCTTTCTTCTAAGCTGCGAAAATAGAATTATTATTATTATTATTAATTTATATAGCACCAACTAATTCCGCAGGGCTGTACAATTGGGAAAAGACATACAGAGGTATTAAATAGTACAATCAAATGTGGAGAACAGAAGGATCAGAGGGCCCTGCTCGTGAGAGCTTACAGTCTAGAGTGGCACAATGAATAAAAATAATATCCATGTTTACTGAAGAAATGCCCACAAAGATATGGCTGGACTGTACTCTGCTGCTGCTGCTACCCCTGTTGGCGGAGGCAGGAAATCAGAGCAAACATCTCCTCTTCGATACCTCTTGGGCCTTAACCTGAGCCATTCCGAATTTTATATGGCCAGTCTCTGTTCAAAATGGTACACAGGCTTCCATTGGCTGGGATGTGGGGGTTAAGCACCTACCAGTCAATCGGCTTTTAGCAGGAGGGATAACAAAACCTGCTAGAAGTTGATATCTTGAGGGCATTTCTTCAGTAAACATGGATATTATTTTTATTCATTGTGGCATTCTATTATATTCTATTGGCAGCTTTGAAGACAGAAGACGACACAATAGAAGATTAAAGAAGAAGACTTGAACTTAATGACAAATAAGTGTTATGCAGCTATGAGGTATGGGTGTTAGCATAGTGTTAGGGCTAGTATTGTTTCACTTTATTGTTAGAGGTAGTGTAGGATTAGGGTTTGGGAGGGTGACTGTGTTTTAGCTCACGCTCGGTTTTTGATAGTGTGTCAGACACCGATTGTTAGCCATTTTCCTTTGATGTTCACTCTACTTATCATTAGTTTTGGGAACAAGAAAACCCACGAGCAACTTTGGGACAAAAGTCTGTTTTTGTGTCCCAACTTTAGCAGTGGTTTCTCTTGGTAGGGCAATTAGATAAAGTAACACAGAGTGTGTACCGCCCGGTATCCATTTTTGCCCTACCAACAGTTTTACTGGTGTCTATTAAATTGAGCCTCTAGAGCATTGTGTACAGTAATGGAGACTCCATCTCCAGAAGGATATAGATACTCAGAATTCAGAGAAGGGCTAATAAAATGGTGAATGGTTTACAGGAAAAGAAATATGGTTCTTATCTGCCATCAAATTCTATGTGCTGGGATCACTGGTTTTGGCTTTGTGGGCAATGCTGTATCTCATTTCATACATCGACCCTGCAGATGGAATCTCAGAGAAATCGGTCCAGGCAGCAGTGTCATCGCTCCTGTGTGATTTCCCACTTATCCCAGATGACACTGACTTTACTCAGATGGGTCCAGGAAACCCACCTGATTTTTGGGTTGCCTGTTTGTCATAGTGGACTGATCCACAGTGACTAGAACATTTCTGTTGCAAACCAACTGCACCAAAAGAGAGTAATTTCTCTGTCATCCAATACAGGTTACTGATAACTTTGGGTAGGTTATCCGCCCCTTTAATTGTAGTCAGGAACAATTCTAGAATTGTGTGCAGGGGATAGAGCCTACCTTCCATCCTTGGCTGCAGCTAGCCAACCAGCTCCAGAAAGATTTGTTCCTTGGTGAAGACACAGGCAAGAGAACAGTTCTGTTATAGTTTTAGAAATGTGTTCTTTTTCTGTTAGAAATGGAATACCACTATTAGGCGGATTACTGTAACTGACAATGCCCTTAGATGTGGCTAGCTCAGTAAACAGTTGCTTTTTGTGGACCTTAAGCCCTGGGGGAAAAAATCTTGGCTACAAGTTCTTTCCTCAGGAGTTACCCACCGAGGCTTCTACTTAATACATGGTAGTCTGAAGACAGAAGATCTGCAGGAAAGGTGAGCAACCCTTTGAGTGCTGCAGGTCCACATGTCCCACAGTGCCCCTCCGCACAGGGGTTTACCTTTGGAGTTCCTGTTGCACACTCCTGCACTCACTGAGTCTATCTTTATGTCTGTTGGGTGTTTTGGAGCAGGTTTATGTGGCACTTTAACCCTTTAGCTGCAGGTTTTACATCTTTTGGGGGGTTTTCTGACACTTTTCCTACTGGTTCAGTGTTTTTTTGGGTATCCTAACATGTTCTAGTGATGTTTTATGCATTTTTATTTTCCTCTTTCAATTTTGTAACATTTGACCGCATAGGCGCCATTGCTTCATTCAGTCCTATGGGACTGTACAGTCTGGGACATATCTCTGCAACCGATTAACCTAGCGACTTCAGAGATGGCTCATTTTTCTTGTCTGCCCTTGCGCTAACATCTGGTTCATGTTTCCAGTGTGTTGGGGGGCTCAGCGGGCTTCAGGCACTGTTGGGTTACTTTTTCTGGGAAAACTACATTTCCCATGAGCGCTTTCTTCTCGCGCTTGCTTCCGATTGGCTCCCGCTGCGGCAGCCATTTTGTGCCATTTCCAGAACGAGTATCCTAAGCAGGGCTTGGACTCTCCTTCTCTCCTCTGCTGATTAACCCTTCGCCTGCCAGATAAGTCTATTTTAGCGATTTCTGGGGTGAAACCTTAATCCTGCACACTATACTTGGGTGATTTATTATACTGTAAGGTTATTTGACACTGTGAGAATGTCTATACCAGGCCAGACCTAAAACTAAGGATGCTGGGGTCTCTATATCCCCTATTGTGCATTGCTCTTCCTGTCATTCAGGGATACCTAGAGAATTCTTAGGTCATTTATGTCCAGCATGTTCTGATGTCCCTGAGAGTCTCCCAGGGACCTCCAGCCATGCATTAGAGCCAGTTTGGGTGCAAGAGTTCAAGGCTGCTACCAGGGACCTTAGGTCTACATTGCAACTTTTTCCATCCCAGTTACAGGGGGTCTTCCATTCTTGGCGGACCCCCTCCTCCGTCAAGTCTTCCCCGCCAAAACCTCAGGGAGTACCTGACGTATCAGATTCCTCTGAGGAGGAACTGCTGGTGGATTCAGATGTTGAGGAATGTTCTGTGGTGGGCTCTCTCAGTTTTGGGGATCCTTTTAAGGCTGATCCTGAGCCCTCGGCTGAGGGCCTGAGCAGGGCTGTTTTGCATACCCTTAACATTCTCTCAGTTCAGGAGGTTCCTTCTGATCCCTCTGACGTGTTTCAGGAGCCTAAAAAGCCCCTTACTTGCTTTCCACCTAACCCCACTCTTGACCGCCTTGTATCTGAAGAATGGAAATCTCCGGATAAGAAACCTTATGTTTCCAAGAAATTTGCCAAGCTTTATCCCTTCTCTGAGGCAGCACTTGCTCAGTGGGTTCATCCTCCCAAAGTGGATGCTCCTGTCTTCAGGCTATCTAAGTGTACTGCCTTGTCAGTTTCTGATGTGTCCGGTCTGAAGAACTGTACTGACAAGAAACTTGAGGTCTCCCTCAAGTCCATTTTTGCCACTTCTGGTACTGCCATGCGTCCAGCATTCGCTGCAGCATGGGTGAACCAGGCCATTGCAGTCTGGACTGAACCGCTCACCCTGGCTGTCTGTCAGGGTGCTCCTACTTCGGATATGTTGCGCCTTCTTGCCAACATTTCTGAGGCACAGCACTATGTTTCTGCTGCCTTATTTGATGCCATCCATTTAGTGGCTAGGGTTTCCACCGTGTCTGTGCTTGCCAGACGGGCTCTTTGGCTCAAGATCTGGTCTGCTGACACTGCTTCCAAGAACACATTGCTCTCCTTACCTTTTCAAGGTACTTCTTTGTTTGGGCCAGATCTTAAAGATCTGATTATTGAAGCCACAGGGGGTAAGAGTACACTTCTACTCTTGGTCCCCAGGAAGAAAACGCCGCTTAAGCGTAATCAGTATTTTCGTTCCTTTCAGACTGAGACATGTCCTGCGAACCAGACAGTTCCCTCAGCTCCTCGTGCCTCCTCCAAGCCCAAACAGCAATGGAAGTCCAAGGTCTCTTCCAAGCCTTCTTCAGCATGACTCACCGAACCCAGGTCCCCACTTTGCTGTGGGTGGTCCTCTGTGTCACTACTAAAGCATCTGGGCGGATTCGGTAGTGGACCTGTGGGTTTTACAGGTGGTGACGGAAGGGTACAGGATCCCTTTTGTCTCTCTTCCTCCCTTTCGCTTCTTCCCTTTTCATATGCCTCAGGGTGTGGAGAAATACCGGCTGTTCAACGGCGCTATTCAGGCTCTTCTGGACAAGGATGTTCTAGAGCTGGTTCCAGTTCAGGACAGAGGTATGGGTTTTTACTCAAACCTCTTTGTGGTCTCCAAAAAGGATGCCCCATTTTGGATTTGAAGGATCTCAATTCCTTTGTGATCCGGACCCATTATCACCAGGAGTCTCTAAGGACAGTGATTGCTGCTATGTTCCCTGGGGGAATTCCTTGCATCTCTGGATCGTCAGGACGCGTATTTACACATCGCCGTTCATCCAGAGAGCCGGCAGTATCTCAGATTTGCCTGTGACTGAGGGCTTTCAGTTTTCAGCTCTTCCCTTTGGTCTGACTACAGCTCCTCTAGTTTTCAACCGCGTCCTGGGAGCCTTAGTGTCTGTCCTCCACCGGGACGGCATCAGAGTTACTCCATACATGGGCGACCTGCTTCTGAAAGCCCCCTCTGCAGAACTTCTTCATCAGCAGGTTCAGCAATGCATTCACATTCTCACCCATCACGGGTGGTTCATCAACATGGACAAGTCAGATCTTGTCCCATCCCAGTGTCTGGTCTTCCTGGGCCTTCTCTTCAACACTCAGAAGAGCATGGTGTTTTTCACAGATGAGGTAGCTCACCAGATCGCCCACAAGGTTTCTGCGGTTCTGGATCAAGATCCAGTTCAATCCAAGAAGCTGTCCTCTCTAGTAGGGAAATTCATCTCTACCTTAGAACACAGGAGGTCCACTAATAGGATAGGCACAACCCAGACGTCTGGGTACCGGAACCAGTATAGGCAATAGGAATGGACTGGGAACCAACTGGCGGTGAAGGCCTCTGGCAGAACCGGCAAGGTAAAGGGCACACAGTGCAGGAGCTGACAACAGGACTACAGTGGCATGAGGTCAACTAGTGGAGGACTGGCACAACCCAGATACCTGGGTACTGAACCAAACTGGAGCGAGGCAACACTGACCAAGGCCCTGGACCGCAGACATGAGGCAAGCGTGTATAGGCAGACTAACCCAGGAAGGGTTACTGGAGACCTAGGCAACTGCTACTGGATAGACCCTAGAACACTAGGGGTGGATCGTTATACGGTAAGTAATAGGAACGCAACCAGTGTCCCCTCAACCTGCGAGATGATAAATGCAACGCCGGCTCTTGAGCCCAAGGCTACTGCAGTACGGAACGGTAGTACTCTTACCTGGAAGTTCCAGGTACCTACAGGGTTAATGGTCAATGCCAAGAGAGTAACTGAAACTCCCAGAGGGAGTGAGCCAAGCGCTACTAGGGAGGCAGACACAGAGAGTGATCAGAGTAACTCAGTCAGTGGTAGAACACTGTACCGGTACTTCAATTGTACACACCGTCGTAGGCGGTTAATAGAGCAGCTCGAGCACGGGGCTCAGCCTTTGGTCGACAAATAACAGCGGCACGCGGCGCACACCGAGAATCGAATGTAAGGCCCTGTAACCCGGTGACCTCACGGGGTCACCAAGTTGCACAGACACACACAGTATATCGTGGAAAGGAATCCATGGTCGGCAACAGCCACAGAAAGGTAGACAGCCAAATACGGTCAGCAACGGAGCGGGTTCTTCAGCCAGATACAGTCAGCAACGGAGCGGGTTCTTCAGCCAGATATGGTCAGCAACAGAAAGGGTTCTTCAGCAAGATACGGTCAGCAACGGAGCGGGTTCTACATCCAGATACAGTCAGCAATGGAGCGGGTTCTTCAGCCAGATACGGTCAGCAACGGAGCGGGTTCTTTAGCCAGATACGGTCATCAACAGAGCGGGTTCTCATCCGGATACAGTCAGCAACAGAACAGCAGCAACAGGAACTCAGGAACGTAGTCAGGCAGGCCAGGTCATACATGATGAGCGATAGCACACAGTAAACTCAGGAACTCGTACACCATGAAAGGGCGCCTAAGTGAGGACATCCCAGGGTATATAAAGGCAAGCCCTAGTAGAAGCAATTATGACCAGCCAGAGAACAGCAATGATAACAATGTCGCTGTCAGAACAGGAAGCACGGGCACCGTTATACCCTCATTGTTCAGAAGTGGGATCTTCCTTACATAGACCTGATGACGACAAGACACAACAGGAAGGTTCCGAGGTTCTGCTCTCAGTGGAGGGACCCTCTAGCCCTGGCAGTGGATGCAATGTCCATTCCTTGGTTATTTCCTCTGGCCTACATCTTTCCTCCCCTCCCAATGTTACACAGGGTGTTACGGAAATTGTGACTGGAACACTGTCCAGTCATTCTGATTGCTGCATACTAGCCTCGCCAAGCTTGGTTTCCAGCGCTTCTGGATCTGTCAGTGGCGGAGCCATTCTGGCTCCCTTGCCGTCCGGATCTTCTTCTACAGGGTTACCTGTGGAAGGAGGATGTTCAACGGCTAACTTTGACGGCTTGAATCTTCAATATTGTAGAAGAAAGGTTTTTCTTCTGGGGTGGTGGCAACTATGCTCAGTGCCCACAAACTTGTTTCTTCCAAGATCTACCATCTTGTCGGGTCGACCTTTCTATCTTGGTGTGCTGCAAGATCTATTGGGGCTTCTTGGGCTTACAAGAATCAGGCCTCCGCTGATCAGTTGTGCAAGGCTGCCACTTGGTCGTCTGTGCACACCTTTTTGAAGCACTACCATGTTGATGTGCTGGCATCGGCTGATGCCAGCTTTGGGAGGAAAGTCCTGGAGGCAATTTTGCCTGTCTAGGATCTTCTTCGGTTCTTTGTGCTTCCTTCACTTTTGATCCCTGTTGGTTCTAGTTCAGTGTGCTGTGTAACAGTTTGGGGTGTTGTTTCCCCTCTTTAGTGTCCGTTGACACTTCATTGTTTTGTTGGGCTATCTCTGATCTGATGGTTCATATCTGTTCTGGTGACTATGGGGGCCTTACGCCTGGTCATTGCCTTACTTCCCTCCTCTGGGAAACTCAATGATTGGACATCCCAAAGTTACCAGTACCCTATATGGGATGACATAGAGAGAAGGAGAATTTTTGGCTTACCTGTTAAATCCTTTTCTCTTAGTCCATACAGGTTACTGGCCTCCCCCCCTGTCAAAGGACCATGCTTGGCTCTCCTGTGGCAGACCGTGGGGGTCCTTCAGGGTCATGCTCACAGGAGTCTTCTTTCCTTTCCACTATCTAGTCAATAGTTAGTGTCTCAAATCTTTCTGGATCTGGTTGGCTAGCTGCAGCCAAGGAGGGAAGGTAGGCTCCACCCCCTGCATACAATTCTAGAATTGTTCCTGCCTACAATTAAAGGGGCGGATCGCCATCCCAAAGTTACCAGTAACCTGTATGGACTAAGAGAAAAGGATTTATCAGGTAAGACTAAAATCCTCTTTTACATTTGCCAAATCGCCATTGATTTAAATGGGGCTTTTAACCCCTTGAATGCTAACAAGGTCTCTGCAGCATTCAAGGCCTTAAAAGGCCCATTTAAAGCATTTGGAATATGTATTCGTTCCCTAAGGTGCAGTTGGTTTGCTCCACAATGACTTCCCCTTTTTTTTATCATAGGGCTCTTAACCAAAAAATTGGTTTACTTACAGCTAGCATATGTAAAAATAAAATTATAGTATGTTTTATTGTAAACTTGCCTTTTAATTCCTGTGAAAATTGCCCTGCTTAAAACATGTATTAGTGTTGTTCGCACTCTTTGTATTGAAATATAAGAGCAGGCAGTTGATTTTTATTAATGCCCACTGCTCTTATATTCAGAAAGGCTCAGTTTAAATCAGTGAGGATCTTAGAGCATACGTAAAACTAGATTTTTAGATTTTAGGAGTGAGAAGACAGATTTTTTTTTTACCCATGCTATTTTGAAGCCCAGAGTAATTAAGTGTTTATAACCCCAGTTAAGTTTTCAGTGTTATTGTTCCTTTAAAGAGATGGTAATGCTTCACAAAAAAAGCAACTCCAATTAATCTTCATAGTATTTGTGCCATGGAGAGTGTTATTTCAATACTGTCAGAGTTGAAGTTCAAGAGTAATTGAATGAGGAAATATCCCTTTCCCGCCCCTTTTACGGATGTAACACTGCTCACCTCAGAGCAGCACGACTGTCTGGATAGATCGCAGATAGGGACAATCTTCAGTGAGCATAAGAACAAACCTGTCAAGGGGGGCAGGGTTTTCCTTATGCTCACAGTAAGATGATTGTCACTTGGTGCAATCTGTCTGGTCAAGAACTCAGATTCCACATCTGAGGGGAAGTGGATAGGTAAAAGGGGCGAGAGTGGGAAACTTTATCATTCAATTACTCTTGAACTACAACTCTGACAATACTGAAATATCACTTTCCATGGCCCAAATACGGTTAAGCGTAATCGGAGCTGCTTTTTTGTGAAACACTAGTAATAGATTGTTTTATTGAAAGGTCATTTTGTAGCCAGTAAAAAAATAAATTAATTGTGCCCAGTTCGATCTCTCAAACCTTTATGGTTTGAGAGATATAAGCTTACAAACTTCCCCTTTCACTGACATCACTGTATAGGTTACAGCAAGAGATCCCGGTCTGCAGACCTTCCTGTGGATCTTCAGCAGAGCCGAAATCTTTATAAATTGGGCATTGTTGGGGTTATACTGTACTTATGAGCAAGTAAATCAGACTGTATTGTTATGATGTTGTGCTGTTATTTCTGGTATATTATCTAGGATACTTATTCTGTTGTTAAATTTTACCTTTAAGCCCTTGGAGGCTTGAAACATATCAGCACATTGCAAAATAATGTGTTGGAGACCTCTCTAGCATTCAAGGGATTAAAAGCCCCATTTGATAAGTGGGAATTGTTATTGTCCCCTATGGGACAGTTGGTTTGCCCAAGAATTGTTCCACTTTGCTTTGCTTTTATACATAAGGACCTTTGTGTGCATGTTTATGAACTATGAGCTTGATTGCTGTACTGTGTTTAGAAAGCACCTAAAGGTAAGAGCAATATGCTATCTTTTCCATTAATTTGCTCTGTGCATACTTTTGATGTCTGGAAAAAATGTTAATTGAACTAAGGAGCTTTTGAAGCCCTGGTCTTTAATTTGTGAGCGAGATTATAAGCTCTCTCTCTGGAGGGGTAAACAGTCAGAAATTTGTTTTATATGCTCCTGTCGATACCAAGAAAGCTGCTTCACTTTCAATTCCATTTCTGAGCGCAGACGTCACTATGGAAAGATGTCTGCTCTCCATCCTGCCTGTCAGCCCCAGAGCAGGGTATCATTCTCATTAACCAGGTAATTTTTCTGGCGACTAGCACTACCGAGCAAGTAGTCGCTAGATGGGTAATTATTTGCCATAAAGTTTAAAATAGGTGGTAGTTCTGTTTTAAAATCCACTTTTAAATCAATGGGAAAATTAATTTATACTCTGTGGTGCGGTTTTTATGTACTTTTTTTTTTTAGTCCACCAGTCTGTGACAGGGTAACCCTTTGAATGGCAGAGGGGTGCGCAACACATTGCTTTGCACCCATCTGGCACTCAAAGGGTTAGAAAAATCCAGCAGACAAGTAAGTAAAGATGTTCAGTGTTTTAACTTGGGCAGACTACTACATTTATATCTCTTGGCCAGTTACTTTTTTCTATAACTTTATATTTTTTCCAGCCCTATGTGTTTTCCTGATCTCCTACTACTTTGCTTTACACCCTTAATTCTCGCTTGTGGCACTTTAAAGTGATCCTGTCATCCGAATAGTTTAGTTCATTTTAAAGATAATTAAAAGCTGACTGTGTTTTGCTACCCATTTCTGTGTAATATAAATCATTTTTGAACAAATAAACTATTTTTTGGTGGCCCAGTATGGCACCTTATGCTAATCCATTTCTTTGCTGGGAAATATTTTCATAATCTGTGCTATGAATGAATCTAGACTAGGGTCTAGAAATTCATATATGTGTGGGTTGCATTATTATTTTTTATTGATAACAATGGTCATTTATAACATGTCAGACATTCAGATAAAATATCTTTTTATCAGTAATACAAAAATAATGTACAAATTCTAATCAAATTTATGCATTCAAAAGTGTTCAATTATAGGTCTATTTGTTTTAATCTTCATTGAGAATACTGGTATCTAACAAAAAAATATTCTCTGGAACTCTATGATGTGGCAGAGAGGTTGTTATTCCTTATTGGCATATTCGTTCAAGTCTGCAAGATAATTAGGTAAAACTTTTGTTTGTTTTGTTTACAAAAATCTCAGGTAGGCTGCGCTCTGAGGTTAGGTGGTCCACTGGGCCCACAGGTTGCATTTGAATGTCCATGGTGTAGACCAGGGTTGTCCATGTTCAGTCCTCAAGGGCCACCTACAGGCCAGGATGTAAGGATTTCCCTGATTGACCCCTTAACGACCCTTGACAGTCATGGCACATCATGGGTTGTTTTTGCGTTAATGACCCATGACGTGCCAGGACCGAATTCCGGGCTCCCTGTGCGGCTGCACGCCATTCAGGGAGCCCTGAACTGGATACTACAAAAAAAATAAACATTTGTCCGTGGTCTTTAAGTGCCGGCCGCATGTGCGCGCGGCCGGTTCTTAACCCCTTAAGGACCGGCCACTCATGCACGTGGCATTCATTTAAGGACCACGGAGCATTTTTTTTTTCATTGAATACGATTCCAGACTCTCCGAACGGAGTGCAGCCATGCGGGGAGCGTGGAATTAGATGATGCTCCTGGTACATATGCGTGCGCCGGTTCTTAAGGGTTTAAGGACCGGCGCACACATGCGCACCCGGCACTTGAGGACCATGTGGCTTTTTTTTTTTTCCACTTCCGGTTCATGGCTTCCGGAGCGGCGTGCAGCCACGCCGGGAGCCATGAACTCCATGACATGCCAGGACCGTCACTGGTCCTTAACTGCTGGACCGGCGTGACGGTCCTGGCACGTCAGTAGTCCTTAAGGGGTTAAAGCAAATCCAGCCATGACGTACCAGGACCGTCAAGGATCGTCAAGGGGTTAAGCACAGGTGAGTTAATCAGTGGAACATTCTGTGACTGACTCACCTGTGCTTAATCAGGGAAATCCTTACATCCGGTCCTGTTGGTCCCCCTTGATCACTGAAATTGGACAGCCCTGCACTAGACAGAGGCTGCACACTTTTGCTCATTTCTACTAGCACAGCAAGCAATAAGTTTGGCTTTTAACAGAGCTAATTCACATACAGTATAGGGAAGTAGCATAACGTGTCACGCATAAAGGTTAATGTCGCAGAAACTACTTTAGCAAAAATCATAATACAAGTTTTTAAAGCTCTGTGAAACTGAACTTGTCATATGGGCTCAAATGCAGTATAAAAGGAAGAAATGTAGTATTAAACGGTATCCTTTTAAATGGTCGCACGCGAAAGGGCGTGCAACCAAATTAGATAGTTAACATGTTGCATGAATAAAAATGTCGCCATGACAATCACACGCTGCATGACAGAGCGAGATTGTCATGTTGCGTATTGAAAGGGCGCTTCACCATTTAACCATTTGAGAGGCATTTAAAAAAGCAGGACGCTTAATCATTTAACCCTTTCTGTACTGCCCACAACTGATCATACCCCTTTACACTCCCAAGAGGCAGAAGCTTTTGGTCCGTGGCTTCTCTGCTCAACCTCAGACTCAACTTCATAGGCGCAACTAACAGTTTATCCCAACCTCCGTGTATTCCAGCGTCTGCTTCATTTCCTGACCCCAGCCACGGAGCGCTTCTTGAACCCTTAGATAGAAGCAGGCCTGAATTTATTTTATTTATACTATTGACCCTGTGAGTGCCAGAGGGGTGTGCAGTGCAATGCGTTGCATACCCTTCTGACACTCAAAGGTTTACAGTATCTCCATTAACACTAAAACAAATTCTATGGAGCCAGTTGGATCCCCAGTACCTTGCTAACGCTGTGATCTATTGTGCACACGGAGCACTTCCAATGTGCACATGCAGCAATTCCTGAGATGTCAGTGCTGGAGTGATCTAAGGTCTGAAAAGTCACACGGAGCGCTTCCTGTGACAGAGAAGACAGGTGACGTGACAGAGAAAGCGGGTTATTTATTTTTCATAAAAGAACAGCTTAGCACTTCCACCCAGTGCTGACTCAGAGGCATGGGACAATAGATGAATCTCCAACAGGGAAGAGAAAAAAGGGAGCAACACCGACACAGACGGAGCGCTGTGATCTATTGATCAAGCTTGTCTTCAAGCAAGCTTTTTAAATGGCGAAGCGACCTTTCAATACATGACATGAGAATCTCGTGCTATCATGCAGTGCAAGATCCTAAAGTCGACATTTTTATCCAGGAGTGATGGTAGTTGTCTCATTTGATCGCACTCTCTTCCCCGTGCGACCTTTTAAGGGTAAACCGTATTAAACATACAGAAACATTTTTCCTTAATCCAAGGTGAAATCAGAAGGTTGCACCAGCACCTATGTAAAGAAATGATGGATCTTCTGGACTGAAAATGTTTACCCCCTTGGGTACAAACTGCCTCACCGTAGCAAAGCATACAAGAGGTTAAAGAGGTTACACCTCCTCATAATAACCCTCTAATTGCCTTACTATGACCAGAACATTTTAAAGCATAACTTTAATCAACATTACATGTAGCCCCAAATCATTAATATGTTAGCAATATACACAGAAATACTCATTTGCAGTATAAGTCCAGCATAAGTAAGGGAGAACATTTTCGGCAGGCAACAATTGTGAACAGCGCAGACATCTTGCAGAGACAGCATCTCTGCGTCTGTGCTGTCCATCCCCTTCAACTCCATGATTGTTGAGTTGAATTCCATCGTGCCGAAAGGCACCTGAAGGGACTGACAGCGTAGGCGCAGAGAGCCTCTACTTCAAGATCCCAGCCAGTGCCTGCCTGCCAAAAACGTTCTCTCTCTTACTTATGACAAGTATTTCTATGTATACAGTTAGGGAAAAAATTATTTGATCCCCTGCTGATTTTGTACATTTGCCCACTGACAAAGAAATGATCAGTCTAGAATTTTAATGGTAGGTTTATTTGAACAGTGAGAGACAGAATAACAACAAAAAAATCCTGAAAAAAGCATTTCCAAAAAGTTAATTGATTTGCATTTTACTGAGTGAAATAAGTATTTGACCCCTTTGCAAAACATGACTTAGTACTTGGTGGCAAAATCCTTGTTGGCGGTCACAGAGGTCAGACATTTCTTGTAGTTGGCCACCAGGTTTACACACATCTCAGGAGGGATTTTGTCCCACTCCTCTCTGCAAATCCTCTCCAAGTCATTAAGGTTGCAAGGCTGACGTTTGGCAACTCGAACCTTCAGCTCCCTCCACAGATTTTCTATGGGATTATGGTCTGGAGACTGGCTAGGCCACTCCAGGACCTTAATGTGCTTCTTCTTGAGCCACTCCTTTGTTGCCTTGACTGTGTGTTTTGGGTCATTGTCATACTGGAATACCCATGCACAACCCATTTTCAATGCCCTGGCCGAGGGAAGGAGGTTCTCACCCAAGATTTGACGGTACATGGCCCCGTCCATTGTCCCTTTGATGCGGTGAAGTTGTCCTGTCCCCTTAGCAGAAAAACACCCCAAAGCATGTTTCCACCTCCATGTTTGACGGTGGGGATGGTGTTCTTGGGGTCATAGGAAGCATTCCTCCTCCTCCAAACACGGCGAGTTGAGTTGATGTCAAAGAGCTCAATTTTGGTCTCATCTGACCACAACACTTTCACCCAGTTCTCCTCTGAATCATTCAGATGTTCATTGGCAAACTTCAGACGGGGCCTGTACATGTGCTTTCTTGAGCAGGGGGACCTTGCGGGCGCTGCAGGATTTCAGTCCTTCACAGAGTAGTGTGTTACCAATTGTTTTCTTGCTGACTGTGGTCCCAGCTGCCTTGAGATCATTGACAAGATCCTCCCATGTAGTTCTGGGCTGATTCCTCAACGTTCTCATGATCATTGAAACTCCACGAGGTGAGATCTTGCATGGAGCCCCAGACAGAGGGAGATTGGCAGTTATTTTGTATTTCTTCCATTTGCGAATAATCGCACCAACTGTTGTCACCTTCTCACCAAACTACAATCTTGTCCCTTACCTTCTTGGACAGCTCTTTGGTCTTGGCCATGGTGGAGAGTTTGGAATATGATTGATTGCTTCTGTGGACAGTTGACTTTTATACAGGTAGCAAGCTGAGATTAGAAGCACTCCCTTTAAGAGAGTGATCCTAATTTCAGCTTGTTACCTGTATAAAAGACACCTGGGAGCCAGAAATCTTATTTCACTCAGCAAAATGCAAACCAATTTATCACTTTTTTGAAATGCATTTTTCATTATTTTTTTTGTTGTTATTCTGTTTCTCACTGTTCAAATAAACCTACCATTAAAATTATAGACTGATCATTTATTTGTCAGTGGGCAAACGTACAAAATCAGCAGGGGATCAAATCATTTTTTGCCTCGCTGTATCGCTCAAATATTAATGATTTGGGGCTACATGTAATGTTGATGAAAGTTCCGCTTTAATGGCCGCTTTAATTTTTTGCCTGTGTGCCTTTCTTCAAGTCATATAATTCATTCACTCTTACTCTGAATATTTTCTTCTCTGTCCATGTTTAAAAAAAAAAAGGAGTAGGCAAGTCCCCTCTGCACTGGAACATCAGCTAACCCGAGATGTACGTTTTGGACTTGTTGGGCCTTGTCAATGGGGTACAGTTGGATTCCGTAGCACTAAGGGCAGGGGGTCCATGTATGGATTATGCTGGTCTCTTAGGAAGACTCCCTAAGAGTATTCAAAATACATACCAAAAGTTACAAGCCTTTGAGGACAAACAAAAGCACAATGACATGTTCTACTTCTAGTCATCGTTCAGAAGCATCACGTTCGCTTTCTAGTGCCATTACAGAGGAGACATTTCCAAGTACACATTAGACTAATCCCTCCTAAAATGGAGGTCCAGTTCCAAATTGGAACACCAGCTAACCCCAGACATACGTTTCATCCTCTGAGCGTCTCACATTTTGGATATGTTGTTGGCACAACATGTAGCCAGATTTTAATTATTTTTAAAATTATTTTAGAAGATAATTTTATATATGAAATATTTTTCATACTGTATTATCTGTGGATATTACTTTTAAGTGCATTGGCAACATCTCGAATATCCAAGAGGTCAAAATAAGAACAATGCTATAAGAAAACGCTATAAGCAGAACACGAAAAACTATATGCAAAATGCTGAATGCAAAACAACAAACAATATTTTGGCCAAAAGTAATACACTATATGCACAGTACTCAAAATGCATTATGCAAAACGCAGTACAAGCAAAACACAGATTCTCTCTCTCACACACTCTTGCTCAAGCATGCTCTCATACACTCACACACACACTCTCTTGCTGAAGTACACTCTCATACACTCACATACACTTGCTCACACACTCACATGCTCAAGCACACTCACTGATGGAGAGTTGCGTAACGTACTGCTATGCAACGCGTTGCGCACTTTTTTGGAGATGAAAGGTCTCAGTACTGAAAATTCAACAAGCCAGTCATTGTTTTATTAACCGCACAGGCAAAGCCATGCCAGTATTGCAAGTATAAAAATAAAAATCAGTATTGCAAAAATAATTGAGTATACATTTCTTCATTAATAATGTATTCTTTTT
The DNA here is from genome assembly GCA_037306005.1 of Rhinophrynus dorsalis. Taxonomy (NCBI): domain Eukaryota; kingdom Metazoa; phylum Chordata; class Amphibia; order Anura; family Rhinophrynidae; genus Rhinophrynus; species Rhinophrynus dorsalis. The sequence continues at coordinate 82,002,619 of CM074723.1, forward strand.
CTACTTTAGGAAGACAAGACTACAAGAAAAACAAGCCTGTATTAAGAGCAACGCGATTAAAAGCAGAAGCCAAGAAAACAGCAATAGGGATAAAGGTAGACTTCTATCTGATAGCTTACATTAAATTTCTCCACATGTCTACTTCCTTTTCCCTCAGGATGTGCTGTGTGAATATTGATTTCTGAGAGATATTGCTTATAACACTTCAAAACCCAAGTAGAATGGCAACATCTGAAATATTCCAGGAGCTGCTTTTACTTAAGGCATCATTTAAGCCCCTGATTGCTTTTTGAATAGTGGCTTTTAACCATTTAAGCACTAGGGATTTCTCAAAGCAGTTGCTCACAATTTTTAACCCTTTCTTCTGGGGCTTTTTGACATTAGAGGATAAGCAGTTTTGATCTTTTTAGTATGCTTTTGTTCAAACATTTTTTCGTCTAATTCATTTAGTCAATTCACACAAATTATATACTATTTTTTAAGCATAAATAGGTCTATCTTTAGGTACCATATATATATGTATAACCCACCATTTCATTTGATAATAAAACGAGACAAAAAATAAAAAAAACACATCTTCATGCCTCTTCATATGTCCCTCATTAGAGGGGTGCTGTCCCTCTGTGATAGGCTGACCAGATCTCACCTTTAACCACGGACACATGAAATAGGCATCTTTCAGTACTTCACTGAAATCAAAGCAGCCCTGCAGTATGCATTTTTTCTAAGCATCCCCGGTTAAAGGTGAGGTCTGGTCACCCTACTCTATGAAGTGAAAATGCTTATGTCCCTCTTTCCCTCCCTGGTGTCCATCTTTTGGGAGATGACTATGTGATGTGTATATTAAAGTGTATAAAATTGTTCTACAGTAATAAATCTCACATAATGTTTATTTAAACTTCAGTATATGCGATATAAAATTATTCAGTGTAAATAAAACCCTTTGGTCTTGCTCTAAAGGTGAACTTTCACCTGCAAGACACTGTATCTTATATGGATAATCTACTAAAATGGTATGTAGAATGCCATTTTTTTTAAAGTACATACTTTATTAGATATTCGCTAGAAAATTTAGCTCTGCTGAACTTCACGTCCTCACATTCTTCTCCCTCCCAGCTCTCCCTGGGAGTGCGTTCATGCTTCCCTTCATAGTGATGTGCACCACATATATTGTAACAGAGAACTCCATCTGTCATTATACGGAGCTTTCTGTTACAATATACGTGGTGCACATCACTATGAAGGGAAGCATGAACGCACTTCCAGGGAGAGCTGGGAGGGAGGTGGGAGGAGAATTTGGGGACTTGGAAGTTCAGCAGAGCTGTGCCGAAGTGATCTTGTGCCGCAGAATGTGGAAGTGCTTACATTACGTCTAAATTTTCTAGAGAATCCTATATAATAATTTGCTAAAACATGTGTAAAGATGGAGTCATGCACAGTAGAGACTGCTGTGCGTGCTGCAGTCATGCGCAGTAGAGACTGCCCGCGAAGTGGCTGATACAGAGCCGTATGCTCCAAAGGAGTGTCCAGCTCTGTATCAGCCGCGGCGCGGGCAGTCTCTACTGTGCATGACTCCCCTGCGACCGGCTGTCAGTGGCACTGTGGCCTGTGTAACTGGCTCTTCAACTAGTATCTAATAAAGTATGTACTGAAAAGAGAAAAAAAGCCAATCTATATACCAATTTAGTAGATTAACCCCTTAAGGACCAATGCTGTGCCAGGACAGTCATGGCTGTCTGGTACTTAAGGACTAGTGGCGTTCCTGGCACATCATAGAATTCAGGGTTCCCCTCTCGGCTGCACACTGTTCGGGGAGCCCTGAATCTGATGAACAAAAAAAATATATATATTCCGCGGTCCTTAAGTGCCGGCCGAGCGTGCATGCGCCTTTCCTTAAGGGGTTAATCATATAAGATAAAGTGTCTTGTGGGTGAAAGTTCCCTTTAAGTAAACAACTGAGTCTGTGATTAACTCACCTGCACTGAGCAGAAAAATCCTAAAGACATGGCCTGCTTTAAAATATTAAACATTAAATAATTATTTTACATTGCTAAAAGCAGTGTTAGGGGGCACTCAGTCAGATTTTATTTTCAGTGATAAAAAATAGAGAATATGGAATTCATTCAAAATGCATCTGGAGCTCTAGCTGTTGGAGGTTATGACTCCCTGCACCCCCTAGCAGTTGCCACCTGAACGGGGACAATGTGAACAGGTGGTCTGAAAATTGTCCAGCCCTGACCTCGAATCTTCATTTTGTTGAGTTGTAAGGGATAAATACATTTGTTTAGAGGGGAATTGCCCTTTCATGCCAAAACCAAGACCCCAGTAGCACATAGGTCTTGGAGGTAGATAAACACAGTAACAATAAGTCTGAGTTCTATACAGAAAATATCCATCGGTAGCTGGAGGAAGGTAAATCCTTTTAATGTAGCAAAACAATTGATTTAAGCCATTAGTTTTATTCTGACAACAACGGTTATGGAAGCACTCCCAGTTCAGCAAGGTAATCTTGTAGTACTTGTATCGGGATTGAAAAACCACATATGTAAAACTGTTAAAAACTCAAATTTATTATCTAAGTATAAAAATCACAATCAAGCATGGCCCAATTCGGGGTAGCAAGATACTCAATACACAGACTATACACAGAGTTAACATCTTTGCTGTGTATTGATTTTCTTGCTCCCCCGAATTGGGTCATGCTTGATTGTGATTTTTATACTTAAATAATAAATTTGAGTTTTTAACAGTTTCACATATGTGGTTTTTCAATCCCGATTCCATAACCGTTGTTGTCTGTTCAAACTTGTATGCAGCGATTGGAGCTCTGTATTTGGTGAGCACCCTTTGAATGTCGGTGAGTCCTTTACACCAATTTACTCGTTATTTCTAATGTTTACTGCAATGTGAAGCACCAGCTCGATTTCCATTATTTTTATTCTGCCTGCTTAAAGGGATAGAAATTTTATTTTAATTGTAAATGGTGTTCATGGTATGTAACGTTTTTGCATATATATATATATAAAACAGGAGAGTGCTAAGTTCTCAAACAATATATATACTAAAATAGTATTCAACCATATAAATGTAGTTTATTAAACAACTACAACAAATATTACATATATTAAAATGCCCTACAAATATGTTGGCAGCACCTAGTACCAATTTAAAACAGTGATATCAGCAAAAAAAAAAAATAAAAATCAAAAACTGTATTAGAGCTCAAAAAATAAAACAAAAACAAAAAAAATCCAAAAATGCTTGGATCCTTCAAGCAGTATCGTATTGCTGTATCTGTGTTATTTACTGCCAATGTTAAAGGGTTCCAATCCAACGCGTTTCGTGCCCTTCACAGGCACTTCTTCAGGGATAGTATTTTATTCTAAACCCTATCAGTAACAGAAGATAAACAGCCAGGTGTGAGATCCTTGCCCTATATACAACTAAGGATAAAGAAACCCAGTGAGCGATATTATAAAGGTGGAGAAGACAGGAGAGGTATTGTGTGGGTACAGATATATGACAAACAAAAAGCATTGGAGAAATAATTGAGAAACGAATCACCTATTTACATTGTCGGTATATTAAAAGTCTCAAAACCACTAACAAAAATTCCTCTGCCCGCTACCTAACTATATATCTGGATTGTAACAACAAATACATAGTTGAAATAAAGACAGGAGGGCATATACCACATGCAGATCTCATCCCAGCTTTTTGTATATTGGATCTTGACGTTTATACAATTGCTAGTATCTACTAATTTTTTTTATTATTTTTTTACACATTTTTGGTGACATCACTGTTTTAAATTGGTACTAGGTGCTGCCAACATATGCCCATTTATAGGGCATTTTTACTACATGTAATATTTGGTGTAGTTGTTTAATAAACTATTTATATGGTTGATTACTATTGTAGTATATATAGATACTGTTATACTTAGCGCTCTCCTGTTATTTTCTTTTGTCTATTTTTTAATTTGCCCTGCACACTAACAGGGTGGTGGGATTTTAGTGATAATCTCTCTTTCTGACATTTAATCCTGTGGTGTTGGGTGGGCACCAAGTTATCCGGTAAACTTTGTTGTAGTTATATATAAAATTCTTCACGTATTTGTAACAGTTCTGTTATACTGGCAGTTAGCTTCCTGGATTTCTGTTTCCAGAGGGTTTTGAGGTCAGTCGACCATCATTGCAGGATGCAGTGTTGTACTATCCCTGCAGTACAGAGTGCTCTGTATGCTGTCGTTTTATACTGTACCAGTCTACCTGACAGCTGTCTGGAGACAGATCCAGGGATGCGCAATGTATATGAATATAATGACATTACATATTAATTTTGGAATTAAAAAACAATGTTGATCTTAACACCTTGCATGCTAAATACATCTCAAATACATTATGAAGAAATGCTTTGAATTAAGGGACTAATGCAGTAATCTAAATAGGTTCAGTTCTAGAGTAAACTAACTGCATTATAGGGAGAAATTACAATTCCCAATGATTTAATAAAATGGGCTTTTAACTCCTTAAATGCACAGCTTCTCAATGCTTTAGACCTGTGTAGCATTCAAAGGGTTAAAAGCCCTATTTAAGCCAATTGCTATTTTGATTGGTCCCCCATGGTGCAGATGGTTTGCTACAGGGATGTAAATCATCCTCACTATTGCAGTTTTATCCCTGTGGAATGTACAGTGGCAGACAGAAAATGCAACATTCTCTGGAGCATAAGTAAAACTCAGCAGGTTTAAGGTTGGAGGTCTACAATTCACTATAGGAACCGAGTACTCTGATCAGTATACATTGTATCTTCTGCCTGAAAGCATCATGATATTTTGCCCAAGTTCTCTCTAGTGATGTGTGAAGTTACTTTTTTGCCCAGGTATTTAAATGTATCAAATTATCATAGTTAGAATGACAGCCATTATTAACTTTTTATGTGTCGTCTCGGAAGGGTGCTGCACATCCCACATCATATGGGGTTAATAATGACTGGAAATTGTCATTATTGGCTGGTTTCACAGAGGAAAGTTGATCACAAAACAAATAATGTGTGTTTAAGGTAACAGCAAGTACACAATAGTCTTCTTATATTAACAACAAAATTATTATTATTAAAAAGAGCATTACATTTTGCATTTTGTTAATTTTTACTCTGGATGTATAAACCGAGATTTATTTTGTTAACAATCCATCCCTTTTCTAGTGATGTCACCCCTTCATTTCAGTAGATGCAGCATTTCAATGTTTCTGCTGTGTTTCACTGCATTTCTTAAAAGGATAGTAATGTTTCATAATAAAAGCAGCTCCAATTAATCGTCATAGTATTTGGGCCATGGAGACTGCTATTTCAGTACTGTCAGTGTTGTAGTTCAAGAGTAATTGAATGATAAAGTGTTCCCCTCCCACTCCTTTTACTGATGTAACACTGCTAAGCTCAGAGCAGCAGGGTGGTGTCCAGGTGGATTGCAGAGAGGGACAGTCTTCAATTAAGATAAGGGAAAAACCTGTCAAGGGGGGCAGGGCTTTCATTTTTCACACAGTAAGAAGATTGTCCCTTGCTGTGAGCTGTCTGGTCTGTGGACCAGATTCCACATCTGAGGGGAGGTGGCTTACACTAGGTAAAAGGGGCGGGAGGGGGATACTTTATCATTCAATTACTCTTGAAGTACAACTCTGACAATATTGAACTAACACTCTCTATGACTCAAATAATATGAAGATTACTTGGAGCTGGTGTTTTTGTGAAACATTACTATCTCTTTAATATCCACCCATTCCTCTCCCATACTTTCTAGATCAGCTCAGGCTAACTCTTTCCAACAATTCATTGCAGTTATATGGGTACACCCATCTAGAAGTCCACCTCTACTGCATAAGCAAACACTATCATTTCCAGTGCTGCAGGGGTTACAGATTAAATGTTATTGTAGGGGTGAAGTTTGTCATGACCACATAATCTGTGTGGTCCCTGCAGCACAGCTATAATTGATGTCCTACTAGTGGTGTTTACTTCACTGTCTCTATATATTGACAGGCAGGGGAAAGAATGACAAAAGAAGGCTCAGAAAACAGCTACACTCAGCCTTATTTGGACACAATCAAGTGGTCTGCACAATCTAGTAGGCCACATTGCTTCATTCCAAGCCCTTCCCTATCTATCTCTTTGCAGTGAGCATCCTCTTTAAGTTGTCTCTTGGACCTCAGAGAAGATACATTAGCGGTGTATACCACTGAAGATGATATTAAGTGTGCAAACATTACCTAAATACAGAAGACAGGTCAAACTGGAAATTCCAATGTATACAGAGAAGGAAAGAGGGAGAGATGTGGGGGGATTATAATGGATGACGTTTTTAAATAGTTTGTTGTTCCACTGATGTGTGTCTCCTCCCCAAGGGACAAGTTCAGTGTATATACTCTTATGCCTTTTATACCTTTATTAATTATATTTAAAATGGAAATTCATTTGTGTCCACCTAGTAAGGTCTGTTATAAAAGAAATCATGGGACTCAAAAATATAAAAACAGGATCAAATATATTTCTGAGTCCGTTCATGTTTTTCTATAGCATAATTCTAATAATTTAGAAACCTCATATATTATCTCTCCCTCATATCTTATAACATCCCCATCTCTCCCTCTTTCCTCTGTATATAAAAATAGACATAGCAATTCTTCCAGCAGAAGACAGAAACAATGATTTTGACAACAGAAAATAATTATCTGGCCCATCTTGTCAGTTCTGTACCTAATTAAAACACAGAGTTTTATATACTTTTCAGAATAGTCTTATATTTATGCAAGGCATTTTGAATTCCCTAACAGGATTTGTTTTCAGATGGCATCAGGGGCATGGATGGAATTAAAAGTACAATGTTATCTGAAGTGATGAAGCTTAAGAAACATGATGGAGATGGGACAAAGGGAAAGCAGCCTCAAACAGGGCTGATAAATTGGTGCGACACACTCACACACACACATGCACATACATACTTATAACTTGGAACAAATTGTCCAAAAAAGAGGAGACAATCAATATGTAACCTACAGTTAGATGACTTGAACAAAAATGGTAGGAAGTGTAATCTTCACATATGGAATCTTGTGGAATTAATGTCTCGCCATTATGTCACTCACTCCATGTGGCCTTTATTTGCTGAGATATTGCAAACACCTCAAGATGCCCCAACACCCATTGATGGGACACAGAGGGCTTTAATACTGAGAGATGCCTGAAGACGTACCACGTGATGTGATTTGTTGGGTACATAATTTTACAGGTAAAGAAAAGCTAAAAAAAAAAAAGTAGGGAGCAAGGTCCCATCAAATATGGAGTGGAGCTCCAGTATTTTTTCAGTGATATATATCCTTACACTCTTCAACTTAGAGGTTAAACTGATCACCTGTGAAATTTACAGATAAAATAAAATATAAGTGCTCCCTCTTTAGCCTTTCCACACAGCATAATGAAGTATCATCCGTTCTTAGAGATCCAGAAGATGGAAAAATATTTTCTTTGTATGCCTGTCCTGAAGAAAATGGAGATATCATATCACTTTCCTGAGCAGTAAACGAGAGATAAGACTGCTGGATTATACCACCTGACCCTTACTCCAAGGAACACCGAATCAATCCAGGGAAGGGACTATTCTTCCAACTCAAACCTTGGAGTACATATGGGCTTAACTAAGCTTTGTGTTTGAGTTGAGCTTTCAGTTGTTTGGCTGCTTATTGCCTTTGTATTTTACTGCTTTCTCTCTGGGGCTTCACTTACTCCACTATTCCATTATTTCATTATCTAGTTAGGATACGGTTTGCTAGCTGAGCAATATCTTTATTTATGACGCATTGTGAGTACCCTACAAATTTAGATATATTTTTCCAATGGTTGTAATATTTTGCATCCTCTGAACTGGACATTTATACATTAACCTAGCTGTTTATACATTAACCTAGCTGTTCATGTTTCCTTACCCTATTGGTGGTTTTAAAAGATGGTTTTGGACATTACCTGATACTATTTGAACATATGATTTTACTTTGCACATATGGCTGCATTTATTTGTTACTTTTTTGGTTCTGGCTTTTAAACACCTGAGTTAAAATAAAGATCAGATATCCTTTATGTGTGAGAGGTAGAAATTAACCCCATTTTGATAATGAATAATTGTTCAGAAAATATACTATATAATCATGTGCTTGTGAGTTTTAGCTTAGGCAATCCCCTCCTACAGTGGACTTACCCTTCCTATATTTAATATCCCCCTTGATCAAAATACGATATCACATATCATATCTCTGCTTCTCACTTTGTGCAGTGAGTGCCAGTATTGCTTTTCCCTGTGGTATATTTCTCAGTGGATACAAAACAGTGACTAATTGTTCCTGAACAAATCCTTTAACTGTTTTTATTCCCTCGAGTTTGTCTTGAAATTTAATTTTTACCACACAACATGGCTCACTTAGGTTACTTACGATTGTAGTTATATGCTACCTAAATAAGTTTGAAAATTGCATTATCTTCCCTTTGGATATGACACTGGTCCCAGTGTCCTTTTCTTCTGTGTCCCCTCCCACGGCAATTGACCTCTATGGGTTTATCTCCTCCTCTCCAGCTGGTGTAGGACCAATCAAAAACTATTTAAGGTAATACTATTCCTCCTCCGACAGTCTTTTTTGGTCCTACACTAGCTGGAGTAGGAGCTAGTGGCTCCGTCTTTTGTATCACTCGATTGGAGTCACAGTTTTTACTTTTATTGTTTTTTTCCGATCGCGTACCTTATTTATCCTTTTGGCCGCATTAAATTGCTGTCCCCACCGGGAGGAATGTCCTTCCGAAGACCAGGCTCCGCTTGTCAAGCCGGCCTGGTAGCTGGTAGTCCTGCATTCGAAGGCGCCCGGAAGTCCGCATCCGTCATTATCATGACGCGCTCCCACTTCCGGGGATCCCCTGGATGACTGTCGGTCGGCTACACGTTGGCTGCGGACCTCTTTGGCAGCAGAATCTGGGACACGGATTGTGCGCATTAGGATATGGGCCGTTTTGTTCAACAGCCTTGCATCTTCTGGATGGGGTAGGTTTATTTTTATAACTTTTTCAAGCGCCAAAATTACCTTACTTCCGTTTGGGCCTCTGCGTTCCAGGCTGGAACGCACGCTCAGTAGGACTACTATAAAAGCCATTATGCACCAGGGCCAGGTAAGCCTATTGTGTGTTTTATTTGCAATTAGATGATGCATATCTGCTTATATATTTGCACTCCTTTTTATTATATCTTATTAAAAGTTAAGTTTTAAGACATTGTTTGTTTTTCCACAATGGCTACTACTCCCAAGCCCAGTAAAGAAAAATCTGGGACAGAATCTAAGGAAAAGGAAGCCACCATCAAACTTAAAAGATGTGAAGGATGTGAAACAAAGGTTGCTCCTGATATAAAACTCTGTTCTGAATGTGCAAAGAAATCTGTTCAGTCAGAAGTGCCAAATCAGTTCCAAGAATTTCTTACCTGGATGAAAAGTTCAATGCAGGAAACTTTTGCTTCAATGCAAGCTCAACCTAGGAAGAAATTAAGAATGGATGATCCTGATGAAGGTACTTCATCTAGAGCAGATCAATTAGAAGAAGAAAGCATGTTTGAAGCTTTATCTCATGACTCTTCTGAGGAGGAAGGTGAAATTCAGGATGAGGAAGAAGGTGCTTTTAATCTGGAAAAGATTGAGTCTTTTTTAAAGTACATGAGGAAATCCCTGGGTTTAGTGGAAGAACCAAAACAACAGGGCATCTTAGATACGGCATTCATGGGATCAAAAAGAGAGATGCCTACTTTTCCAGTACATCATTCTGTAGCAGAATTAATAAAAGCAGAATGGACAAAAGGTGACAAGAGGATATCTTCCTCAAGACGGCTTCAAAAAATGTATCCGTTCAAGGAAGATGATACTTCAAGCTGGACATCCCCACCAAAGATAGATGCCGCCATAGCTCAAATTGCCAAGAGAACTACCATTCCAATGGAGGATGGATCATCTCTCAAAGACGCAATGGATAGGAGAATGGAAGGTTCTCTGAAAAAGCAATTTTCCATAATTGGTCAGAACATGAAGATAGCTACTTCTTTAGCATGCGTTGCTAGAACAACCAGAATATGGTTAACGGAACTTGAGGATCACATAGAATCATCGGTTTCAAGATCAAAGCTCCTAAAAGAATTATCTTCTATCAAGGAAGCTATTGGTTTTTCATGTGATGCATCCTTAGATGCTATCAGATTGGCAGCAAGATCATCAGCACTTTCTATTACAGCAAGAAGATCTCTTTGGCTGAGGACATGGGGAGCTGACGCTTCCTCCAAAAGTAAACTGGTTTCATTACCATTCACAGGTTCTCTATTATTTGGCGAACAGCTTGACGACATAATTAAGAAGATGACTGGCGGAAAAAGCTCTTTTTTGCCCCAGGATAGAAAAAGAAGATCACCCCCAGTCAATACATCTTTCAGGAATCGCAAGCAGAACTTCCGGTATGATAGGAAGTTTCAGCCATCCAGAGGATTTGAAGCCAGGAAGCAATCAGCTTCTCAGTCTACCAGAGGCTCTTTCAGGAAGGAAGGGTTTCGGAAGAATCAATTCAAGAAGGAGTTCTCCTGAAGAGCAGCGGAACCTGCTTCCAGTCCCAGTGGGAGGTCGCCTGGGACTACAAGTGTCCGCCTGGAAAAAATTGACCAACCTGGATGGTTGGACTCTTCGAATCTTGGAAGCAGGGTGCCCGCTGGAATTTCAGAACAGACCTCAAAGGAATATGTTCAAAAGATCAAGGACTCCATTGAAGATAGAAAAAGCTTTGAAACTAGAAGAAGCAATAAAAGAATTATTCTCAAAGGAAGCCATAGAGAGGGTTCCATCAGGAGAAAAGAGAAGAGGTTGGTACTCGCCAATTTTTATGGTACCAAAGAACACAGGAGGGTATCGCCCAATTTTAGATCTAAAGATCCTAAATACATCAATAAGACATCGACAATTCAAGATGGAGACTGTAATGTCTATAATTCAAGCCATTCAGCCAAGCAATTACCTGGTGACAATAGACTTGCAGGATGCATATTACCACATAGGAATAGCTCCGGAGTTCAGGAAATATCTCAGATTTTGTTACAGGGATCAGCACTGGCAATTCAAAGTGCTGCCATTTGGTCTCACGTCGGCTCCCAGAGTTTTTTCAAAAGTTCTGGCACTTGCCCTGGAACCTTTGAGGAAAAAGGGTGTCAAGATAGTGCCATACCTAGACGATCTTCTGTTGATAGCCCAATCAAGGTTTCAAGCGGAGAAGCACAGGGGAATAGTGATCAATCATCTTCAGGAATTGGGATGGTTAATCAACAAACAAAAGAGCCAGTTGAATCCAACACAGCATCTGCAGTTCATAGGATTATCTCTGGACACTGCCAAGGGGATGGTTTCATTATCCCCCAACAGAATAAAGTTAATCTCATCAAAGGTGAAGAAATTCAGGAGATCAAGGTCTCACACAGCACAGGACTGCATGACCATCCTGGGATACATGGTCTCAGCACTTCAGGTAGTTCCCTGGACAAAGTTACACATGAGGCCCCTCCAGAGGTGCTTCCTGTCCCATTGGGACAAGAATCCATTCAACACAACTCAGATGATTCCAATTCTCTCATCAGTAAAAAAAAAAATCTCGAGTGGTGGACAATGCAGAAGAATCTAAAAAAGGGCTCATCGATAAGAAATCTAGAATGGAAAAAGATCACAACAGACGCAAGTCTGACAGGATGGGGAGGATGGCTTCAAAACAGATCAGTCCAGGGAGTATGGTCCCAGAGAGAAAAGAAGCTACACATAAATTTGCTGGAATTAAAAGCAATATTTCTCTGCCTCAAAAGCTTCAAGAAGATAATCAGAAAAAAACCAGTCCAAGTAATATCGGACAGCATGACAGCTGTAATATACATAAGGAACCAAGGAGGAACAAAAAGCACAGCATTGAATGCAGAAGCAAGAAAGATTCTATTATGGGCGGAGAAAAACCTATCTGCACTATCAGCAATCCACATCCCAGGTGTTCAGAATTGCCAGGCGGATTATCTAAGCCGCAAACCTCTAAATCAGGGAGAATGGGCATTAAACCAGGAAATTTTCAACCAGATCAAGTTAAGATGGGGTCATCCCCTAATAGATCTGATGGCGTCACCAGAAAATGCAAAATGCCAGTTATTTTTTTCCAGAACAAGACATCCACAGGCATTGGCAGTAGATGCTATGACTCAGGATTGGAACTTCAACCTGGCATACATTTTTCCTCCAATTCCATTGATTCCGAGGGTTCTCAAAAAAATCAGGCAGGAAAAGGCGAATGTCATCATCATAGCGCCGAACTGGCCCAGAAGAGTATGGTACTCGGAGTTAATCAGCATGTCCACAGAGGAACCATGGATTCTACCTCACAGACCAGATCTATTGTTCCAGGGCCCAGTTTGGCATCCCAACCCGGGATTTTTGAAGCTAGCAGCTTGGAAGCTGAGAGGAATTCCTTAAAACTTAGGGGTCTATCAGAATCTGTTATTTCCACCATGGTTTCTGCCAAAAAGTCCTCTACCTCTTCCGTTTACAACAGAATATGGAAAATATTTTCAACATGGTGTACATCGAATGCAGTTGATAGATTTTCTATTTCCACTTCACATGTTTTGAACTTCCTCCAACATGGTTTTGAGCAAGGATTAAGACCTTCATCTCTTAGAGTACAGGTATCAGCCATCTCGGCCTGCCTAGTTAAACAATTTTCAGAAGACGAACTGATTAAGAAATATCTAAAGGCTATAGAAAAGATTAGGCCCAGGATAAAAAACATCATTCCACCCTGGGACCTTAATTTGGTGCTCAATCAGTTGACTACCTCTCAGAAGTTTGAGCCAATTAACAAGAGTTCTACAAAATTTTTAACTCTAAAGACAGCATTCTTGGTTGCCATCACATCGGCCAGAAGAGTAAGCGAATTACAGGCTCTTTCTTCAAAAGAACCATATATAATATTCCATAAGGACAAGATAGTCCTTAGAACAAGGACTGAATTCAGATCCAAGGTAGTGTCCTCTTTCCATCTTAACCAGGAAATAATACTACCATCATTTTTTCCTAATCCTAGAAATGATGAGGAACAACGTTTTCACAAACTGGATTTATTAAGATGTATAACTGAATATTTAAAAAGAACAGCCTTGTTCAGAAAATCGGATTCTCTATTTGTTCATTTCCAAGGGAAGTTCAAGGGTCTTCCTGCATCCAAGCCCTCTATTGCACGATGGATTACTGAATGCATTAGAGAAACATATCTGGAGGCAGGCAAAGTACCTCCTAAGATAATTAAAGCTCACTCCACCAGAGCAGTCTCAACATCCTGGGCAGCAAAGAATTCAGCTACCACCGAAGAACTATGCAAAGCGGCAACATGGTCATCCATAACCACATTTATAAAGCATTACCACTTAGATGTCCAGTCATCCACGGCTTCTAAATTTGGGAAAAAAGTCTTGAAAACAGCTACCCTTCCTACTTGGTAAGATTTTTCCGATTTTTATTCCATTGAATTCTGTTAATACATGTTGCTCTGAAAGTTTGCACAGACAGGGCAGCTGTGCTTGTCATCTACATTTTTCTTTTGAGTTCTTGGGATATCTAGGCGGTTCATGTATGTCTGTCTCTTTGTATAGGCATATAATTATATATTTTTAGCCCGCCCAATTTTACCTTGCTTTGGTATATCCCATAGAGGTCAATTGCCGTGGGAGGGGACACAGAAGAAAGGGAGAAATTTACTTACCGATATTTCCTTTTCTTCTGTGTCCCCCCACGGCACTCCCTGCCCTTATCTAACCTATTTGTATTTTTTTATATAGCTCTGACAAAAGTTGACTGTCGGAGGAGGAATAGTATTACCTTAAATAGTTTTTGATTGGTCCTACACCAGCTGGAGAGGAGGAGATAAACCCATAGAGGTCAATTGCCGTGGGGGGACACAGAAGAAAAGGAAATATCGGTAAGTAAATTTCTCCCTTTCCCCCCACTCCCTCCTGTATCATCTGGCATTGGATAAGATCAGATAAACATATATATCCCTTTATGAGTCACGCAGTTTTATATGTGCATAGTTCCTTACTTTTCTTTTAATTACTTTAATATGTTCTCAGTTGTTCTTCCTGTTTGCCCCTTTCCTTCTTTATTTCCCACTTACTACTGGACACACAGAAGCTAATGTTACATGGCTATATGAAGACACAAACAAGACCACATGCTACAATCTACTGAGTCATGGCCACTACTACTCTTATAATACTTTCTGTTAATACAAGGAGCCTGATTGCACTCGAAAGGGGTTATTTCCACCCAGACAAAACTATTATTTTTGTACAAGAAACCCTTTCACATAACACAAATGCCCCACATTTGGCATTAAAATTTTCCCAATTTCTTATCAAGCATCTTTCCAAGAAAAAAAGAGAGGTGTAGCAGTATTACTAGACAAACACTCCCCGTTGCACTTCAGCAGACCTTGTAGGTCGATATTTATTTATTAATGGCTATGATCAGACCGCTCCTTTCACCTTTGCAATGTTGTGTGTGCCAAATGTTAAGTAAACTTTTTAAACTGTTAGCAACCTATTGAGGCCTTCAAGACTGCACACTTGATTTATGGATCAGATTTCAACCTTCCCTTAGATCCCACAGATAGTTCTTCAGGTAAATCCTCTATCTAATTTTCCCACCTAAGGAGAATTTGGAAACTGTTAAATAATGTGCTCTTATTGACTCACAGAGGTCCTTGTTTCTTTCCCATAAAGATTACACTTATTATTTTCTACTACATACTAAAAGGCTTATACAAAAACTGATTACTTATTTATTGAGCATCATAATTTACATACTCTCCTGTTGAACCCATCATGTAAACAGATCATCACTTATTCAGATTGTACCCTATGCCACAGTTATCACTCACGGTGGCTCAATAAAACACTTTTAGCTGACCCAAGCACATGCAAAATAAATTCCTACCTTGACACCAATAGACTCTATACTTGCACATACATTTGGTCAAGAACCAAACATACAAAAGACTGGAACAGACATGGGTTTGCAAATGGCATCATAATATACCAACCTATTCATGGCAAACATGGAGGAGGAGTTGTTGTCCATATGCCAAATAAAGTCTCTGGTCTAATTCTGTGGCATAGATTATATCCTGGTCATTTGGACTGTCAACGATAATGACATTTTGACATTTCTCAAAAATTACAGTGCCTTCCATCCCACCAATAACCACAAACTCGGCCATTCTCCCACATGAATTAACATTTTGTATACTACAGTCAGTACTTATAACAACTCCATCTGGACATCTGTGTACCACAGACCAACTGACAGGCCTAATTATCTCAGAAATGACAGTTTCTCTCCCAGACAAACAAAAAAACTGTTGTTTACAGCCAGGCCGTAAGGTATAACTGCACATGCTCTGAGACTGAGGAGAAATGTTGTCAGTAATGGATGTAATGCCAAGATCATGGACATCCACATTCAGAGAACCACCATTTTACCCAGAAAAAATCTCCTGGAATATAAACAGGAAGAGAACAGAGTGTCATTATTAGTCACCTACAACCTACAGCTTGAAGTACTGTGCAAAATCTCAAAACTGCTCCGAACAATACTACATACAGATGGTAGATAAAAAAATTCCCAAGATCTCTGCGCCTGTCCTATAAACAGCCCCCCAACCATAAACAACTTCTCCTTGTCCAGAAAAGACCTGTGGAACTTGTGCACGCATATGTACCACAGATAAGGTGCTCATGGCACTTTCCCACCGAAACTACAGTATTGAGGGCAAAGTCCCCTGCTGCTCATCTATTGTTGTTTACATCATCATATGTGTGAAATAGCCCCAAACATGACTATATATAGGTGAGACAGGACACACCTAAGAAAATGGATGAATTCTCATAGGTACTGTGTGAATAACAAAAAAGACACCCCAGTGGGTGAACATTTTTCCAAAACTGATAACCAATTAAAGTTCTCAAAGTGACTTTACTTATGGGAAACTTTAGGACACAGATAGACAGAAACCAAGCTTAACACTCTGAACTGTGGCTTGAACTTCACAAGTAATTTATATCACATTATCCCACAATATGAACATATTTTGGTCCCCATGGGTTCCAGGGGGCTGCACAAATCATTACCATCTGTGGCTAAAGACTGAAATTCACCGGAGCATTAAAAAGAGAATTAATCTTGTTTTGCATTTTCTAATCAACTTCAAAGAAACTTTACTAGAGCCTAGGGAATGAATTATTTGCATGAGTGTTTAGTCATGTATTGTGCATGCAGCCTTCATTTTTATTATGGCTCAAGAAGAGACCTAGTTGTCTTGAAAGATTATATCCTAAAGCTACTCAACCAATAAATTGATCATGTTTACGCTACTAGTCTTATGCCTTTTCTATGGCTAACATGGTACCACACTTTACCCATACATAAGGGCAGTTCTACCAAATATAGACACACTCAGAAATCACAGTAGCGCTCATCCTTTGAAGATTTTCATTTTTTTTTATCTGTAATAAATTGGAAATATTAAACGTGACTGTCCCTCAAAAATAGTCTCAAGCTTTGAAAACACTTTTTCCTTTGTAGTGGTTGGAGACTAATTTAAAATATTTGGGTGTATACCTCACCCCTGGCCACAAACCTTTACCCAAACTTTCCTCCCCTTTATAGACTGTGTGGCTTATAGTCCAAGGATCAGCTTCATTAAAATGATAGTACTACCAAAGATCTTATATCTGTTCCAGAACATGCCTTTCTCCATCCCTAAACGTTTAAGCAACAAATGTTAAACGATGGTCAATTCCTTTTGTATGGGCTTATAAAAAATGAGATGTCCTCTTCAGGTTCCCATGAGCTGGAGGCTTGGGTATACCAGATTTCTATACATATCATATAGGAACAACTCTATCTAAAATTAATGCTAATTAATAATAATCATCATTAATTATAATTATCACTTAGACCATCTCAACTAATATAGCCTAACTTTAATTTTATTCTGAAGATGTATAGAGAATATTGTGTGCATGAGCACCTTCTTCTAATATTTGTATAATACGGAACCCAGAATTTCCCACCTTGACACTCCTTTTGCCAAAACGTGAACATTCACACACTACACACCCTGATACTGATACAACAGCGTAGGAGACTTTTAGTATCTGGCAATGAACAACCGATCAAAAAAAAAAACAGACCTAAACCCAGGTGCATCAGCTCTCTCTCTCTCTCTCTTCACAATAAGCTTTACACCAAAAGAAGACTCTATCTTTGTGCAAATCAACTGAGCTATATATTTTGTTTCCTCCAAAACTGGAATGAGGAACATCTTAAATCATTGGCCACCTCAGTTTAGTATAAAGTCTTTGCCAATTACTTCATATCTCATAAGTAAACTCACCAGCTGTAGAATCTGTTCAGACCTCAGGTTTGCAGGTTCTAGTCTTGGCAAGGTACTTTCAGCCTTTCAGATAGATAAAATGAGTACCCAAAACATTCTTGAAAATGATATACAATCCTGGAAAAATACTTAATAAAAAAAAATAGCTACAAAATGATCTCCCATTGGTATAGAACCCCTTAGAAGCTAGTAAAATTATATCCCAACTGCCCCTCCCCCCTCTGTTGGAGATGCAAAATATGTATAAGCTCCAGTTACCTCATGCAATGTACACAAGTCTTCATTCATCAGTTCTAGAAAGCTGTACTACAAGAAAGTAACACTATAACAAAGAATAACATCATCTGTGACCAGTAGTTTGCTTATTTGAGCTCATATGGGACAAGTCCCAGAAGCTTCCAATACACTTATCTGCACTCCTACATATTATGCTCATGGCAGTCGGATCCACTAGTCTCCTATTATGGAAGTCCACTGGAGAAATATGACGCATGTTGGCAGAAATGGAAAAATATCATGCTATTACTTCCAATATTAACTCCCAGAATTTTGATAACTGGAAATGTTGGCTCCAATATTATGATGCTTTACCAGCTCTCTCCATATCTCAACCCCAACTAGATTTTCAAATTCTTGCTTTGCCAGAGGTTCTTCCTCTTTTCTCTGATTCCCCACCCCCAAGAAGCATGTGATACACTGCCACACAGAAGGCTGGTATATAAATTAAGGAAACTGGGGCTAGGGGATAACTTTTGGAAATGGATAGAACATTGGCTGAATAAAGGTGAACAATATGTTGTTGTAAATGGAAAATTCTCCAATACTGTTAATAGTACTTTAGGGTTTAGTACTTGGTCCATTTCTTTTTAACATATTTATAAATGAGCTGGGAATAGGTATAGGAATCCAAATTTCAATGTTTGCAGATAACTAAATTATGCAGGGTTATAAATTCACTGCAGAATGTTTGCTTTCTACAGAGAGATTTACATAAAATGACAGATTGGACAAACAAATGAACTTAATGGAATTATTTTAGGAGGCTTGTTTCTAGAACATAATATGAGAGTCCTTGTAAACTACAAACTTGAAAACAGTGACAAGTGTCAAACAGCAGTAGCAAAAGGAAAGTCCTGTCTTGCATAAAAAGGGATATTGAGCAAGTGTGAATAACATTATTTTGCCATTGTATAAATTATTGGTTAGACCTCACCTTGAATATGCTGCGCAGTATTGGCCACCAGTTATGAAAAAATATATTCTAGTACTAGAGCAAATACAATGAAGAGCAACAGAATGAAGGGAATGGAGGACTTGACAAACTCTATAGAAAAGAAGACTTAAAGGAGATTGTTACATTGTATAATTACATGTGAGGTAATTACAAGGATCTCTCTAGTGAGTTTTTCATTCCAAGTCCTTATCAAATAAGTAGGGTCAGTCCTTTAAAATAAATGAAAGGAGGTTTCAACTTCAATTGTGGAATTCTTTGTCCGTGCATGTGGAAATGGTAGATACAAAGGATATATTTAAGAGAAGATTAGATGCATTTCTAGCAGAGGGTTATACTGTGTATTAGGTAAAAAGGAAGCTCTGGTAAACAGAGTAATACTCTTCCTTCCTCATCAAATCTTTGTTGGAGATGTCTTACACACCCTGGTATCATATTCCATATCTGTGGACCTGACCATTTTTGTCAACAAGTAGACCTCTCCCATGACCCCCTAATAGGTCTCCACATACTTACTAAAGAGAAGAAAGATCTCTTAATCTCCCTCTGACCACTGCTAAGAGTCTCATTCCTAGACGCTGGCGTGCTACAGAACCCCCCTCCATACCACAGTGGATAGTTGTGGTCAACTCATGTCATGCTCCTCCTTATTTGATAAATGGTTCCCCTGGCTATGCCATCATAGACCTTAAACTCTCACCCCGGTGACAACTTTTCTTTGACCTTTATAGTATTCCCTTGCAATTTCCCTACCCTGATGGGTGGCTGTCAGGCCCTCTGGCATTGACATTCTCACTGGAGCCCTTCTCCAGTTTTGCATTCACGCTGGAATCGGATCGTCTTGGCTCACCTCCTTGGTCCTCCCATACTGGAACTCTAAGTCTTGATCAGCTGATATATTATTATTCTTCAGAAGATAGCTAAAAGGAGCAGATACACCTTTCTTTTCTCCCCTCTCTTCCCATCCCAGCCCTGCTTAGCTTTATAAGCTCCATTAAATCAATCTTCAGCATGTCATTTCTTGTTTCATATTCTTGAGCTCAGGCCTATCTCTTCCGACCTTTAGACCCAAGTTCTCTCCAGGTCCAAGCTTTTGCATTCTTGCTCTAGTGCAAGTTTTGAAATTTCTCCTGAACCAATATATGTGCATCTCATGTACTTGCTCTATTTAATATATTGCTTCCTGTACTTTTTGGCTGTGTCATATTGCACTAATCAATCATGTATGCTTTTCCCACCCTTGTAATTTCTAACTTCCTAATAAAGTATTTTGAAATTAAAAAAAAAAAAGTTTAAGCTGTAATAACTTTTGAATTAAATACCATTCAACAGTGAAAACAAAAATATAGTTACACATTATTTTTAAATACAAAGAAACCATTATTTTTAGGGATTTGGGGCTGGTAGAAGACCAACTGACTTCTTTCTTGTAGCATGGAATACTTACTGTCAGCAGCAGAACAGAGGTTATAGGTAGTATGGAGAGCAAGATAAGCATACTTCTCAGAGAGTCTGGTAGCTTTCGAGATAAGTGGTTATAAACTAGGCAACAAAAGTGAAGTGTGCATCTGGATTTGAGTGTTAGTCAGTTTAGTTAGATATCACAAAGATGAGGACAAAGCAGCATATGAATTATACAGATTGTTGAGTGTGCCAAGATGGATCTGTAGTGCATAAGCATATACTATATTTACCTTAATCTATGACTGGCATTAAAATCTGTTGAACAATATGTTTTCTTAACAGGGGACTTAGACAGGATTTGTTTCTAAACAGAGCCCCTACCTTTGGATAAAACTTGTTGTGATCCAGCAATAGCTGGAACACCTCAGGTTTGTCACCCCTTTTGTATAGTATCCCTTCTTATTTTGGATTGCAGGTAAAAACTGAAATGACTAATCGGTAACTGATTATAAATTAGTCATGTGAGCTATTTCTGGATCCGTTCCAAAAGCACCCCTGGGCTGTCAGTAGAGTTATTCAGATTTCCTAAAAATTATGCTTGGGGCCTACTCTAGCCCCAGCAATATTTGACTGAGACTCTCCCAAGCCCCCTACAGCAGTGGTTCTCAGCTCCTGTCCTCAGGACCCACTAACAGTCCAGGACTTAGGGATTTCTCTGCTAGAGCACAGGTGTGGTGATCAGAGGCTCATTCACATTGATTAACTCACCTGTGCTCTAACAAGGAAATTATCAAATCCTGGCCTCTTAGTGGGTCCTGAGTACAGAAGTTGAGAACCGCTGCCCTACAGGAACCCTCACCAGAGCTTACCTGCTCCACATATATGGGTCTAGAGGTCCCTTCCTGTGGACCTGGCAATGAAGAAGGGTGATAAGTGAAGTTCCATGTTTTCTGTCCTTTCCAGTAGGAGAACAATGACAGGGCCTCAGGATACTCTGGTCCTCATTCTTATACATATGGAAAAGGTCATTTCTGAGGGAGGTGGTATGTGTGTTTTCCAACTTTTTTTCCTTTCCTCCTTCATGTTCCCTCCTTTCTTTCATGTCTCACCAACCCCCTAACCATGTGACCTCCTTTCCACCATCATATACACCCCTCCATCACCATATCTCTCCTCCGTCATTATGCCCTCCTACTTCCATACCTCTACTCCACCAACATGCACCCCATCTATCACCATGTACCCCCTTTTCCACCTTGTTTTTTTCCTCCTCCTCCATTGTTTGACTTCCCTCCACCACCATGTGTTCCCCCCCTCTCCACAACCATGACCTGCTCTACCACTATATAGCATCTTCTATACCACCTTGCCTTCTCCCTCCTCCCCCATAATATGTGTGGGCATCTGCAGCTAACAGCAGACCAAGGCTTGGGTGTCGCTCAGTGTTTGCATGGTTTTGGGACTACTAGTGGGTCAATGGAACAGTGCTGGAGTTTCAGAAAGTCATTGTCAGTGGGGCAAACCTGATGTGTCAGACAGTGTACGTGGGGTTCTGTGTCAGACAGTATATCTGACTACCAGTTGGATGGTGGGACAAGGCTGATGTGTCAAACCGTGTATGTTAGGTTTTGTTACTACCAGTAGAACAAGGATGGTGTGTCAGACAGTGTATGTTGGGGTCTGTGACTACCAGCAGCACACATTGCCTACTACTGGGACAAAGGATGAAAGTTGGTTGTGGTTCTGTGACTGCCAGTGGACAGTGGAACAAGGTTTCTTTGACTACCAGTGTCACAAGGCTGGGGTGTCAGACAGTATATGGGTGTTTTTGTGGCTACCTGTGGGTGTTATACAATGTATGTGCAGTTCTGTGACTACCAATTGGGCAGTGGCTCAAGGCTAATGTGTCAGACAATGTATTTGTGGTTCAGTGACTACTAGTGGACAGTGAAACAAGGCTGGGGTGCCAGAGTGTGTGTGCTTGTGTGTGGTTCTGTGACTAACAGTGGACAGTAGAATAAGGCTTGGTCAATGCACCAAATAAGTTGTTCTCTGTATTTTGGTTTTATCTAAGAAGTTGTACCAAAACAAAAATTAACATTTTCTCTAAAAAAATAAATTACAATTCTCATTTAAAGCAGAACTTTCACCTTATTTAAAATCACCCTGCAATAACTAAGCAGATGGCAACTAGCTTCATCTTCAGAGACTGACGGCCAGGTTAGTGCAGTCTGCATGCCTGCGCCATCAGTCCCTTCTGGTTACTTTGTGGCACAGTGCAATGCTTCTTAGAAGAGACCGGGACTGACAGCGCAGACGCCCAGACAAGATGTCTGCGCTGATGCCTGGCTTCCGGTCTCCGAAGATTAAGGATTTCTTTATAATCAGGTACTCCTGAAAGGAAAGAGAACTATTTTGAAGCCAGTCACCATCTGCTTAATTATTGCAGGGCGACTTTAAATAAGTTGAAAGTTCCGCTTTAACACTGAATATCAAAAAGCAACTGTAAAGAAACTCAAACAAGTGACTTTTTACAGTGCACCAAGAAGAGAAAATGGTACTCATATATTTTTGAAGCCCTACCATACAATCGCTAACTTCATCCAAAAATCTAAGGGAGTGAGAGAGATAGAAAAAGCTAATTCCAAACAAAAGAGCACGATATGAAAATTTATGGGGATGGGGTTTTAAAGGGACAGTAATGTACCATAAAAACTTTTTATACTTTTATAGAGCTGAAGAAAATAAAAAGAATGGTGCAAATCCTATCTCTCAGACCGCTATGGTTTGAGAGATATAGGCACTGAAAGTTCACTCCTTTCTTCCTTTCTCCTGATTTCAGCTGTAAAGCTGACAGCAGGAGATTCAAGTCGTATGACTCGAGGAGGTTCTGCATCAGAGCCGAATTTGCTGTATTGCAAAAGAATTACTTAATTGGAAATGTCTACAAAGTGTTGCCTGGTTTGCAAGCACACATTTCGAATTAAGTAATTCTTTTGCAATACCATGATTTCGGCTCTGCTGCAGAGCCTCCGGCTGGTCCCCAGACTGAAATCTCCTGCTGTCAGCAGGACGCTGACGTCAAGAGAAAGAGATAGAGGGACGATCTTTCAGTGCAAATATCTCTCAAACCATAGCGGCTTGAGAGATAGGGTTTGCACCATTCTTCTTATTTTCTTGCGCGCTAAAAAACTGTAAAAAGTTTTTGTGGGACATTACAGTCCCTTTAATGTTCCTCCATATGGAACTCCAATCAGAGACACTTTTCAAGAACCCAAATTCTCCCAACCTCACTCAACATGTCTTTTTCAAACACCGGGAGGAGTCTTTGTCTAATAGAAAGCTGTCACCTTGCCATCCATGTGAAGTATCTTACTAGCAAAAGTGTGCCCAAATCAAAATGCCAGTTTCAATTGTATGCTCCATAGACCCACTCAATGTAACTGAGCCTTGAGAGATAAGATGTAATAGATAAGGCATGAGACACCCCTTTGTAAACCTGTACATTAAAGGAACAACTCAAGAGGAAAGGTGCACACCTCTTTATCAGAACATACTTGAGATTCCCCTTAATGTAGAGTATACTGTGGAATGAGAGTCAGACAATATTCCTCTACTGGAACTGAAAAGACAAGAGCTTCCAATCTAAAATCTTCGTGGTGGCAGTCCTTATCTCTTCAGCTGGCAGGCCTCACTGCCTTATCATTGTCAGACACTGGATGATGGCCATGAGGCATCCTGATGTTCTTCATTCTACTTCCCTTCATCCAGGCCTCAAAAAAGGGAGCCACCCAGTTCCTGAAAATATATACCCAACCAGGTGTTACCTCAAGGAGATGGCCATGAGGCATCCTGATGTTCTTCATTCTACTTCCCTTCATCCAGGCCTCAAAAAAGGGAGCCACCCAGTTCCTGAAAATATATACCCAACCAGGTGTTACCTCAAGGAAGAAGCCACTGAATTTACTTTTCAAAAAAGGTATTTTCCAAAATACCATAGGGTTAAGCATAGCTAAATCACATTCTTTCCTGACCAGATATGTTACATTCCTTTGACATAGGTTAATCAATTCCTCCATAACAGCTGGAAGAACACATTGTAGACCGTTATATAAAAGGACTTCGGCAAAAGATGCAATATGTGGTTCTATGACTACCAGCAGAGCTATGGATTCAGGCAGGGATGCCTGCCAGTGTATGTGTGGTTCTTTGACTGCCCGTGGACAGTGGGACAGGACTGAGACACAGTAAATAATTACAGATTTTAAATCCTGTGAGTGTTCCATGTGCTTGAATACTGTGATTGACCCAATTGGATGGAACCTGGGCAATATAATCAACACATGTGAGTTCTGGGTATCTTGTCTTTTTATATGTATACATGTAATTTAAAGACTAAATAAATAAACATATTCCTATTACTTTATGTGTGAAGGGCACAATAAGATTTTTAGAAAATATGTTTCAATTGACTTAGTTACAAAAAGTGTTTTGTTTCATTGAAGTTCCTTATGTTCAAGACAAAAGTCTTTCTTTTTTAGCCTTTTGCCTATTTATGAATGAGTATATAGAAAATAGTTTATTTCTCAGTGAGCCTATAAAAGGACACACCGGAATATTCGGTTGTTAGTCATTGGGGATTAATATATCTAGACGTATGCTTAATGCATTTGCACATGGCATGATGAACAATACAATTTTCCCATGAAAAGCTATCCTAATGCTGATTTTCAGAGTACTTTCCTTGCTAACATACATTAGTTAGGTAAATACACGTGAGCATTGAAAAATATCTGTAGGGTTTTTTCAGAGATCAAATGCAAATAGCAGTGGAGAATATTGACGCTTGTTATGCTCTTTACTTTAAGACCATTACAACAAAAATAACTTTTTATTTACCATTGTTCTGAAAAAATGAACCTTAACCCTGTAGTTTCCATGCTATTGGTACATTTTAGCCTCTTGGATGCTAGAGATGTCTCGACTAAATTGGTTTGCACTGGTTTCTAGCCATTTCTAGCATCCAAAGATTTAAGTTGTTATAATATTACTTCCTTTTTTAGATGGTATTTGTATTTTCCATGCCATAAATACATAACCTAAAGAATTTGAACAGAAAGTGCCTCACAGCTATGCGAGTAGCCCTACATTTATTTATTTATTTATTTTTGGGGGGTGGGGTTGCGTACACTGAGAGGATGCACTAATAAGTCACTTCAGTGAGAGATGGAGTACTAGGCAATATCTTTAATTACCTATGTTGTTTAATCAAATCATAGTTTATATAGGAAACCCAATTAATTTTGTGGTACAAAGTCGGAAAAGGTATAAGGCTGTCCTTAGAGCACAAGTTGGACATTCTTCACATTTGTGGATTTCTCTGATGTCCAATGTGGAACACAGGAACCATGTGGGTAAAGTATTCTCCTGCAGGCGGTGGCCTTAGAAGGCTTTCAGAGGTGGAGACTCCCTTCCTGTTTCATTTTTCTCAGAGCAGTCTAGCTCCATTTTAAATGTGACTGTATGGAGTAGGCGTGGGCAAAGACTCTCAGTAAGTTTGCCTTCATTTTTTTTTTTTTTTGCCTGTACCACGGGGCTGTGTAATCCTTATTTAGGTGGGCTCCTATCCTTTGCTGCCATTGTTGGAATGTAGACTAAATGGGACCTGGGTCTGCTAGAGAATGGCTTGAATTTCCAGCCCTCCTCTATGTCCTAATTAGCTTGCCTGAGCAGAACTTTTTTTCAATGCATTTAATGTTATTTTCATTCTCTCATTTTTACAATATCTCTGTTTTTTTATGTAGTGCTGCATGCACCTTTGGTTTTTAGAACCCCAGTGCCTTTAAGTACAGGCACATGTGGCAGACAGGGCTTGGGACGTTCTGTGCCACCAGTTGAATTTCAGTGACTGTAAGCGGCTTAATTTGATTGTCCATTTCTGTACCACTCTAACATTCAAGTGGTTAAAACACCCCTTTAAATCAATTAATATTTTGGGAATATTTTTTTTTTCCTTATGTCTTACGTGTAGTTAGTTTGCCCCATAATATCTCCTCTTCTCCTCCTTAGTAAACCAGTTTGATGCTATAAAACAAAAATTGTAATGCTCAACAGCTGGTGGGCCTCACGTTGGAGATCTTCCTAGCATCCAAGGGGTTAAAATATGTTAAAACCAAAACGCATTTCCTTATATTTGGCAGATGAAAAATCAATTTTTATATGTTCTAGCTAATAGCAAATGCCAAGGTATAACAGCTGTTCGGCTGCCAGATGATGTCTTTGGTTCCCTTCCAGTATTTGCTGTTCTAATCATGAAACAGTGCTTTCTTTTTGCTCCTGATTGCAGATCTTGATCAAGCATTGCCATACGATGCAGCATGTTTTCACAACATAATCTCTGCAGTTAGTGCTGTGTGTCAGGTTTTAATGAGCAAAAGGAAATTGCCGTTTTTGTTAAAAGATGTATCATTAACCTTATGGTTTTTACATTTTATGTTCTGTTTGTTCTTCTTCCAATTTTATACCAATGTTTCTCACTTTATATTCTTTGAGTAAGCTGGTAAGGTTTTAAATGGATTCTATTGCTTAAAAATTAAAGATGATCATATCCATTTATGGTACTCGTGCACATAAGGAAAGTGAAGTACTTCTGGGACAACCTTGTTCAACGTAGATGACAAATTAACATTTCCAATTATATAAATGGGTCTCTTGATACCTCTTCAGCATTCAAGGGGTTAAAGGACACACTTGGGGGTTTTCATTTATCTCCTATGGTGCACTTGTTTTGGGCCAAAATTGCTTCTTTTTAGAATCCTAAATATGGCCCTTTATACAAGAGTAGAATTTGATGGTAGGTAACCAATAGGCCCACAAAGTTTGCCAATTACTCTATCTAGTTAGCTCAGACTTATTTTATTATTAGAATAGCTGTATAGCTATTCTACAAATTAATTTACTATTATAGCCGCAACTACTTCTGCTGGTAGACTATTCCATATATCTATCATCTTTTCCATAAAGTAGTTTTTTCTCACATTTCTTTTTATTTTTTTCCACCCTTCAACTTTAGGGTATGCCTCCTTTTTCTAGCATTCCTTTTCTTTGGCAAAATTGATTCCTCCTGAAGTTTATTAAATCCTTAAATATATTTTGAAGGATTCAGATTGCTCATATCCACTTAAATAGCATTTAACCCTACCAACATGGACCTGCATTCCACTGCAGTTGAAAACTTAATCAAGGGTTTAGCAAAATGTTCTCCATAGAGCGCAAAAATGATTGTAACCAAAAATTTGATTAATAGAAAAATTATCAATGAATAGACGAGCATTGATAATGGGACAAAACCTTGCTACAAATCATGTCAACACATTTGTTAAAACAACAAGATATACAACATTAAATGTCTCTGTGTATGTATGGGTGTGTGTGTGTGTTTGGGTGTATGTGTGGGCGTGTGTGTATGTGTGTGTGTGTGTGGATATATATTCTATATATAAAAAAAGTTAAAGGTGTTGCCACCAAAAATTACAAGAGCACTCAAAGGACTTTTTAAAATAATTTAGTGCATTTATCAACATTTTGGCCACCTCAAGGGCCTTTTATCAAGACAACCAGGTCTAAGGGAGTGGGAAAGGAAGGTTCTCAAGATCGTCACCACTATGTGTTCAGGTCAGTTTTTAGGCTATAGACATAAAGGCCATTTACCTGCATATTCCCACCCATCATCAGCACTTCCTACGGTTTGTTTTCAAAAGACTAAAGTTCTCATAAATTAGGTATTTTATGATGTTTGAGGTTGTTTGAAGGCATTGTCATTCTGAAGGCTAGTACGGCAGAGTAGAAATTACTTCCCATATATATCTGACTGCAGGAGAGATCCAAACAACTCTTGGATCCTTCACATTTGAGTGGCATGTACAACCACATGCTGCCATCAATAATGGTCAAAATGAGTCTGAGCAGACTTTCTCATGTGTGCTTTTGTTTTAAAATAAAAGGACCACCTCATAGTAAGACATGCAGCTTAACTTGTTATGGACTGAAAATCAAAGAAGAAAGGTAGGGAGGGACAGCACAACAAAGTAGTTTTAATTGTAGTATTATTTATTTGATAAACTCAAGCCAAAAAAAAACAAATAAAACACAGGTAATGGAAGCATAACAATTCTACATATATAGTATCATTTGAGAGTGGGCACTTATAAATAGTTTTCCACTTGTAATCCATAATACCAAAAGCACAGGTCATAGCATGGGGAAAGCTGTGTCTGGCTAACAGAAACAGTTAAGCACACCAAACCAGCTGTGCCTGTCTATAAGTAAATTATTGTAAAATCTCAGGTATAATACGCACCTGTGTATAATACGCAGGTGCATATTATACTCAATGCCTATGTATAATACGCGTCCTTGTTTTCTCCTGTCGGATACACAAAAAAATGTAAAATGTTCCCTTCCTGCCTCCCCACTTACCCATGGCTGCCTCTCCTGCCCAGAATTCCAAAGTCACCAGCCTGACAGGGTCCCAGCGGCGGCATGCTTGCATCCGCAGCACACTTCCAGTATGACCCTGTCAGGACCTCCTCTGCCCAGCCAAATGGTAGTGACCACCAAACAGTAGGAACAGAACATTTATTATATATAGAACAAGAGAAGTATATTATTGATGATAATCTTTGGGGATAACCCCAATCGTGAATGCTCTTACTTGGTATACAATGATAACAGGCATATCGGATAATCAGAGCAGACGTCTCCAGGCAGAGTCCGCACTCGTTACCAGCCCCGGTTGTACAACACTGTGCCTTCAATTCCCAGTGGTTGATCCTCCAGACAACGCTCTATCTGACATCTGTCTGTGCTCCAACACATCCATCTATTTCCTCCATTGTTAATCAGCACTGTTTTTAGTATACTAAGAGCAGACTCCAAACTCTGTGTTAGAATATAACCACTAAATCCAACGCATGTTTCGGCATGCTCTCCCACCTTCCTCAGGGACAGTTGATGAACAAATAAAGCTGTGGGTAAAGTGCTCTAATAGGGATGTGGATAGTAGTTACCAATCCTTATCCTTGCACTCACTGAACTTGTAATGGAGCGATATATATTGTAGTGAATGGAGGGAAGTGTAGATATACATGAAGTGGATATTTTCTTATTTAAAAACACCCAGCACTCACATTGCACCACAATGGCCCAATGTTATGTGTATAGATACATATAAAGGGGTAATATAAAATATCTAAAATAAAATTATATAGAATCCCATGGGGTAATTGAGATTCCATTATGATTTCTAATTTTTTATTTCTTATTTTATTTGTTACTTTGTGTTTTTTATTTCTATTTTATTTTGTTTGGACATGACCCTTAGGCTTCCCCTATATAAAGAAATTAATAAAGTACAGAAGGTAGGGGATCTAATATAGTGGATATGGGGACATATAAATCATAAATCAAATCTGAGTACTTCAACTTAATCTTTTATAGTTTTTAAAATTAATTATGCACTGAAAATTCTAATGGCCCCTATGAATTTTGCCTACGTGCCTTTGTTCAGGTGGTAACACCTTCGGTCAGTCTTGGATGTCGTGTCCATGGAGGCAGACCTGACAATTGCGGACAGGCTATTCAGACTGAAGCATGCAGAGTGAATGAGTTTACTTAAACCTTTAAAGGGATAGTAATGTTTCACAGTAAAAGCAGCTCCAATTAATCTTCTTAGTATTTGGGCCATGGAGAGTGTTATTTCAGTTCTGTACGAGTTGTAATTCAAGAATAATTGATAAAGTATCCCCTTCCCGCACCTTTTACGGATGTAATGCAACTCACCTCAGAGCAGCATGACTGTCCGGATGGATCGCAGAGAGGCAATATTCAGTGATCATAAGGAAAAACCTGTCAAGGGGGCAGGGTTTTCCTTATACTCACAGTAAGTTGATTGTCCCTTGCTGTTTGCTGTCTGGTCCCAGGACCAGATTACACATGTGAGGGGAGGTGGCTTACACTAGGTAAAAGCAGCAGGAGGGGGATCCTTTATCATTCAAATACTATGAAGATTAATTGGAGCTGCTGTTTTTGTGAAATATTACTGTCCCTTTAAGGACCAAAGAGGTATACATCATATTGAGAAGCAATTAATTGCACGCCCCAGTGGTCCTTAAAGAGTTCAGATTACTATAGACATTGGGCAGAGTTTATCCTGTCTTCCTGCGAGCAACTGATATGTCTGACATCCAGGACAGATTATCTCTTGGACCAAGGAGAAAATTCAGAGGTAGTTAGGATTTTCTATCCATAGTAAGATAAGGTGGATTATTTGGTGTTACTAACCCTTTAAAGGTAATGTTTTTCCAGTTGTCTGTGGCAACCCTAAAGCCCTCCAGCTGTTGATGACTACAACTCCCATCATCCCAAAGTAGCCAGTGGCTCACTGGGGGTGATTGCAGTTGTAGTTATCAGCAGCTGGAGAGCTTCAGGTTGCCCACTCTTAGTATAAACCCTGCTCTGCACATGCAAGGCAGCCAGTGCATCTAAAGTGTCACTGTTGACTAAGAAATATAAGATAGCAGTAAAGCATAACATTTCATAGTGTGCATCCACACTAACTGATTTGTTATGCAAATCCCAGCAGTGGGAGTACCCTTGTTTAACTTGGCAGGGAAATCTCTGCAATATATGTTTGTTTGTTTTTTTTTTCCATAATTAAAGTTTATTGCACCTTTAATGTTAATGGAGGATATTATTTAAAATCCATTCCTGTAAGATAATTATTCCTAGCTGGAAGTAAATCTTACTTTGCTTCGAGGAGCAGTGCCTCTTGAATTCAATAGAGATACCTGCATCAACTTGTTTTCTGTAGAAAATAATTGATCTGTGTTTATTTTCATCTCGATGTCTTTTATTCAAAATTAATCCATACCCCTCTCAGTTTATGTTCCATACCCCTCTGGCACTCAAGGGGTTAAACAATTTTTAAAAAAAATTTAACGAACAACTTGTCTTGCTGTGGCAACAAGGAAAGTCTTTGCTCTTCACATCTTTTTCAGGTCCTGAAATGTCACCCACAGTGTAGCTTTGTCAGCTCATAGGACTATATGACCATCAAATACAGTATCACACGTAGATATGCTGTGTGAAGGTGGGGATATTATACCACCCTCCATACAAATTCTTTTGAAAGATGGCTGCTCCTCAAAGAAGCTAAAACTACAACAGTACCAAGAAAAATGTGGCAGTTCTTCAAACAAAATACAAATTAAACAAATGCGCTCACGTGAATTGTTCAGCTGGCTGAAGGAAAGTATAATGATTGTCGGGTGAATCCCTAACCACCAGAAGATTCTACAACTGCACTGTTGCCTGGCAGACCTGGGAAGGAAGTGTAAACACCCTAGTCAAATATTATTCCCTCCCAGATTATGTTCCAATAGTGCAGATGAGGAAGCTTCTTGTGGTTCCTGATTTGTCTGGAGAATACCTGCGGAGGTAGGTTATCCCTGTTGCTATAACCATTATTATTCTTACAACCTGTATGAGTTAATTTCCTTTCAACTGTATTGTATTTTATTTGAAGAGCTCCCCTACTTTTCTTGGTAATTTTCAGTGGGCTTGGCTTTTGATAATTTCTAAAAGAGTTAAAGGCAAAATGATGAGTAAACCAGCCAAAATTAGAGGCCCCACAGAAATTCAGATAGTTGGAAAATATAAAAAAAATAATTGTTAATTTTTACATTTTGTGAGTAGTGTCAGATATAGGCTGTATTTATTTAGAAATGTCACATTTTGTTTCTATTAGAAGGCACTTTAATGCATCCTTTTGGGTTATTTTAGTCTAATCAGTCAGTTATTAGAGTTGTCTCTAAGCATTGCAAATACAGTTATGAGTGACTTGGTTTGCTTCTTTAAATTAAACCATTTTCACTTTATGTAATTATGTGAAATATGTGAATTGATAAATAATTTCTAACATTTTAAATGAAAATCTTAGCAACAATTGAAGTGTACAGTCCATCTGATTTCTGTTTACTTAGTCTTTTGAGTGCTACAGTGGGTGTGGGGTGAGGGTGCAACACTTTGCATATTCTTCTGGCACTCAGAAGGAGAATGATGGTATTGGGTTGAAGGAAATGGTTCTTGAACTAACATGCCTTTGAATTTTACCCCTTATTCAACAGTGGTTTCAAGTGTATTGCATTGCAAGGGCTTGAGCATCCCAATATGATATTCGTAAAGTAACACTAATGCTAAGGTACAGCTTGCACTGATAAAAAGAGCACACCATTTTCCAGACATATAAAGTCATTCCATTTAAAAAAAAAATGTTATGCCTCAGTTTTTGCAACTTTAGTCCTTAAGGCACACCAAAGTTTGTGCTGCCTTACAAAATATATTTCCCCAAAGATAATGGTGTTAAGTGGGAAATGATATATTCTATACATTCACCCAACTGGAGCTTACCCAATATACCAGCTGGTTGAGCTTGATGAGAATAATAGTTTCTAACAGCTGGAGAGCTAGTGGTGGTCTAGTCTTGCTTTAAGCCATTTGATGCATGAGGCATGAACAAGCATTTCTCCTTACACTTTTAATTGTGCACTATGTCTGTGTACTGTGTTGTATTCCCCTTTTCCACTCAAAGGATTACATTTTAACCCACTGAAAGCTAAAGAGGTCTCTAACACATTCCATTGAAAGGGGTTGGAAACATTTCAGTTTGTTTAAAAGCTCAGTTTAAATGAATGGACATTTGGAACATTTTTATATGCCCCACTTTACCTTTTACATGGAAATCAAAGAGCCATATTCAGGACACTAAAGAGGTGCAGCCCTGGGGTAAACCAACCAGTACAAATTTTCCAAATTTCCACTGAATATAGCCCATGGTTCCTTTAAACAGAACTGTTATGTAACCTCACAATCCCCTTGTTGTAACCTCACACTATTTATTTGACTTTATCTAGGGCTTACTACCATGCTCCAGACAGGTAAGATGACTGATGAAACTGATTGGAGCAGAGACCTGCAAGTAATGTGATCCTTAACTCCTTATGGACCAGAGGGTTTTTCAAACACGTTGCACACCCTTAATGAGTTAATGTACGTGAGACATTACAAACATGAAAAACAGCCAATTAATGAGTCTCCTTGAAAAAAAATTGGAAAAAAGAAAAATCTTATTGCAAGCTCTGGGCCCTTAGAGAATGTGCTTATACTAATTAGGTTGTTTTATCAGAATATTATTACCATGTCAGTTTAAGGCAGTATTTAAGGTAACCGAGTTTCTTTGAAACCCTGATATTTAAAACTTTTTAATTTCCCCACAGAACCATTCTACCCATGATGATAATGTCAGATAGGCAATATGGAATTAATAAAGAGGAAAATAAAATAATATCTTTGTACAAAATAACAAGCACAGTCTTTAATATGTCTCTTAAACAATTTATGTCTTTTAAATAATTTAAATGGGTTGGTATTTTAATTATATTTCATCTCTTCTTGTGAAATAGGTTTTGCTCATTTTATAGCAATTAAAATTATGATAGCAACATCTAATTTGCACAGTGGTCAAGATGATGACACTCTGTGTTCCACTGAGAAATAAAGTTGGCACCCTGTGCCCACATCTGTAAAAATGTCACCCAATGAGAGATCCAGAACCTCCTGACCCACCCTCTGTAATGCCAGAGTAATTCACTCGTGAATGAAACCATCAAACAACTGCTTATGTATCTATGCGTATCTTTATTTATATGGCATCATACAGTGTACGGAGCACCTTAAAACAGTAGTATATTACATTAAATGGAGATAAAATAAGCATCTCATTCAGAGAAACAACAGGAGAAAGAGGTCCCTTCCCCAAGAGCTTACAGTGCAGGAATATAATCATTAACTCTTTGGATGCTAGAGATCTAAAGATGTCTCCAGTTCATTGCTTCCTGCTGAAGATACATCTAACATCCAAGGGATGAAAAGAGTAGTAAATATTTATTGCAAAAAAAAATTACACAGTTTTAGAGTAGAGCACTCACTGTACAAAGATTGACTATCCTGGGTGCCAGTTATGTAGTAGTAGTATGTATAGATGAAAGGGAGCCGCACTCACAGGACTTGCAGAAAGATCAAAGGTGCTATTTTATTGATCAGCATTTCAGCCCTTTATCAAGTTTACAGACAGCAGAATAACCAGACCTTTAAATACCATACATTGAAAACAAATTTGGCACCGGTAAAGGGGGGAAGCGCGAGTTAAAAGGTGTAATGTCAATTAGTTAGTACTGTGATTTTCAGTATAACAACCATAACCCGTATACCAGAAATTAAACATAAAAAATGGTGAAGGGATAAAAAGGAGAACTGAAAAATAATAAACATATATAAACAGAATATATATGGCAAGTACCAATATAACACTGACTTAATATAACAGGCTGGAGATGCATTGGTCCACCACATCGCATAGCACCAGAATGGGAAATCCTGTTGAGTGTGCCATGTCTGTATATAACACATCTCCATCCTACTTTCAGAATAAGTGGGTATATCACATACGTGCCAGT
The DNA here is from genome assembly GCA_037306005.1 of Rhinophrynus dorsalis. Classification (NCBI taxonomy): domain Eukaryota; kingdom Metazoa; phylum Chordata; class Amphibia; order Anura; family Rhinophrynidae; genus Rhinophrynus; species Rhinophrynus dorsalis. The sequence continues at coordinate 82,037,365 of CM074723.1, forward strand.
ATAGATATCCTACAAGACAGTAACAGTATGATGAGGAATCGTGACAAAAATACCTTTTCTAAGTGCCCGCACAGCAGAAAAATAATGGAACGGGATGAGACATGTAGAAAAACTGAATGCATCAACATCATCTCAGTGTGATGGACCTGCACCCAGAATTCAGATATGCACAATATCAGAAGATCTGTCACTATACCAGGAAGATACTAATTATAAAATGTAAGTGCAGTACCATAGATTGAGTGAAGATCAAAGCACTGATAGAATGTTTAACAATTAACATAATAAAAAGATAATGGTAGAAAGAGGCTAAAAACTATCAAACAGACATATGGTAGGTGTGAAAAGATACTGTAAAGTAAGAATGCTTTAAAAAAAATAGACATGTTAATAGTTTATTTTTATCAATTAACAAAATGCAGAATGAGTAAACAGAAGAAACATCTAAATCAAATCAATATTTGGTGTGACCACCCTTTGACTTCAAAACAGCTTACATTTTTCTAGGTACACTTGCACACAGTTTGTTAAGGAACTCTGCAGGTAGGTTGTTTCAAACATCTTGGACAACTAACCACAGTTCTTCTGTAGATTTAGGCATCTCAGTTGCTTCTCTCTCTCTTCAAGTAATCCCAGACAGACTCGATGATGTTGAGGTCAGGGCTCTGTGGGGGCTATACCATCACTTCCAAGACTGCTTGTCATTCTTTTTATTTAAAGGGATAGTAATACTTCATTTTATCTTTATTTTATTTTGTAGGCATTAAAAAAACATGAAGAACGATATAAGTCTAATCTCTCAAACCTTTATGGTTTAAGAGATATTCACAAGCAAAGTACCCCCCCCCCCGTTCAGCCAGATCAGAAGGGAGGTGCCCAGGTAGACTGCAGAGAGGGACAATCTTCAATTGGTTTGGCTTCCGTTATCTCTCTGTGTATGACTATCCATACCGGTTCTGACCTGTGGCTCTAGTTTTCTCTCGCTCTGTGTATGACCCCGGCTTGACTGACTGTCCACACTGGTTCTGACCTGTAGAGCTGCAAAAACTAATCGATATTATCGATAAAAATAGATTATGAGAATCGTTGTCAACGATTCTCATAATCGATTAGTTGCAGCCCCAGACTGCCGCCGCCGCCAGTGTCAATATGACAAGATCCATCTGCCCGCATCATCACGCGCCCCTGCGGGCTGTGATGACATACAGACAGAAAAGAGGAAGAGGGCAGAGGCACCGAAAGAGAAGCGCTTGCTGCCAGCAGACTGATGGTTACTGTCTGGCAGCAAGCGCTTCTCTTCCGGTGCCTCTGCCCTCTTCCCCTTCTCTGTATGTATGTCATCACGGCCCGCAGGGGCGTATGATGATACGGGCGGGCAGGAGGGAACTCAGAGCCAGCCAGCCACAGGGGACCGGATGCCACTCAGATTACCCCCTAGCCCGCCAACTCAACACAGCAGTGAGAAGGAGAGCGACAGTGACAGTCTAGAGGTACAAAGGGGAGAAAGAGAGCTGCAAGGGGGGAGAAAGAAGTACAAGGGAGGAGAAAAAGACACATGGGGGAGAAAGTACATGGGGGAGAAAGAGATGCACAAGTGGGAGAAAGAAGTACATGGGGGAGAAAGAGAGGCACAAGGGGAAGAAAGAGGTACATGGGGGAGAAAAAGAAGTACAAGGGGGAGAAAGAAGTACAAGAGGGAGAAAGTGAGGCACAAGGGAGAGAAAGAAGTACATGGGGGAGAGAGAAGTACATGGGGGAGAAAGAAGTACATGGGGGAGAAAGAGAGGCACAAGGGGGAGAAAGAGAGGCACAAGGGGAGAAAGAGAGGCACAAGGGGAGAAAGAGAGGCACAAGGGGAGAAAGAGAGGCACAAGGGGGAGAAATAGAGGCACATGGAGGAGAAAGAGGCACATGGGGGAGAAATAGAGGTGCAAGGGGGAAAAAGAGAGGTGCATAAACCCCATAGTAAAATAATAACAGTGACGCATGTTAAATGTGTAAAGTTTTTTATTCTGCTGTTTGTTTTTAACACTCAGTTTGTTCATTAAATCATTTTAAATAATGAAAAATTAACATATTGGTTTTTTTATCCGATTAATCGAAAAAATAATCGGCCAACTAATCGATTATCAAAATAATCGTTAGTTGAAGCCCTACTGACCTGTGGCTCTGGCTGACTACTCACTCCATGTATGACCTCAGCTTGTCTGACTATCCACAACGGTTCTGACCTTTGGATCTGGCTGACTACTTGCTCCGTGTGTGACCCCGGCTTGTCTGACTATCCACACCGGTTCTGATCTGTGACTCTGGCTGACTACTTGCTCTGTGTATGACCCCGGCTTGTCTGACTATCCACACCAGTTCTGACCTGTGGCTCTAGCTGATTCTCGCTCTGTGTTGACCCTGGCTTGCCTGACTGTCCACTTCGGTTCTGAACTGTGGCTCTGGCTGTCTACTAGTTCCTTTTATCCTAACTCATTGGGCTGTTCACATTTATGGTACTGTGGCTTGTGCTTTCCTCCACTCTGCTTGCCACTGTCCCCATTCTGTACCGCGTGATAGTATTCCTCTCAGTTGGGCGCCTATGTATCATTGGGAGGAAGAACCATTAGCGGGTTCTCTACTCCTCTCTGAGTAGTACAGGCCTCTGCTTGGTGTCAGGCTGGGTAGTGGACTTTTCTCTGTCTGTTTTATGTTCTGGGGCTTGCAGGGGTATTATTATTATTGTATATCTTCAATAAAGGTGGCTTTAATTCAATATACCTGTGTCTGACCTTCATTTGTACTGGTTAGCGTGACACTGTATAACAACTAATTTGCTATAGGCACGTTTAAATTGTAATTAACCAGTTAATTTTCATGTTATTTTTTGTGAGTTATTTTAAAGTTTGGAACACAGGCAGACCTTATATTCCACTGATGAAGTGGTCAGTGGTCACATGACACGTCACAAGGTTTGTAATTTCGTTCCTAATATTAGAATAAACATTTTCACTTTTTATTTGGTCTGCTGAATTGTTTTTGAACACTTTAATCCTTTCACATTGTGAGATCTTAACCAATGGAGTGCCATTGTGGGAAGGATTGGCAATATTTCTTCATTGGCTCACACACCAGCTCTCTGAAACAGCAGGCCATTTGAAAAGAGTGATGCGAGTATCACTTTATAAATGGTATAAACTGACACTCTTCTAGTTTAGCATTTGGGCTCTCCTCCTGTGTGTACTGTCGTAGATAGTGGTAAAGCAATATGTAGTATAAATAGATTTTACAAAGGCAGGTGATACAATGCCACCCAGGAGCACAGCATATAAAATAAACATGTTGAATGTAGGGGATAGCTTTCTCAACTGGATAGAAAATTGGTTGAATGAATGGAACAGTGTTGTTGTAAAATTATCCAGTATAGTTATAGCGGAGAGCAGCATATCTCAGGGTTCAATACTTGGCCAACTGCCTTTTAATATATTTATGAATGACCTAGAAATAGGTATGGAAAGCAAAATTCACTAAATTATGCAGGGTAATACAATACATGTTTGTACTCTGCATAAAGATTAAAATGGTAGGTTGGGCAAATAGAATATGAAATTTAGTGTAGGAAAGTCTAAAATTATGCTTTGGGGAGAAACAAATCAGCATGCTAATTATGGACTTAAAGTGTTAGTAATGTCTGAAAAAAACTTTTTTGCATCTAGAAGAGCTTAAAAAGCTGATCTAAATGCAAAAAACCGTATCTCTCAAACCGCTATGGTTTAAGAGATACGGGCGTTTAAAGTTTGATTTCTCCTACTGACAGCTGTAAAGCTGTCAGCAGGAGATCCGTGTCGGTCGACACACTGGCGCTTGAGAAGTTCCGGGATCTCGTTACTTACACAGAGTCCCTTCATTGGAATGGTCTAAAACGTGTGCCTAGTGTTCAGGCACATGTTTTAGACCATTCCAATGAAGGGATTCTGTGTAAGTAACGAGATCTCGGCACTTCTCAAGCGCCTCTGTGTGAAGGAATGTACTGGAAGATTGAGAACCCAGGTATATTTTATTATATCCTTTCAGATACAGGCATCCTGTATAAAGACTTGTTCGTAGATATGACATTAGCACAGATATGTTGTTGCTAAACTATTCTCCAGTAAATGCAACTTGCCATGTAACAGGTGGCTGTGAATGCAGTGAAGTTTCACTAGGTATATTTTGCAAACAGAAAGGATGATCTTGATGGCTGAAATGCTCATTTTAACATCCACTGAGTAGCTGACCCATGTGGGTGGTTAGACATGCATATTTGGCTGGCATCAACATTGGCTGGTCAAAGCACTGCATTGAAAAAAACTCTAGCATTCAAGGGGTTTAATTTTGAAAATAAAACTTGTCACTTAATATATAGTAATGATTGTATATAATCTCAAATCAGGTTTTATTTAAAAAAAAAATGAAAATGTATTTTGAAGATGTTGGTATTTTATATGGAGACGAAAAGAGAGACGTTCTCTAAGTAGACAGCTGGCAGCTCTCAGTGGAGATCCAGACATACAGCATTTTCATTCTGTTTTGTTCAGCAGCTGTTTGGTGAAACTGTATGGTGAAAAGCTAATTATTATTATAAATATACAGGGTCTCTTTCTGCTCATGGAAACTTAAAAAAAAAAAAACTCAACAGAAACCAAAACAAATATGCTTGAAATTTGGAAAATGAATCTGTTTACTACTGCACTCTGCTATTACCTAAACGGTAGGAGTTTTGTGCACCCATCAGGAGTGTAATTCCTTTCTGGTAAATTTAAGTATATTGCCAAAATTCCACTGGTCAATATACTAGAATTGTTTGTTTCATTCAAATGTATTTATTTTTGATTTTTAACACTATACAAAAAGAAAATCTGTTCATGTATGCATACAATGGACCTTACGACTATAGTCGCGCCAGGTGCAGCATAGGGGTCAAATACAACTTCCTTAACCCCTTGAGTGCTAGGCCTACCCCTCTGGCACTCAAATGGTTACATTTCCATTGATTTAAATGGGGCTTCTCACCCAAAGAATTCTAAACAGGTCTCCAGCACATTGTTTCGCTAGTCTTGTGAAACAGCAGTTTCATTGTTATATTTAGTAAAAAAAATAAATAAATAAATAATAATATTTCAAATAAGGAGGTTCGCTTACCTTTAGACATCCTTCACAGTGTGTTCTTATCAAGATAGTGAAAGTTTCTTTCCCTCCTGCTTTCCCCACCCAGTTAGCAGTGTCTCCCTCATCACAACAGGCCCACTCCCCTCCCTTCCATCCCCACTGCATACTCACCCTGCTTTCAACTCTTCTGACCCATTCCACTCTTTCCATATTCTTTGGCCAACCCCTCTCACTTTAATCTTTTCTAGTCCACTGTCTTCTTTTCTATGTCCTTGGGCTGCTCCCTTATTTCTCTTTTGCCCTTTCTCCTCCCTTTCATCTCTTTAGGATTCCTTCTACTGTTACCCTGCGCACATTCCTGCCCACTGGACCTTCAGGATCCCCTACCCCTGATGTCCTGTGCTTTTTTTCTTGCTCTGCCTTGTACTTCCTTCATCCTGTCCCTTTCTACCCATCCCTCCACAATTCTAGCTGGAAAATGTATTGTGGTTGTTTATCTTATCTTATCCCTATTGATAACAACAGTTTAATGTAAAAAAAAAAAAAAGTAATAAATATGAACTGTTTGAGGTGAAATAAATATGGAATAAAAAAGTCTTATCCCTTATCTTATCCTTATTGATAACAACAGTTTAATGTACAAAAAGTAATAAACATGAACTGTTTGAGGTGAAATAAATGTGTAATAACAAAAGTCTCCAAGCCCTATAGTTTATTTTTATTTGCCAGGAATAATATTTTCCACAAAGAAGCTTACTTCTTTAAAAATTATTTATCTCATGTTTTGTGTGGAACACAAGAACCATGGGATGAAGTCCTCTCCTCGGGAGGGCAGGACACTTGTAAAAAGAGCTCTCTGAGTCAGAGACCCCCATTCTGCGTCATTTCATCCTGCCCATTTTGAAAGTTGTTTTCCGAAGGAAGAGAACCAGGGCAAAGCTCTCTCTCCCTTTTTATTTTTTACGCTAGGATATGGGGCTGTATAACGCCCCAATGGGTGGACTCCTATACCCGACTTCCTTTTTTAAGGATTAACCAGTGCATAGAACTTTTACAACTGGTTCCATGGAGGACAGTTTGTGTTCATATTCGGTTTCCCTACTATGAAGCTCTTCTATTTCGCAATCGGAACCTGAAGAAAGAATTCTATTGCATTCACAGGTCCTGTGATGTTATTGCCTCCCTTTCTTTCTCTGGTAGTCACTTTCTAGGTGTATTTGATATCCTGCAGTACACTCATGGGCTGCCTTGGTTCCAAGCAGCAGTCATCTCTTCTGTAGCATTTCTATGTTGGGTTGTTAACCCTTGCACTTCCTATCTATGAGCTTCTTTACTCTGAGGTACAGTCTCTTATCAGTGAAGTTTTACATTTTGTTCATGTTCTTTGGCTAGCTTTGATTAATTTTTACTTTTCATTTCTATTGCTTAACTGTTTTCTTGTCACAGTGCCTGTAAGAACGGGCAGGGGCCACAGCCATTTTTCTTGGATCATAAGAACACTACAATGGAAATTATTTTGCCTCTACACTGATTTAAGACACATTAAGGGGGTTAACAGGTCTTGCAGCTTACTCTGCTCACAATGTGTGCTCTGAGCCCACACAGTTAATGGGGTTATGCTGCTTGGCGGCAGCTGAAGAGCCACCACTCCATTTGTATTACTGACCAGACCTCAAGAAATCCTTGGTATCTCTTTTTTGTGTCTAAAACAGTTCTTTAGCCTGGCATTGGGCAAGGTTATCAGTCATGCCACTTGAGGCAAGAGTACCTTGTTTCTTCAGGTTACTCCCAAAAGTTTCTTCTTTCCTTAGACTTGCGTTTTTCGTTATCTCTGCCAGTATGTGTATTCTCCCAGGGGTCTGCTCCTATCTTTGACCCAGGCGCGTCCCATACCAAAATCCAAGCAGGTTGGGGTAGACAAGAAGCCCAGATCTGATAAACCTACCTCTGCATGACTCTCGGGGGCCTGATCCGTCATAGGTGATTGGTGGTTTTAGATTTTTCCTTGACGGACCAGTTGATTTTACACGTAATTTCCCTTCCTTTGTGTTTTTCTTCATGTCCAGTGTTCCTCATGATCCGGGGTTCAGCCTCCTATTTTTGGGCATCTCACCTCCCTGCTAGACATGCAGGTGTTAATACCATATGGAAGTAAAAATGAAAAGCGTGCCAAATTGTGTAGTATCAGTATTTGTAGATAAAGTTTTCTATATTGTACTCACATTTCCAGTGGTCAGCTGATGCTTATACAGCAATATCAATATGCAGAGATAATCACCTTGTCTCTGCCGAAGGATGCCACTTGATAGTAAATTGCTTATCCCAAATAGTGTTACGTTCAGCATATAATTTATTAAAATATAATATAAAAACAGTGTTGATAATTAACACGGCTTAATCCAGCTCCATCAACATCTGCTGCTTTCTCAAGACAATGCCAGTATTACAATACAAAATGAGAAGTGGCTTTTTAAATACAATAAAGTCCCATTTGGATAGGGGGGCAAGAGACATAAAACTCCACCCTTGGCAGCATGGCAAGTCTGTTAACATTTGATGACATATTCTACTCCACGTATGCTTAGAGGTTGGACTCAAATGAACCACCTGCCAGCATCATGGAGAATAAAATATCACTCTATGGTATGTGGTGAGAACGAGATACAATTAAAATACAATCAAGTACACAATAATAAAAATATCATGCTCCATTAAGGGACTCAAAAATTGGCCTAAATAGGCCATCTAAGTTTCTCATAGGAAGCAAAGCCTATTTTACAACAAATTGATAATCTGATAGAACCCATCTCTGTAAAAGAAAATCAAATGCAATTCAGCAAATTAATGTGTGAACTGTGTACCATTAATTACATAATCATAAATGTAATTAACCCCTTAAACATTATAACATATGTGCATGATAGTAAGTAAGACCATCCTAAATAGACCGCCTGCAGTTGAAGATTAAATTATGTAATTAATGGTACACAGTTCACAAATGTATTCACCCAATTTTATTTCATTTTATTTTACAGAGATGGGTTATATCAGATTAGCAATTTATTGTAAAATAAGTTTTGCTCCCTATGAGAATGGTAGGTGGTTTATTTGGGTCAATTTTTACATTGCATAATGGAGTATGATATTATTTCTTGACTCAGGGTGACTATTTGCCAGTCATATGTTCTGCAGAAGAAGTCAGTACCCTTTTGGGCTAAGGCACATTCTAGCTGGTTGGTAGATTCATCTTGGGTGTACAAATATCTGGACTCTACTGAGGAGTTGTATAAGACGTTTGTGTTTTGTTAATATGCTCCCTTTGGCTGAAGCCAGTTTTGGATGAAAGGTCCTACAGGACATTTTTCCAGTGTAGTCCTTCCTAATTTCTGTTGGTTTCTGTTCTTTGGTTTGTAGTTTTGGTATCTATTGACACCTGAGCTTCAGGTTGTACCAGTTAATTCCCATTGTACCTGGTCTGTTTCCCTTCCTTTAATCTTGGTGGATTCTTTGTTATATCCCCAATGATTGTGTGCCACAAAGAAAGTAAGGGAAAAGGAGATTTTTGTGTACTTACCAATAAATCATTTTTGTCATAGTCCATGTGGAACACAGTACCAATGGTTTGAGTCCTTTGCTGGGGTGTACTCTTAGGATATTTGTCTTGTCTTATTCAATTTTTTCTCAGCTTTGCAATATGTCAAATTGGGTTAGGTGAAGTGGAGCAGGATGGGAGTCTCTGTCTCAGAGTGCTCTTTTTACAAGTGCCTTGCCCTCCTCAAGAGAGGATGTCACCTCATGGCTTCTGTGTTCCACATGGACTAGGACAAGGATTTATTAATAAAGACACAAACATTCTCTTATTCTGGAATTGTTTAATATGCAGAGAAGAGCTAAATGGAATGTAAGAATTGAAATATGAATATCTGTCCAAACTTAGTTTATTTAAAGTAGACAAAGGGCACCTAAGAGGAGATATCATTGCATTTTACAAGTATATTCAAAATCATTGCAAATATATCTTAAGGGAGCTTTTCAGGGATGTGGTGATGCCTAATACAATAGGCAAATCTATTTGAGAGAAGTTTGGATGCAAGAAAACATACAGGGTTACACTGTTAGTCCCCTTTCACACTGGTGTCACTAATACAGCAATGATGCATTCACAACATCACAAGTGGTTAAATGGAAACTGCTTAGCTATGGTACCTTTCACATGGACAACTGATCTTTATTGTTTTGATACAAGAATTCAGTAAAGATGCAGCAAGGAAGATCTGCATGATAAAATTGCTACCACTCAAACGATCTGGCCATCAGCCGCATTTCCCCCTACATCGGGATTTGCAGTGGAAAACAGGAGTAAAGCGAGTTCAAAATATGCGTGACAGAACTGTTGCAGTTCTATCACCCATATCAAAGAGCCTTTATAGTGACATGAATGATTTCTTATTTTCCTCTTCTGGAATATACTTATGGCAAAGTCTGAACTTGATGGATTTATGGGATTTTTTTCAACCTCTGTAACATATACATAAATACAGGAAATGTACACTAGAACATTCAGAAATATACAGTGCAAACATATTTGCTATGTGCGGATCTCATAATGTGGTGTGTAATCAGATATACCCATTTCACTTCTGTATTTCTCACACACAATTCTCCATATATCATGCAAGCTTCTCTCACACACACCTCACAATCACCATTCATTGCCAACTCTCTTGTAGTGTATGCACTGCAGGGCTTGGTACTAAATACTACAAATTATGTACAGGATGCCCTTTCCAGGTATGATAGTGTTTAAGTGCAGAGAGTGCCATTATTAGAGCAGATATCCCTCCCTCCCCTTTCATGAATCAGCTCAAGAGTGCTTAGATATGGGGAACCTCCAGCTCTGGCTATCGATGTCTAGGGAGTTCCAAGAGGTACAACAGACCACCCACAAATTAACTTTAAGAGGTTAAATGAACACAGCATTCCTTTACTTAAGATGGGAACTAAAAACGAACCTGGTAATTATAGAACTGTGTGTGTAACTTTGGTGGTGAGGAATTTGTTTGAAAGGATTATAAGAGATTATATTCATGATTACACCACAAAAATAAAACTATTATCATGAATTGACATGGTTTTATGAGGAATATATGTTGCCAAACAAATGTATTGAGCTTCTATGAAGAAATAATAATAATAGCAACCTAAATAATGTTAATGCAATAAAAGTAGTATATCTAGATTTTCAAAGGGTTTTGATATAATGTCACAAAGGAGGCTGCCCTATAAAATAAGGAAATTGACTCTAGGGAATAACATTTATAATTAGGTAGAACATTGGTTGAACGATAGGAAATGCAAAATTCTCCAATACAGTTAAAGTACCACAAGGTTTAGTACTTGGTATAGCTTGGCATACTTAGTTGATGAGGCTGACAAAAGACATGCATCCATCGATTTCAGCCCATGCCATGCCACCCCTGTGCATCCAGAGGAATCCAAAAAAAAATAAAAAATTTAAGCCATTTCCATTTAAGCCGAAAGTGGGTAAAAATCACCTCCCTGACTCAAAATGGCAGTTGGATATTTCCCTGAGTCAACATCCTATCTGCTTTGAAGCCAAAAATAAATATTGTTTTGTGCTAGATAGGTATCCATTACATTTTTAGAAGTAGTTAAAGTATCTGAAAATACAGCATATGAAGGCAAAGAATTCCATAACTTTAGAGCCCTCACTGTAAAAAAATACCTGCTTTGTTTTAGTCAAAAGCAGCTTTCCTTTAGTCTTAATGGATGACCTCTTGTTCTTTGCTCAGATCTTTTAGTAAATAGTTCTTTGGAGAGTTGTTTGTTTTTTGTTTTTTTTTAATTATAAAAGGGTATTGAAGCAAGAGTAGATAGTATAATTTTACCACTGTACTGGGTTTATTTACTCTAGATGCCTAAATGAGGAAACATTAGTGTATAAGTATATGCAAAGTCAATACAAGCTTCTCTAGTGAGCTTTTAATTTCAAAATCTGATCAAATAAATAGGAACCAACTCTTAAGATTATAGGAAAGAGGCTTCTGCAGTGGAAGGGGTTTTAACAGTAAGGTCTGTTAAATTGTGGAATTCTTTGTCCAGGGACATGGTAATGGCAGATTCAATATTTACATTTAATTCAAGCTATAACAGAATGGAACGTGCAGGGTTATACTATGTATTTATAGGTTAAACATAAAGTTCTGGTAAATAGACTAATATCCATCTTGAGTCAATTTTATTAGCACCAGTAAAACAATCACTATTGCTAAAATAAGTGTCGATTTGCAAACATAAAGCCCTGCAGATTCTGTTATGAGTGTAGGACATTTTGTCCTATCTATGTATTTGACCCACTACTTGCCTTTTTTCTATATCCTCCTTTAATAGGAGTTCCTTCTTTTGAGACCCATCTAAACCTCCCTAATAACAGCAGTCCTAGGCAATATGTCCAGTTATTTCTCTGATTTCTAGGCAGGGGATCTCCTTCCACCAGTTGCATTGTGGCATCAACCTTTCTCTAAAATTAACATCATCTCCCCACATCCTATATAATAATTCGATAAAACGTGTGTAACGCCACAATCATGCGCAGTAGAGACTGCTGTGCGTGTATTACGGTGCCTGTGCTATTGCTGGCAACATTTTGACAAGTGCTACTTCCTGATACCTTTTTATTGGCTAACGTGGTCTTGCTCCACCCAGTGGTAGCCCTTAAGTACTGAGCCCTGTCACTTCTGCATTGCCCTTTCGTGGTGTTCCATTGCTAAGCGCTTGTTCCGTTATTCGTGTGAATCCAGTGTATGACCCGGACTGCCTTACTACTCTGCCTGTTTACGTTCCTGCTCTGTGTACCAATACGTATTGGCTGACGTTCCTGTTATGTGTATCACCCAGCCTGGCTGATGTTCCTTCTCTGTGTACCAACCCGGATTGGCTGACGTTCCTGCTCTGTGTACGATCCAGCCTGGCTGACGTTCCTGCTCTGTGTACCGACTTGGATTGCCTGACGTTCCTGCTCTGTGTATTGATCCAGATTGGCCGACTCTCCTGCCCTGTGTATCTCAGGCCCGGTGTGCCACTCCATCCAGTGTTCCGGTTTGGGGTTGTATTCTGGTGCTCTCTCTCTCTGTCTCAGACAGACCATCTGGTTGCCTCGGCTACTGCTCTGGCAGTTCAGTTACTGTGACCTGGTCACCTATTGTGCCTTGTCTTCTCACACTCCGGTGTACGAGATATTTCTGGTTGCACCACGGCTTGTGTTACTGCCTTCAATATGAGGTTGGTTTACTCCTGGGAGCCTCAGTCTGTAGCTACTATCTGGTAGTTGTCCTCATGCCTTAGTGTTCGTTAACCCCTTGTGGGTTGGTGCCGTTGCACTTGGGTCACAGTCTATTGCAGTCTTGGTTTGGCGTTACACTGCACCTCCGGTTGCAGTCTACCTTTATTTTTCCGGTAGTCAGTCACGTACCCAGTGCCTCGCTTACTCCTTTGTGGCCTCAGTCAATATTTTGTCACTCTCTGCGTAGTGAGTGTCATGAGGGCCCTCCGCTATTAAGGCCTATCAGCTACTCCTGGCTTAATAGCACCATTCTGCCGTTGTCTCACTGGTTCATACGACCTGTGTCAGTATTATATTTTGATATATATATATATATATATATATATATACTTGACCTGTGTGGGTTATTGATTACACTGTAACCTGTCCTGTGTCAGTATTATAACTGGACTCGCGAGGGTTATTTTTCATTCTGTGTGGTTTAATTAAAACTGTGTTTTACCAAACCTTCCGTCTCTGAGTGTACATAAAACCGTTACAGCGTGCTGCAGTCATGCGCAGTAGAGACTGCCAGTGATTTGGCTTCCCACTCTGTATTAGCCGCGGTGTGGGCAGTCTCTACTGAGCATGACTGCACCGTGACCAACTGGCACTGTATCAGCCGCGGCATGGGCAGTCTCTACTATGCATGACTGCCCCGCGACCGGCTGCCAGTGGCACTGTGTCCCGTGTAACGGGCTCTTCAACTAGTATATAATAAGCAATATAGTGATTATGAGCCGTTTGTTCTCACAGCAGCCCTAACAGTCTTAGATTTAAAGACACCCACCATCATTTGTTGTTTGTCAAGAGCATATTGAAGGACAATATTATTCTTACGGCTCATAACAGAATGACATTAAAGAATGTGTATTTGATAATAATGTATATAAATATACTTATGCTACTCAGTATTCAAATTTTGCAGCCCTCACACATTAAGTGGGTGTCTGCAGTATAATAAAGTTCCATCACACCCTGGTTAAGGACCACTTTAATAAACATTCCTCTCAAAGTGAATGTGTCACCTTAAATAAAGGTTGCAAGTACATTGTTGAACATTCTTGCAGTCAAGGCGTAAATAGCACAATTTAAATCTGTAAATATTTGTATTTGTTCCCCATGGTGCAAATATTTTTCCACTGAATTTTTCCACTTTTGCCTTTGTGCATTTTGCTGTATGCGCACATACATTGGAGGCGACTTTCTGTATTGATGAGACGAGAATGAATTGTTCACACGTAGTGAACATTTGCATTTCCAAAGCCATCAGCTGTCGTTCTTATCTTTTTTTCTTAATCACTGTTGCTCTGGGAGATTCTGTGGCTTGCCTCCAAGAGCATGTCCGATCCAAGTTTTGTGTATTTTGGGGAGAGAAAGAGAATTGAGATTGATTACCATCATCAACCAGCGTGTGCCATTATACAATTTCCCCTGTGGGTGCATTGGCATCAGAAACATGGATATCAGAGCAGCAGGTTGACTGGCATCACAAGTGGCAGCATCACGGCTGGAGCATCTGTATGCTCACAATGTACAGAGGAAGAAATGATTGCTATTTCCAATGAAACTCCCTGTGATGACTATTGCCTGTGGCTGCGTTAGTGTGTTACTAAAGACATCATATGTTCTTCAGAACATTGAGTGGTAAACATTATGATTATGATTGAGTAAGCAGTACTTAAATTATATTCTAACAAATAATATATAATAGGATTGCTTTACAATGTTATAAAAAATGATTTCATCCTCTTCGACTTAACCACAAAATATTTGTGTTTATATATATATATGAATATGTTTATTTATATAGCACCACAAGTGTACTCAGCACTTTACAATTTAAGGGTTTAGACAATACAGGTTTACAAGTGCTTTGTAGAGTGAAACATTGGGTGCGAGGTCCCTGCCAGAAAGCTTACAATCTAAAGTACAGAGTACATAAGGGTCAAGTGCTGAATACAGTGGTAGAGTTCTGATGATGATAGGGGACACAAGTAAAGTAAAAATAATTTATAAGAGCTTTCGTTGTACAACATCAGTGCCTTATAGCATGCTGAGGATTTATCCAGGAGGTGCATTTTCAAGCGAGACTTAAAGACCATCAAAGAGGTGCAGTGGTGCAGGGTGGGAGGTAGAGCATTCCACAGATACTGAGCAATGAGAGAAAAAGTTTTGATACGTGAGAGGGCTGTAAACACACAAGGTGCAGAGAGAAGACAGTCATTGACTGAACATAAGTGGCGGGATGGAGTATAGAGGGAGATCAGAGTAGAAATGTAAGACGGAGTAGAGGAGAGAAGTAAGATATCCGGAGTTTGATAGGCAGCAATTGGAGAGATTTGAGGAGGAGCGGGGCAGGGACAAACCTAGGTGACAAAAGAGTAATTTGTGCTGCAGCATTCTGTATGGATTGAAGTGGATGAAGATGGGAGGCAGGAATGCCAGACAGAAGATGTTGCAGTAGTCCATGCGGGAGAGGATGAGTGCTTGTATAAGAATTTTAGCCGTGGAGTAACAGAGAAAGAGACGGATTTTAGCAATGTAACGCAAAAGAAAGTGACAGGATTTAGCAATGACATTAATATGATGGAAGAATGAGAGAGACTTGTCAATTATCACCCCTAGACACCTTGCTTCTGATACTGGATTTATGGTAATGCCATTTACAGTCACCTGGAAGGGAGCTACAGGGCCAGGCCTAGGTGGGATGAGGAGTAGCTCTGTTTTAGACATACCGAGATTGAGGTGTCTATGCTCCATCCAGTCTGAGATAGCCGAGAGGCAGTCTGTGACTTTGGCCTGAATGTCAGAAGTCAGTCGAGTTGCAGATAAGTAAATCTGGGTGTCATCTGCACAGAGGTGATATCTGAGACCAAAGGAGTTAATAAGATCACCAAGGCGTCTTTGACATTTGCTTTAATAAAATTTAATCTGCAGAAATCCTGAGGGTGCTGGCACATCTTTCCATGCCTGTACTAAGATTTCCCAAGCACTATAGCACCCAGGTCATCTGACTTTTCTGTAGGAGTGCTTCCCAACTATATATATATATATATATATATATATATATATATATATATAATATTATTTTTATTAAAATGGAAATGGAAACTTTGAAGTCAACTGAGTGGTGAACAGTGGATACTCGACTATTGTACTCTGTGACCATGAAATTCTCACATTATGTGGCTGTTCTTTAGTAAATAATTTGCCAAATTAGGTATGCGGATTATTCATGCCTGCTTTGTAGTTGCATCGCCAAACAATACCTTTTTTAGTACTACTGGCAGCATGCGTGTGCATAATCACAATTCAAATGAGTAGTATATTAAAAATAAGGTTAGAGATTGCACCCTTTTATATGCACTAAAACCATTATAACATGAGTAAAGCAATGGAGTGAAAATTAAGCGATTGTTAACGTCTAGAAGGACAGCGTGTAGAAAAATTGTCCCTATTGTACTTCTGCACAGGGTGTTTGCTAAATCTGGGAATGTTTTGTGCTTTGTAAACCCATACCCTGATCTTGAAACATGTTCAGGTAAGTGGTCACTAACTGAAAAAAGTTATGTGCAAATTGAGAAAAATTCTACTTAAAGTGCTGCAGAATAAGTTGGCGCTATATAAATAAAGAATAATAATAATAATTTAGTTGCTACGTTTTTATAATTCCGTAATACATTTTCTGATTTTGTGCAGCTGTGCATGCTGTAGTATGCAGAAATCTAAAGAGGCGCAATTCTGCATCTTTGAACATGTACATCTTTCCAGAATGCCCACTGATTTAAAGGGGATCTATCACCCCTATAGAAGTTTATCTTAAAAGTTAAATTATATAGCACATATGAGGAATACTGTATTATTTTTTTTAATCACTATTTGGCCAAATTTAATAAGAAAAGATTTCCCTGTATCATACTTCCGGACAGACTGTGGTTACCAGCTCTGTACCGCAGTCTGTCACTCTTCCTCTGCTCACCTGCCTTGATCCAGCCTCCTCCAATGATGGCGGATTTCTCATTGTAAGCTGGAGTGGTCTCTTGCCAATGAGACTGCTCCAGCTTACAGACAAAAAGCCTCCATCATCAGAGGAGGCTGGATAGAGGGAGGGGAGCAGAGGAAGAGTGACAGACTGCGCTACAGAGCTGGTAACCACAGTCTGTCCGGAAGTATGATGCAGGGAAATCTTTTCTTATTAAATTTGGCCAAATAGTGATTAAAAAAAATAATAATACAGTATTCCTCATATGCTCTATATAACCTAACTTTTAAGATAAACTTCTATAGGGGTGATAGAGCCCCTTTAAACAGGGCTTTTAAACTCTGAATGCTAAAGTGTATCCAGCACATTGCTTCAAAGTACTTTAGACACCGCTGTCTTTCAAGGTATTAACATTTCAGTTTACGTCAGTGGTAATTTCCATTAGTGCTCTTTTATTTACATTATCAGTCCCTACGTCATAATGGTAATTTCTGCACCTTTGAACAAACAAAACATGCAACATGTACTACATCTGCTCCTTGCCTGAAGTAAAGGATAATCCTAAGGACTGTACTGGAATAGAACCTGAGGACTATATAGTTTGCCACCAAAGCATACATGGAGCAGTTAGCTTTTATTATGAGAAATATAAACATGCTAGTGTAAAAGCCCGTGTACATGGGCCAAAGTTCCTGCGTTCAGGCAGTCTCTACTGCATCGGACAATTTCGGGCAGTCTCTACTGCCATGACTGCATCAGACAAACATACATCTTGCCTTTTAAAAGACCGTGTACAGGGGCCAAAGTGCCTGCATTCGGGCAGTCTCTACTGAGCATGACTGCATCGGACAAACATACATCTAGCCTTTTATATTATAGGATTGTAGATACTTTCCTGTTGTCACGGTAATCAGGAAAAGAAGGACAGACACAATAATAAAATATAACCATCTTTATTAGAATATACAGTGATAATATATGAGATATTGCGATGATCAAATCCCATACAACCCCAGACCACCGGATGATAGGGCCCAAGCTTCTACCTGGAGCTGCACACTGTGCTACACATTGCACTACTTTGAAGTACCGGAGACTAAAGGCAACAGGGAGTGAGAGTCGGACAGAGCCGCAGGACACAGAGGCTAACGGTCAGGCAGGCTAGACGCAAGTAGTCAGCCAGAGCCTAAGGTCAGACAAGCCGGGGATACACAGAGTGAGATAGAAACCGGAGCCAGAGGACAGAGAAACCAGGGGCTACACGGAGCGAGTGAGTCAGCCACAGGTCAGAACCGATGTGGGTAGTCAGACAAGCCGGGGTCAAACATGGAGAGAGTAAGTCAGCCAGTACCACAGGTCAGAACTGATGTGGGTAGTCAAACAAGCCAGGGTTAACAAGGGGCGAATTAGTCAGCCAGAGCCACAGGTCAGAACCGATGTGGGTAGTCAGAAAAGCCAGGGTCATACACGGAGCGAGTAAATCAGCCAGAGCCACAGGCCAGAACCGATGTGGGTAGTCAGACGAGCCAGGGTTAACAAGGAGCGAGTTGGTCAGCCAGAGCCACAGATCAGAA
The DNA here is from genome assembly GCA_037306005.1 of Rhinophrynus dorsalis. Lineage (NCBI taxonomy): Eukaryota > Metazoa > Chordata > Amphibia > Anura > Rhinophrynidae > Rhinophrynus > Rhinophrynus dorsalis. The sequence goes on from CM074723.1 coordinate 82,055,399, forward strand.
CTGATGTGGGTAGTCAGACAAGCCTAGGTCATACACGGAGAGAGTAAGTCAGTCAGAACCGATGTGGGTAGTCAGAAAAGCCGGGGTCATACATGGAGCGGATTCTCAGATAAGCACAGGTCACAACGGAGCACAAGAGTAACTAACAGGAACACCATGTAAGGGCAATGACTCCTACCCCAAGGAGGATTATAAAGGAGCAGAAGGAGGCGGGACCCAATTAGGCCACCCAGAATAGGCCCATTAACAGGCGTCCGTGCTAGTGCCTGTTAACTGATGTCAGAATGAGGAAGTGGCCAGAGGCCATGGCGGCCATACAGAGGTAGGAAGCACAGGAGCACTAGGCTGCCGAGGGATACTGTGATACTGGTTGAGTATAGCAAGTGTACTCCCAGAGCTGGCATTTACTTTATTCAAAAATTATACATGTTTAAACTGTCAAGAATTTGTGGAACTGTTACTGTCACATTATATGTAGAACAGTAGTCAGTGACTCACATATCCCATAGAATGCAATTGAAATGTAGGCAAAATGTATGGACACCAGATGACACTGTAAATGTTTAAAAAAATAAATAAATAAAACAAATGTGTTGATGTCAGAAAGAAAACTGTCCTCTGTATAGCAGAAATCTGTCTGTTTCTTGCTTCTATGGTATCCACATCTACAATATGGAACAAACTGCCTCTTAATCTTCACCAAGCTCCTAATCTAATTATTTTAGGGCTGTTCATTTAAGTCATCTCTGTGTTCAAGCCTCACCTCAGCAGATGTAGTTTATTACTCTTTGTACACAAGCTTATTGTTTTCCATCTTTCTGTGTCTCCTTCTGCTACATACAGTGTAAGGGCTTCATGTCAGGGATTCCTCTCCAAGAGGGTGTTTCTCTGACCTGTGGAACCAGAGGCAAGATTACTCGCTGTTGCCTTATGCTGTAAGCCAGTGTTGCCCACTGGTGGTGGTGGGATGGAAACTCAGTGAGCAGTCAGAATCATATAGTCTGTGCTCTGCCCCCTTGTCCACATATCTATTGTCAGGTGGAATTTCTTGCTCCAGCCCTTTTGTCCACCAGACTAACCACCTGCTTGTATAATTCTGGCACAGTCATCCTGGAAAAATAACTGAAGCTTGGGCTATGCCAGCAAGGAACTACACATGACATCAGTTCTCTAAATACTTGGTTTTCAATAAAAGAATGAGGCAGAATGCCCACTGCCAACATCTTGGCAACCTGTCATTCCACAGGCACACTTTTGGATTATTATTGTGAAGTTTCTGACTGCTTCCCAAGAACTCAGTAAGTGTGGGCTGGCAGTTCATGGAAGAAAAACCCTGTAAAGTGATTGATTTAACAACATGACTAGAGGAGGAGGTGGAGGCAGCATGTGTGGGCAGTCTATGACTTTTGTCATCTCTTAAAGCAAACTCCTCTGTAGCAGGAGTCAAAGGTGGTATTTTGAATGAATGAGCTAGTTACACAATCTCTGATTCATCAATGTCACTACTTCTGTTATTTGCCCGAGAGCCCCAGGAACCTTTAGGAGTGCTCCTGTTGCTGCTAGTTGTGATAATGTATCACAGTGTACCTCAGCAATCTTCCTGCCTTCTGCCACCTGTTCTCCGATGCTCTGCTCCATCTTGCAGACAGCCGGCAGTAGGTATCGGCCTCTTCCGCATTCCTGGTGGTCATGGGCGCAGGGCGCGTATGAGTCTCCAGTGGCGTTGTGCTTGCTTTTGTAGGCTCTACTCTATTGGCCTAACTGCTGCCTGCCTTGTGGAGGTGTATTTAAACTATCCTAAGACTAGAGGTAGTCGCCCTTACGTGGTGTTCCTGCTAGTATCCTTGTGTCTTGTTGAATCTCGTTGTGACCGTGCTTGGCTGCCAGATCTCCTCTGTGTCTGCTTTCTGACTTGTCTGACTACCCACATCGGTTCTGACCTGTGACTCTGGCTGACTATTCGCTCCGTGTATGACCCCGGCTTGTCTGACTACCCGCATCTGTTCTGACCTGTGGCCCTGGCTGCCTACTCGCTCCGTGTTGACCCCTGTGTCTAGTTCCAGCTTAGTTACTGACGTTGGCTCTGCCAGACTACCTGCTCTGTGCATTACTCCTGGCTTGTCTGACAGCCCACTCGTCAGTACCACTGCTCGAGCTATCTCCGCTCGCGATTACCTTTACTCACACATTCCAGTATCTGTGTGGTACGGGCGCATATACCCCTGGTAGGTCTGCTGACTACCTGACTGATAGAGCCATAGGTGAGGTTTTATTCCTTTTGCAATGAGTAGTGCAGGCTTAGGCTCCGTGTACAGCCCTGGGTAGTGGACTGTATTACTGTCTGTCCTCCTGTGTTCTGGTGATAGTGGGGGTTCTTCCTCTTACGTTTATTATTATTAATAAAGGTGGTTTTACCTTACCTGTACCTGTGTCTGACTCTCTTTGTATTGGTTACCGTGACAGAATGGTGACAAGGATTGGAGAAGGAGGAAGTCCTGCATAATATCGCCTCTCACACACAGAAGTGGGGGGAAATAGAAAAGGTGATGATTTCAGAATAAATACCACAGTTCATATTTACTAGGTTTCCTATACCATCCTCAGTAAAATGATCATGTTGCATTAGGCAAGTGTGTTTATTTAAGGTTGCCTATAACGTGTTTTTTTTTGTTTTTGTTTTCAGTTTTGAGTTTAGCAAATTTTGGTTTAGTTGTTGGAGGATCTAATCTCAGCAGAGCATTGTTCGTTGATGTGTGATAGAGCCTGCATAACTGATTACTTATCCAGAAAATCACCTCTCTCCACCTTCTTACTTGTAAAACCAGATTGGTGGAATTGATTAATGAACATGAATAATCATGCATATCATTTAGACAAGGAGACTTCAACTGAGAGGATGTTTGGAAAAATTATAGTTCCTCTCTTAAAATTAAATTAAACTATAATCCAAATAAAGTGCTAAAACTCATTAAAGCCAAAATAAAACAGTAAATATATACATTACTCTCCTGCTGTTGTCTCAGATTATTCCTCGCATGTGTCTAGAAATATATCTAAACTGAAAATGAGGGGGAAGTATGGAAAAAAAATGACTACAAAAACACAGCAGTTAATGCAAATATGAACCCTTGTGAATTTTGTAGCTGAGTGCATAATTTATTGGAATTCAATTACTAAAGTATGATTTGTTCATTCTCATTCACATTATGGTGCCTGCCATAGAATGGTGCCCACTTAAAGTGTATTTGATATGTGGTCTCAACTGGGCGTGGTTTTTGTTGATAAATGACAAAGTGGAAATGGACTAGTGCTCAGTTGGTGAATTGTAAACATTAAGAAATATGTCTGTTTTTTATATATAACAATACTTGTCATTTGCAGTATAAGTCCGGCATAAGTAAGAGAGAACATTTTCGTCAAGAAGGCACCGGCTGCAATCTTGCTGTTGGCGCTCTCTGTGCCTGCACTGTCACTCCCTTCCGGTGCCTTTCAGCACAAAGGTATTCAGTTTGTCAATTGTGGAGTTGAAGGGGACAGACAGCGCAGAGATGCGGTCTCTGCAAGATGTCTGCACTGTTCCCCGCTGCTGCTTGCCAAAAACAAGTATTTTTATGTATAACGCTAACATAATGATTTGAGGCTACTTGTAATATTGATGAAAGTTCCACTTTAACGGTCTTAAAGGGATAGTAATGGTTAATTTTAAGTTGATTTAATATTGTAGACATTAAAAAAAGATTATCAATGTAAGTCTTATCTCTCAAACCTTATGGTTTGAGAGATATAACTTGCTAAAGTTACCTTTTCCTGGCTGTTTTACTCAAGTCTGCCATCTAGCTGACAGCTGCAGATTCCAGTCATTTGACCAGGCAGAGGCTCTGCAGCAGAGCTGAAATCATGCTATTTAGAAATAAATACTTCGTTGGAACGGTCTACAAAGTGTGCTTGCAAGCCAGGCACACTTTGTAGACCATTCCAAATTAAGTATTTATCTTTAGATATCGTTATATTGACGCTGCTGAAGAGCTACATCTGGTCAAGTGACCAGAATCTGCTTCTGACAGCTTTACAGCTTGTCAAGCAGAAAGGGGAGGGACCAGAGAGCTTTATTTTCCTATAGCTCTCAAACCATAACGGTTTGAGAGATATGAATAAGTGCAAGTACTCGCTTTTAATTGTATATACCATACTAGTTGAACAGCCCGTTACACGGGCCACAGTGCCACTGCCACCCGGTCGCGGGGCAGTCACGCGCAGTGGAGACTTCCCGCGCCGCGGCTGATAGAGCTGGACGCTCCTTCTGAGCGCCCAGCTGTGTATCAGCCGCGGCCGCGCCGCGGGCAGTCTCTACTGAGCATGACTGCAGCACGCACAGCAGTGTGTACTGCGCATGTATCGCTTTACACGCGATTTAGCGAATTATTATATAGGATAGTTAATACTTTTTTCTGACATTCCTATCCCTTTAATCTAATGGTTTGTATTCCAGTGAAAAAACTTTTCATCTTCTTTTTAACAAATTGCCCCTAAATAACTCTTTAGACAACAGACACAAACATTTTGTACATATAAGAATTAAGATGTGTTGACTACATCTCTGGCACTCAGAGGGTTAAGTCCAGTTTCATCTATAGTCATATATTCAATGTACATGTATGGGAAAAAATAAAGCATGCACAGTTGCCTCTATGTAACTGTTAAAACATTAAAGGGATAGTAATGTTTCACAAAAACAGCAGCTCCAATTAATCTTCATACTATTTGAGCCATAGAGTCATTTCAATACTGTCAGAGTTTGTGGTTCAAGAGTAATTGAAGGATAAAGTGTCCCCCTCTTGCCCCTTTTACCTAGTGTAAGCCATCTCTTCTCAGATGTGGAATCTGGTTGCTAGACCAGACAGATAACAGCAGTGGACAATCTTCTTCCTATGAGAACAATGAAATCCCTGCCCCCCTTGACAAGTTTTTCAAGTTTTTCCCTTATCTTAATTGAAGATTGTCCCTCTCTGCAATCTACCTGGGCATCTCCCTTCTGCTCTAAGCTGAGCAGTGTTACATCAGTAAAAGGGGCGGGAGGGGGATACTTTGTCATTGAATTACTTTTGAACTACAGCTCTGACAGAATTGAAATAACACTCTCCAAAGTCCAAAAACTATGATGATTAATTAGAGCTGCTTTTATTATGAAACATTACTATCCCTTTAAGCAAACATAGCTCTAAAGAAAGAGCAGCACAAGGACCACATATACTTGTGTTTTGAGTCTACATACACATCTATCCACTGGATTATCAATACTGATAAAAACAAATATGGTAAGCAGTACTCCTGTAAAGATCAAATATCAAACAGCCACAGCAGCAAATACATTACTTGTTTTTTATTAGGGGTTATACACAGTATAGTCTTAGTCATTTGAAAGTCAGAGTGAAAAAAGCACGCCATCGCTTGTGAGTTTGCTTAATTGATAACAAAACACATCTGTATGAAGTGTGTCATATAACTGCGCTGACATTCCTTATGTGGGTTGAGAGTAGTGACTGCACTGTACAGGCCTGTTGTCCATTCTCCAAAACAGATGGCTGTTGCAGTTGTGTGTCACTTGCTCATTATATCCTCTTAAGATTAGTAGCTGTGTGTCCAGATGGGTCTGGAAGCACAGCTGTGGAGAAAGGAAATAAATGAAACCTGCATGATGATTTTTTTTTTTTTTTTAAAGCAAAGTGGCATTACTGCAGTAACGGAAAATAAACTCTCCTTTAAAGTGACAGTAACATCCCATTAAAAAAAAATAGTGTTTTGTAGTGTTTAAAAAAAAAATAAATTAATGGCACAAATCCTAACCATAAAAGTTTGAGAGCTATTCGCATGTAAAGTTCCTCCCTCCCTCCCCTTCTCCTGATGTCAGTGCATAGCTGACAGCAGGAGATCCCAGTCCCGGGACCAGCAGGCGGCTCTTCAGCAGAGCCAAAATTACAAAATTACTTCTTTGGAAAGGTCTACAAAGTGTGACTGGTTTGCAAGCCTACTCTGTAGACCGTTCCAACAAAGTAATTATTTTCCAATATCACTATTGCGGATCTGCTGAAGAGCCTCCTCGTGTCGGCCGACTCTGATCTCCAGCTGTCAGCTTTTCAGCTGACATCAGGAGAAGGGAAATTTTACATGCGAATATCTCTCAAACCATAAAGGTTTGAGAGCTAGGATTTGTGCCTTATAATGTATTATATTATACAAAACACAATTTTTTTTTTAGCGGACATTACTGTCCCTTTAAGATGTTAATTATTTGTGGATTGTTTTCTACTTTTTAACTCAATTAAATATTATTTGCTTCTCTTATGTGACAGTGGATTTATTTCATACAAGAGCCATATAAATATCTGTGGAATTATCTAAAGTTGTGTCACATTTTTGCCTTACACCTTTTTGATCCCACAGCCTTCCATTACTTACCTTTCTCTGTTCCTGTCCTCCCATTGGAGCTTATACGTTTTTAACCTCCATTGGATCTAGTGCCGCCTCCCGATTATCGATTATTGCTCTGACCTCACTCTCTCTCGCTTGTCCCTTCGGCAGCCTGCTGCCTCAGTCTGGCTGTTCTGTTGCAGACAGTAATAGTCCTCCTGCTTTTGTGCAGCCTTTCCAGCCTATTTGTTGTTGCTGCCTCCCCCAGCTGACCGGGCTTTTCCATCTCGCGCGGACCTTGGGGCTGGAGTAAACTCGCCCCCCCCCCCTTCCTGGGGTATCCATATAGAAATACTTGCAGCCAATAGCCTTGGCTGAGAACTCTCTCTCTCATGTGGTACCCTATTGGCCTGCTCTCTGTTGGACTGCTATGTCCTGCCTGGGTCAGTTGGGTGTTGTGGCTATATCTGGTGGGCCTGTAGTAGGAGAGACTTTCCTTATTGATGGCCTCAGCCCATCCCTGGGGGGACAGGATTTGAGACTGTGATTTCACCTGCAGTCAGCTTCTGTCTATGTTGTACTAGACCCTGTCCAGTGGCTAAGAGTGGTCCTAGCCTGCTGCCCACTGGTGTCACAGTCCTGCCCTGTATAGTGGTGTTTCATGTGTTTATCAGAGTAGCTTTGTGCGGTCTCAACCCACAGGTCATTTCTTGCCATTTTCCTGTGGTCTACCTAGGTACTCTGGCTCATTCTGGGCTCTGCCTCCCTGGAGAGTCTCACTCCTTAGGACATTGTCAGGTTTATTCCAGCTTGGGTTCTACCTAGCACCTTGTTAGTGCTCACTACCTCCTTGTTGGGTTCCTTCTATTATTTTTTTTCCTGCTGTCCATCTGTTACATCTGCACAGGGATCCCCCAGTTGGTAGGAGTCTGAGAAGTACAGCACACCCCATTTCCTATTCTGGCCAGGGTCTCGGCTCAACCAAGATTGGACATCTGGCCACCCTTACTTTGGCCTTGACCGCAACAAGGGAAAAGGGGTAACTGTCACCGCTCACAAGCTACACTCCCTAGGCAGGTTCTCAAGCTCTCTGTCTCAGGCTCCTACACTCATCATGACAAGTTGTCAATATGCAAAAAATAAAGACCATGCTGCAGAGAAGCGTATGTTACATTTTGAATACTTTGAACAAATTTATGTTTAGAAGTGAAACTTGAACAGCCAGATAGATGAGCATAAACAAATACAATAAATTATTCATGCCAGTGTTTTATTAACCCCTTAAAGCAAAACTTTCACTTTGTATAAAGTCACCCTGCAATAATTAAGCATATGGCGACTAGCTTCATAATACATCTATTACCTCTCAGAAGTGGCAGATTCTAATGTAATCCTTAATCTTCAGAGAACGGAAGCCAGACATCAGTTCAAACATCTTGTCTGCCTGCCTGTGCTGTCAGTCCTGGTCTCCTCTAAGAAGCATTGCACTGTGCTGCAAGGTAACCGGAAGGACTGATGGTGCAGGTGCGCAGACTGCGCTAACCTGGCCATCAGTCTCCGAAGATTAAGGATTAGTTTAAAAGTATTATGAAGCTAATTTCCATATACTTAATTACTGCAGGACGACTTTATACAAAGTGAAAGTTACACTTTAAGGATGTGGCTAGCACTTAAGGACCACGGGGCAATTTTTTTCCCACAAATGGATTCAGGGCTTCCGAAAAGGCATGCAGCTGTGAGGGGAGCCCTGAATTCCATGACATTCCAGGACCATCATGAGTCCTTATGGCAAGTGATATTATATTTATTTATATATATATATATATATATATATATATATATATATATATATATATAGAGAGAGAGAGAGAGAGAGAGAGAGAGAGAGAGAGAGAGAGAGAGAGAGAGAGAGAGAGAGAGAGAGAGAGAGAGAGAGAGAGAGAGAGAGAGAGAGATACACATGCTTCCACAAACCAGGAACCCCAGACAGGCCAATAGTAACAGGTATGGGCACTCTGACTGACTATTTATCCTCACACACCATTATTTCACCTTCAACCAGGATTTCTACCTACAAATAATGGGATATGCCATGGGAAAAAAATTACACCGCAAAATGCAAATCTTTTTATGGCTGACCTGGAACAGACATTTCTTGATACATATCTCTACAAACCTTTCCGCTATATCGATGATATATTCAAAATATGGACAGAAGGTTAAGACATACTCAAAGATTTTCACAAATCCTTCAACACATTTCATCCATCCATAACACTTAAAATGGATTTCTCTACAGAAAGTGTACATTTCCTGGACACAACCATAACTTTCCCCAATGTCAAATTACACTCATCTGTATAAAGAAAATCCACAGACAGGTGCAGTTATCTTCACAACTTCAACTTTCACCCAGCTCCCACTAAACAAGGCATCATTTACTGCCGTGTTATCAGATACCACCACATATGCTGTGATACCAAAGACCACAACAATCATCTAAAAATATTGTTGGAATCATTCACACAGGCTATAAAACAAGTACAATCACAAAGATAAAATAACATCTGCATTTAGAATACCACATTAACACCTGTTACTATACAAAGAGAAGGAAGTCTCTACACGTATACCACTAGTGAGTACATACAACCCTGCAATTGAAGAAATACACATCAAAGAGCTACAACCTCTGCTAACAGACAATGTGGTGTTAAAAGACATATTCCCCCAACCACCTACTCTGGCATTCAGGTAACCGCCAAATCTGAAACAAAAATGATCAATAGAAAACTGACCAATGAATGAACAAACACTGCAAATCATGTCATCAGTACTGCACAAAACAATATATACAGTATTAAAGGATGAAATGCATGTACATCAGCAAACTTATAAATTATACAATGCACTGAATGCGTATCTGGATGTTACTTTGGTGAAATAGGCCTACCACTAAATCTAAGGATGAATATACACAATCTATTGAGAAATACCATAATTCATAGAACCATACCCCGGTTGGCCATCATTTTAACAAGAGAGAGCACTCCATCCATAACCTTAAAATCAAAATACTCAGATGGAACTTCAAAAATACACAGGAATTGAAGACATTTGAAATTAAGATGACCGTAAAGGGATATTAATGGTTAATTTTAAGTTGGTTTAATATTGTAGACATTAAAAAAAGGTTAATATCTATGTAAGACTTATCTCCCAAATCTTTATGGTTTGAGAGCTATAACTTGCTAAAGTAAACTTTTCCTGTCTGTTTCACTCAAGTCTGCCTTCTAGCTGACAGCTGCAGATACCAGTCACTTGAGCAGACAGAGGCTCTTCTGCAGAGCTGAAATAACGCTATTTAGAAATAAATACTTAATTGGAACAGTCTACAAAGTGTGCCTGCAAACCAAGCACACACTGTAGACCATTCTAAATGAAGTATTTGTCTTCCAGATCTCGTTATATCGGTGCTGCTGAAGAGCCGCATCTGGTCAAGTGACCAGAATCTGCTTCTGACAGCTTTACAGCTCATTGAGCAGAAAGGGGAGGGACCAGAGAACTTTATTTTCCTGTAGCTCTCAAACCATAACGGTTTGAGAGATACTAATAAGTGCAAGTACTCTCTTTTAATTGTATCTGCTATTTAGTTAATACTTTTTTTTCTGACATTACTATACCTTTAAGGACCATGGGATTCCTTGCACATTGTCAACATTTCACATAATATTTCCTTCTATTTATTTTGATGTTTACCCATCTCTCTCATATTATTTTTCTATTTATGATTGTGTACTATGGTTCTGTCTGTCTCTCCTTGTCTCTCATACTCCCATCTCCCCCACACACACACATTTCTCTGATTTATTACTTATCAATTTTAACCCCTTAAGGACCCTTGACGTACCAGGACCGTCAAGGGTAAATGTGCTCCAACGACCCTTGATGGTCCCGGTACGTCAAGGGTTAAACTCTTCCATCGCGGCCGCACGAAGCGATGGAAGAGTTCAAGCCGCTTGTTACTAAGTGTCCCGGTATTGGGACACTTAGTAACAAGCGGTAGAAACATTGTTACAACATGCGATTCGCTTCAAAAGCGAATCACATGTTGCAAAACCTGAATGACAGGGACAGTATTTGTAAATACTGTCCCTGTCAGATCTCTATGCCTCCCTCCACCTTGCATACTGCTGAGGTGGAGAGAGACATAGTATTACAGTGTTCCTGTAAAAAAAAAAAGTAAAAAAAAAGTTTAAATAAAGAAAATTAACCCTTTGATCACTGTTCTGCAGTGATCAATAAGTTCCCCCCATCTGATCACTCTTTGAGTGATCAATTTGCTGCAGATCAGTGTTTTCTGATCTGTGGGACACCCCCCATCCCCCTTGAATTTTTTTAGATTTTTTTAAAAAATGTTTTAATTTTTTTTTTTTTTTTTTTTTAATAGTAAATATAGTTTAGGTAGGTAGTTAGGTAGGTTTAGTGTAGACGTGTGTTAGGGAAAGTTTTAGGGATAGATTTAGGTTTAGGGGAAAAAAAAAACCCAACCCCACCCCCCCAAAAAAAAAAAAAAAAAAAAAAAAAAAAAATATATATATATATATATATATATATATATATATATATATATATCCTCCTAGGTTAGCACTCGCATCATCCAATATAATCTGCCCGGGTGCTATGCATACAATGTATAGAAACGAAAAGAGCCAGCACTCTCAGGTCTTAAAAGATTTTTTAATCTACTGTCCAACGTTTCGGTCCAGTGAGGACCTTTCTCAAGAACAACCTCATCATACAAACTTAAACTATATATAGCCAAACAAAACAAGTGCTTACCTGTGCACACCTCCCGACCAAGTGACGTGAACGTGCCGTGAGTATCCGGTGAATGTGTGTGAACAAACGAGACGATCTACAACAACCCCTAGCGGGACATGCTCCCCCTAGTGAAACCATAATGTGATTTGATTTGGTGAAAGTGTCAATGTATCCAATAAAGATACAAAACTGTGAAGACAAAAAAGAAGAAAGAAACTAAGTATCTCATGCAATAGTGTGATCCGTGCATGCTCTGTATCTTATGAAAAATAAAGAGAAACACTATCTTTTCGTGCAACCTTTGAGTGGCTCGAACATGCTCATTATCCTATGTGAAAACATATGAAAATTATCACTCTGCTGTGTGACCATGATACCCATGTCTCTAAAAAATGTAATTGTGAATAAATTACTCCACCAATATTTCAAAAAATAACACATCCATAATGTACACTGTGTACAACATTCACTTTCAATACTCCATAAAAATCTAATTTGTTAGCTAGACAAACTAGAATATTACTAATGAAACATCTCTATGTTCCAAACTCTATTTCTTCTGGTTAATTGCTAGAGACTACTCAAGACTCCAATTGGGACTCTATAACGTCTGTTCAAAAAAACATCACAAGAATTATTATCATCATCGATCCACAAGAAACATTGAAAAATGTACAGCCTCATTTAGACCGTATGGTGTCACTGTATTTAAGGATTTGATCCAAAAGGTTTCTCTCTGCAACAATAATTTGCTCCGATTTCCTCCTCTCATCAATGGAGCAACATGATCAATTGGCATGACCGTAAAAGAAGTTGGGGAATGTCCCATTTGCAAAAAATGTTTCGCCACTGGTTTATCTGTGGTTTTGTCCCTGTGTGCAACCTTAATTGCAGAACGATGTCCAGTCATACGGTCTTTTAACATCCCATCTGTTTTGCCAACATAGAATAAATTGCACGGACATCTTAACAAATATATAACAAATTCCGTGCTACAAGTTAGCCTATGTTTAATTTTATACATTTTACTCATATGTGGCTGTTGAAAATATCTTCCCGTAGTCATCTGTTTACACGTTGCACACCCAATGCACTTGAAGACTCCTTCTTTTGGCTTCGGCATCCAATTTTGTGAGCCTTGTCCAGGTGCCAAAAATACCGTCTTCATGAGTAAATCCTTCAGGCTTTTACCCTTTTTGTAACATATAATCGGTCTTTCTTTAAAGATCTTAGGTAAGCTGTTATCTTTTTCTAACATGTCCCAATGACCTATCAGCGTATCCCTAACCACAGCTGCCCCTGAATTAAAGGTCGTTTGCAATACAATGCGTTTGGATTTCTCCTTCTTAATGTTCTCTTCAGTGCTGAACTGTAATGCTTTAGATAAATTTTCTAAGATCACATAGTGTGGATAACCTCTCTCTGAGAAACGTTCAGCCATTTCTTCCAACTGCAATTGCATCCTTATAGGGTCAGTGTTGTTCCGGATGACCCTTAAAAACTGTGAAAAAGGTAAGGAGTTTTTCATAGCCAATGGATGTTGACTATTAAAATGCAAAAGAGTATTCCTGTCCGTACTCTTCCTAAAAAGAGTGTATCCCAATGCATTATCTTCTCTGTATATTTCCAAATCCAAAAAAGTTACCTCATTACGACTCATAGTGCTTGTAAACCTTACTGGATTATCCAAATGGTTAAGATGATCAATGAAATTCTGAAATGATTCCTCATTACCCCTCCACAAGATCAGAACGTCATCGATGTAACGCTTATACAAGATCAAATTGGCAGCATAAGGTTCAAGAATTTCCTTTTTTTCATAAATATACATGAAACAATTCGCGTATGAGGGGGCCATTGGTGCCCCCATCGCTGTCCCAGCTTTTTGTATATAAATTTTTTGTTCAAACATAAAAAAATTGCTGGTCAATGTGAACTCCAAAAGTTTAATAAGACATTGTATAGGTGGACCTTTATAAATATCAGATTCCTCCACAAGTTCTTGCACAGAAGCCAATCCCATTTCATGAGGAATAATGGTATACAAATTCTTCACATCCATCGATATTAAAAGAATGTTAGGATCTTCGTCAAGATGGATCCCTTTGATGATATCTCTCAACATCCCAGAGTCCTTCAAATATGTACAAGTCTTTTGTATTACTGGTTGTAACCAATAATCTATTGCCTTACCAATGGGGTATGTCAGGCTACCTCTGGCCGACACAATTGGTCTCCCCGGTGGTTGTTCCAATCTTTTATGTACCTTGGGTAGAGTGTACAATATTGGACAGATAGGGTGTTTTTCATACAAATAATCAGCCAACTCCTTAGTCAGCCAGTTTAAGCCAATGGCTTCATCAAGAAATGATTTTATTTCCTTCATAAATCGTTCTGTGGGATTAATTCTTAACATTTCGTAAGTATATACATCAGCCAACTGAGATAAGATATCCTGTCGATAATCATCATAATTCATGATGACAATACTCCCGCCCTTATCAGCGGGGCGAATAACAATTCTTTTATCCATTTTCAAAGATTCAATAGCAGCTCTTTCTTCCTTAGTTAAATTAGGATGTCTTCTAGGTAGATCGATTACTCTTTCTTCCACAATTTGTTTTGTTAAACGTGTATATGTTTTAATAGAATCAGTAGTATTCAGAGGGTCAAACTTGCCCTTTAGCCGTAATGGATTATATTCAATATCAGATGTCTGATCCTTAAAGAACTCTTTCAATCTCAAGAGCCTTGACATGTGGTAATGTTCTATATCCCAATTGAAATTATTAAAATCATGAGTAGGGACAAATGTCAAGCCCTTTTGCAATAATGAATGTTCCGCTTCTGTTAAAGTATGGCAAGATAAATTAAAAATCACTGAGGTGGATAGCTCGGAGGTTTCCCTCTGCCTCCTATACCCTTTGCCTTGCTGCCCCCTGCGGGTGTAACTCCTCTTGCGCCTCCACTTCTTGTTGTCGGTGGATCCGGGGGAGCTGGAGTTAAATTGACATTGTCCAAAAAATGCATAGAAGATGAGCCAGGTGTGTTGGTTTCCTTATTCCCTTGTGTGCCCTGATTAATATTTTCTTCCAAATCGGATTCTCCAGAACTCAAATCCACTGTTGTTAAATTCAATTTCTGGGTTCCCGTTCTACCCACTCTTTTAGAATAAGGAAACCAACACACCTGGCTCATCTTCTATGCATTTTTTGGACAATGTCAATTTAACTCCAGCTCCCCCGGATCCACCGACAACAAGAAGTGGAGGCGCAAGAGGAGTTACACCCGCAGGGGGCAGCAAGGCAAAGGGTATAGGAGGCAGAGGGAAACCTCCGAGCTATCCACCTCAGTGATTTTTAATTTATCTTGCCATACTTTAACAGAAGCGGAACATTCATTATTGCAAAAGGGCTTGACATTTGTCCCTACTCATGATTTTAATAATTTCAATTGGGATATAGAACATTACCACATGTCAAGGCTCTTGAGATTGAAAGAGTTCTTTAAGGATCAGACATCTGATATTGAATATAATCCATTACGGCTAAAGGGCAAGTTTGACCCTCTGAATACTACTGATTCTATTAAAACATATACACGTTTAACAAAACAAATTGTGGAAGAAAGAGTAATCGATCTACCTAGAAGACATCCTAATTTAACTAAGGAAGAAAGAGCTGCTATTGAATCTTTGAAAATGGATAAAAGAATTGTTATTCGCCCCGCTGATAAGGGCGGGAGTATTGTCATCATGAATTATGATGATTATCGACAGGATATCTTATCTCAGTTGGCTGATGTATATACTTACGAAATGTTAAGAATTAATCCCACAGAACGATTTATGAAGGAAATAAAATCATTTCTTGATGAAGCCATTGGCTTAAACTGGCTGACTAAGGAGTTGGCTGATTATTTGTATGAAAAACACCCTATCTGTCCAATATTGTACACTCTACCCAAGGTACATAAAAGATTGGAACAACCACCGGGGAGACCAATTGTGTCGGCCAGAGGTAGCCTGACATACCCCATTGGTAAGGCAATAGATTATTGGTTACAACCAGTAATACAAAAGACTTGTACATATTTGAAGGACTCTGGGATGTTGAGAGATATCATCAAAGGGATCCATCTTGACGAAGATCCTAACATTCTTTTAATATCGATGGATGTGAAGAATTTGTATACCATTATTCCTCATGAAATGGGATTGGCTTCTGTGCAAGAACTTGTGGAGGAATCTGATATTTATAAAGGTCCACCTATACAATGTCTTATTAAACTTTTGGAGTTCACATTGACCAGCAATTTTTTTATGTTTGAACAAAAAATTTATATACAAAAAGCTGGGACAGCGATGGGGGCACCAATGGCCCCCTCATACGCGAATTGTTTCATGTATATTTATGAAAAAAAGGAAATTCTTGAACCTTATGCTGCCAATTTGATCTTGTATAAGCGTTACATCGATGACGTTCTGATCTTGTGGAGGGGTAATGAGGAATCATTTCAGAATTTCATTGATCATCTTAACCATTTGGATAATCCAGTAAGGTTTACAAGCACTATGAGTCGTAATGAGGTAACTTTTTTGGATTTGGAAATATACAGAGAAGATAATGCATTGGGATACACTCTTTTTAGGAAGAGTACGGACAGGAATACTCTTTTGCATTTTAATAGTCAACATCCATTGGCTATGAAAAACTCCTTACCTTTTTCACAGTTTTTAAGGGTCATCCGGAACAACACTGACCCTATAAGGATGCAATTGCAGTTGGAAGAAATGGCTGAACGTTTCTCAGAGAGAGGTTATCCACACTATGTGATCTTAGAAAATTTATCTAAAGCATTACAGTTCAGCACTGAAGAGAACATTAAGAAGGAGAAATCCAAACGCATTGTATTGCAAACGACCTTTAATTCAGGGGCAGCTGTGGTTAGGGATACGCTGATAGGTCATTGGGACATGTTAGAAAAAGATAACAGCTTACCTAAGATCTTTAAAGAAAGACCGATTATATGTTACAAAAAGGGTAAAAGCCTGAAGGATTTACTCATGAAGACGGTATTTTTGGCACCTGGACAAGGCTCACAAAATTGGATGCCGAAGCCAAAAGAAGGAGTCTTCAAGTGCATTGGGTGTGCAACGTGTAAACAGATGACTACGGGAAGATATTTTCAACACCCACATATGAGTAAAATGTATAAAATTAAACATAGGCTAACTTGTAGCACGGAATTTGTTATATATTTGTTAAGATGTCCGTGCAATTTATTCTATGTTGGCAAAACAGATGGGATGTTAAAAGACCGTATGACTGGACATCGTTCTGCAATTAAGGTTGCACACAGGGACAAAACCACAGATAAACCAGTGGCGAAACATTTTTTGCAAATGGGACATTCCCCAACTTCTTTTACGGTCATGCCAATTGATCATGTTGCTCCATTGATGAGAGGAGGAAATCGGAGCAAATTATTGTTGCAGAGAGAAACCTTTTGGATCAAATCCTTAAATACAGTGACACCATACGGTCTAAATGAGGCTGTACATTTTTCAATGTTTCTTGTGGATCGATGATGATAATAATTCTTGTGATGTTTTTTTGAACAGACGTTATAGAGTCCCAATTGGAGTCTTGAGTAGTCTCTAGCAATTAACCAGAAGAAATAGAGTTTGGAACATAGAGATGTTTCATTAGTAATATTCTAGTTTGTCTAGCTAACAAATTAGATTTTTATGGAGTATTGAAAGTGAATGTTGTACACAGTGTACATTATGGATGTGTTATTTTTTGAAATATTGGTGGAGTAATTTATTCACAATTACATTTTTTAGAGACATGGGTATCATGGTCACACAGCAGAGTGATAATTTTCATATGTTTTCACATAGGATAATGAGCATGTTCGAGCCACTCAAAGGTTGCACGAAAAGATAGTGTTTCTCTTTATTTTTCATAAGATACAGAGCATGCACGGATCACACTATTGCATGAGATACTTAGTTTCTTTCTTCTTTTTTGTCTTCACAGTTTTGTATCTTTATTGGATACATTGACACTTTCACCAAATCAAATCACATTATGGTTTCACTAGGGGGAGCATGTCCCGCTAGGGGTTGTTGTAGATCGTCTCGTTTGTTCACACACATTCACCGGATACTCACGGCACGTTCACGTCACTTGGTCGGGAGGTGTGCACAGGTAAGCACTTGTTTTGTTTGGCTATATATAGTTTAAGTTTGTATGATGAGGTTGTTCTTGAGAAAGGTCCTCACTGGACCGAAACGTTGGACAGTAGATTAAAAAATCTTTTAAGACCTGAGAGTGCTGGCTCTTTTCGTTTCTATATATATATATATATATATATATATATATAATAAGCGGTTTAGATAGGTAGTTCAATTGGGTTAGGTAGGTTCAGGATATACGTAAGTTAGGGTACGTTTTAGGGTTAGATTTAGGTTTAGGGATAGCGTAAGAAAAAAAAAACCCCAAAAAAAAACCCCAAACCACCCCCAAAAAAATATATATATATATAATAAGTGCAGTTTAGATAGGTAGTTCACTTGGGTTAGGTAGGTTCAGGATATACGTAGGTTAGGGTAAGTTTTAGGGTTAGATTTAGGTTTAGGGATAGCGAGCGATTGGTGGTAAAATGGCTGCGTAAAAAAATTGAAAACATGCATAAAATGAAAGCCTGGGGTGTCTACTTTCCAAAAATATATACTTTTGGGGGGAAATCTTAGCGTGGAGCACTGTTACACAGCCCCAAATGAGACATGGCACCAGTGATGCAAGCTGTGAAAATTCAAAGTGTGAAACTGGAAACGCGCATGTTCCAATTTGGGCCCCGTAGCTCTCCCAAACCTTGAGAAACCTATGCACATGGGGTATTGCCGTACTCAGAAGAAGGAGCTGAACACTAAACAATGCATTTTTAAAAATCTTCACCTATCATGTGCTTGATATCAACAGTAGTATTGAAATGTAAGTGTGAAAACTGCAAAAAAACAAAATAATACCACAATTGTGAAATTTTTTTCTGGAAAAATAGCTGCATGAAAAACTCCAAAATTCTCCTGATTATTTACTTTATGTTGTGTAGTTTTCAGAAACATATACCTTTGTGGGACATTTTTGGTTCTGGCACCGTCAGCTAAGCTATGATGCTCACATGCCAATTGTTGAGAAATTACAAGTTGGAAATAATGGCAGCCATCTTGTAATATTTACCTTGTAAATGTGAGGAAGTGATTGAAATACTAGGCATATGGGGTATTCTTATATTCAGGAGAAGCAAATGAATATATTTAGGGGTATTTTTTTGTCATAAACTAATTGTATGCAAATATAAGCAAAATGTTGGGTTTTTTTTCATTTTTTTTCCTCTTTTTTTCTATTTTAATAAAATTAAACAATGAGGTATTCATATAATTGTGGTATCAAAAGAAAGCCCTACTTGTGCTTAAAAAAAAAGTATATAATTTATGTGGGTGCACAAAAGGAATTAAAGAGAAAATATGGTTGAACAAAGACATAGTCAAAAAAGTCAAAATTGCTCCGGTCCTTAAGTCAAATCTAACTCAGATTTTCCCGGTCCTTAAGGGGTTAAGCTTTCCTCTACAATGGCTTTTCTATATATTTTGCATTATTAAAAAAAAGACTTGAAAAAGGGAGCATCACTTTAGAAAGCTTGTCTTTATAATTGACTAATAGTCCACTAAAAAGGTATTATTACATACTGCAATATACCACCCATGAACTCTCCAACAAACCTAAACTCCTTAAGGGGCACAAGAACCTACCCTAGTCTTGTGGTCTTCTGTAAAGGTGTTGCTCACCTTATGAAACTTAGGCAACTAACTGCCTTTTACACTAACCTACCTTTCACAAGATACTCTGGCCCTACGCTTACCTATACCACAACTCTTCACTACACTCTCTTTCTCAGTTGAGTTTGACACTACAACTATCTTGCTATCCAGGTTACTGAGTATAAACAAAAGCCTCACACTTACTAGTCTAACTGGCTCACACACAGTATCAACAATTCTGTACTTTCATACATGGCTGTCTTTCTCTACTAACTTCTTTTCCCAGAATTACTCTGTCCTTCACTAGGCCTGCCAGGCCTAATTCACTTGTTCGTACTTTTTCTCTAAATTAACTGGCCTAATTGGACTTACTGTACCAAATGCTTACATATATTTGTCTACACCATTATGCTCATAGCTGGAGTCCAGCTCCTTTCATGGAACTACTACCTTAAACCTTTCCTTTCCCATAAGCCCCTTCTGAACTCTAGCTTATCCACTCAGGTTCACGTTGCAGCCCCGGCTGCATCGGCAGATTTGCTCCACTCATATATATGAGAAGATGGACACTCCTAAACCATGTCACTGTAAATATAGCAATACCTCAGTGCTATGTAAATAAGCTTATTTCCAAGATGGAAATTGCTCCATTTCTTGTTTTATATATTATATTATATATATATATATATATATATACATACTAGTATGAAAGTCCGTATACACAGGCTAAAGTGCAACCAGTGGCCTCGGCTGCTGCCTCTGAGCCAGGAGAAGAGACAGGAGGTGAGCCGTCCGGATCAGCTTGTTCGGCGAGTCTCTACTGCGCATGATTGCAGTCATGCGCAATAGAGATTTGCCGAACTCACGGATCCTTAGTGGGGAGCTCCAGACGGCTCACAGCGAAGCTCCCTGTGTGCGAAACCACACATGCACAGTAGAGACTGCTGGAACAGCAGTCTCTACTGCGCATGTGCGGTTACTCTCACAGGGAGCGACGCATTCTACCACTTTATGTTACAGGACATATATATATGATGAAGGCCAGCTGAGACTGGCCGAAACGTTGACAATGCATTAATAAATAAATATTACTTATTTTATTTATTTGATTTATTTATTTATTTTCAGAGAGTCTGTAATCATAGTATAGTTTGTCATAAATTAATGTTGTACTGACCTTAAATTCTCTTTTGTCACTGTTCCTCCAGGAAGTGTTCCTTGTTGTCACTGCTATCTTGGTCTTCCTGTTGGCTTTCTACGCCTTCTTTTACCTCAACTTGACCCCAACAGTGGACTCCGATGAAGATTCCAGTGGCTAACATCTTCCTGTGACTTCCCACAATGCATTTATTAATTTCCCAACTTTAGTGGACTTTTCTGTAATACATTTTAAATTGTTCCTTTTAGAATGTAAATATTCATAATCTGTGGTTGTAATCATGGCCACTGTATGATATCGGAAACCTTACACTTTTCAAATATTGATAACTCACTATGTGTAGTATGTGATGCACTTAATTCTTTGAGTGCCAAAGTGTGTGGGATGCATTGTTTAAGCAATGTTTTCCACAGCTTCGGGCAATTAAAGGGTTAGTACAAATTAAAATGCCTTTTGTGCTCTTGATTGTTATATGAACTATAAATTCTCAATTATGTTTTAAGAACAAATATAGAAATATTTTTTACAGTATTTTTCCCACTGGAACCTAATCTGTGAATTTGTAATTTGTGATCATAATTAGGGATAATAGGAATTTGTTTAAATCATTATGGAGATGAACTTTTTTATAAGAGTACATTTACATTTTTAAATTAAATTTGTGCACTGTATCATAAATTCTTTACAATTTACTAGATCTGCAGAATTGTTTCTGTACATTAAGACTTTTCTCTATAATATTTTTGTTGTTTTAGGTCTAATGTGGTATATTGGGATCCATGGCACCTCAGTTTACAGGGTTAAATTAACCAATGAATTATACATTCCTAAAATTCTCCATTGTTTGTGGTGGTTGTGCTAATTAAAAATGCATTTTCAGTGTCTTGTTCCATTGTGCAGCTATTTAAGCTTGTTACAGGAAATGGATCAGACTGTAATGTTATATGTTTAATCAATTCAAATCATTAAAATACTTACATTTTTACTATGTGTCTGTTTTATTTAGAAAGAAAGAGTGGTTGTGGGAACTATAGGAAACCTATAGGTAAACTGTTTTCCTGCTATCCTGACATATATAGCGCAGAAAATGTGTTATAGTTAATATATGAGCAGGTGAGGAGAAAAATCCAAGGGACTACTGACATTTATTTGCAGGCGTATTGAGTTAGTAGCAACTATTGAAGACCCTTGGGAAGTTTGAAGGAAAAAACACAACAATAATATTGTACCCGTAAAGGAATCCAGCTTCTGAATGAGAATCTCCTAGCAACTTTTCTCACCAGCCCCAATCACATTGTGCTGCTTAACAATGCAACAGAGAAGCTTTCTGAGTAGGGATTGATAAAAGGTCCCATTGTGTCCCTGTGAGAAATGAAGTGAAAACCACGTGGCTGTCCGCTTTTTTACAAGAAAATCCACCCTTAGAAAACTCCTTAAAAATGTTTCCTTTTCGTTTACACCAAAAATGTTTTTGCTGTTTTTCAGTGGCTACAAACTTCCTTCCGGTTTCCTATGGTATATGTATTTTGCATTTTCACATCAGAAACATTTCCAGGAACAGAGAGGGAGAAAGGTGATTTTCTAACTATTTAGTGATCGAATTAAGGGCAGCAGAGGCTCATACTTCTGGCTAACACCATGAGCACCCATATGAAAAATAAAAGGAGGAGCTGAAAGGACCATGATGTGTCCAATGAATTAAAGGAGAAGGAAATGAGCACTACCAGCATGGAAGGGTCTTGGAGCCCTCATTCTCTATACCTAATGATTCCCACTTGCCAATGCCAGCAATAATGCTTGTTCTAGTTCTGATTCTGACACAGAAGCAGCAGTATCATCCTCAGTCAGTGAAGGGGATTGTGGAGAAGAAGAAAGAGGCCATTCTCCTCCCATGGACGGGAGACTATTTTTCTCTTTTGGGCAGGCACAGTACTGTCATCAGTGACAAGTCATTCAAGAGGGGGGGAAGGAAGGTACTGTAACGGTTTGTTTGACACTCAGACACAGTAGGTTAGATAAAACACAGTTTTATTGAACAAATTCAGAAAACAATAACCCTCACGGGTCCAGTAATATATAACACAATATAGTACTTACACAGCACAGGCTACAGCAATATATACCCACGCGGGTTCAGTATATGTTTAATACAGCAACATAATATACTGACCTGTACACAGGTCAGGTAACTTTCGTGTGATACTCAAACGAGGCAGCACTGAATGGGTTACTATTAGGCCAGGAGGACTGACAGGCCCTAATAGCATGAGGCCCTTTAAGACTCTCACTCTGCAGAGAGTTCACAAATATCGATTAACGCCACAATAGTCAACGGAGGCCCAGAACAAGCTTGTGAACTGCCGTAGCAGAAGCGGAGGACTGACTGTAAGCCCGGAAAGGCACCCAACGGAGACTGCATGGATAGATAGTTGGTGGAATCGGCACCTTCGCTGAAGTGATTAACAACGATCAGACCAATGTCAACTGCCCGGTCAAGAACAGCCTGAGGCGCCCAGAGTAAGATCAACCTCAGCGTGTATGGCAGGAAGAAGGGTCAAGCGTACCGTGGTGCACAGATGGAAGGAACACACCAGCAATGTCACCTGCGCGACACCGACAGATAACGGAGACTAGACTGCAAGCATATAGTGAGGCCACAGTGACACTGTCCGGAGACAGAGAGGAGCCTGGGTAGCAACCCCAGCAGAGGACCGGATGGGGCCGTATGCAGGACAGATACACTGCCAATGAAGCCCAACCGGGCCGGTACACAGAGCAGGAACGTCAGCCAATCCGGGTCGGTACACACAGCAGGAACGTCAGCCGGGCCGGGTCGGTACACAGAGCAGGAACGTCAGCCAATCCGAGTCAGTACACAGAGCAGGAACATCAGCCGGGCCGGGTCGGTACACACAGCAGGAACGAGATGCAGAGTAGTCAGGTAGTCTGGGTCGGTACACAGAGCAGGAACGAGATGCAGAGTATTCAGGCAGTCCGGGTCGGTACACAGAGCAGGAACGAGATGCAGAGTAGTCAGGCAGTCTGGGTCGGTACACAGAGATCACACGAAAACAGGAACAAGCGCTGGTAACGGAAACATCACGAAAGGGCACCGGAGAAGTGACAAGGCCCAGTATTTAGGGACAAATACTGGGCAGGACAAAGTCACTTCACTTCACTCCTCATGACCCTCGACTTGGACAGGACCAGGCCAGACCAGTACAGTGGTGTAGCGATTACAAGTCAAGGGTTTGAGCAGGTAGACATGAAATACATTATGAATGAGCATACCCACAGGGAGTTCTAGAGCGTATGAGACAGGGTTAATCCTATGAAGAACCCAGTAGGGGCCTACGAAACAAGGAGCTAATTTCCTGCAAGGCACCCGGAGATTGAGATTATGGGAGGACAGCCACACCCTCTCCTCCACTTGAAACACCAAAGTCGGCCGCGCCGACGGTCTGCATGCTTCCTGTAGCGCTGATCGGACCTCTGCAGGGATCTTTGAACTTGTACCCAAGTGGAGCAGAGCTGCCTAAGATGCTCATCCAGAGCCGGAATGTCTTGTGCTTTGAAAGACTCACGTAGAAGAGCGGACTGGAAACCGTAATTATGGCACAATTCCAGGCCAACTCCGCTCATGGTAACAAATCTGCCCAGTTGTCTTATTGGTCTGAAATGAAATGGCGTACAAACTGTTCCAAGCCTTGGTTGACTCTCTCAGCGGCACCATTTGATGGGGGGTGGTAGGCGGAGGAAAATGACAATCGTATGCCCATTTGCCCTCAGAAGGCCTTCCAGAATCGGGAAATAAACTGGCTCTCTCGATCCAAGACCAGTACTTTGGGTACTCCGTGGAGCCTAAACACCACTCTGGTGAATATCACGGCCAACTCTTTGGAGGAGGGAAGCCCTTTAAGCAGCACAAAGTGAGCCATCTTAGAGAATCTGTCGAAAGATGCAGGTAATTTGACCATGAAGTCTATGGATAGGTGTGACCAAGGACACTCTCCATTGGGGACTGGCTGGAGTAGTCCCACAAGAAGGTGCCTGGGAGTCTTGCTGCGAGCACATGTAGCACATGCTGCTATGAAGGCAGAGCAGTCAGCTCTGAGGCTGGGCCACCAGAACAAGTGAGAAATGGACCAAATCAGTTGGTCACGACCAATATGCCCTGCTGCCTTCGAGGAGTGATAGGTCTCCAGCAATCTGGGATGGAGTGGTTCGGGAACAAAACATCTGCCATTGGGTTTGTCCGCCGGAGCAGTGGCCTGGGAGGACAGAATCTCCTCACCCAAAGGAAAGGTGATGCTTGTGCGCATTGTTGCCAGAATATGATCAGATGGAATAACGGGAACTAGTGGGCTATCCACCTCAGGATCCGATCCAAATTGCCTAGAGAGTGCGTCGGCTCTGACATTCTTCGTACCAGGCAAATACAAGACTACATAGTTGAACCTGAAAAGGAATAATGCCCATCTGGCCTGTCTGGGAGACAACCTCTTGGCCTCAGACAGATACATCAGGTTTTTGTGGTCAGTGAGGATTTGTATCGGGGAGCTTGACCCCTCCAACAGGTAGCGCCATACCTTAAGTGCGAGGATAATAGCCAGATGTTCTCGATCCCCAATATCGTACAGACTCTGTGCCCTAGAAAATATTTTGGAAAAATACCCACATGGAAGTAGGAGTTTACCAGAAGCCGAACGCTGAGACAGGAGGGCGCCTATTCCTGACTCGGATGCATCAGCCTCTAAAGTAAAGGGCAGGACGGGGTTGGGATGAGACAAAATAGGAGCCCTGGCAAACGCGGCCTTCAATTCCTCAAATGCCCATGTAGCGCTGGGGCACCAATTGGACGGATCTGCTCCCCCTTGTGTGTCATATCGGTTAGTGGTTTAACCACAGAGGAGAAATTCCTTATGAATATTCTACAGTAATTAGTGAACCCCAAAAACCTCTGGATGCCCTTCAAACCCACTGCAGAACTGCCGATAACTTGAGTGGATCCATGGCCAGTCCAACAGAGGAGATCACATACCCCAGAAATGTCACCTGGGACTTGTGGAACTCGCACTTCTCCAACTTACATAATAATTTGTTTTTTTTCAGTAATTGTAAGACCCGAGTCACATCCGTCTGATGTGCTTCCAAGGTCAGAGAGTGAATAAGAATGTTGTCCAAATATACTACTACACACTTCTGTAGAAGATCTCTTAAAACATCATTGATAAATTCTTGGAATACTGCCGGAGCATTGCATAAGCCGAATGACATCACCAAATATTCATAATGACCACTACAAATGTCGATTTCCACTTGTGACCCTCTTTAATTCTGGCCAGATTGTACGCAGCCCTTAGCTTGAGGTTAGTAAATATTGTTGAACCCTTAATTCGGTCAAACTGTTCCATGATTAAAGGCATGGGATAAGCGTTCTTAACCATCATTTTGTTTAGCCCTCTGTAGTCGATGCATGGTCTCAATTCCCCATCCTTCTTTTTAACGAAAAAGAAACCAGCACTGGCCGGCAAGCAGGACTTGCGAATGATCCCTCTGGCCAGGGCATCAGACACGTACTCTTCCATGGCACAATTCTCTTCCACAGATAGAGGGTATACTCGATCCCTATATGGCTCCTCGAATTAAATCAATAGTACATTTGTAGGCCCCGTGTGCTGGCAATGTACTAGCCTCTACATTATTGAATACCTTTTTGAAAGATAGGTACATCGCAGGTAGCAAGGGAGAGGTACATAAAATTCTGGTAGGCTGGTGTAGGCAAGTCTCAGTACAAAAGGGTGACCAGGACACAATATCAGAAGTCTGCCAGTCTATCCTGGGATTGTGAGTCTGATGCCAAGGAAACCCCAGGATGACTGCAAAGTGAGGAGACTTTATAATCTGAAACTGTAGGGTATCCACATGGAGGTCCCCTACCCTTAGGGATAATGGACATGTCTCATGAGTCACGTGTGACGGCTGCAGAGGTCTACCGTCAATAGCTTCAGTAGCCAGAGGAGAGGAGCGAGGCAACAGAGGAATATAATGCTTGGCTGCAAAGTCCGCATCCAGGAAATATCCAGCAGCTCCAGAATCCACCAAGGCTGGAGCTGTAGCCGAGGATGTGGACCAGGACACTACTATCTCAAGGATGGGTTTCTCTTGACTGGAGTTAGGGAACTGTGAAACACCACTTAGGGTCTGCCTCAGACCCGACCCTAGGTGTGAGTGTTACCCGGCCAGGGAAGGACAGGAATGCAGCAAGTGGCCAGCCTTGCCACAATATAAACAGAGACCTTCTCTCCTTCAGAACTCCCTCTCCTCCCTGGACAGGCTTGTGAAGCCCAATTGCATAGGTTCACCTTTGGCAGATTCAGAACCAGGAGGAATGGGAGGTGAGGGAGGATAGGGTGGGAGAGAAAAACTAGGTGCTAATCTTGTCGTAACCTTATGTCCGGGATTTTTGAACGAAGGTCTCTCTTGCAACCTGGTATTGATCAATTTCATAAAGGAAATTAATTTTTTCAGATCTTTCGGCAGCTCACGGGCTGCCGTCTCATCCTTAATGGAGTCACACAGCCCTTGAGAGAATGCTGCTACTAGTGCCTCATTGTTCCAACCCACCTCTGCAGCCAAGGTGCGAAACGCAATGGCGCAGTCGTCTACGGTGCGTGCGCCCTGTCGTATTGTCATGAGCCGTTTCACTGCAGATACAGCTCTGGCTGGAACGCCAAAGACCCTGACGATCTCATCCACAAATTTGGTGTAATTGGCAACAATAGGTCTCCCTGACTCCCACAAGGGATTGGCCCACGTCAGTGCCCTACCAGACAACAGAGAGATTACATAACCAACCTTGCTTCGGTCACTTGGAAAGGCATGTGGTACCATTTCCAGAAATATGCCCACTTGGTTCAAGAACCCTCTGCAGAGTGTGGGCTCCCTTCATAGCGTTGAGGAGGGGGAGTGGTACCCAACAATCCTCAATTCTTACTGACGAAGAACCTGATCAAGGTGAGCAGTGCGGTTTAGGAGTGTCTGCATTGCAAAAGACAATTGATCGATCCGCTGATCTTGGGAGTCCATTCTGGCTAGAATGCTCTGCACATGCTCTGCACATGGCCCTTTCGTACTGTTACGGACACCAGAGTAAATGAAACACACAACACAGGTACAGTTGAATTTAACCAGTTTATTAAAATACCTAAGAGCAAGCACTTCCCCAACCAATAGTAACAGGCATGAGGACAATGTCTAGTCCACTACCCAAGGATTGACACTGAACTGTACCCGGTTGTCTGTAGCCTATAGAATATATGGGAGCAGAACCAAGCTTTGTTCTATCACAGAGCATATGGAAACCTGGAACGCCAGGAACCCAGACTACTGGAGTGACAGATAAACTCCCAGACACGAGACAGGCGTCAAATAAGCAGTGACTCTACCACAGAGTGGTAGGAGGAGCAAGGCAGAGAGTAACCTATACCCTGATAGGTAGGCACAGAGTGGAGACAAGAGAGTGGAGTGTAGCCAGCCGCTGCACCGGTAAGTATGTGAAGGCCGTACAGTATATAGGCCACACAGAGGAGTGTATGCAACAGGACCAGAAGGCAACTGATACAGTGCACAGAATGGAGGCAATGGAGCGAGAGGCGATCAGCAACTCTACCACAGAGGTAGCAGTCGTTCTGCACTGTTGGAGCATGCCCACAACTAGCCAGGACAGGTGGTAGTCAGACTGGAGTGAAAGGCAGCATGGAGCGTAAGTCAGACAAGCCACAGTCAAGAGCCAAATCGGGTAGTCAGCCACAGCCAAGGTCAAAACAGAGCAGGTAGTCAGACAAGCCAGGGTCATACATAGATCGGGTAGGCAGACAAAGCCACTAGGTCTTGAGCCAGAGCGGAAAGTCAGACAAAGCCAAGGATCAATCATGAGAGAACACGGCAGTCAAGCAAGGGTCAAATGAGAGCAACACTGAAGCAACTCACAGGTACACCAAGAAAGGACAACAAGTCCTAGCCTCAATGAGGTTTATAAAGCAGCAGAAGGAGGCGGGACCCAATTAAGCCCAACAAAATAGGCCCATAAACAGGCGTCCATGCCAGTGCCTGTAACATGATTCTAGCAATGAGGCAGTGGCGGGAGACCATACAGAGGTAAGAGTACAGGATTGCTTAGGCCTCAAAGGGAGACTGTGATAGATTTGTACTACTTTATACTTACAGTACCCATCATTGTGATATGTTTAAAGAACTAAAGTGGCTAACACTCACATCTTGACATATACTCCACCACTCTTGTCTAGTTTTCCCAATTCTCTAGAAAGTTACCACACTGCCTGAGCATTATGCTTACTCCAATTTTCCATACAATCTATAACTTCCACTTCACTGCTAACACATCACTGAGTATCTTAAACTACAAGAAAGAAGCCAGGTGAGTTGTCTTCTCCTTCAGAACTTCAAAAGCCTGAAATAACCTACACCCCAAAAATCCAATCTTCTCCCAGTCTAGCATCATTAAAAATAGCTGGTTCTTTGCATCTAAAAACAGTATGTAACTGTATATATTTTTATGTGTGTTTACAATCTCAATGTAGTCTTCCTGGTAAAAATATTTTCTAAAAAATAAATAACACCATGACAAGGAATTTATGTCACATTCCTCACAATAAACATATTTTGGGCCCTTTGGGTGTCAGAGGGGTATGCAATACATTGCAAAACTATGTGTCACACACACACACCGCTGGTTTTCTGAGGTTTAACCCATATAATCTATATACTTAGTCATCTTTGGCTGAAGTCACAAACTCTCTACAGACTAAGGGCTCGATTCAAATGTTGGCGTCGCCAGAAAAAACTGGCGACGCTGCTTTTAACATCAACTGAGCAATGCAAATGTTCTACTAGAAACAAGCGACGCCAGTTCTGAAACAGACGTCGCCCGTCGCCAGAACAGCAAGATCTCACCCATAGAGGATAATGTACAAGCGACGCCAAAAGCGATTCAAATGTTGGAGTTAGGGCTAACGCTCGTTAAATTGCAACATTTCACGCCAGAAATCTAACGCCTACTTTTTTTGGAGAATAGCACAGGAGGCAGTGTAAAAAAACCCACGTCTCCAGTTCTGAACAGCATTCTCTGTGCTTTTCCCTACCCAGCTACTAGGGGAACACAGAGATGGCTTTCAGCACCATAGACAGCTTTGAATGCCATAGGGATGTGTACTGCTCACCCCTGTAGCATTCAAAGGGTTACAATAAAGAAACTAGTACACCAAGCACTACACAATGCCCCCTTCCACACCCCCCTTAATATGTCACATATATTGCATATATGGGACATACTAACCCCATCCACATCCACCTCATGGACTTCCATGTAGTGGACAAATCTGTCTTTTACTCCACAATCAACCCTTTGATTACCAGAGAGGTAGGAAAGCATTGCATAGCATGTCTCCCAGCCCTCTGGTTCCCAAAGGGTTAATAGGCAAGGTATGCCTGTATGTGTGTGAGTGGGTGTGTTTCATACATTGTATAATTTAAATACTATCATGAAACGTAGATTGACTTAGATCCATTCATTTGTAATGCCCACCACCTGTGTCCCATTGCTATCATTATTTTTGCTCCACTCTCCTTCCAATGCAGTGTGAAGCAAACACACAAATAACAATGGGACACAGTAAGTAGGACATTATTAACCCTTTGAGTGCCAGAGTGGTATGCAACGCATTTCAAAGGCGTGCGCTGCATTCCACACTGGCACTCAAAGGGTTAAAATACAATTGAGGAAGCAGGCTGCACTCTGACTGCAGCGCTTCCCTTCATTCATAAAAGTGCCATTGCTGTGGGTGGCTGTGAAGCCCGCAGCATAAGAAAAGGCTGGGGACAAGAGAGACATCGGAGGAAGCGGGTGGCAGGCTTGTATTTGCTGCCCGCTTCCTCCAATACCTCTCCTCTCCTCACACGTCGCCATTGTCCCCTGCCTGGCGTCGCCTATACTACAGTTCGCAGACGCGTTGGCATTGTGCCCACACGTCGCCATTGTCCCCTGCCTGGCGTCGCCTATTCTACAATTCGCAGACGCGTTGGCACAATGCCAACGCGTGAGGAGAGGAGAGGTATTGGAGGAAGCGGGCACAAGGGAATACCCAAATAAAAATAACATATGGCCAGCATCAGGTACCACTTTGTCAATGGCAATGAGGAGGAATAGTGCTTCAAATGTCCCATACACACATCCCCCCAAAAATGTGTAAAGTCAATATTACCAATCACCAGTGCAGAACATAGCAACATGGGAAAAGTGATGCATCCTGAGCTGGTGCACATAGGGCACCAACATCACATGACACCCTCATACCTCCGAAGTGTCCCTTCTTATGAGGGACAGTCCCTCTTTGAGATCCAAATCCCTCTGTCCCTCTTTTCTACCCTTTTGTCCCACTTTTTCGGACATCAGAATGAGTGATGTGTATTACATTGGTCCACAGCAATAAAACATACATAAATGTGTTGTTAATTGTCAGTATATGTGTTTATACATTAATACGGGCAACTAAAATACTTTGTTCTTTTTCTAAATCATCCATCAGTTAAACAAAGAGGTGCAGATGGGTCAAGAAATAACTTAAATATTCTTGGCAATGCCTCACCTACCAGACGTGCCCCCAGAAACGCCACCTAAAACAGAAGTGTCCCTCTTTCGCCATTTGAAATGTTGGGAGGAATGCACCCTGGTTGGGAACCACCGCCCTACACAGACAAACCATAAGAATCAAGCAACCCAACAGGGACCAGGGGAACACAAAGCAGCACAACATAAGCCATCCAAAATCACCTCCGACCAACAGGGGTTAACACACAACACCACATGCACATCTGTCACTCCAACAACATGTCAAGCTCACCTATGTAACCTCAGCAGTCCATGGAGACAAATCACACACCTGGCAGGTACATACCACTTACAACACATCACACCACTAACCACACACCAGAAAATAATTACCTGGATAACACACACCTTACCATTAGTCCATCATAACCCACATGACTGTTCATGGACAACACACCATATATATATATATATATATATATATATATATATATATATATATATTTATATGAGAGAGAGAAAGAAAATATGATGGCAAAGGAATAGCATGACTGTTGTGTTCATAGTGCACCTTCAATCTTGTTTCCACCCTCTGCAGGCATCCAGGCCATGATTTCATATGGTCCAGAAGTTTGTTCCGGTGACATGTTTACTCCACATCCATGAGGATCATCTGTTTGTTAGTGTTGATATCAATAAAACATATGATCGTATATAACTATCTATCTTGTGTCATTGATTACTTCTCCCTCTTCATGTTCTTTGAAAAGATGATAGTAATACATTGAATGTTTGAAAATCCATGCAGTAGAGTTTATCACCCTGAGTGAAACAAGTGATCTCCCACTGCTGACAGGTGTTGAATTCAAAAGTTGTTCCAACTCCAAGTTTACATTCATAGATTGAATATCCCAGTGGCCTGAAAGTGTCAAATGGCACTGTTACTACACCATCCAATGGACAGCTCCGGTCCCTGCACCATGGATCCCCATAGGATGATGTAGTCACAGTGCCATTTGACACCTTCAGGCCACTGGGATATTTGTTATATGACTTCAAGTTTTGAGCTGGGATAACCTTGGAATGAAACACCTTTCAGCAGTGGTAGTTCCCTTTTTCAATCAGGGGGGTGAACCCAACTACATATGTCTTGACACATCCTAAGCATTACTATCCCCTTAATTGTGATCATGTGGTTGATCTGTTGAGATATCTAATGTGTTCATGTTGTTTAAGTTCAAGTCACATCATGGAACAACACCCTGATGTTGTTCGGCTTTCAGATGTCTGTGAGTTGAACTTGGACAAACATGTCTGATTGTGATGTGTGTGTTCACCCTGCTGTAAAAGCTTGTGACACCATTCATTGTGCATGAGTTGTGTTCAATGCATAGCTTTGCAATGCATTGGAGACAACTCATTACTTGACACCCATGTTAGATGTGAATGAGTTGTGTTCAATGCATAGCTTTGCAATGCATTGGAGACAACTCTGCCCCTCTAACTGTATCATCTGAATAAAACACAGACATTGATATGTTCTCAAGCAACAACTGCACATTTATTTTCTTTTTTTGGGGGGTGCTTTGGGCGGGGCTGCAGGGGTGGCTTCCTGCACTTGATGCCGTGAGGCTCTAGTGGTTCTGGGGGCTGGGGGTGCCACTGGTGGAGTGCTGGCAGGGGTTGAGGCACTGGAACTGGAGGGCTGGGCCTGGCGGATGGTCTCCAGCCTGTTACTCTCACGGAGCTCAGCAACCACCTGGTCAATTGAAGCTGTCACCCTGTTGGTGTGGGTGACCAGGTGGTTGCTGAGAGTAACGTGATGGGCCTCCAGTGCCCTCATGCTGTCCAGGAGGTGTGCCATATGCTGCTCAAGCCTGTTGAGTGAGCAGGCACACCTCCTGGCCACCCTGAGTTGCCTCCTTTGGAGTACCAGACACTCCTGATCCATCACCATGGTGTTGTCAGGAGTGTGTGGTGTGGAGGGGGAACGGGACAGTGGTGGGGATGCCCTCTGGCTGTCCTGTGGCTCCACCACAGGTGGTGGGGGAGATGGGGTGGACCCATGGGTCCGGATGTGGAGGGAGCATGGGGAGCCCATCACTGCATCCCCAGATGAGTGACCCCCTGGGGATGTCACAACTGCCATATGTGTGGCTAGCATGGTTTGCGGGGGTGTTGTGTGTTGGGGCGGGGATGGTGTGGTGACCACCACCAGGGCCTGTGGCCGTTGTGGCTGGCCAATGAGGCCAAAGTGCTCATAGTCCATTGGCCACTGGCTACTGTCCCGCGGCTGTGGCCTGGTGGCTGCCTGCAGTGGCCCATGCTGTGGCATCCCCACTATGTCTGGCATCCGGTGCCTCCCCATGGCTGTCGGCACATCCTGCAGGGGAGTGTACCGGTGCTGGACTGTGGGAGGTGGGGCCTGGGGGCCATGCTGGGGCCACTGCTGCTGCTGCTGGTGGGGTGAAGCCTGGGGGCCATGCTGTGGCCACTGCTGCTGCTGCGGCTGCTGGTGGGGTGAAGCCTGGGGGCCATGCTGTGGCCACTGCTGCTGCTGCTGCTGCTGGTGGGGTGAAGCCTGGGGGCCATGGTATGGCCACTGCTGCTGGTGGTGCGGTGGGCCTCGGGGGCCATGCTGGGGCCACTGCTGCTGCCACTACTGCTGGTGGTGCGGTGGGCCTTGGGGGCCATTCTGGGGCCACTGCTGCTGCCACTGCTGCTGGTGGTGCGGTGGGCCTTGGGGGCCATGCTGGGGCCACTGCTGCTGGTGTGGTGGTGGTGGTGGTAGTGCACTGGAGGTGCTGGCCTCCTCAGTGGAGGAACCTCCTGTGTCCTCCACTCCTGCTGTCTGGTGTGCTGTGTGGGGAAATGACATGATGTAATCAGTGATGTGAACTATGACAGGAGTGCTGCAAGACTATTACACTGACACGCAAACCGTTGAGTGGCAGGATGGTATCCATTGCATTTCTTTGCAATGCATTGGTTACCATCCTAACACACTTTGCTAGGTTTGACGTGATCACATACATTGATTACAGTAACCTGCAGTGATGTGATTTGGTCATCATGTGTATCCTGAGCAATGGGGATGGCAAGGCATATACCTCCTTGCTATCCCCATTCATCAGGATCCATGTGGTGAGCAACACTGAACTATCACACCTTGAGTGACACAAACCCACTGCACATTCTACACCTAGGCCTCAACAGCAAACACACCAGGACCTCTAAACACAGCAATGCACCAGTGAGGACCTATGACTACAGAGGCCAATCAATCAGTAAATGATGTCGGCAGCAGGAATAACCACACCAAGCACGCCAACCAACATGATCTGTGGAACCCAGGAACCCAAACAGCTGGAGGACACACAAACACACCCCAGGACAGCTAAAATCCTAACACACAGCAAACAAGTGCATTGTTAGAATGTACTATTGGAGGTTGTTTCTACCTTTTCACATGTTTGTTATGCTATGGAGCCTAAGCACTGGTATGTCACGTGTTGTTTAGATCTCAGTGCACTGGCTCCACAGAACAACACAGGGATTTCAGGTGTGATGACACTGCAGTTGTCATGTACACATTGTCACCTCTTTCTGACATCCTAGTGAATGCCCCCCCCATCATGGTTGAGTCCTGTGGATCACATATGTCCTGCAGAGTGGGGATGGCGGGGAATGCCCCCTGGCCATCCCCACTCTGCAGGCTACATATGATGCAGAAAGCTGAACCTTGACTATTCCACTTAGACTAACTACCTACATGTACAACGTCTAGCCCTGACATGCAGTAACAATACAATAGGAAACACACCAAGTCCCCTCCTTGCTATTCTCCGGTAACCCATTGGGTGCCAAGGGACTAGCCAATGTATTGTCAACCAACGAATTACTTATCCCTGTGGCATTCAAGGGGTTGTGTGCTGACCTCTTTGTCACTCTGTGTATGACATTGTGATACACATAACAGTTGGATCTGTGAATGACACATGACATTGTGCATTGTTTTTGTGCTGTGCATGATGTCGTTTTGGACAGCATAAAGGGGGTTCAACAGGGACTTGACCATTACCATTCAGGCTAGGTTGGTCATGTATTCTGTCCTTGTTTGACGTCCCTCCAAGCTGTGTGACTGAATTGTGTTGTGTAATGCTGTCCATGTGTCACTGTGTTGGCCTCTGCCTGGTGGGTGTCAGGATTGGTGTGACGTGTGTGTGGGTCTTGATGCACTTACCAGTGGACTGGAGGCTACTTTCATCCCGGGGGTCACTCCATCCAGGGATCCCACACACCATGATGGAGGAGATGGTCTGACGCACAGCCTCCTCCCACTGGCTGTATTCCACCCGCAGGGGAGGACCACCCCCTGTGCCAGCAGCGTGCAAGGCCTGCTCGCCCATCTTCTTCTTCACCTTCATAATGGTAGACAAAAATGGGAAAAGGGTTGAACTAGATGTATACAGGTCTTTTCTCAACATTGATTACTGTGTTGCTATGTTACTGTCTTACCTTAGCCTTGCAGTCTGCCCATCTTTTCTTCACAGAATCCAACGTCCGGCTGCGGCAGGACACTGCATTCACAGCAGCCACAACCTCCTTCCAGGCTGCCTTCCTCTTTGCTGACAGGCCAGCTTTAGGCCCCTTGGGGAAGAGGTACCTATAGTGGGCAACCACAGCCTCACAGAGGACCAGGTTTTCCTCCTCTGTGTATTTGAGCTCTCTAAACCTCTCCTCCTCCTCACCCCCAGAGGTTGGTTGAGAGCCCTGGCTGTGGCTCCCCAGCCCTGCCTGCACTGGCCCTGTCTGTGTGTGGTGCAGGGGGACTACCCCTCGTCCCACTGTGTCTGCCCCTGCACTAGATGTGCCTGGTCTTGGGTGGCTGCCCCTCCGCCCCAGAGATCTCCCTCTCCCTCCCCTACCCTGACCAGGGTTGCCCCCCTGAATCTCCTCCTCCTCTCCTCCTACACTCCCCACCCCTCTCTTCTCTCCTCTCCTCTCCATCTCTCTCACCCACTCACACCCAGGCACTCACTCAGGCCCTCACACACTCACTCACTCACTCACTCTCTGTCACTCACTTGCACTCACAGACTCACACTGTCAAAATAAAGATAAAAAGTGTGTGTGTGTTTTACAAAAAAAAATATGGGCTGTGTGTATGTGTGTTTGAATGCGTGTATTTGTATGTTCAAAAGTGTATTGTGTCGCTTTGTGTGCTGCCAAACTCTACTTCTACCTGTCTGTGTGTGTGCGCCGCCTAAACTCCCTTTCTCTGAAAAACTAACCTCCGCTCCTTGGGTCCTGATATCTAGCTCTTGGGAACTCGATAACAGACAAAGGTGCGTAGGTGATTTTGGGTCTATTTATAGTTTATTCGACTCAACTTGATACTTTGGGGTGCTGTGATTGGCTGAGACTGGGTCACGTTGGACGTTTCGCGTGTTTGGGTTTTTTTTGGAGACGTTTCTCGCGTTTATCGTGTATTTGGCGTCGACGATGAGGTCAAATATTTGGCGACTCCAGTTTTGTAGTCTTCGTGTGTTTTGTAGGCCGTCGCTCGTTAACTCTTCCGGGTAACAAAGATTTGAATCTCACGTTACCTGATCTTGCTTAACGAGCGAAGGCAGTTTTTTTCTTCACGTTGGTTTTAACGCCAACATTTGAATCGAGCCCTAAATTTACTGGAACTATTCAGACATCAAAAGGGAAATAAATCTTGTTCCACTTGGCCATCTACAAAGAGATGCCTGTACTGGAGTTTAAGGAATAATTTACACAGAAAATGGTGATGAGATTCACCTCCAGTGGAATTTAAATAAGAATTTGCATGAATGTGTAACCTGTTATGTATTTGGCATTCAACCTTAATTCTATATAGTTGCCAAAGAAGAGATCTAAGTTGTCTCGAAAGCTTGCTTTCTAAAGCTACTCGGGCAATAAAGGTATCACTTATACTCTTCCAGTCTCCTGTTTTTTTCTACAGCTAACACAATACCACCTCTTACCATCATTCCCTTAGATGCTTATGGACTAGACCGGCAATCCACAAAACTTTTTCAATCCACTCAATTACTTCTAATGGTCAGGGCTGGATTTACATCTCAGGAGCCTGTAGGCACAGAAATCTGAAGAGCCCCCCCCCCATTGGCCATCTCCACTGGGCACCTACACAATGCTCCTAAACTCAACATTGCCCCCATCATCTCCATATTGCCCTCACATTGCCCCATCAGCTCCAACTTGCCCCCAATCAGGTCCACATTGCCCCCATCATCTCCATATTGTCCTCACATTGCCCCCCATCAACTCCAACTTGCCCCCATCAGCTCCAGGTTACCCTCACATTGCCCCCCATCAGCTCCACATTGCCCCCACCATCTCCAAATTGCCCACCCATCAGCTGCACATCACCTACCATCAGCTCCAACTTGCCCCCATCAGCACCATGTTACCCTCACATTGCCCCCATCAGCTCCAACTTGCCCCCATCAGCTCCACATTGCCCCCACCATCTCCAAATTGCCTCCCATCAGCTGCACATTGCCCCTACCATCTCCATGTATGATGTTGCCCTCACATTGCCCCCACATCTTCATATTGCTCTCACATTTCCCCCATCAGCTCCAACTTGCCCCCCCATCAGCTCCATGTTACCCTCACATTGCCCCCATCAGCTCCAACTTGCCCCCACCATCTCCAAATTGCCCCCCATCAGCTGCACATTGCCCCCACCATCTCCATGTATGATGTTTCCCTTACATTGCCCTCCCCATTGTCCATTTCCTACATCCCCCCTTGTCCATTTCCTACCTCCCTGGCAGGAGATCTGTCATCTGTGCCTCCTTTGGCACAGTCCTGGAACTGCTGGAGCTCCCGCGCGGTCTCCTATTCAGGAATGCAGAGCGCTGGGAGATGATGTCATCTCCCAGCGCTCTGCATTCCTAAAGAGCCGACGAGTGAGCGCAGCAGCTGCAGGACTCTGCCAAAGGAGGCACAGACCTGTCCTTTCAGGGAGGTAGGAAACAGACAACTGGGGGGGGGCAATGTGAAGGCGACATGGAGTGGGCACCGGGAGGTGGCTAGTTTAAAAAAATAAATAAATAAAATAGAATCCCAATGGCAGGTGCCCCTCGGTGGTGTGCGCCTGTAGGCAGGTGCCTACTTTGCCTTATGGCAAATCCTGCCCTGCTAATGGTATGGATAATTTCAGAAGCTGTCTCAACTAATCCTGGAAGGAGCTTGTGCTCCAGGCACCAGTGCTGGCTACAGATCTTCATGGTCTCTCTGGTGTGCCTGGAATAGGATTCAGATCCAATTTCTGCCAATCTCAACAAAGTCCTAGATTTATTGATATATGTATGTATAAATAAATCTAGGACTCTGTTGAGATTGGCAGAAATTGGATCTGAAAAAAAAAAAAAAAAAAATATATATATATATATATATATATATATATATATATATATATATATATATATAATGTGTGTGTGTGTTCTTTAATGTTGGGTACTCTAGGGCTATCAATTGTTATCTCTTGGATATTTCACATGTATAATGTTCCATTTGGTTAGCACTCAATAATCTGTAGAACAATGAGAGGTATTCAGTTTTCAAGACCTTCTCACCCTGGATATTCCAGTCTTTGGAATGTTAACTTCACGTTTCAGTTGTTTGAATCCTGGCCAGATGATGACTGTTTAAATTTAACATAGCTTTTGGCTAATCTTACCACGACTTTTATGTCTGATTTCTTTTAAGCAGGTTTTGGATGTCAGAGATTTGGATATTACAAGCAGATCTTTTGTCCCTGATAGTCTCTTTTGCTATTTCCAGACAAACTAAGACTGCCTCTAAATTTGTGTTTTATCCATCTTTCCCACACAATCCTCATCTTTGTGTGATTAATTGTTTATGAGCTAATGAGGCTTCTACCATAACACTTCGACCTGCTCAGTTTTTCCAACTTTTAATTTGTTATTATAATCCTTATTGGGTTTTGGCATGTCTGTGTTTGGGATTTGTTCTTCTAGAGATGCTATGGGGGAGATTCACTAAGTGGTGATAAAGTAGAGATAACTTCTCCAGTGATATCACTTCTCCAATTTCTATGTTATTTTATAGAGCCTATGCACTAAGATTTCTTCAGCTTTGGAGAGCTTTGTGCATAGGCTCCATAGAATAACATAGGAACTAGAGAAGTGATATCACTTGAAAAGTCATCTCTACTTTATCACTTCTTAGTGCATCTCCCCTATGACTTCTAGATCTTTCTTGTCAGGGAGCTGTTTAAGGGACATTCTTAAGGCAGCAGACTGGTCCAGCGAATCCACTTTTTAAACACCGTTTCAAACCTATTCATCAATTTTCTGTTAATGATATTGTTCAGCTTTAAACTCACATAATATGAAGCTCCTGGTCTTGTAATACAATTTTAACATCTTGCTAACATTTAAGAAGAAAAGTCAGGATTTTTCATTAAAGACTCAAAGGTGAATATTATTCCTCGTAAGAGTATCCTTCCCCATTCTTATATCTATTTTTGTCTTTTTCAGTTTGAT
The DNA here is from genome assembly GCA_037306005.1 of Rhinophrynus dorsalis. Taxonomy (NCBI): domain Eukaryota; kingdom Metazoa; phylum Chordata; class Amphibia; order Anura; family Rhinophrynidae; genus Rhinophrynus; species Rhinophrynus dorsalis. The sequence continues at coordinate 82,094,815 of CM074723.1, forward strand.
CTCCTCTTAAAGAACACTGCGTATTGGTTCAGAAATGGCTGTTGGATTCTTCCTATGTATGTTGCATGAAAGGTTTTACTTCTGTTGACTGATCCTGATTCACTGTCATCTGCCAGAGGAAGAGGACGTTACAGCTGGAGTTCTAATCCCTAACTGGTTAGAGAGGGATTCAGTGAGATTAACAACTTTATATACATTTTTTGTGTCCCAGTTTTTCTTGCCTTGCTGCTATGGGTCAGTAAGGAAAGTTTAAGATCCATATCCGTGTCCCAGCTCCATCAAGAATGTTAAGAAAATCTTAGAATTACATAAGGTTTGATAAATTACTATTTTTATCTACAAATTTCCCCATAAAATTCAAAAACAATCTTTCAGCTAAAATATGTGATAACATTTATCACGTGCAATGTAATTCCTGCAGAGGGTGGTAGGATAAGTTACTGTAAATAAACAGTACATAAGTTCAACCTACAGTGGAATTGAACGCTCTGAATGAGAAACTCAGAGTCTCTAACCAGTCCCAACCTCATTGTTCAGCTTGTGAAATGGACATATTCCTCTATATACTATATCAAACTTCTAGTGAATATAAATAAAAATGAAATAAAGTCTAAATAGCTAGATAGACCTGACTTCTATATACTGGACATCTACTGTATTAATCATTCTGTTAAACAAATGAAGGTCCACTTACTTCTAAAATAATAGCTCCCTTCTAAGGCTTAAATGTATTGCTACATATGATATTACATTTTCAGAAAGATTGGAAGGAAACAGGTTCAATGTAAGAAACAATTGCTTCTAATCCAAACAGAAACTTTTAACAATGACAAATCATTCCTTGGCATGCAGTAGCTGGCTAGAGTAAGCACTGTACAATTTGTGTATAAAAATAGGAAATCTACTTGAACCTAAATTTACTTGCTAAATATGTTCTTTTGATTGAGGCGATAATTATAATGCACTTTACTGCAATGTGGAAATTATGAGATCAGGGCTACTTAGAGTAGCTCATAATGGATTTCCAGTGCAACGACAAACTGTTGGTAACTGAGCTAAAAGAAATTTACATTCTACAAGAAGAAACTGTACTGAAATATGCTAATGCAATAAAGAATAATTAACTAAGAGCTCTTCAGGGCAGTCTACGGCGAGAAAGGGAAAATGAAACAGGTTATTATAACGTGCCATATTTCATAATGAATATTTGTTATGAAAATTATTATATGCGGTGGAAAATGTATTTTTCCAGCTGTTTCTGAATTACTACTCCCATCATCCTCAACTTGCCACAAACTACAGATTGTCTGTCCTTGTGAACTATGTTTCAAGTGATACGTTTGTTTCTCATGATAATTTATGTACCAACTCTCCTCAATTATGCTACAACTTGCATATAACGGGGGGGGGGGGGGATGCACGAAAGTTCAATAAACGCAGAGTGTATTTGCCTGACATTTTGTAGTTGGACTGTCTGAAGGCATGATGAGTCTGATATGGATATGGACATTTTCTCTCTGCAGTGGCACATGGGAGTAAAAATCTTGACTTGTAGCACCATAGATGGGCCACCATGAATCAGAACAAGACACTTTATCTTTTTCGTTCTTGATGGATGTTTGTCACAATATTTGTTTCTAGGCCCCCCTAAATAGAAGTGTTTTCCAGACATGGGCCCCTGCTCTCCATGTGCCTAGAGGGAATCAGCTGCACCACAACGACTAGGCCCATGTAGGCCGAAAAATACGTCTGTGGTTTTGCTGATTCTCTCGTGCAGACAGGTTTTGCCTGACATTTCTGAGCTTAGCTTAAAACATCAAAAATGGCAGCAGATCCCAGCATCCCCAACCTCAGGCTGTTGATTTGGGGCTGTGAACTCCAAAAGCAGGAGCTGTATTGGAGTTTAGTGCATGTGATTAAGTGCCACATTAACATATAAACACACCCACATGAATACAACTATATGACAACGGTTCATTAACCTGCTCATTTCTATATGTCAATACAGGTTAATGAGCCATTGTCATATAGTTGTATTCATGTGGGTGTGTTTATATGTTAATGTGGCACTTAATCACATGCACTAAACTCCAATACAGCTCCTGCTGTCAGAGTTCATATCAAATCACCAAATCACCAGCCTGAGGATGGGGATGCTGGGATCTCCCTTTAGCTCTCTACAGAGCAAGAGGACCGTTTGCCATCTCTGCTAAAGGGCAGAGACCAGAATGTCCTCCCTTAACCCTTTGAGTCCCAGAGGGTTACGCCATGCATTGCAAATAAATTTATTGCTTACCCCTCTGGCACTCAAAGGGTTAATACCTTCAGTGCCCCTCTGGCACTTAAAGGGTTAAAAATTGCCATCTGTTGCTGCCAAGAACTCATCCAGTTGCTACAACTTGTACATTGCAATGCATTAGGGTGTGCAGCCCAAAGTTCTGTGAAAATTATTTTATTTTATTTTTCTTTAATTTAAAATGTAACTCGTAATTAAGAAAAAAAAAACATTGTGACGGCAGGATTCAAATCCTGGTCTAAGGATATATGGAAACAGAATCTCTATGGTCTATATGTTGGCTCTAGTGAGTAACATCTTATGAAGGAATTACGGATCACTCAATTGTAACAGCTACTGGATCCATAACAGTGTAACAGGTTATACATTTATTCCCATTTAAAGACTCAGGAGGTAGTTATTCCCTACTCTTAGTACAAGTTCACCTTATCCCTGATGTTGTATATGTAGAATGGGCTCACAATTCTTTTGAATATAGTGAGTACAATAAAGAAAGGACAAGAGTTTCAAATATACTTAAACAGTTATATATTTATTATGCATGTACCATAAAATGTACAGAAATATAAAAAGCATATGATTAGTAACAATCTATATTATTAGTAAATTCAGTCTAACTAGCAGAGTACAAGTATAGAATATTCTTGCAATAATAACAGTATTGCATACCATTAGTCTTTTATAGACAATTACTTGTGCCATCTATTATCTTTACCACATCTTTTTTTCTGATTTAGCTCAAGGTTCTGGACATAAATTCTAGCATAAAACACCAAATGCACATCTGTGCAATTTATGATGTGTTAGCGCCAAACATGCAACAACATGAAAAAAACAGAAAAGGCCTTATTCACATGCTGTACACGTAAGCAGGAGATGTTCTATAATCCAAAATTAAGACTCTAGGCAATCATAGACACCACATATCCAGGCTTAGTATAAATAATGTTTCTATGCAACACATTCTGCAGATGACCTTGTACACACTGCGCTAGAAGAAAAATCAGTAGTTAAATGGTATAATGTGTTTTACCATAAAATCTTGCTCATGATATGCACAGTTTTGCCCCTCTTCACCTTATGTGAATTGGGGGGGTGTATTATGCATGAGAATAAATTGGTAAAAAAAAATTTACATTACCACTGCTTCCCTCCCTCCCTGCTTACCCCTATGCTTCTCCTCTGTGCCCCTGTAGTGCAAATGCGGCAGACTGACAGGGTCCCAGTTGGCAACATGCTTGCATCTGCCGCCTGCTTCCAGCATGGCCCTGTCAGGACCTTTTCTTTGTAGCCAATGGTAATGTCTTGTGAGGATCACAAGGTCCTTGCAGTTCAATACCATAGATTCAATGTGCATAGCTATGGTTGAGTTCTTGTCAGCTAAAGAAGGCGGTTCTATCCAGTTGCTTTTCAGTCATGAAAATGAGCACGATTATTGTACTCATGTATATGAGGCAAAACCAAAGGGAATTGTTGTTAATTGTTGTTAATAGTGCAGCTTTTAACACTCCCAGTGCAACATGTGTATGGCACAACATCCCTATGGTACTGAAAGGGTTAGAGTAGCGATGTGGTTTTTGGTGCTGAAGTCTGGGAGGATACCCTCTGCTCCACCAGTGGACATGCAGGGAAGCAGAGAGAATTCTCTCAGACTTCAGGGTTGTCGAATTGCTGTTGATGTGTTCCATATAATCAGAGGTCAACAACTCTATATGCTAATGGGGATATTCTCAACTTCCCCTGCGCATACCTAATATTTAGTGCATATGGTACCATACACATATCGCCATAGCATTACTGTTTAGTGTAAGCCCCTCACGTGTGTGACAATATACTTTGTTAATAGTTGACTAGAGGTGCAATAAGTTACTCCTAATAATATCTTAAATATAAAATTTAAAAAGACAGTGTAATGATCTTTCGTATATGTATTAACTACAAGACGTTATTCCCAATAATAATATTTGCATACCCCAATACATATAATGTGTCCTCATAAATGCACCTAGAGTATATAGATAAAAGTAATTTTATTGGTGCAAAAATCCATATAAATATGCAACAAACAGACAAGTATATATTAAAAACATATAAACATTTTGGGAACACCTAGGTTCAGTAAGAAGTAATTTGATGCAACCAACAGTCATACAATAATTAATCTAGCACCCATGAATAAATGCTTAAGCACAAATATATCTCAATAAAAAGGACTGATAGCAAGAAGAAAATCAGATGATCTGTAAATATATACCTAACCCACTATCTGCTTGAATGTGTGTGTATGTGTGTAGTACAAAAATCTATAGTTCTCTTCAAAGATCACACAAATGTCTAATAAATCTCATTAAATTTTATATGAATGAATCAAGATCAGCTATTGTTAAAAAGTATTTATGTGACTAGTTGCATAGCTTATTGCTAGAGTAGCCGTATTATTAAGAGAACCATCATAAATGTATGTGTATCACAGGCATGGTTACATTGTATACAAGGTAACTGTTTACATCCAGGACCCAAATGTGTGTCAAATGTGGCAGAAAAGTGAAGCAGGTGTAAAATTAGTAACGCAGTGGGGAGAAGTGTTAATATTAACCGTGAGACATAAGTATTCTCTTAGAAGGATCTCAACCAGTGTCAGGGCCGGATTTAGAATTAGGCAGAGTAGGCATCTGCCTACAGGTGCACCCAACAGAGGGGCGCCTGTCACTGGGATCATGTGTGTGGTGTGCCCGGCACCATGAAAACAGGTCTGTGCCTCCTCCTTCGCACAGACCTGTAGCTGCTGTGCTTCCTCGTCGGGTTTTTAGTAATACAAAGTGCTGGGAGATGACATCATCTCCCAGTGATCTGCATTACTGAAGACCGTACGGGAGCTCCAGTAGCTACAGCTCTGTGCAGAAGGAGGAGGCACAGACATGTCTTTCCGCTGGACCACCAGGGAAGAGGTAGGAAATGGACACTGGGGCAATGTGAGGGTAATATCGAGCTGATGGGGGGCAATGTGAGGGCAATATGGAGCTGATGGGGGCAATGTGGAGATGATGAGGGAGCATTGTGAGGGCAATATAGAGCTGATGGGGCAATGTGGAGCTGATGGGGGGCAATGTGAAGGCAATATGGTATATGGAGATGATGGGAGCAGTATGGAGCTGATGGGGCAATGTGGAGCTGATGGGGGGCCAATGTGAAGGCAATATGGTATATGGGGGAAATGTGAGGGCAATATGGAGATGATGGTGGCAAGTTGGAGCTAATGGGGGGCAATGTGGAGATTAGGAGCATTGTGTATGTGTCCAGTGCAGATGGCCCACAGGGGGGCGCTTCAGATTTCGTGCCTACAGGCTCCTGAGATGTAAATCCGGCCCTGCCCAGTGTGAAGCCTCCACACACCTTATTCAGATGTCTGTAAATTGTTCTATTGTTGTTCGCTTAAATCTGTTCATGAAGACTCTAAAACTGCCTCACTATTCACGACCACCTCCTTTCCACAAATTCCATCAAGTCGTAGTAATCCTCCTGTGAGTGCTGAACATTTTTTTTCTATAGCTCTAATGTAACTGTTTCTGGTAGTTAGATTGTGTACTAATGTGCTTGTCAGGAGCCGAGTCCACAGTGCATTTACCCCAGTGTTGTTTTTCCACATAAGGTGACTTTTCAAGAGATATAAATTGTTAGTTCTAGAATTAGAGTTTTGTGTAAGCTTTTAGTGTTAGGGTATGAATATTATACAGATGAATTAAGATAAAAATTACATTTCCTACTTTATCTGGACAAATGTGGTGAATGCACATTAACCAATTTCTGATTTTTAGGTGTAACATTTGTGTTTAAAGTATTTGTAGTTACTTGTACTTACTGAGCTCCACTGTAGTCTGCTTGTAGTTCATACCGCCTCACAACAGACAATAGGCTTCAACAGTATGAATGAGATAGGGTCCAATGTTATAAAGAAAACTGGAGCAATTCTGGAGCAAACCGACTGTACCATAGGAAACAAGTAAATATACCTATTAATTTAAATAGGACTTTTAACTAATTTGAGTGCTAGACAGGTCTCCAATGGATTGCAAAACAATGAAGTCCTTGCTATCATTCAGAGGGTTAAAGGCTCCATTTAAAGTGATTGTAATGTCTTAATTACATAAAAAGTCATATTGTACAGCATAAACTAAGAAATCCATCGGTGCTATTCCTATCTCTCATACCTTTATGATATGAGAGATAGAGCATTCAAAAGTTCCCCTCTCCCTCCTCTTCTCCTGACGTCAGCTGTAAGCTGACAGCAGGAGTTCCTGGTCCGGGGACTGACAGGTGGCTCTTCAGCAGAGCCGCAATAGCATGATTTAAAAAGAAATTCTTCATTGGAATGGTCTACAAAGTGTGCCAGGTTTGAAAGCACACTTTTTAGCCTGTTCCAAAGAAGTATTTCTATTTAAATTGCGCTATTCCGGCTCTGCTGAAGACTGATCTCCGTCTGTCAGCTTTACAGCTAACATCAGTGAGGGGGGAACTTCAGAACGCTCTATCTCTCAAACCATAAAGGTAAGAGAGATAGGAATAGCACCGGTGAATTTCTTAGTTTATGCTGTACAGTATGACTTCTAATGTAATTAAGACATTACTATCCCTAAGGAAATGTAGGAAATATATATGTATCACCTATTGTGCTGATGGTTTGAAAATATATAATTCCACATCTCTTTAGAACATAGTACCCCATCCATGGTACATTTAAGTGACTATAACCTTTTGTTTTGATTTTACTAGTAATTGCCTGTGCTTTGTTCCCCTCATCTTCATTTATTTTTTTTTTTACAATTTTATGTTCTTGACATTTAGCAGCCTGGACGTGTTTCCAGAGAGCTTTCTGTCAGACACTGGGAATGTATTGATAAAGTGTAAAAATGTAAATAAGGTAGTGGTACAATGTAGAAAAGCCTGCCATTAGTCTATTAAATATAGCCTAGTTTCTCAACCTCTGCTTGTACCACTTGGGTTACTTGGCACATTGGCAAGAGGTGCTTGCGACAGGGTGAACCTGTCTACAATATAAGTGTCTGGATGCCCCCTGATCATGATTATGCAAACTGTGACAGTGGCTGTGCTTGCATAATGTGACTGAAGGCCAGACCAGCGCTACTAGACTGCAGGCAGGTCCTCCAGCTAAGGGATGGTGTACTGAAACTCATTAAGCTTGGATATTAAAAAAAGTTACCACTTCCATCTCCTCATTTGGATATCTACATTTGTGAAATACAAGGCAGAGGCTGTGAATAGTCTGGATGCTTCTAAATAAGTCTGTTGAAATAGGAGGAAGCAGCATTGTGAGAAGTATCTAGAGCCTACACCTGACTTTGCTGCTTACTCCTCCACAACTATCCTGAAATTGACTGGAGAAATATGACTTCCAGCATAACAAAGGGAAATTATTATGTCAAAGTGCCAGTGCAGAGAATGTACCATGGGGATGCAATATTATTGTGTAAAAACATATGTGAAAAGACAACCATTGTTTAAAAATTGCTTTCAACCCCTTGAATGCTGCATAGAGATCCAGTGAAACTTTTCCCACTTTGTTTGCTCAAGCTATATATGTGGAACAGTAACCACCAGTGTCCTGCTAAACACAGGGTATCCCCCTGTCTAGCTCCAACTTGCTCAATTATCTCAAAGGTGTTAATATAATAGCTAAAACTAGTTGTCCCTCTGTCTAGCTCCAACTTGCTCAATTATCTTGGGGGTGTTAATATAATAGTTATAATTATTATTATATTAACACCCTTGGGATAACTGAGCAAGTTGGAGCTAGACAGAGGGACAACCTGCTATTAGTAGGACACTCTCTGGTGGATACTGTTCTCTCATACATATCCAGAACACAGAGGATGCGGGAGCCCTCCCCACTGGTGCCTAATCTGCTCAATGGATGAATACAGCAAGTCAGATCATACGGGCTGGTATAAAATCAGACTTTGTTTCCAAATGAAAAAGCAGACAAACACTCATCCAGGCATGGAGGGAGCGGGACACAAATACACATGAGAAATAGCTACATGACAAAAATCTTACATGTTTCATGCTATACAGAGCTTAATCATAGCACCAGCGGGAAGTACTCCCGCAGCCTTTGTGTTCTGGATTTGTTCTTCTATTCAGAGTTGGAACACTGAACCAGTATGAGCACCACTGAACTACCGGTGAGTCATTTCCTAATTGTGATAACTGTTCTGCATTTGGGATTGTCATGTAGTACCAACTTCTCTTGTTTGTTGTTCTCCCATACATAGCTTGAGCATACAAACAAAGTGAAAAAGTTTCACTGGAGCACTCCTCAGCATTCAAGGGGTTAATAGCCTATTAAATCATTATATTTGCTGTGGAGCAAAATAATATACTTCTATACACACAGTTTATTTTCCTAAAAAGAGGGACACCACCTTGGGAAAGGGACTATATATGACTGGAGTCTACTTTTTACTGAAGAATATACTGGGGCTCTGGTGTAATAAAACTTATAATTTTATTATGAAATAAAAGATATAAAATTACAGTAAGTTTAAAGCAGTGAATTGAATCTACAATACCCAAACACATGGCAACAGCCATGCACCACTATAAAGTTAAAATGAATCTCATATACCTCATCCCTTGTAGTGAAGGTAATTTAACTTATAGTTGGCAACAACCATGTCTTGTATATACATGATTGCTACGGTTATTTGCTCCATTATACGTTGGGTAATGTATAGATTAGAACCATTTGTTCATTATTACAATCCACCACAGTATCCAGTCCTCCTAACATTATTCAAACCACATATGCTTTGTAATACAATACACTGTTTGCTTGAACCAGTAAACTTTAAGACATGAATGCAAATTTTCCAAAATTTGAATCACAGCTTTACTGTATAATGACCATAATGCACGTGTCAATGAATGCCATTGTAATAGAAAACAGGTAACCAGTTTTCTTTCCTTTAAAAATAATTTGATAACAGATGTAAGCCAGGTTTCCCCAAAAAACAAGAGTGATTGAAAATGAATAACCCGGATAAAATTATCTTAATCTTACTAGTAGTAGTATTCACCTGATATAAGTAAACTGTCCATTTGACATTCTAATCCATGTTTTTCTCTGGCCACTTTATAAAAGGATATCGGCCTCCTCGAAAATGCTGGGTTTATACTAAAACCCTCCTATTGTGTAGAATGTCCTACTCAGCCTCCTTCTCAATCAGTCCTATGGACAATACCTCCCATCTTGAATATAAGCCTAATATTGTCCATAGGAGAGTGGTTCATTCCTCTTACCACAGGTGTTACCAGGTTACTGGTGCATACAAGAGAGAATTACAATTAACATCACCACCTTGTACCTGCCCGCTGACCATTTGGATCATAATTCATACAGTGCAACACTTACATGAATACCAAAATAGTGGAAATAATGGCACTCAGCAAATACTAAATGAAAATAAAAATATTATGTATAAAGAAATATATAAAAAAACAATTATACGGTACTGTGCAAAAGTCTTAGGCAGGTGTGAAAAAATGCTGTAAAGTAAGAATGCATTCAAAAATAGACATGTTAATAATTTATATTAATTAACAAAATGATAGTGAGTGAACAAGAAAAATCTAAAACAAATCAATATTTGGTGTGATTACCCTTTGCCTTCAAAGAGCATCAATTCTTCTAGGTACATTTGCACGATGTCAGGGATTTTTCAGGCATATAGTCAGGTGTATGATTAAATTATTTTACCAAACAGGTGCTAATGATCATGAATTTAATATGTGAGTTGAAACACAATAATTAACTGAAACAGAACCAGCTGTATAAAACTGGGTAAACTGGGTGAGGAACAGCCAAACTCAGCTAACAAGGTGAGGTTGCTAAAGCTGGATTAATGTCAAAAGTCATACATCACGGCAAGACTGGGCACAGCAACACGACAGAAGGTAGTTATACTGCATCAGTCAGGTCTCTTCGAGGCAGAAATTTCAAGGTAGACAGAGGTTTCCAGATGTGCTGTCCAAGCTCTCTTTAAGAAGCACAAAGAAACAGGCAATAATAAGGATTGTAGACGCAGCAGTCGGCCAAGGAAACTCAGTGCAGCAGATAAAAGACACATCATGCTAATTTCCCTTCACAACTGGAAGATGTCCAGCAGTGCCATCAGCACAGAATTGGCAGAAAACAGTGGGATCCTGGTACACCCATCTACTGTTCGGAGATGTCTGTTCAGAAGTGGTCTTCATGAAAGACTTGTGGCCAAAAAGCTATACCTCCGACGTGGAAACAAGGCCAAGCAACTCAACTATGTACAAAAAATACAGAAACTGGGGTGCAGGAAAATGGCAGCAGGTGGTCTGGACTGATGAGTCAAAATCTGAAATATTTGGCTGTAGCAGAAGGCAGTTTGTTTGCCAAAGAGAGGGTACAAGAATGAGTGTCTGCAGGCAATAGTGAAGCATGGTGGAGGTTCCTTGCAAGTTTGGGGCTGCAAATGCAAATGGAGTTGGGGATTTGGTCAGAATTAATGGTCTCCTCAATGCTGAGAAGAAAAACCTACCTGCTGAGTTCCTTAACAAAGCGTGTGCAAGTGTACCTAGAAGAATTGATTCTGTTTAAAGGTAAATGGCAGTCACACCAAATATTGATTTGATTTAGATTTTTGTTCTGTTCACTCACTATCATGTTGTTAACTGATATAAATAAACTATTAACATGTCTATTTTTAAAAGAATTCTTACTTTACAGCATTTTTTCATACCTGTGTAAGACTTTTGCACTATACTATACATAAGAATATTTATTAAAAAAATGTATATCTGCAATGCACCAATATACTGTCAGCTCTAACTAACAGCTGCTATACAAAAGACAAGTGTGCTTGTCTAAAGTGTACAAAACAAAAACATACATATGGGGAACCCTGGATACATTATCACTGACTCCTACAAAGAACTCCTCCAACTTCAAATTTGGCTGAATATATTCTATCTGCTTCTATGATTATATTGAGTAGAGGTGTCAAAAGTCCAATATCCAGTACATTTGAAGGTGGAGTCACTGATAATTTAGCCCACAACCTTTGTTTGCTGATCATTGAAGTGACTTCCACTATATCTCCAGCCGATCTATATAACGGAGATATCCACTAATATTGTACGGACTATCTTCTGCAACCATCTATAGACTTTTCAGGATAGTTTAGTTCACCTCAGGTTTTACTTATAGTTGAATATTGTCACAGATAGAGAGAGAATACATCGTATGATGTTTTCATTTATGTTATATTTATATTTGTTTATTCAGTACATTTTCTAGATATTATTTGGGAGACTGGTCTAGTTTATTTTCTCACTGCCTCAGATTGCATAGGTTCCCTTTATCAGACTTATATACAGCGCTCTCTTTATGTATATTTTTTTTTAGTGCAACACTTACATGTAACACTTACCAGTTAGAGATGCATACTCCAACCCACACTGCCTGCTTCTCCCACTCTAGCTGTTCCTCCCACTCCTTTTCAGACACCATGGAGCTATGCAACTAGGTGACACCTCAATCATACTACTGCCTACTGCATGTCCAATCAGATTGTCCACCACCTCACTCCAGTTGCGTCCACCAGCCGCATTAGAGCAATTTTTTTACGAAATGCAGAGCAAAACCACTTAGTTTGGGCAGCTGCATACCACCATACAGGCCTCTGCATGCCGGAGGTGGCACGCGTGCCATAGGTTCGTCACCACTGATATATACCATTGGGGATGAAACAGAAGAGGAGCAATTTAAGACTAATATGACAATAATGAGGGTGGCAGGGAAATAAGAAGCAGGCTTTTAAAGAGATTAAGTCAGTCGGGTCAGATGCATCTTTTAAAGTAAATATAAAAAAATGTAATAAAATCTGCAAACAAGCAACTAGGCTAGCTAAAATTGAAAATGAGAAATGTATTGCAAAAGAGAGCAAGAAAAATACTTAACAATTATAGAAGTATATTAATAGCAAAAATATCTTGGTTGATATTGGTCCTCTAAGACTGAGACAGGTGAATTGATTTGTGATGATAAGGCTACGGCTGACACCTTACACAAATTCTATTCTTCTGAATATACAAAGGAAGCAACAATGACAGGCTATGGGCAACCAAACAAACCACAGAATTTCATCCATCATGTACATGGCTTACTGAGGACAAAGTCCAAAAGAGACTGGAAAATCTTAGGGTGAATAAAGTACCTGGACCTGATGGTATATACCCAAGGGTACTTAAGGAACTTAGTTCGGTAACAGCAAGTACATTATACTTAATGGTTACTGATTCCCTTTCATGAGACATAGTGCCCTGTGATTGGAGGAAAGCTGATGAAGTACCATTGTTCAAAAATACTGGCAAGAATCAAACCGGGAAATTATAGACCTGTGAGTTTTTGATTTTTTGTAAAAAAACTGAACACGGCTTGTTTATTTCTTATAACATAAAGTAAACCAGGAATTCCTTTCATCACACAAGTAGTTTTACTGTGGTTTTATTGTACACATTGATTACCATAGAGTCTTATGACTCAAGTGACTCATAACTGTCTAAGACTCTCGAGTCTATGGTAAATTATCATAGAGTGCCTTAGACAGTGATATGACGATGAGTCATAAGACTCTAAGTAATCACTGTGTACAGTAAACACAGTAAAACCACTAGTGTGAGTGACGATGAGAGGAAGTTCAGATTTACTTCAGGGGCAGGTTTTTTTGGTCAGAGAGAGAGAACGCTGCTAGTAAGAGATGGAGCAAACGCATTCTCGCTGCTTGCGGCTTACTGCGATCAGACTCTGAGTGACGGAGTCCCACTGTCCATTTGTCCCACTCCCCGTCCCATTTTTGTCTCAAGGAAATATGGTCTACACAAAAAGGATAGCAGGCATTAGAGAAAATTAAATATCAAGATCCCCTCAGATTATAGAGTGGTACACTCCTAGACTTAAATCAACTTGCATACTAACTAAGGAAAAGGCCGCTTATAAAGAAAGTCAGATAATGGAGGCACTCGTCTCAGATAAACCAATATGTCCAAGAATATAAATTTTATTGAACAAAAAAATAATAAATACAGATGACATTTTAAAAACAATTTATACCAAAATGGGAGGGTAAAAATGGTATTAGTCAAATACATATATATGTACAGAGATAATATCTCTAAAATAGAGCCAGAACATATATATATATCAGACACAAAGGTCTGTTAAGTCAACTCATGGTAAATACAATGTGATAATACATTGTGCAAATTCTCCAGAGATATAATAAATCTCATTAATACAAAAAACTCTAATCTAATAAAATACACCATTCAATTCCATATATATCAGAAAAGTGAAACAACGTTAAAGTGCACGTCCTTCTGTAATTTCCAGGAGGTCCCCGAATATCTCTAATTTTATAGTACACAGCCACTTTACCCCGTTTACCAGACATATTGACAGACAAAAATGAGTGGACAGCTATCCCTTTGGTGGCTGTTCTATCTGCCAATATACGATTCCTAGTAAACAGATTTTTAGTCCGGTCATGGATAGGTACTTAGAATTCAGAGGTTTTATCAATTGCCGGACTAATAATTGTGTGTACGTCATCAGGTGTCCTTGTGAGCAACTCTACGTAGGACAGACTATGCAAAAACTAAAGTTAAGGATGCAAAAACATCTATCGCTGATACGAAATGCAAGGAATGATTCAGGTAAGTGAGTAATTTTAACAACAGTTGCACAACACTTTCTTAATGCACATCAAGGCTCTACTGAAAATTTACGATTTTATGGCCTTGAAAGAGTGCAGCTTGATAGAAGACGAAGTAATACTGTTAAGATATTACTTAAACGTGAAACCTGGTGGATATATATGCTGCAGTCATGCAAGGAAGATATGTTTTTTACAGAATATATTAAGTTAATTCATGAAAGGGTCATTTATAGACCCATTTACGGCTTTATTTATTCTGTGATAATATTACATAGCAGTGATCTGCTGTCGTGGTAAGTATTATGGCTTGTTTTTAAGATTATGACTTTGTATGCTTAGTCTTGAGATTTTTACAATCTTTACTCTATTTGTTCCAAGGTTGGGGCTTTGTTATATATTGAAGGATTTGCACCCACCCTGAACCATTCCTTGAATGAGATACAATTTATGATGAGGAGATGATCGTGATGGATCCGTGATAGCATGGATAAATGTCGCACTGGTTATAACTGATGGAGAGAAAGTAAACATCTTGCCAGTGCAATATCCATACAGACCTAAAGTCGTATTAAGGAGTAATGAGTCTGTGGCTACATCAATGGAGTGACTGCGATATCATTGAGGGGAAATTGCTCACAAGGATATTCCTGTTGGAGTGATGTTATGTATATGAAATATGGATATCAGCCACACATAAGGAATGATATCTAAGACGGTACTGCCTTAGATGAACTGAATCGGCTTGTAAACATACCCTTTATTTCTTATGAGAGCAGTCAACATTTTACTAAAATAACTATACATGAGACATTCTACAGAGAAATGGAGATTTGGCTCTGTTTTATCCGGATAGTTTTCCAGGAGGACCTATATATAATACTTCTTCTTATGTAAATCAGAAGAAAAAACAAAAAGAAGGATATAAGGGCCATTTTACAGAGTCATAGAGATTTGGCTCTGCCTAAGGAGGACGTATATATAAAAAAAAACCAATAGAAGGATATTTACTGCTTAACTGTATCTTTTTTGATAATTTAAGTCTTTGAAAAATGGTTGAAGGACTGAATAACAACCCCCATGAAATTCTTTCTATGGTGAGGAGTCTATGTGTATGCCATAAACTACAACCATTTATTATACCATGTCATATATGTAATAACATTTTTTGAAATGATGTAGGTGTTCAAATTGCAGTATTAAGTTGATTCTTTATAGCTTCTTATATGTACTGCGAGTCTTTTGAGTATTCCAACACCAACCAAAATTTGCCACATAAATGCACAAACAGATATTATTTAGGTGCGTCCTAATGCCAATTAATAGTCACTACACAAGTGCACAAATGGATATTATTCACATAAAATATAACATTTTTGGTTATTGATCATTGGAGTATATCTGTGTGATGGCCCCTTCTTTCATGATGTGCGACCACAATTGCTGATTGTGGGTAGTGGGGTTACAGGAAGTAATCCATAATACATGTTTTTTGTTTTTTTTTTTGTTCTGGTCTATTCGTTAGAGTACATTGTGTGATAACTTTTTATAACATACTGGTCTTGATGTTTTATATGTGGAGCATAGTTGTACATGAATAGTCTATGAGTGAATTTCTTATATAATCTATGTAATATATTTTTATGGCTACAAATTATTACGATTTTGAAGATCATGTGCTTCCACCGAAAACATCTTATATTACGACCGCCCCATTATCCTTGTGAAAACAGAGTGAGAAATACAGCCGGTTGTATGCGTTTAAATAAATGCGATCAATGTATTCTTAATGACTTTTAAGTTTCATTACACCGTCATAAACAAATACTTTTAACTGGCAAGTGAAACTTTTGCTTTATTATTTTGTGTGGCAACATTGAAATTGGTTTCTATATCTTGAAGTATATTGAAATTGGTTTCTATATCTTTTTTTTGTGGCATTGCTATATGTCTTTTTTCTTCTAATTTCTTCTAATTAAGTCTTGAGCATGACTTGCTTGCTATGGGTTCTGGTGGATTTATTTGGTCTGCCGAAGTGTTTACATAGTAACAATAGACTCCCATGTGTATCTCATAATTTACTTAATAGTTGGCGAGTCATGTGACCTTTCATTATGTTGATTGGTATTCGAATGACTCAAATGGCCCCAACCGTTATCTGATCATATATCCCCTGACGAAGCCTGTATAGGTGACACGCATTGGGAGGTCGGCTTTGGGAGGGTTCTTTTGCAGGTTTAGTCCTTACTCCACTGATGGTCATTGCTTATTCACTTTGAATAAGTATTTTTCTTTTTTCAGTATTTTGTTTTTCACATGCACTTTTCTGATATATATGGAATTGTATGGTGTTATTTATTAGACTAGGGTTTTTGGTATTATTGAGATTTATTATATCTGTGGAGAATTAGCACATTGTATTATCACATTTACCATCAGTTGACTTAACAGACCTTTGTGTCTGATATATATAGATATGTTCTGGCTCTATTTTAGAGATATTATCTCTGTACATATATATGTATTTGACTAATACCATTTTTAACTATCCCATTTTGGTTTTTAATTGTTTTTATGATGTCATCTGTATTTATTATTTTTTGTTCAATAAAATTTATATTTTTGGATATATTGGTTTATCTGAGACGAGTGCCTCCATTATCTGACTTTCTTTATAAAGGGTCTTTTCCCTTAGTTAGTATGCAAAGAAATATGGTCAGCCTAGAGACTAGCCAAATTGGGTTTGTTTACATTAGAGAAGAGATATCTAAGGAGTGATATGATTACCATTTACATTTATATTCAAGGTCAATACAAAGAAATCTCCAATGATTTATTTACTCAAAGAGCTGAGCTAAAAACGAGAACTCCATTAAGAACAGAGTAAAGGCACTTTTGACTAAAAAAAGGCAGGGATTTTTTACAGGTGGAATAACTATTGAGTTCTTTGCCTCGGGATGCTGTGCTTGCAGATACTATAACTGCTTTCAAAAACAGTAATATACACCTATCTAGCACAGAACAATATTGATAATTATGACAGTTGGTGTCAAAGCAGATAGGCTGTTGATCCAGGGAACTATTTGACTGCCTTTTAGTGTCAGGAAGGATTTTTTTACCCACTTGGGGCTTAATTGGAAATGACTTCAGAGGTGATTTTGACATGGGCTGAACTTGATGGATGCATGTTTTTTTTCAGCCACATCAACTATGTTACCTGTGTTTCCATTGTTTTGGGGCAGACTTCCTTCATCCTTTGTGAGTTCCAGCTCTCCCACCATCTCCATTTATAGGTGCCCAAATAAGAGTGTGTTTACAAAAGCATGTGTTTCTGATACTGTGTGTATGAGAGAAAGAACAGGGCTAAGGTGCACTAACGGGAGATGCTGTGACAATATGATTTTGTCGATGTGTTCAAAATACTTCGACTTTTCAAAGCACACACGCATCTTCATTTGTACTAAAATTTAGGGATGCAAGGGGAGGGAGGAGAAGGATTGCCAAACTGCTGTAAATTTGGTAGAGATGCCCTCACCAGCAGTACAACAATCCTGAAGTCAGAGAGCATTATCTCTGCTGCCCCACTTGGTCAGTAGGGGAGTGGACAGGATCTTTTCGGCACTGTGAACAGCATCACTCTCTTAATCCTTTGAGTGCCATAGGGATGTGCATTGCACACCCCTGTGGCACTCAAAGTGTTAAAAAGTATGCTAAGCAGTACACAATCATGCCCTTAGCTCTGTATCATATTTCATACATGTTGTGAACTCCCAAGGGAACCAGGGGTGGGGGTCAGGCAGCATCCATGGGAATTTGTGGATACCAGCAGCCCCACAACCTTGTTTTGTTGGTAGCCACAGATCCCCATTTACACTGTCTGACCCTCCTGGCTTTGTTCCCTTGCCAACAAATCCCCATGGGTACTGTCTGGGCAAGGGAACAAGTCTGGGGGATGTCAGTCAGTGCATTTGGTGCTAACACACAATGGTGATGTTCCCCATGTTGCCCAACAATACATATGTTCAACACAAAAGAAATAATTATCATGGCGATCCACTAGCTATTTCTTAACCTAATGGGTTGATGTTACAATATTCCAGACACAGAATAGTAAATACAGATACAATTGTCTGTAAATAACCCAACAGGGATTTGTTATGCATCCGGTAGTCTGAAATGTCCTCCAGTTCTTGATTTTAATCCGTCCTGTTCAATAGTCCTCTCAAATTATGATGTATGAAAGCACAACAAAAGAGAGAGAAATGTCCGTCAATACCAGGGATTCAGCCACAAATGGATAAAAATAATATCCACTTACTGATAAGATTTCTTTCTCTTGACTGCATCTATTCCTTGCTCACTGAGTTCTCACCAATCAGAAATTTTACATAGATGTAAAACTAATACGATAATCAGCAGAATATATCTCAATACAATGGATTACAAATATCCACTTACACTTAAAGTGATAGTAATACTTAACATTCAATAGATTTAGTTCTGTAAATACTTAAAAAATAAATTAATTGCACCGTTTCTTGCAAACCAGGCACACGTTGTAGACCTTTCAAATGAAGTATTTCTTTGTAACTACCGCAATCACAGCTCTGCTGAAGAGCCGCAGTACAGTCTATGGACTGTGATCTCCGTCTGTAACTTTAAAAGTTGACGTCAGCACATGGGGAGGGAAGGGGGATCTTTGCAGACTGATATCTCCCGAACCATAAAGGTTTGGGAGATCAGAAATGGTGCAATTACACATTGCTTTGCAATAAATCACGTACCCCAGTGGCACTCAAAGGGTTTGATATCCAACAAATGCTGCAGTGTTCTGCCCCACACGATGGCTCCCCATGTAAATATTTTTTTAAAAAATATACATAGTGCACGATCTCTAATCCTGCACTATGTTCTGTTTTGTGTTGATAATTAAATCAGACCTCGCTGGGGGCATCGAGACCTCTCCTGATGTACCCCTGGCATTGATCACTTATCTATTAGGATAGGTGATCAGTGCTGTGACCAGAAAGGTGATCACCCTACTCCAGCTGGCTTTATATGACTGAACAGCTTGAGTAGGAGAGTCCTCAAGACCCACTCGCATCACCAGGACTGTGGGTAGCTGATAGCCACAAATTCCCAAGGATGCTGCCTGGCCCAACACCCTTGTTCCCTTGGGCATATACAACATGTATGAAATAGGATACAGAGCTGAGGGTATGATTGTGTGCTTGGTGTACATTTTTAACCCCTTGAGTGTCACAAGGTGAGCAATGCACATCCCAACGGCACTCAAAGGGTTAAGGGAGTGATGCTGTTTGTGGTGCTTACAGGATTCTCTGCATTCCTCTACTGAGAAAGTGAGGAAGCAGCGAGAATGCTTTCAGGTTATCTACTGCTGGTGATGGATGAGGGAGAGCATCCCTCCCACATCGACAGCAGTTCACAGCCCTCCATGCGTATGATTGATTGAGGGTTGCATAGGAAACTACAGGGAGTTCCCAACCTCAACAGCCTCAGGTAGGCAAAGTTGAGACTGTGAACTACAACAGCAGAGGCTGCTACTGGAGTTTAGTGCATGTGGTGCATGTAAATACACCCCCTTGAATATGATAATGACTCATTATCCTGCATTTCCATATAGAAAGGACTCATTATGCTGCATTTCAGTATGGAACTAGGCGACTGTCGATTTAATGAGTGAAAAATTTGAAGGCATGCACCCTGCCCCCAAAGTTGTGTATTCTTCTGTCTTGTTAAACCTACAAAGAGATGTGATACAATCAGGAAGAACTACTCTTTGAAATTCAGTTTTTGAAAACCAAAACATAGGCCGAAATGAATCAAGCTGAAGTAATACCATTTTTCACCAGTTTTTTTGACTCAACTTTTGATGGGATACTTTTGGTATTAATCAACAATTGATCTATTTCTATACCTTCTGAATATGAAGTGGGATAATAGGACTAAAAATGTTGTAAACTTGGTCATTCTAGAAATGCACATGTATGTATTGTATGTATATGCTTGTGTTCAACCCAATTGACAGTAGAATACAGATGAATACTCGATATCCCAATAGTATCCAGCCATTGATGGCTAGTTGAATGGCTCATGCACAGAGAAATCCAGAGATTTCCATGCTCACTGAGCCATTTGTAGCTTGATAAATTTCAGCCTTATTTTGAAAAATTGTGTCTGTGCACTACAGTGTGTGTGCTTGTGTGTGTTTCCAAGCATCTGGGTGTCTGTGTTATATCAATTTATTCCTCATTTCCAGTGTTATGATGTGGAGATTCAGTCGTGATGGCAGTGAGATTATAGTTTACCTTTCAAAATATGCAACTGCTTTTGCCTGGTTTGTACCAATATATTTATTAATACAAGAGTATACGTGACTGTGCTATATCGATAGGTTCTGGAGTTTGATATATAAGACTTTGGCTCTACTAAGATCATATTGGACCTGACTGTCAGAGAATTGTGAAGTGCTATCTCCTGCTATAGTCTAAAACAGTTTTAATGAATAAATGTCCTTTTGTCCTATTAGAAAAATTAAGACACGTATTTATATAGTAATTATTGCCTTTTAAGATTCACTCCTGCTTTTTTATTTTGTAGTGAGTAGTGACCAGTTAATGTATACAAAGAGAGAGACAATTTCTAGTCTATGTATTACTGGAACAGATGCCACAGCATTATTTTGTATCTTGTTTCGATGAAAAAAATATGTAAAACTGTGAAGTATTACATTTTACTTTTTATCATAAAAAATAAGGGACAATCTGTTGCTATCCTAATTAAGGTAACGTGTGGTTTACAGATTTGGCAGTTATAACAGTGCATTTTAATTGATTTCAACCAATAAACACTGCAAAACAAAATATTGTGAATTGTTGCAAAAAATGCCTGGTTTAATATTTCCTCTGTTGCATCAAATTATCTGTGAAAACTTAAATGCAAACACACTTATGTGATTCAAAAAGGTTGTGTGCAAATTCACATCAATGAGAGGAATGAATACAGTGAGGCTGAGCTAGAGGGGAATGAATGTACGTACTAATGTGAGATTAGCTCTCCAGCGTGATAGCTCTCCAATTCCTTTGTTATTTTCTGGAATCTATGCCAGAGGCGTAACTAGAAGCCTCCAGGCCCTGGTCCAAGACGTGCCATGGGCCCCCCACAACCACCACATTGGCCCCCCTCGACCAACTGATCCCCTCTACAATGCACCTCAATCTTCACAAAGCCACCCATCTCCTAACTTCCTGGAGCTCCCGCTCAGTCCTCTTAGTAATACAGAGTGCTGAGAGATGATACCATCTCCCAGTGTACTGCATTACTAGAGCACCGGAAGGAGACTGCGGGCACCAGGTGGATGGGTCGCCCCCTATAGTTACACCACTGATCTATGCACTGACTAAAATCTCTGAAGTTGCAGAAACCTTGATACATACAATTCATATTATCACACTGAATCCTATATAATAATTTGCTAAAACGTGTGTAACGATGCAGTCATGCTCAGTAGACTGCTGCGCGTGCTGCAGTCATGTGCAGTAGAGACTGCCTGAGCCACAGCTGATACAGAGCTGGATGCTCTGAAGGACCGTCCAGCTCTGTATTAGCTGCGGCGCGGGCAACAGGAAGGGAGTGCTCTCGGGACCACCAACAACACTTGAGCCCAATCCAGATTTTTATAAATGATTTTACAAAAGATTTTATTAAATCATGTATTTAAAAACAACAAACACGGGTTCTCAAACGGAACGACAACTTCACCGAAGACACCACCTAACGCGTTTCGTGGGTATGTCCCACTTAATCATAGGCTATGTCTCCGGATTACAAAAGTCCTATTTATACAAAATATACGTTATAAACAACCAATCTCTACCACTTACCGCTATTCCAAAAGCTACGGCGTTTCATCAATTCAAACACATGAACACATGAGAGACGTTATAGCACCAACCTATCATCTTCAAAGCGTAAAATGACGCATAACTATAAAAAGACGTGCCTCACGTGATCATGTGATCAATTACCATGGTTACAATGAATAAACAAACAAACAAAACACCACGTAAATGTTAATGTGTCCTAAAAAATAATACATCCTCAAACTTGCACATATATATATTCAGACATTTAACATCATATTAAACATCCTGATGTTCAACCCATACACCTCAAATATGTGAGCATATTCTATCACCTTTATATTCAAATGTGTATATATACGCAATCATCCAATTTTAAATTGAACAACTGTAAAATTTATGCACTTAATATAACTAAAAAAACCTTTATAATAAATAAGGATATACTTAATACCCAAATATTAATCAAATCCTAACGTGTTCTAAGTTATTCATAACTTACTTCATAAGGTTCATAAAGTTCATGGAGTTATACTTACTCTGGAGAGCCAGTTTCAGACATACTCTTTCTTGACAGTGGCTGTGCATGCTTGAATGTAAGGTTAAATATAATTAGCAAGCACATGCTGCCATGCCCCATGGAAGCTCTCAGATGCTTTACAGTGATGAGAATCAGGGTGGAGCCGCTTTCTTGTTCAGAAAGAGTAGGGCCAAAAGTGATATTGTCTCTCTTGCTGCTGAATGAAGATTTTTGGATTTATCCAAAGAACAATCTTAGAAGCAGCAGCTCTTTCATCCCTTTGTGTGGTATGGCACCCCCACCCATTCAGGCACCCATCTATACAGTATACTGACCTTACCTGACCAGGAGAAAGAACCCTTCCTGCTCTCTCTCAGCATCCCCCTCCTTCACCAGCTGGTGCTCCACTATCACTGTGCATCCCAAGGTGGCTCTGCTCCTCCTCATTGGCTGCTCATTTTCATCTTTCCCAGACTATTCCACAAATTTTTACCCAGTGCAGATACCCTGATCTACACTCATTCAGCCAAACCCACAAAACAGCCCCCAGTGACACCCCCCCCCCCAGAGTCCAGTTTAACCTACCGTCCCTCCCACTGTGGCTCATCTACTCCACCGGAGCAACAATTCCTCTTCTCTGGCTCCACCAGGTAAGAAACATCTGCTGACCCTGGGGGCCACATCTGAACACCCATCTGGTTATGTCACCCCCCTGATTATAGCTGTGTATTGGTGTAAGCGGCTTCTTTCCCTTGCGGCTTGCTATGCTCTCTGGGAGTACCGGTACGCGCTGGGTTCCTTCCAGGTGACCGGTCTCCTCGTTGCTCCCCCTGGTGGCTCCAGCCGCATCTGAACTTGGGCGGGCGTCTCAGGGATTCCCTGATGACGTCACGACCCGGTTCTTAAAGATACAGTACGGTTTTGCTCCACCTCTTGGGGTGGAGCAATTTGTTTATGAACTGCCTGGACACCACTTCACTTGCCCTTTCATGTTGTTCCAGTGCAGTTGTGCTTGGGCTTGTGTATGAACTGGTTTGTCTGACTATCCGTTCTGGTGTTGACCTGTGGCTCTGTCTGACTACCCTCTCCGTGTATGACCCTTGGCGTGTCTGACATCCAATTTGGTGCAAACCTGCAGCTCTGGCTGACTAACCATCCCGTGTATGACCTCGGCTTGTCTGAGTACCCAATCTGGTGTTGACCTGTGGCTCTGTCTGACTACCCACTCCATGTATGACCTTGGCATGTCTGACATCCAATCTGGTGCAAACCTGTGGGTCTGGGTTAAGTTTCGCTCCATCCCATTCCGACTTGTCTGACTACCCACCTTGGTGTTGCCCGAGGTTGTCCACTGCGCACCCAGCATGCCAATGCTCCAGTGGATAACTTAGTGTGTGCCCTTGGTGGCTCTGGTGGACTTCCTCTCGTCCTTGTACCTCTGTGGCTTTCAGGGGCGGACCTGTAGCACAGTTGGTCTCTCTGGGATCTTTGTCTATACAGGTGCGGACCTGTACAGCAATTGCCTTCCTTGTCACGTTGACATTCAGGTGTGGACCTGGAGTGATCCTCAGGTGCAGACCTGAGACTGTTTCCCTTCTCTGCCTTCTGGAACTAATCAGTACCATTAGAGCAGCATCCTTCCTGACATCCTCTATTTTGCCTGTAATTATTGCTGTGTTCCATTGTCCTGTACGTTGTGCTCCTTAATAAAGATTGTGTTACCTTCAGTACTGGTCCAAGTCCTCATTATTGAGTCTGTGACAATTGGGGAACTCATTATGCTGTCACAGCCTCTTTGTCTTCCCGTACTCACTGAACCAGCTGAGCCAGCTCTCCACCAATCAACTGATTCAGGAAAACACAGGACTCACAGAGCACTCTGCAAATGAGTGCCTTGCAAGTTCTGCAGGAAGGGGAGAGAAAAAAAGAGAATAAAAAGCCACAAATGTAGTAGGACTAAAGTGGATGGATGATGTAAAATTAGTATTAAGCATTCTCATTTGCCTTTTCCCTCCCTCACACCTATGTTTAGTCTCTCCCCTGTTATCCTACTCTTCTCCGCTTTGCATCCCTTCCCTTTATTTTACCTCATCTGGTGCTTTACTCCTCCCTCTCATCTTCTCTTTCACTGGTCCTCTTCCTCTTTCCTAACTTGACTTTTGCATGCACAACTCCATTTCAGGAAGTCTGTCATCATCACAAAGCATTTGTACCAATCAATGAGAACAGTGGAGGGGCACTAAGGTGTAAACCCAGACTGATTCATATATGAACCCCTTTTATCATGATGATCCCCAGCCTGTAGCCTCGTGCAAACATGGACTGAAGTAGACGCCTCCTCATCTGGACAGCAGCAAGGGAACAGTGCAGTGCAAGGAGTTATCCTTACTCTGCAAAGCCAATTACAGACATGCTCTCAACTCTCAACAGTGGCTGTGCATGTTTGAACTTAGCATGTCAATGTAAGGTAAATATAACTATCAAGAACATGCTGCCATGCCCCATGGAGGCTCTCAGATGCTTTACAGTGATGAGAATCAGGGTGGGATCGCTTTCTTGTTCAGAAACAGTAGGTCCGGGGGTGATATTGTCTCTCTTGCTGCTGAATGAAGATTATGGATTTATCCAAAGAACAATCTGAGGAGCAGTAGCTCTTTCATCCCTTTGGTGTGACCCCCCCACACCCATTCAGGCATCCACCCATCCAGGATACTGACCTTACCTGACCAGGAGAGAGACCCCCTTCCTGCTCTCTCTCAGCAACCCCCCTCTGTTCCCTGCTAGTGCTCCATTATCATTGTGCATCCTAGGGTGGCACTGCTCCTCTTCTTAGGCTGCTCATTTTCATCTTCCCCAGACTATTCCATAAATTTTTGCCCAATGCAGACTGAGCTCATACCTGACACCCCCCCATCAGCCTTGTCCACATCCTCCCCCTCGATTTGTGTGCCGGACCTAGCTCAGACCCCTGGAGTCCCTCACACCTTGATCTACACTCATTCATCCAAACCCACAAGACAGGGCCCCCCCCCCGGAGTCTGGTTCACCCCACCTTCCCTTCCACTGTGGCTCACCTACCCCACTGGAGCTCTGCCAGGTAAGAAAAATCTGCTGACCCTGGGGGCCACATCTGCACACCCATCTGGTTAAGCAGCCCCCCAAGATTATACCTGTGTATTGGGGAATTCATTCTGCTTAGTGGTGGATCTGATCTGGGTTACAACATGTTATAAACTAATGCCTTCTTTTACAGTGGTGAGTTAGCAATGTGAGAATACAGGGGGGAGACATAACAATATTATAATTCAAGTTAAAACAATGAAAAAGCAAACAAAATGTACTTTTCATGGGAATTCCAGTAGAAGGTGCGAAGTTCTGTTTTTCACGTTTCGCTTTTGTGGAAAAGTTTTAACCCATCCCTAATCAGTTTGCTGGAAAAGCAATCCCATGATAACCAAAAATAATAATAATAAAAAAGCATCAAGTTCTCTTAACGTTAGAAATCAATCAAACATGTTCCTGTCTGGCAACTCACCTAAGCAAGGTAGGAGAATTTCTCCAGTGGGTGGCAAAACTGCTAGACTGCTTTCCCACTAATTCTCTTCATTTTACCCCATGTAGCCCATTGTTCTCTCCTCTCTCTCCCACCGCTGCTCATATTACAGGGCTCAGAAGGACGCCTCCAATTATCTTACTAAGGCCAGAAAATGCTGGTGGCCCCATGAATTTGGCCTTTTGCCTTGCTCTAGAGAAAACCTCTTCAATCAGTCCTGGATGTCATGCCCATAGAGGCAGAGAAGGCTGCTGTCAGAGTTTTAAAACTGAAACAGGCAGAGTGTATGACCCTTTAAGGTCCAGAGGGATCCTTAAAGGGCCATTAAATGCAATGCTTGGTACACCCCTCTGGTTCTTAAAAGGATAGCATTACCAGTGGTCCTGCTAGCAACTGTCATGTCCTCCTCCATGGACATGACAGCCAGGGATTGAAGATGTTGAGGGTTATGCACTAAGGTGTGATAAAGAGGTGATAACGCAGAGATGACTTCTCCAGTGATATCATTTCTCATGTTCCTATTTTATTCTAAGTATCTGCACTAAGATCTCCAAAACTGAAGAAATATTAGTGCAGATGCTCCATAGAATAACATAGGAACTGGAGTAGTGATATCACTGGAGAAGTCATCGCCACTTTATCATCTCTTTATCATACCTTAGTGCATAATCCCCCATTATCTCTTGAAAAAGACACAAAGGCAAAGTTTATAGGGGTCATTCTGACGTTCTAACCATAGTACCATAAGTGGAAGGTTAGAATTAGGATGTGTTTCTTCTCCTTTAACTCTTTATTGCACTTTTATTAAAAAAATATCTACTGAAAAATAACAAGAGGTTAACACTTTGAATTAAATCCCTGGCCATATTTCAGTGAAACCAGTAGTACAAGGCCAAATTACTATTTTATTACAGATAGAAGATGATTACTGTTCTAGTCTCAATTTAAAACCATTACGAACAGTTTGGAAGATGTATTCATGCACTTTGATCAGATAAAACCTAAATTTCCATAGCCTAAATTGTCAATTATCCAGCAGTACATTTAGATATAAAAAGGTCTAATTTTCTTATTATTCCACATTATAGTTTAAAGATTAATCCTATCCAAGACATTACAGGATGAGTGCTATTTCTAACGTAACCCTTTGAGTGCCAGAGAGGTATCCTTCACATTGCAACGCAATGCTTTGGATGCCTCTCTGACACTCAAAGGGTTACACTGTGTCATCTACCTGATATACAGGACTATTTAAAGAGATATTATTATTAGAGATATACCTCAAATGAATAGAGTTCACACTCTTTTCAATATAACCTATAGCAAACTAACAATTATAAAAATTATTTTGTAGACACAAAACCCCCAAAATGCGTTATGAACTTGCATCCCTTTCTCATATATAGGAAGCTGGGCTTAATCTTTTGACCCCAGATTGTTTATACAAGCCACTATTTAACCATTTTAGCGCCAGAGGGGTACTCAACGCATTGCTTTGCACTGTACCCCTCTGGCACTCAAATGGTTAATGACAAATGATATAATTAAGATAATCAAATAAGAGCCTATATGAACAGAACTGGATGGGTTCTAATATCAAAATAATTCTCCTTATTTTTTTTGTAAGTTTTTATCACCCCTCTAAGGACAAGAGAGGTGTGCAATGCATTGCTTAGCAATACCTTCCTCAACACTCCAGTCCTTAAAGGGATAGTAATGTTTCATTTTAAGTTTCTTTAATATTGTAGGCATTAAAAAAAGAATTTAATCGATGTAAGTCTTATCTCTCAAACCTTTATGTTACCTTAATGCTAAGCTCCCCCACTTCAGGCTATTTCAGAGAAGTCTGCCCTCTAGCTGACATCAGGAGATTCTGGGACCGGCCGGCGGCTCTTCAGCAGAGCCAAAATCATGCTATTTCGAAATAAATACTTAATTGGAATGGTCTACAAAGTGTGCCTGGTTTGTAAGCACACTTTGTAGACCGTTTCAATGAAGTATTTATTTCTAAATAGTGTGGATTCGGCTCTGCTGAAGAGCTGCCATCTGGTCAAATGGCCGGAATCTGCTTCTGTCAGCTAGAGTGCTGACTTCTCTGAAACAGCCTGGAGGGTGGGAACGTTAGGCAGTTATATCTCTCAAACCATAATGGTTTGAGAGACAGGCCTTACATCGCTGAAATTCTTTTTATTGCCTACAATATTAAAAAATGTAAAATTAAGCATTAATATCCCTTTAAATAGTTAACGTCTAGTAACAATTGTAGCAAAAAATGTTGCTACTTAACCACTTTTCACCCATATTTTCCTTTTTGCAGTTTACATGCAATGTTTAAACCTATTTATAGTATGCTCAGCTTATATAAATCATAGTTTTAGTTGCTACATCTGCCTGAAGAAGAGGCTGAGTACCATACTCAAAAGTTAAAGCTTACAACATCTTTTCTCTCAGTCAATAAAGGAGCAGTGAACTTTTTTAACTTTATGAAAAAATGTGTTGTAGAGATTTTCCTGCTGAATAAAACTGCCACTGCTGTATGGAGATTCATTCAAAAATGATGACAGTTGAAACTTGTTTTTTTTTTTTTTTTTTTTTTTTTTTATTACATTAAATTGCAGTTTTTCTATTGAAGTCAACAGGTGGTAGTACTCCGTGGCTTACAACTGAAATATCGTGTTCGCAATAGCAACCGTCAAAATGGTGAGTTCAAAATGTTGACTGCGTGTTTCAGGTGCATTTAAAATGTACCTTATCCTAAGTACTTCCCAAACCACCCCCAACTTAACCTAAGCAAACTAACCTAAAATGCCTCCCAAACCTGGCAGACATTAACTATAACTTCTAACCTACCAGATACTAACCTGGTGACATTCTAGAGACTGACTCTAACGTACCTGATACAGCCCTCAAACCTAACAGATATTGACCCTAACCTAACAGTTAGTAACACTCCCCAAAACTAACAAACCTAACAGATATTGACCCTAACCTAACAGTAACACTCCCCAAACCTAAGAACTCTAACAGAGACCGACCTAGCCTAAGCTATCGGATGCTAACTTAAGCTAACAGAACAGATATTTACCTGGCTACATTTTGAAGGGTGACATCTTGTGGGTGCCCTTATAACACCTGCAATTTTACAAGTGTGCTGTAATGACCCTTGGCATGTATGTGGTACCATTTCAATAGGATACCCTCCCTGACAGAGTGAGTTATAAAAAACTAATGGACTTTTGATTTGTTGTGGCTAACAGTTGAATATAAAAAAGTTTGACCTGTAAGTACTTTTGATCAAAAAATCTCCTGAAATTTCAAGTACAACTAAGACTAAGAGTTAAGTTTTTGGTGTTAGGATCTTGTTAACCCCATAGATTGCAGAAGCATCTCCAATGCATTGTGAAGCAATGTGTTAGAGACGTCTCTGGTCTCCAAGGAGTTAAGCCCTTTCCCATGTTTAAATATTTCATGCAAAATTAATTAATATTTTTGTAGTTTAGATACGAATGGCTGTCTTTCCTCAGGGCTCAGCCATTTCATCTGTAGAGAAACCGAGAAGCATATTTATATTGTTGGTGGACATGAAGCATTACTTACACAAAATATGACATATACAAATGGAAAGGTTAATGAGCCTGCATGTTCAAACCAAGGGTTAATTATCTGATTCATAATCACACTGAAAGAGTTAATTAGCTCACTGCACATGAATTAATCATATTAATGACTGCTGTGCTATTTCTACAGCTTTTATGCAAAGGGATTTCTATCATTATCAGAGCATGGAACATCTACCTTCTAGTCACAGAAAAAGGCCAATCAGTTTATCTTCCTCAGAAGATGTACAAGGAACAGAGGGCTTTCTTTCAAATATTCTTATGTTCTTACTGCAGCATTTGCATATGGTTGTCACTTTATAGAAAGACATAAAGTGTTTTGTTTGTTTGATTTCAGGCAATTTGAATACATTACATTTCATGATATTCTAGTCCATAAATAATTATTTCCCTGCCAAATTAGGCTTATTTTGTTTCAGCAACAAAATATTTAAATATTAATATTTCATAGGACTTACTATATACCGTTCCCAGGAAGCTTAACCCTTTGAGTGCCAAAGAGGTGTGCAAAGTATTGTAGAGCAAAGTGCTGCACACCCAAGAGGCAGTCAAAGGGTTAAGAGGAGTAATTCTGCAGCAAACCAATTGCAGCATAGGGGACAAATGAAAATTCTCAATGATTTAAAGTGGTTTTTAATCACTTGGATGCTAGAGGGGTCTCCAGTGTATTGCTTTGGAGACCTCTCTGACATTCAATGGGTTAAAAGCCCCGTTTAAATCAACTTAATTATTTTGAATTGTTATGTTCACCCTTTGGTGCAGTTGTGTGCCACATAATTATCTGTAGCTTTTTGATTATTATTTTAGGGGCCTTATTCACTAATGTAAGTAGGTGCGGTTCTGGAACACATTAGTTGCACCCTTGACCAACAGGCTTAATTGGATTGGTTCCTCCACTCTAAGGAGACTTGACCTGTCACCAACAGCCCAGTGGAGTCTCCTGATGCCTGACAAGTAACTTTAACCCTTTGAGTGCCAGAGGGGTGCTGAATGCATTGCATTACAATGCATTCCGTACCCCTCTGGCACTCAAAGGGTAAGTGCTTTTGTGTGTGTGTGTGTGTGTGTGTGTGTTTGTGTATATATAATATATATATATACAAGCCCACAGATAAAATAGATGTAGTCAATATACAACCATCACCTTACTATGGGAATAAAAATCCCATTTAAAGGGATAGTAATGTTTCAAAATAAAAGCATCTACAATTAATCTTCATAATATTTGGGCCATGGAGAATGTTATTTCAATACCGTTAGAGTTGTAGTTCAAGAGTAATTGAATGATTGAAGTATCCACCACCCGCCCCTTTTACCTAGTGTAAGCCATCTCCCCACAAACGTGGAATCTGGTCTTGAGACCAGACAGATAACAGCAAGGGACAATCTTCTTACTGTGAGAGCAATGAAAACCCTGCCCCCCTTGACAAGTTTTTCAGGTTTTTCCCTTATGCTAATTGAAGATTGTCCCTCTCTGCGATCCATCTGAACACCACCTTTCTGTTCTGAGGTGAGCAGTGTTACATCAGTAAAAGGGGCGGGAGGGGGATACTTTATCATTCAATTACTCTTGTAGATATCTCTAGTAGAGATTGACAAAAAGTCTTATTCTCCTTTTACAGGAATTTTCATAGAAACCAAAATTATTTTCACAAAATTTCCCATGGATAAGAAGTCCATTAAAAGTTTATACTTTTTCCATACCACTCATGAAATTCCCTCAAGAGCTAATTTCTGCTCAATTTCTGCTTATGTTTTCTGTGGCAGAGAGAATTCCCACTGAAGTACTGCTGCTGCTGAATATGGAAGAAATTCAGAGTTGAAAGTAAAAATTTCCAGCAGGTTGGGTCCTGTAGCAACCTAACCCTTGAAAAAAATGTAGCAAGTCTGAGGTCTACAACAACATACATAAGTCTGAAAAACATGTAATCAGGCTGAGTCTAACAGCAACATAAGGCTTGAACAAATTGTTAGCGGCTGGTTGGGACATCTTTGGAAAACTGGCGATGGGACAGCTGGTTACACTACTGCGACTAATGTAATTCAGTGTTAACAGGCTGAGATCTACTGAAAAATATTAGAAGAAACCCCACTGACAACAGACAATGTGGGGTAAAATGTGTATCTAAATTTTGCACTGCAATTAAAGCCATTGTGTGGTGAGGATGGATGCAGTGCTGAATAATCTCCATGATTGAAACCAGAACACATATATGTCAGGGCCAAAGCTGGCTACATGGTATACTGGAAAGTGCCAGTGAGAAGATGAGGTTGTTGGACTATTTGCACTCTATTCCACAGTACTCTGTACACAGACAAAGAAGGGAATGGGATATCCTGCTCTCAGGTATACACAGTAAGGGAAAGGGGCAGAAGAAAAGCGTAATGGGAGTTTGAAACAGCATATCAGCTGCATGGAAGGTGGGAACGTGCTAAATACCCAAATTTTTTTTGTCTATACTGCCAGGAAATTAACCTGTGTTTATTTTATATATGATAACTTCTCCAGTGGTATCACTTCCTAGTTCCAATGTTATTCTATGGAGCCAATTCACTAAGATTTCTAGAACGTTGGAGATTGTACTGCATGTGCTCCAAAGGTACTGAAGAAGTGATATCACTGGAGAAGTCATTTCCCCTTTATCACCTCTTATCATGCTTTAGTGCATAACCCCCACTGGGTGCCAGAGAGGTATCCAACACATCGGGGGAGATTCACTAAGCAGTGATATTAAGATGAGAAAGTGGAGATGAATTCTACAGTTTATCACTTCTCTAATTCCTATGCTATTCTCTGGAGCCTATGCATTAAGATTTCTTCAGCTTTGGCGATTTTGGTACATATACTCTATAGAATAACAAAGGAACTGGAGAAATGATAAACTGGAGAAGTCATCTCCACTTTATCACCTCTGTATCACCTCTTAGTGTGTCTGCTCCATTGCATCACAATGTGTTGGATACCTCTCTGACACTGAAAGGTAAATTAAAGGACAATTCATCCTAGGACAAAAAATACAGTTAGTATGTGAAGAAAATAAAATAAATGTGATTTTTATTTTATCCTAAAATCTCATTAACCAAAAAATATGAAGGGAAAAACTTTTAGCAAGCATCTCATGTTACTGTTGCAACATGGAATAAAAGTTTTTTGTTTGTTTTCCGAAAAAATGCTTTGCCTGAGGTGTAAATAGAATGTTCTAGGAACAGTGAGTACTGACAACTGTTACTATTAATTTCCGGGCTATGGAATCACTGGAGCGAATTCACTAAACATGTTTTGTAGTTTCATTAGTTTGTATGAATGAAGCTTTTCATTTGACTTGATATATTTAACCTTTTGCATTATAGAGATGCCTCCAACTCATCCAGGCGTGTAGTCACATTCTAATATAAAAGTACTGTAATCCTTTGAGTGCCTGAGGGTAAGCAGCACATTGCATCCCTCTATGTCACTCTAGAGAAAGTTCTAATAAAGCAAGGGTTGCAGGTGGATTTCAAAATCCCTCAGAGATTTTATTTCCTAACGTTCAGCAGCAGGTCAGTTTATCCTGGTTTCAGTGGTACATTATAGGCACAGAGTTCAGATTTTTCCCATTAATGATGTATTTTCAGATTCTGCTATGAACTCTGGCCCTGATTTCAGTGCTAATATCTCTCTGGGGGTTAAACACTTGACACCTAATGCTTACTGTTCTAATGACTTGGTTGCCCGTGTTCATGCTAAACTCTCTCTCTCTCTCTCATATGATTTTATATATTCAAACATAAAAGACAAACCTGTGCTCCTCTATATACAGTGAACATGTATGTCCTGTAATGAGCATAAACTATATTTCTTAGTAAATAAATGTGCCCTGTATTGAGCTTATATAATATTTCTTAGTGAAAAAAGTGAGAATTTAGTCCCACAGAGTGGCCAATTCATGTATAAGCTTGCCACCCCGCCAAGGTATCTCACTTTGCAGCAAGTCCTGCTCTAATACACCTAAAAAGCCCTACCTAAATGTAAAAATTCTCTGAAGAAATGTTGTAGTAAAAAAGTTAAAAGGGGACCCCTTTAAATGATATTTTGATATTTATAACACTTGTGGGTCCCAGGGTATTGCAATTAAAAACAAGGGACATACACTATGACAAGATAATGAGGAAAATCAAAAAGATGTAAGTAGAGGATTTACCTTGTGCACTATATGAATAATTGTATGGAAGAACTGTGGGTCATTTATATCCTTCCCCAAAGGTCATGTGAGAGATAGTTAA
The DNA here is from genome assembly GCA_037306005.1 of Rhinophrynus dorsalis. Taxonomy (NCBI): domain Eukaryota; kingdom Metazoa; phylum Chordata; class Amphibia; order Anura; family Rhinophrynidae; genus Rhinophrynus; species Rhinophrynus dorsalis. The sequence goes on from CM074723.1 coordinate 82,128,706, forward strand.
TACCAAACAGACAGGGTGTTAGCAAGCTGGGACAGGCTAGAACAGTGGTTCTCAACTCATGTCCTCAGCACCCACTACCAGGCCAGGATTTGCTGATTTCCTTGTTAGAGCACAGATGTGTTAATCAATGTGAATGAGCCTCTGATCACCATACCTGTGCTCTAGCAGAGAAATCCCTAAGTCCTGGCCTGTTAGTGGGTCCTGAGGACAGGAGTTGAGAACCACTGGGCTAGAAACTTTGTCCTTAAAAGTCAAGTGCAAAGAAAAAGAAATAAAATAATGCAATAAAAATATTAAAATACTTTAATTAGTGATTACATAGGATATGTATAGGCACTGAAAATGTATTAGTTGATAAATATGACTGTGTAACACACACAGCTGAATGCTATGCTAACACAGGTATGTGCAGTAAATCAGATGAATCCCATAGTCCAACACAGAGGACCAAGTTTAACAAAATTGCACTTGGAAATTCCAAGTTAAAATTAGTTACGATCATTTAATACATTTAATTTATTTATGTATGTAGCACCATCTGCATTTTTGTTAATGCACTCAATAAGGGGGATATGGTAATCTGATTCAACACATAACATAGTAATATAATTTATGAGACCTAAGAAAAAATACATGCATACATCAAGTTCAGACTTTGACAAATCACTTGTAGATCCAGGAGAAGCCATTTCTTCTTAACTACAAAAAGCAGCTGGATATCTTCCAGGATCAACATCCTATATGCATTGAAACTGTCATAATTCTAAATATTTTTCTGACCTACAAAGGTGTCTAGTTTTGTGAAAGTATATAGAGTATCTGCAAACACAGCCTTCTAAGGCAAATAATTCCACTATTGTACTGTCCCTAACATAAAAAAACCATGCCTTTGTTTTAGTCAGAAGCTTCTTTCCTATAATGTTATTGGATGACTCCTTGATTTTTGCTCAGCTTTTTCAGTAAACAGTTCACCAGGGAGTTATTTGTATTGACCTTGAATGTATTAGTAAACACTAATTCTATCACCTCCTCTTAGATGTCTCTTCTCTTTACCAGTTTTTTAAGAATTTACATTCAAAACAGTAATCTGTATTCTAGATGAGGGCTTAACCAATGAGTTTTAACCCTTTGAGTGCCAGAGAGGAATCCAAAGCGATACCTCTCTGGCACTCAAAGGATTAAAGAGGGGGAATTATATTCCCATCCTGTGCGTCTATTGCCATTTCTATACTTAATAGTAGCCTGAAATCTTTCTCTTACAAGGATTCCCCTAGTTTTCCATTTAGTGTATATGCAACATGTATCTATCTATCTATCTATCTATCTATCTATCTATCTATCTATCTATCTATCTATCTTTCTATGTATCTATCTATCTGCCAATTTACTCAGTTTACCAAAATCATTCTGTAGAGGTATCATAGACTGCAGTGTAACATCAATAACAGTTGCCACACTCATTCTGTTAAACTGAAGGGAGCACTCATGGCCACACACTGTAGTTGAGGCTATTTAATCCAATAGTTCTAAGCCAGGCTGCCTTTGGTGTGCTATGGGTACCAATTTAGGGTGTGATTTATTTATTTATTTAAATGAACATTTTTACAAAAAATGAATGCGAATGTTGAGTTTTAAATGAATATTTCACTGCTTTGTCTCCCCCTCACACCACTTTGTCACTTTGCCCCTTCTGTCCTTTGACCCTCCCTTTTACCACTTTTGCTGCCTTGCTTATTTATCGATTCCACCCCTCCTCCTTTCCCGCCTTCTCTTTTGCTGTGCTTGAAATCCAGGTCAAGGAAATAAGAGTGTGTGTATGTTACCTCATGAACAACTCTGTACTGCTATTGGTAGTGTGGTATATGCTCTTTATTCTGATTGTGGCAACTAACTAATTATATATATATATATATATATATATATATATATATATATATATATATATCTAAGTAAATAGAGAAATAGAGTAAAAGTGTCACAGTACCTTGTTGCACCGCCGCTTCTGACGATGCTCATAATGACACTCCAGTCTCATTTCCATGAGCAGTTGGTTGCATCAATGCTAGATGCGTGATCTGCAGATGTGAGGCTTCAGTATGCTACAGGCCTATGTTTTATGTGTTTGAGGCCTGTCGTCTCCTCCTACCTACTTCCTCCCTCTGAGCTGCTCCTCCTACCTACTTCCTGTGGAGGGGTTTAAAGGGCAGACTGAGTCCTGACTCAGTTTCCCTTACGTTGTTGTTCTGAGCAGTTAATTTATTTGGAATTCCTGATTCCTGTGTATGACCCGGCTTGTCTGTCCATCCATTCTGATGTTGACCTGTGGCTCTGCCTGACCATTCTCCTTGTACGTTCCGATTTGGCATAGACATCCTTTCTGGTGCAAACCTGTGGCTCTGGCTGACTACCCTCTCCATGTATGACCTGGCTTGTCTGACTACCCACTCTGGTGCTGACCTGGGGCTCTGTCCACTACATATCCAGCATACTAACGCTTCAGTGGATATCCTATCTGGTGCAAACCTGTGGCTCTGGCTGACTACTCGCTCCGTGTATGACCTGGCTTGTCTGACTTCCCACACTGGTGTTGATCTGGGGCTCTGTCCACTGCATATCCAGCATACCAACACTTCAGTGGATATCCTGTCTGGTGCAAACCTGTGGCTCTGGCTGACTACCCGCTCCGTGTATGACCTGGCTTGTTTGACTATCCTATCTGGTGCTTACTAGAGGGCTCTGTCTGTTCGCTCCTCGTGTTGGTCCCGTTCCACAGACATCCTTCCTAGTACTGACCTGGGGCTTTATCAGACTCCTAGCTATTGACTGCAGGTGTGAATCAGTAGTCTCTGTGGTTGCACACAATATTGATACTCCTCTCCTAGACTGACTGCAGGCTGAGTCAGTGCTACCTCTGGACGTTACCTTTTACCACGAGACTCCAGTGGGCTGAGGCCTAGTCTCAGAAAATGTGGTGGATCTATTTGAAGACTGCTATTTCTGATACAGTGCTTGCCTCTTTGATCACCCTCTGTGTGTTATTTGCATTACTGTTTATATATTTCTAATAAAGGTGATCTTAACTATACTGTCAGACTCCTTGTCTTGCTTGCCTACTGTAACAAAAAGACAACCTTCTCTGTGTGTATTTCCTTACACAGTTTAGTGTCCTTAGAAAAAACTGAACCTGAGACATGTTACTTACAAGTTTAGATTAGCTTGATAAGGTTCCATTTACAACTTGTTGCAGTCTATCATTTAGCCAGGTTTCTATCCATGTATAAATATCACTTCCCAATTTAAATCCAAGGTGTACTAAAGAAGGTGCAGCGGGTGCAGTTGTACTGGGGCCAGCATCTAAAGAGGCCCATTGTTCCCAGAGATCACTGGGTTCTAGTTACACCTCCTGAATATATTTTTGTGATAGACGGCTCAGAAAAATTTTGTTGGGCCACTGTATGTTATTGTGATGAATATTATCAAAGGCTTTTAAAAATTCAGTGATACTCTATCAACAGCAATACCCAGATAAAAATAAATTATTTGACAATATATTTTCATCATAAAGGAATGGTGTCTCCTACTACTAATGTTGTTGTATGTCACATAGTCCTGGACACTGTTGATTAGTAATTTTTCCAATACCTTTGTAATGGTTTTTAAGACACTCAGACCAGTTAGTAAATTAAAACACAGTTTTATTAAATGAAAAGTAAGGTAAACGATCGCCCTCTACAGGCAACACAAAATAATAGCAAAATATGGACAGATATGCCCCCACAGGCCCAGTATACAGAACCAGAGTATCACATATAATGTCTCAGGACAGGCACATAGTAGTGAAATACATTTAAGGGTTAAATGTAATAAGCAGTCCGTCTCTGTTGTGGAGTTTGGCACGCCCATGGTGGTGATAGGGTAGTTGTAAGTGTAGATGGTGCAACACTTAGAGTTCTTAAGACAAGGAAGCTGCTAGGCAATACGTGATCAGAGGTAGACTCAGCAGAACAGTTGCCCAGAATAGCCCCCGCGGGCGTAGCCACGGATACAACTTAATCTGCAAGTGTGTGAGTCGGTAGTCCCCACGGGCGTAACAACGATAAGCTTGCACTGCAAGAGCTGGCTAATAGCCCCCACAGGCGTACTAACGGAGACCAACTGAACAGAGATAGTTTGAGCCAATAGCCTCCATGGGCGTATACCAAAGACAACCTGCAAGAGTTTGAGCCAGTAGCCCCCATGGGCGTAACAACGGAGACCACACTATGCTGCAAGCAGAGAAGCCAATAGCCTCCCACTGGAGCCTATCCTTTGCTGCAATAGCTTGAGCCTTTAGCCCCTACTGGCGTATACCAGAGAACAAACGTATGAGCAAAAGCCAATGGCGCCCTACCGGGAGCGTTACCAAACGCGGCTACTCTGCGGTTTGACAGGATGAGCCGCCGACCAGCCAACTCATATATGCGGCCGGCTCAGCAGAAGTAGTGCGATGTAGCTTAGGCTCTGTACAGGAGGGAGAAGGCTCAGCTAAGGATGTGGCAGCACAGCAAGGGTAAATATGCAGCTTTAAGTATCACAGGCTCAGTATAGCTGAATAGTTCTGCAAGTATCGCGGAGGCTCAGTAACGGAAGCACAGCTCTGCAAGTGAGCATTGAGACTCAGCACTGGGAACAAGGCACTGCAAGGGTGAAGGAGGTCACACTGTCAGCCTGGCAGACAGCAGCAGCAGAAGTCAGAATGTCGCTACGGCGACAACCGGAGCGGGAAGCAGGAACAAGCAGGTCACTGGAACAGGCCTGTTCGGGTCACGGAGCGGGAAGTCAGCCAGGCCGGGTCGGATCACGGAGGTGGTACTCAGACAAGCCGGGTCAATCACGAACAGGAACGTCAGCCAAGCCGGGTCAGATCACGGAGGAGGTTCTCAGACAAGCCGGGTCAATCACGAGCAGGAACACAGGAGCGTAGTCAGAACAGGCCAAATCGGTACACAGGAATCCGGAACACAGGAACTCAGCAACAGCAACACTGGCTCTGAAACACCACGAAAGGGCCCCTGATAGGTGTCACGGCCAGGCATAAAAAGGTCACTAGGGGCAGGCCAAACCAACTCAGCAAATCAGAGCATACCACAAGCGAGAGTGACAGAGGAGGAGCACAGGCACTGTGATAAACTTAGTACCTATAGAAGTCAAAATCAAAGGTCTATAATTTCCAGGTTTAGATCTTGCCACCTTTTTGAATAATGGTACTTTCCGCCAATCATGGGTACTGGTGAGACTGACTATATGCAAATTTAGCATAATGACCTTTCTATAACTGAAGTAAGCTCATTTAATACAGTTGGATGTATGACATCAGGTCCAGTGCTTTATTCCTCATAGCATTTTACAGTCAAGTATAATTACAGCATTTCCTCCATCAAGTAAAATGCTGTAATCATGCCTGTTTGCCCATTGTCCATCATAGACATTTCCTTTGTATATACAGAAGAAAATAACAAGTTCAAGTTGTCAACCTTTGTCATATTCTCACCAATTAAGTAATCTGTATCACTTGTAAAGGGGCCAGTATCACCCTTCATCTTTTTGTCATTTATATATCCTTATAGACATTTTTAGGATTTTTCATGTTCTCTATTGTAACTCTCATTTTCAATTGTGGCTAGCCTAAGTGCTTGTTTACATATTCTGTTGCATTTTTTATATATTTTTAAATTATACATCTAGCCCTTCTAAAATAATTTAAAAGCATTCTTCTTGTTCCCAATTTCCCTGTGAACCTCTGTGTTAAGCCACACTCTTAATTTGTCCCTCTTGTATTTATTCCCCAGTGATATACACTGATACATATATTGTTCCAAAAAGTATTTTTGGACAAATTCAATCCTTCTTGATTATTTTTGTCCTTGAAGATTACATATCATTAATGCTGATTTTTGCCACTTTAAAACTGGCCTTTTAAAAGTAGAATGTTTTAGTTGAACATCTGTTAATGCTTCTCATACGAAATTTCAAAGTATACCACATTATGGTCACTACTACCCAAATGCTCTGTATATTGAATACCATTTCATAATTGTTTGAGATAACTTGGTACAGTAAGCCCCCATTTATAGTTGGCTCCTTTACTAGTTGGGAGATAAAGTTATCACAAAGCATGCAGTTTTTAACCTTTGTTATTTTGAAAAACTAATTTTTCCAGTCAGTTTTGGGGTACTTGAAATTCCCCATTACAATTTCCTCACTGAGAAGCTTTTCCATTTGACATAGCACATGGTCTTCTTCAAACTCCATAATATTAGATGCCTGTAGCAAATTCCCATCAACATATATTTATTAAATATGCCCCCAGTGTGTATTTCTACTCACAAGGCGCAAGCATACCCACCCCTTTTATTTACCTTATCCCTCCTAAAAAATGCATCTCTCTCTAAAGTGATTGTCCAGCCATGTTTATCATACAGCTAGGTTTCAATAATACCTAGATCATACTGCTCATATAATGCAGTTTCCCAATATCACCAGCCAGACTACAGTCATTTGCAAGCATATATTTTATGTTAACACATTCTGAATATGTTCATTCTTTGCTGGCCTGGTATCCAGCACCAAGATTAAAGACCTAGTACCACAACATCCAGTTGCATAAGTCACACTCAGTACATGGGGCTTGTAACTTTCCAATATATTTGAGAAACCTATACATATGTGGAATGTATATACAGTAATGAAATTCCAGAATATAATTTAGGGTCATTTTCTGCAGTTACTTAATTGATATGCCAAACTCCTAAGAGAAACAGCAGCATCTGTGAAAACTTGATTTAAAATTCTGCTAGTCTGGTATATAATAGTTACAAAAGGACCCATAAATGATTTTTAAATACTATCTGTTTACTTTTAAAAAGCATGCACTTAAGGATTCTAGACTTATAAGTGACACCAATGGGAAGTACAACAGCATACAGTCATGTTAGATTAATCCATTACAGTGAGACAATTTCCCTCAAACAGGACCATACTATGTGTGTGGTATTTCTGTATTCTTGAGATGTATTTGGATACAACATGAGTTTTTATTCTTGAGTTGCACACATCCTGTTTCAGAAATCACAATCAATATGGCAAAGAGACTGACATACACAGAAAAAAAACATTACCTCAAACTGTAGTACCGATTGAAAATGAAATGGCTGCATAAATATTCTCCCAATGTTCTTAGTGAAATACTCTGGATTGCCTTTTTTTCATACACACTGTACTTATGTAGCAATATTTTGAATTAGTGGGCTACAAAACATCCCCAGGAAGCCATTTGTGAAAATTCCAGATTAAGAAAATGCAGTGCACATGTTCCAATTCTGGCCTTGTAACTTCCCCAAAATATTATGGCCTCAGTCCAACTGAGGCTGTAAAACAGTCATCAGGGCAATATTGGCTAACTGTCCATTAGCAAAAAGCACTAGTGGAGCTATTCAATAACCCTACCAGCTAAATCCACAATGGAGGATAGGGAACAGAAAAAGGATTTGTGACCAAAAGTTAGTTTTGTGTTTTAAGTTTCCAAAACTCATGCTAAGTAGCAGGAATAATGGGAACATCAAAGGGAAAACAGCTAGCCATTGGTTCCACAATGTCAGGCACTGATTGTTAGCTTAAACACACAGTTACCCTCCTAAACACTAACCCAATACTACCCCTATCACTAGCCTAACACATAGATCTGTGTTATACTTACTGAGTTTCATCATCTCCCTAGAAGCTGATTGGCTGGGAGGTTCGCACATCCCAGCCAATGTCAGACTGGCATCCTTTTTAAACAGAAACTGACCTTATAAAAAGCCAGTCTCTGTTCAAAATTCCCTCACTGGGACTTGGGAAATGACCTGGTATGTATGCAAGGGGGCTCTGTTCTGGTACACATTGCTGCCACCACCAACAGGGCCAGCGGTGGTGGCGGCAGCGGAATTTTATTTAACCATGGATATACCTTTTTTAGTATATAGAGGAGCGCAGATTTATTTGTTTGTATGTGTTTTCACTTTTAGGTCTAGGCCTAAAGTCAGGGGGACTGGAGAACCCTCTCATTTCTTGCTGCTATCTGTATCTATCATCTTTATACTTATATTTAATTTACATTTATTATATGGATATTTTATGATGAGTTAGCGCTGTGAGTTTTCTTCTTTGTTTCTGTTTTTGTACACATCTCCTTTTTTATTAAGGCTAACAATATTTTACTTATTTTTTGGAAAAAGACTGGCTGAATTTTATTTTTAAAGATTATGCCACAGTGCATTTAACCCATTGAGCTCCAGAGGGGTACCCTTCTGGCACCCAAAGGGTTAACTATGTCATATTGTGGGGGCATTTCTTTTTATTTCAAATATGACAGAAGAAAGAAGAATTGAGAAAACAAAAGAAGTAAGACAGAAGAAGACGGACAGTAGCTGACCAGGGTGCTGAAGTCTCTGCTGGACATTAGGAGCAATGGTAAGTGTTTCTTTTCAAGGGCTGTTTTTTTTTTTACCCTAGCCGGATTAACCCTGTGAGTGGGGTAAGCATACTCTGCTGGGGATGGGGATTTCATTCTTATCATTGGGAAGTACTGTTTTTCCATGTTTTGCAGTGAATAGTTGTGCATACTGGTAGACAGTGTCACTAAAGAATATTTATTATTAATTACTAGTTGAACAGCCCGTTACACGGGCCACAGTGCCTCTGGCAGCCGGTCGCGGGGCAGTCACGCGCGGTAGAGACTGCCCACGCCACTGCTGATCAGCCGCGGCTCAGGCAGTCTGTAAAGCGCATGACTGCCGCACGCGCAGCAGTGTCTACTGCGCATGTCCGGTGTTACACACAACTTAGCGAATTATTATATAGGATTATTAAATCTTATTCTCCTCCCTCCTCCCACAGGCATCTTTCTCACTTCCTATAATACATCCCTTTTTTCTTCCAATCTAACATATGTTTTTATTGATAAAAACATGCTAATGAAATGAATGTTTTATTCAGATTTATAATTTCCTAAAATATTACCTTTATCCCCTTAACGACCCTTGACGATCATAGTACGTCAAGGGTCGATCTGACGGAACGACCCATGATGTACTATGACTGTCATGAATTCCGGGCTCCCCCCGCAGCTTCACGCCATTCGGGGAGTCCGGAAGCGGATTCTGAAAATAAAAAAACGCTCCGTGGTCCTTAACTGACCGTGCCGCGCCGATTGTCAGGTCGTTAAGGGGTTAACCCTTTGAGTGCCAGAGGGATACGGAATGCATTGCAAAGCTCAAACTGTGTTTTTACCCTATTTGTGGAACTGGACATGTTAAAGTAAAAACTGGGTGTAACTAAAAGTGTCACCATTACATTCCACATACAGAAATATAGGGTGTATTCAGGAAGCTAAAGAGAGGCAATTCTGGTGCAAACCAACTGAATTCTAGGGAGGAAATGAAAACCCACACTCAATGAAATGGAGGTTTTAACTTTGAGTGCCCCTCTGGCACTCAAAGGGTTAACCCCTTGTTCGGTACCGAGGTCTCTATTGCTTTGCTCCACAATATGCTGGAGGTGTCTCTAGCAATCAAGGAGTTCAAAATCCATTTTAAATTAACCCCTTGAGTGCCAGAGGGGTATTCATTGAATTGCATACCCCTCTGGGAACCAAAGAGTTAATGGCAATTAGAGGAATTTTTGTTTTTTTCCACAATGGTGCAGTTGTCTTAATTGTGCCCCTTTAGATTCCTGAATAAGGCTATAAATGCTGATTTATTAATAAGAACAGGAACAGTCCAGGAGCAAACCTAATGCAGCATAATAGACAAATAACTGTTCTTAAAATTCTCATTGATTGAAATGGTGCTTTTAAACCCTTGAATGCTGGAGAGGTCTCCTTGTGAAGCAGTACACTGGAGATATAAAATCTTTATTTAACTCAATGGGAATATGTATTTGTCCCCTACAGTGTAGATTGTTCATCCTAGAATCAGCCCCATATTCTTTTCTCAGTACTATGCATGTGACTTTGTACAGTGACCTTGATGGAGTCTTTCTAGTCTGGGTGCTTTCAGATTACCAATAGTTCTACTGTCTAACCATCTTCTATTAACATGCAGTGTCATACCTCCTTCTGTGAGAATGTGGGAGTCAGAGGCTATGTTTTGCTAGCCTGTTTCCCAAGAGGTTATTCTTGTCACTTCTCAAGTCTAACAAGTAGATCCTGACAGCATCCATCCATCACACAGTAAACGGCTTGAAAAGCTGCCATTCCTCTTCCACAGGCTAGTTCCAAGATAGACAAAACTGTCAATGACCTTACAGTTGTTGATGAACACACACACTGTAGAGAGAGGTGCTGGATCGTTACCCTTTCACACCACAGACAATATTCTGATGGCACAAAACACATCACTCAAGAGTAGAGATTTGAAAATGTATAAAAAATGGAATCTGTTTTAACACTTGTGACTCTAGAAAGGCCTCCAAGGCATTGTGACGCAATGAATCTAACACCACAAAATATTGTGATAAAAATTTTGAAGAGAATTGAAAATGATATGTACTAGCCATTTTTGATATCATATAAACACTGCCTTGCATATTATGAAATGTTTACTCCCTATTTTCTATTTAGGTAAGTACTTTAAAGCTAGATACATCTCCACACATTTTGAAGCAATGTGTTCAAGATATTGCTAACATCCAAGTATTAATGGGCAAAAAGTGTATGTTTCGCCTTTGCACAGAAGTTTCTGCCACAAGGAGAATGGATGGAAACCAAGACCTTCTATTTCTGGAAAGTAAAGTCCATGCATTTCAGTGAGCTTTACCTTCTGTCAGACTGGCACACTTAATCACACAGACAGCTTGCAAAGATCACACTCCAGTCAAGCCAGAAAGTTAAAAGTAAAATTGTATTAATCTTCCAACATACAAACAGACACCGGGTAGGGGAGATGGCTAGTCTCACTCAAATCGCATTTCAAGCTGTCTATGTCTTAAAGGGTGTCCACCCCTTGATCAGCACCAGACATCCTGCCATTTGGATTGGAGAGTTATTTTTTGTCCTAGTTGTGCACCTGTTGCCGCTGTTGTTTCTTTCTAGACTTCATTACACATCCCTGTTATCATCACTATGCATGCGTGGTCACACACACATTTATGTTATTTAGAAAATGTTTTACCAGGAAGAATACATAGAGATTTTTCTCATTTTCAAATGTGTCCTGGAGAACTTATACAGTAAAAATAGAGAGATCTAAACAATGCACACATATATACTCATAAATATATATCATATAAAATTACTAGTGCAAAAGCCCATGTAGACGGGCAAGGTCTGTGAGATGTTAACCCTCCGGCACTCAAAGGATTAAAAGGCCGGCCCTGCAATGCTTACTGCCGTCACTCATGCAATGTGCTGTAGAGACTGCTTAATGCACAGAATGCTCCCAGCATTCTGTGCGTTCGAGCAGTCTCTACTGCACATGACGGCTTCTGACAAACATCATAGCAAATTATTATATATGACATAGAGTTGCATATTGTTTTTAGATACAAATAAGCAGTTATTTCTAGGGATTTTAGACTAGGAGAACATATGATTTTTTTTTTTTTCAGGTTTGAGGAGCTCTGAAGGAGAAGACATATTGACCTTTCTTGTAGTGTTGAATAGTCATCGAGTTGTTAGCAGTGGAGCAGAAGTTACAGTTAGTATGGCGAGCAGGAGCGAACATGCTCTTCAAGTAGTCTGGTAGCTTTCCAGAGACATTGTTATAAAATAGACAAGAAAGGTGCAGATCATGTTTAGATTCAAGTGTTAGCCACTTTAGTTATTTACACATATCACAATGAGATGGGTAGTGTAATTAATACATTGGAGGACAAAGCAGCATAATGAATTTTACAGTGTTGAGTTTACCAAGATGGATTTGTGGCACAGAAGCATATACTACTTCCCCATTGTCTATGACTGTCATTAACATCTGTTGAACAATATGTTTTTTTTGTTTTTGTTTTTTTTTTACCAGGGGACTTAAAAATTATTTGTTTCTAAACAGAGCACCTATTTCAGGATAAAGTTTGCATATTAATTTATCAATATGAAGACCAAAAGTGAGGATGGGATCAAGCCACATAGAATATATTTTCAAGCACATAGACAAACACACACACTCACTCACCACACTTTGCCACAGGAAGAAGTAGGCAGAAATTACCTTCTCTCCTAAATACCCATGGAAACATTTATGCACATCATTATAATCAATGGATTAAGAATATTTTTGGACCTTATGTATAAAGAGAGAATAAATGGATCAATTCTGGGGTAAATGCAAATTCCACATATTCAGATTGATTTAAATGTGGTTTTAACCCCTTGTATGCTAGAGATGTCTGAATGCATTATGAAGCAAATTGTTGTAGACCTCTAGCATTCAATAGGTTAAAACCCCCATGTAAATCAACATATGTTTTTATTTAATGTATTTGGTTTTCCCCAGAACTTTTCCAGTTTTGCTTTATACATATGGCCCATAGTTCTATGCCTCTATGTGTTCATGGGAATGGAAAGCACAGCTGAATCCAAATTTAAGCTCTATCCTCTTGCTGTCTTATTATCCAAGTATCAGGTGCTCCGGGATGTTATTGCATTAAAGTTTGATCAGATCTGCTTTTCCTTGAACTTTTTTCCTCACCATTAACATAATAACGATAACACCGCACAGCAGTCAGAGTCAGAATTACTGTGTTACTATACCATGAAACAGAGACGAGAAACAGTTAGCCACTAAATAAATAAGAGTGACGCTGCCAAAGTACTGGCAGGAAGTTCTGTACTTACTGCCAAACTAGCTGTTTTAATTAGGCCTTTTCTTGCTTAGACTTTTTTCCCCTGAGCATACAGTTGTTCCTAATTCATTTGTAAGGTTCTTGCATCGTGGGTTGCATTTCAGTTGGTTTTGCTATAAGTAGTCTAAAATGAGTTAATTACTACTGTTGACATATCAACAGGTGTTCCACAGGTGCTCTGTGGCACAAATCTTTTAATTTGACTTCCGGGTTATCATTTTGCAATGAGTTCTCTCTTTGTGTAATTCAGGAGTATTCAAGCGTTAAACACCTGGAATCTCTACCTACAACTTATCAAAATTATAAAGCATTTCAGCTCAGACTTTTGATTACAGTTAGTTACTTGAAGCTGCAATGAAAACAACATTTCTATAGCAGGAATAATTTCTCACTGCATCTGCAGTAATAACAATCAACAGGCCTGATGCAATAACAGGAGATGTTGTGTTGATATTGTGATAGACATCTTTCTGGGCTAAGGTTAACACATTTTATGCTTCTCATGATCAATGATGGGTTAATGTATGGTCTGTTGAGGTGCTAGCTCACTCCTTTCACTAACATACAAGGCATCTGTTTAATAGATTTAAGCTATCTCAGTACAGCAGAAACTTTTTTTTGCTCTTAGTTTAATTAGTTAATTAGCTGCGAAGCTTACATAAACTTTGCAAAAAAGTTATTTGATAATGCTCTTGTTATTTGTGAGTCTTCTTGTCATCAGACCTCCATAGTGGCGCTTCCTGCTCCTGCAGCCAAACATTATGTTGTTTCACGCAGGACTGGGTGAAACAATAAGATATTTGGCAGCAAAAAAACATAAAAAACACTATACAGGTCTGATGGTGAACAGGTGAACTCTAGGGATGGACAAAATATTTTGCCTAAAAAGAGAAACAGTTGAAAAACAGCACTTTTAACCAAGCAGGAAATATTTTGAGGCTAATTGCATTGAAATCAATGGAAAGACAGAATTTCTCCCCACCACATGGAAAGTTTGTCTTCTTTTTCCACAGGCATATAAAAGAGTGTTAAAGGGATAGTAACACTTCGTTTTAACTTTATTTTATTTTGTAGGCATTAAAAAAACATGAAGAATGATATAAGTCTTATCTCTCAAACCTTTATGGTTTATGAGATATTCACAAGCAAAGTTCCCCTCCCCGCCCCTTTTTCCTAGTGTAAGCCATCTCTTCTCAGATGTGGATCAGGTTGTAAGACCAGACAGATAACAGAAGGGGACAATTTTCTTTGTATGAAAACAATGAAAGCCCTTCCCCCCTTGACATGTTTTTCAGCTTTTTCCATTATCTTAATTGAAGATTGTCCCTCTCTGCAGTCTACCTGGGCATCTCCCTTCTGATCTGGTTGAACAGGGGGGGGATACTTTGTTTGTGAATATCTCTTAAACCATAAAGGTTTGAGAGATAAGACTTATATCATTCTTCGTGTTTTTTTAATGCCTACAAAATAAAATAAAGTTAAAATGAAGTATTACTATCCCTTTAAGTCGCCAAGGCATGCCATTCTCTGTTTGTGAGAGGAAGAGAAGGCAGCAAATTTTTGAGTTAGAGAAGACAGGCTAATACAGTGGAGTTGAAGCTTAGATTAGGGAGTCTTGTAGGCAGGAAATATGTTCTCCATATTAGGAGAGTCTGTAAAGGAGAAGGGAGTTTGACTCCAAATACCCCAAAATGCAGTGTAATTGACTGGGAAGACACAGGCAGCCATGTTTCAAGTTTCTTATTGATCTGGCTGCTATTTCTGTCCTGTGGGTATCTGGGTTTGTGAACAAAGGAGATTTAACCCAAATACCCCAAAATGTTTTATGTTGATAAGACACAGGCAGCTGTGATCCAAGTTCCTTCCTGATCTGTTTCTTATCTCTGTCTTAGGGGAGTCTGGGGAAAGAAGTAGTTGAACAGGGAGAGGTTGGTTTTTTTTGACAGTGATATGGATAGGGGGGACAGTTAATTAAAATAAAAAAATACAATTTTAAATAAATTGATAGGTGACAAAGACAGTGACCCTGATATGAGCTGTGACTGAGGCAGACTGATACTAGATGAGATAGAGTATTTTGTAGTGATCCAAAGCAAGTCATGGCACACAATAAGTTCTATTGTTTACTTCACATTAAAACACACACACACACAGTAGTTGAACAGTGATCAGTAAACACACAAGTGATAGGAGGAGGGTGAAAGGATTAGGAGTAGTGCAGGGACATGTGAGTAAAGTGGTAGTCCATAAACTGACTGCAGCCATGGTTGCTGCAGCATGTGCAGTAAATGATGGTGATCCCTCTTCTCCAAAGAAAGATGTAGTTTGCCAAAGTACCACCAAAAGTTCCACTATCAGCATCAGTTCTATTACTAAACCATCTAAAAGCACTGAAGATGACAATAAGTTACATTTCAATGCTGATGGCATAGTGCAAGAAGGTGTAGTTGCTTAACAAACTGCTGCACCTGACAGTGAGACAAACGAGCACAAAAATACCTGTCCTGAAGTAATAGCTAACACTGTGAAAATCCCTCCAAGGGGAAAAGTAAGAAGAAATTGTTAGAGACTTATAAAAGCCTAGAGGAATATAAAAGTAGTGGGAAAGAAGTGGTGGACGATGCTGAAAATAACCTAATGACTGATGATGTAGATCTAGAATATATCCCTCCATCATCCTCCTCTTCTTCAGATACAGATGAAGTTGAGTTGGAGAGATATTGACATGCCTACAAAGTTTGCCCCTGAACAAGCAAAGATGCCAAAAAATATGCAATCATCCTATCAGTCATCATCACTGCTTCTAAGTCCCACTTAGCCACACACACGCATATAGAGCTGAGTAACCAGAAACAACAGAGGTTATCAGCATCCATAGCCTTAGCTTTGATGAGTGCCTCTGCTCCTCTTGGAAGTGCAGCACCTGTGGCACCTAGTAGTAGTACAATTTCAGCAACATCTAGCCCCAGTAGTAGTAGTAGTAGCCTCTCAGGAACCCCACAGTCTATGACATCCACAGTATGGAGATACTCAAGATCCAAAAGTTAAGCATATTGCTGTCTGTTGTCTGTAGGGGTTGGCAAAAGGTCCCGTTGCGTTCCTGTGAAACAATCCACAAAAACCATGTGTTTGTCTTCTTTTTCAAATGTATAGTCTGCCTTGAACAAGCCCTTAAAATCTTGACAGTTTTTGCCTACTGCCAGAATGTTTTCACTATTTTTTTTCAATGGCAACAAACTTCCCACCCCTTTTTCTTATGTGTACTTTGTGTTTTCGCACCAAAAACTTGATGTTTCCAGGAAGTGAAACAAAACAAAGCAGCTAAAGATATAGAGAGGGTGCTAGGCTATTTTGAAGCTAATTATTTAGTGAAATTAAGACAGCAGAGGTTCAGATTGTTGGCTAACAGGATGAGCAGCTATCTGACAAAAGGACCATGATCTACAGGGATCGCTGTAGATCCTCCTGCTGAGATGGATGGGGAAATGATGTGAAGCAGCCAGACTAGCGGTCAAGGGAGCCCACAACATCCCTCTGATTTTGTGATTCCCCTTCCCCTGGCATTATGCCTCTAGGACCTGATGCTGAGGAAAGCAGAACTGGAAGTGGCTAGCAGCAGTATAAGCATCAGCACAGATATCTGCCTGTGTCATCAGTCTGCCTTCTTCACATGTAGAGATGGCAACTGTAGCAGAGGACAGAGGACTCTCTGTCACATTTGTCATCATTGCCTATGGCAACCAGTAAGACTCTCATAGAGCAGCAGTAGCAACAAGAAGGGACTGGTGGTAGTGGTGACGAGGATGATAGTAGAGCAACTGGGTGGAAGAGACATTAATGGCATTTTAACCAAAAGTGAAAAGGAATGGGAGACAGATGTGAAAATGAGGATGGGCATTACCACAACTACCAGCAGTGAGATTGTGGAATTTGCTGTTGCTGTAACTCCTGCTGCTGCTGCTGCTGAGTTGCAGGGGCAGCAGGCTGATGTGGAGCAGTGTACTGTGTCACAGATCATTGTGCATAGTGGGAATGTGGTCCATCAGTTGTGATGCTGGACTAGGAAAGGCTCCACTTGCCAGCAATATTCCTGGCCCTAGTTCAAGTACTGAATCTGAGGCAACAGCAGCAGCATCCTCTGCCCCAGCCAGTGAAGAGGATCATGGAGGAGAAAATGAAAGAGGGCATTCTTCTCCACCTTTCCCATCCCCCCAGAGATTCTTAGTGGATAACCAGATCATCACCAACAGAGAAGGGAAGAGTAGACCATCAACTTCAATCCACAGAGGTCTTATATTAAGCCATAGGCGTGATCAAGCAGGAAAGAATAGAAGTCCACAGAATCCAACTGAGGGTCAATGGTAGGAAATCCGGAGGCAGAGAACAAAGGAAGAGATAATGGGGGACTTCCCATGGCAGCATATAAAGGTGAGCACTGGATAGATTTGTGTCAGACAGTGCTGAAGGACAATTCAGCCAGAGAATGGAGATCTACCCAGTTGGACTGGAGAGGAACCGGAAAAAAATGTAGATATTGTTCAAGAGACTGATTCATTCTCTCCATTTGACCATAAGTCTTCAGTTGATAAGAAGAAGTGTAGATCAATGCCCAAATGAGCACTGAAGACCTTCCAGAACTTGGAGAGAAATAGACTCCCTTGATACAAGACAATTTGTAAAGGCAATCCATGAATGCAGAAGAACACTTTCAAGAAGATGTCTACAAGCTGCTGAGACGTGGGGAGTTTGGGCAAAGGAATGAAGTAACCTTGCCATATGAATCTATCCACATCACCAAAACCACAATTTTCTTCCTAGATGGAGAAAGATCAGTGATAAAGTCTATGGAAATATAAGTCCATGGCATCTTGAGGATAGGTAAAGGTTGGAGGAGACTGCTGGGTTTAGAGAGAGAAGTCTTGTTTTGAGCACAAAGGAGACAGGCTCGAACAAAATCAGCAACACCACCAGAACTGTCTCTTGAGTAGATCCAGAGTGCAAGAGACTCTTGGGTGCCTCAAAGTAAGGGAACAATGAGACCACTGAAGGAGGTATGAATAGGAGGTTGGCAGTAACTGAATTGTCGGTAGAATTATGTGCCTCATGAATTAAAGGCAGATAAAAAGCCAGACTCTGTTCAAAATTCACTCATTCGGACTCAGACAATGGCCTGAAAGGTATGGAGGGGGGTCTGTGGCACTATGCAGTCTCGCAGCTGCCATTAGAGTGGAGACATTGACTTCTTCTTGTTTTAAACCAGAATGGCAGCATATTAGTTTTAAAAGATAGGCCAGACTGCATTTATCCCTTTGAACATATCATTCATTGCAGTTTTTTTTGTTTTGCAGGACAGGTTTGAAAGAAGATAAGAAGAAAGAAGATGAAAAGTTACAGAAAAAGAAGAAGGAAAATTGAAGGAAGACGGACAGTGGATGACACAGATCTGGGTTTTAAGCTAGTGCTAGGGGTAGTATTGTTGCACTTTACTGTTAGGGGTAGTGTAGGATTAGTGTTTGGGAGGGTGACTCTGTGCTTGACAGTGACCGATCATTAGCTCTTTTCATTTAATGTCCCCATTATTCAGGCTATTTAGCATGCGTTTTGGAACTTAACACACAAAACAGACATTTGGCCCGACGTCCATTGTAGTTGGTAGTCAATTTTGCCCTACCACATGTTTTAACAGACACAATTGAATCAAGCCCACGGTCTGTCTCCTGTCTTCATTCTGAATTTACTTCTTTCTTGTATATTATGTCTTCTCTGTTCTTCTTTCCTGTATCTGTAAATAAAAAAGAAAAGTATAAATACAATGCTGAAATATCTGGCACACTAATACATATTTTAATCCCTTGAGTGCCAGAGGGGTACGCAATGCATTGCAAAGCAATACGTTGCATACCTCTCTGGGTCTCAAAAGGGTTAAAGCATGTATTAAAGGGTTAAAGCATGTATTACTGTCCAGTTCCATAAATATGAATATGCTTCCACTTGTTCAACTATGTCCACGTTGTTCCAAATAATATATCCAAAAATGCCATAATAAAATAATTCTCTGCTTTAATAAAATACTTAACTTAACTTAGTGTTGTCTGTCTCCGCCACTCACGGAGGCAGTCAAGGAGGCGGTGGCAGTAGAGACAGTACAATGTGGCATAGCCCCCCGTCTTCTCCCTCACGGGCCGATGCCTGTTACACACTGCGGGAATTTGAATAGAGACTGCCTTTATATATGGGCAGTCTCAATTCCAATTCCCTCCCGGCCATACAGCTTTGAGCGGCTGTGCTTTATTGAACTCCTGACATAAGTTGTCTATGGGGTGGACTGATACTTGACTTGATAGAGTATTTTGTAGAGGGTGATTTGTTAGATTTGTTGTTAGAGGTCCAAGCCCTGAGGAAACATTGATTTGTAGGGCTTAGACTTATTAGAGGCACAAGCCCTGAAGAAACATTGATTTGTAGGACTTAAGCTTGTTTGACAAAAGCCCTAAGGAAACATTGATTTGTAGGACTTAGGCTTGTTAGAAACAAACCCCCTAATTTGTTTATTTTTTGTAGGACTATGTGTTTTTTTTTAATATTTATTTTGTATTTTTTTAAGCACAAGCCCTAAAAAAAATAAAATGCCCTACTGGCCTAGTAGTCCTAGTAGTCCACTTACTATGACTAGCTCCAGTGATGCACCTGAGGCAGTAACATCACAATAAGTAGCCCCGAGTGGAGAAAAGAAGAAGAAGTTGGCCAATAATTCTTCTCCACCTGCCCCTCCTCCAAAATCATGTGTGTGTTGCTATTAGAATAGAAATGTTTCCCTTGAGAGCAGGAACTGTGCCTCTCATCAGCAACTGCAATGTGCACAGTGTGTGTGGTAAATAATAGTGTTGAGCGAGCATGCTCGGCCGATGCTCGGATCGGCTCGAGCATCGCTCTGCTCGGCACATGGCGGTACTCGTCGAGTACCGCCATGTGCTCGCCCGCCATGTTCGGGTGGCGGGGATCTGTGCCGAAGGAGGCACAGATCTGAAGACGCTCCGCTGGACCACCAGGGACTGGAGGTACGGGGGCATTGCGGAGATGAAGGGGGACAGTGTGGAGATGAAGGGGGACAGTGTGGAGATGAAGGGGGACATTGCGGAGATGAAGGGGGCATTGCGGAGATGAAGGGGGACAGTGTGGAGATGAAGGGGGACATTGTGGAAGGGGGACATTGCGGAGATGAAGGGGCATTGCGGAGATGAAGGGGGCATTGCGGAGATGAAGGGGGACAGTGTGGAGATGAAGGGGGACAGTGTGGAGATGAAGGGGGCATTGCGGAGATGAAGGGGGACAGTGTGGAGATGAAGGGGGACATTGTGGAAGGGGGACATTGCGGAGATGAAGGGGGCATTGCGGAGATGAAGGGGGACATTGTGGAGATGAAGGGGAACATTGCGGAGATGAAGGGGGACATTGTGGAGATGAAGGGGGCATTGACCAGGCACCCTCCCCTCATCAGAGCAGGGGATGCCTGGTGTAATGCTCGTGTCGCCCCATTGAAGTCAATGGGGCTCGGGTGCTCGGCCGAGCACTCGAGCCTCCGGCGGTGCTCGGTCAGAGCACCCGAGCACCCGAGCATCGGGGTGCTCGCTCAACACTAGTAAATAACATCTGGATCATAACCCAAGTACTGCCGCAGTCATTATACCACTTGTCCAGACCCCACTAAGGACACATGACAACTTGATAACAGTTTCATTGTTATGATGCACCTCCATGCCACCATCTTAGCATATTCTGTGGGATGGAATCTCCTCAGATGCCGCTTGATGCCCTGCTTGTGATTCTCCTCCACCATGCTGGCATGTGTGGTCAGTGCACAACTCAGTGTGCAATGGGTGGAGATGAAATGTCACATTCTAACATCAACTGAGTGGCTATCATTTGGTGGGGGAGGTAACGATGAATGAGGTGGATTGGCAGAAGGTGTAGTTACCCTAGAGGAAGAAGGTGATGTCGAGCTAGTTCTGTCACTCTTCATGGAACTTCCAGTCTCCTGGGTTTCTCTATTCTTTCTCCTTTTTGATGTCTGCCTTGC